>JAGDYQ010000016.1:4631979-4971682 GCA_021962125.1 Bulinus truncatus | reverse complement strand
TGTATTAAATTAGTACTGGCCACTGAGACATGTGTATTGAATTAGTACTGGCCACTGAGAGATGTGTATTGAATTAGTACTGGCCACTGAGACATGTGTATTGAATTAGTACTGGCATCTGAGACATGTGTATTGAATTAGTACTGGCCACTGAGAGATGTGTATTGAATTAGTACTGGTAATGGCCTCTGAGATATGTGTTTTGAATTAGTACTGGTATTGGCCACTGAGACATGTGTATTGAATTAGTACTGGCCTCTGAGATATGTGTTTTGAATTAGTACTGGCCACTGAGACAAGTGTATTGAATTAGTACTGGTACTGGCCACTGAGACATGTGTATTGAATTAGTACTGGTACTGGCCACTAAGATATGTGTTTTGAATTAGTACTGGCCACTGAGACATGTGTATTGAATTAGTACTGGTACTGGCCACTGAGACATGTGTTTTGAATTAGTACTGGTACTGGCCACTGAGACATGTGTATTGAATTAGTACTGGTACTGGCCACTGAGATATGTGTATTGAATTAGTACTGGTACTGGTCACTGAGACATGTGTATTGAATTAGTACTGGTACTGGCCACTGAGACATGTGTATTGAATTAGTACTGGCCTCTGAGATATGTGTATTGAATTAATACTGGTACTGGCCACTGAGACATGTGTATTGAATTAGTACTGGTACTGGCCACTGAGATATGTGTATTGAATTAGTACTGGTACTGGCCACTGAGACATGTGTATTGAATTAGTACGGGTACTGGCCACTGAGATATGTGTTTTGAATTAGTACTGGCCACTGAGACATGTGTATTGAATTAGTACTGGTACTGGTCACTGAGACATGTGTTTTGAATTAGTACTGGTACTGGCCACTGAGACATGTGTATTGAATTAGTACTGGTACTGGCCACTGAGATATGTGTATTGAATTAGTACTGGTACTGGCCACTGAGACATGTATATTGAATTAGTACTGGTACTGGCCACTGAGACATGTGTATTGAATTAGTACTGGCCTCTGAGATATGTGTATTGAATTAATACTGGTACTGGCCACTGAGACATGTGTATTGAATTAGTACTGGCCTCTGAGACATGTGTATTGAATTAGTACGGGTACTGGCCACTAAGATATGTGTTTTGAATTAGTACTGGCCACTGAAACATGTGTATTGAATTAGTACTGGTACTGGTCACTGAGACATGTGTTTTGAATTAGTACTGGTACTGGCCACTGAGACATGTGTATTGAATTAGTACTGGTACTGGCCACTGAGATATGTGTATTGAATTAGTACTGGTACTGGCCACTGAGACATGTATATTGAATTAGTACTGGTACTGGCCACTGAGACAAGTGTATTGAATTAGTACTGGCCTCTGAGATATGTGTTTTGAATTAGTACTGGCCACTGAGACATGTGTATTGAATTAGTACTGGTACTGGCCACTGAGACATGTGTATTGAATTAGTACTGGCCTCTGAGATATGTGTTTTGAATTAGTACTGGCCACTGAGACATGTGTATTGAATTAGCACTGGCCTCTGAGATATGTGTTTTGAATTAGTACTGGCCACTGAGACATGTGTATTGAATGAGCACTGGCCTCTGAGATATGTGTTTTGAATTAGTACTGGCCACTGAGACATGTGTATTGAATTAGTACTGGTACTGGCCACTGAGACATGTGTATTGAATTAGTACTGGCCTCTGAGATATGTGTTTTGAAATAGTACTGGCCACTGAGACATGTGTATTGAATTAGTACTGGTACTGGCCACTGAGATATGTGTATTGAATTAGTACTGGTACTGGCCACTGAGATATGTGTATTGAATTAGTACTGGTACTGGCCACTGAGATATGTGTAATGAATTAGTACTGGTACTGACCACTGAGATATGTGTATTGAATTAGTACTGGTACTGGCCACTGAGATATGTGTATTGAATTAGTACTGGTACTGGCCACTGAGATATGTGTATTGAATTAGTACTGGTACTGGCCACTGAGATATGTGTATTGAATTAGTACTGGTACTGGCCACTGAGACATGTGTATTGAATTAGTACTGGCCTCTGAGAAATGTGTTTTGAATTAGTACTGGCCACTGAGACATGTGTATTGAATTAGTACTGTTACTGGCCACTGAGACATGTGTATTGAATTAGTACTGGCCTCTAAGATATGTGTAATGAATTAGTACTGGCCACTGAGACATGTGTATTGAATTAGTACTGGTACTTGCCACTGAGATATGTGTATTGAATTAGTACTGGTACTGGCCACTGAGACATGTGTATTGAATTAGTACTGGTACTGGCCACTGAGACATGTGTATTGAATTGGTACTGGTACTGGCCACTGAGATATGTGTTTTGAATTAGTACTGGCCACTGAGACATGTGTATTGAATTAGTACTGGTACTGGCCACTGAGATATGTGTATTGAATTAATACTGGTACTGGTCACTGAGACATGTGTATTGAATTAGTACTGGTACTGGCCACTGAGATATGTGTATTGAATTAGTACTGGTACTGGCCACTGAGACATGTGTATTGAATTAGTACTGGTACTGGCCACTGAGACATGTGTATTTAATTAGTACTGGTACTGGCCACTGAGATATGTGTTTTGAATTAGTACTGGTACTGGCCACTGAGACATGTGTTTTGAATTAGTACTGGTACTGGCCACTGAGACATGTGCATTGAATTAGTACTGGCACTGGCCACTGAGATATGTGTATTGAATTAGTACTGGTACTGGCCACTGAGACATGTGTATTGAATTAGTACTGGTACTGGCCACTGAGACATGTGTTTTGAATTAGTACTGGTACTGGCCACTGAGACATGTGTATTGAATTAGTACTGGCACTGGCCACTGAGGTATGTGTATTGAATTAGTACTGGTACTGGCCACTGAGACATGTGTATTGAATTAGTACTGGTACTGGCCACTGAGACATGTGTATTGAAATAGTACTGGCCACTGAGATATGTGTATTGAATTAGTACTGGTACTGGCCACTGAGATATGTGTATTGAATTAGTACTGGTACTGGCCACTGAGATATGTGTATTGAATTAGTACTGGTACTGGCCACTGAGATATGTGTATTGAATTAGCACTGGTACTGGCCACTGAGATATGTGTATTGAATTAGTACTAGTACTGGCCACTGAGACATGTGTATTGAATTAGTACTGGTACTGGCCACTGAGACATGTGTATTGAATTAGTACTGGCCTCTGAGATATGTGTTTTGAATTAGTACTGGCCACTGAGGCATGTGTATTGAATTAGTACTGGTACTGGCCGCTGAGACATGTGTATTGAATTAGTACTGGCCTCTGAGATATGTGTAATGAATTAGTACTGGCCACTGAGATATGTGTATTGAATTAGTACTGGTACTGGCCACTGAGATATGTGTATTGAATTAGTACTGGTACTGGCCACTGAGACATGTGTATTGAATTAGTACTGGTATTTGCCACTGAGATATGTGTATTGAAATAGTACTGGTACTGGCCACTGAGACATGTGTATTGAATTAGTACTGGTACTGGCCACTGAGATATGTGTATTGAATTAGTACTGGTACTGGCCACTGAGACATGTGTATTGAATTAGTACTGGCACTGGCCACTGAGATATGTGTATTGAATTAGTACTGGTACTGGCCACTGAGACATGTGTATTGAATTAGTACTGGTACTGGCCACTGAGACATGTGTTTTGAATTAGTACTGGTACTGGCCACTTAGACATGTGTATTGAATTAGTACTGGCACTGGCCACTGAGATATGTGTATTGAATTAGTACTGGTACTGGCCACTGAGACATGTGTATTGAATTAGTACTCGTACTGGCCACTGAGACATGTGTATTGAAATAGTACTGGCCACTGAGACATGTGTATTGAATTAGTACTGGTACTGGCCACTGAGATATGTGTATTGAATTAGTACTGGTACTGGCCACAGAGATATGTGTATTGAATTAGTACTGGTACTGGCCACTGAGATATGTGTATTGAATTAGTACTGGTATTGGCCACTGAGACATGTGTATTGAATTAGTACTGGTACTGGCCACTGAGACATGTGTATTGAATTAGTACTGGCCTCTGGGATATGTGTTTTGAATTAGTACTGGCCACTGAGACATGTGTATTGAATTAGTACTGGTACTGGCCACTGAGACATGTGTATTGAATTAGTACTGGCCTCTGAGATATGTGTAATGAATTAGTACTGGCCACTGAGATATGTGTATTGAATTAGTACTGGTACTGGCCACTTAGATATGTGTATTGAATTAGTACTGGTACTGGCCACTGAGACATGTGTATTGAATTAGTACTGGTACTGGCCACTGAGACATGTGTTTTGAATTAGTACTGGTACTGGCCACTGAGACATGTGTATTGAATTAGTACTGGCACTGGTCACTGAGATATGTGTATTGAATTAGTACTGGTACTGGCCACTGAGACATGTGTATTGAATTAGTACTGGTACTGGCCACTGAGACATGTGTATTGAAATAGTACTGGCCACTGAGACATGTGTATTGAATTAGTACTGAAACTGGCCACTGAGATATGTGTATTGAATTAGTACTGGTACTGGCCACTGAGATATGTGTATTGAATTAGTACTGGTACTGGCCACTGAGATATGTGTATTGAATTAGCACTGGTACTGGCCACTGAGATATGTGTATTGAATTAGTACTGGTACTGGCCACTGAGACATGTGTATTGAATTAGTACTGGTACTGGCCACTGAGACATGTGTATTGAATTAGTACTGGCCTCTGAGATATGTGTTTTGAATTAGTACTGGCCACTGAGACATGTGTATTGAATTAGTACTGGCCTCTGAGATATGTGTATTGAATTAGTACTGGCCACTGAGATATGTGTATTGAATTAGTACTGGTACTGGCCACTGAGATATGTGTATTGAATTAGTACTGGTACTGGCCACTGAGACATGTGTATTGAATTAGTACTGGTACTTGCCACTGAGATATGTGTATTGAAATAGTACTGGTACTGGCCACTGAGACATGTGTATTGAATTAGTACTGGTACTGGCCACTGAGAAATGTGTATTGAATTAGTACTGGTACTGGCCACTGAGACATGTGTATTGAATTAGTACTGGTACTGGCCACTGAGACATGTGTATTGAAATAGTACTGGTACTGGCCACTGAGATATGTGCTTTGAATTAGTACTGGCCACTGAGACATGTGTATTGAATTAGTACTGGTACTGGCCACTGAGATATGTGTATTGAATTAGTACTGGTACTGGTCACTGAGACATGTGTATTGAATTAGTACTGGTACTGACCACTGAGACATGTGTATTGAATTAGTACTGGTACTGGCCTCTGAGATATGTGTATTGAATTAGTACTGGTACTGGCCACTGAGATATGTGTATTGAATTAGTACTGGTACTGGCCACTGAGATATGTGTATTGAATTAGTACTGGTACTGGCCACAGAGATATGTGTATTGAATTAGTACTGGTACTGGCCACTGAGATATGTGTATTGAATTAGTACTGGTACTGGTCACTGAGACATGTGTATTGAATTAGTACTGGTACTGGCCACTGAGACATGTGTATTGAATTAGTACTGGCCTCTGAGATATGTGTTTTGAATTAGTACTGGCCACTGAGACATGTGTATTGAATTAGTACTGGTACTGGCCACTGAGATATGTGTATTGAATTAGTACTGGTACTGGTCTCTGAGATATGTGTATTGAATTAGTACTGGTACTGGCCACTGAGATATGTGTATTGAATTAGTACTGGTACTGTCCACTGAGACATGTGTATTTAATTAGTACTGGTACTGGCCACTGAGATATGTGTTTTGAATTAGTACTGGTACTGGCCACTGACACATGTGTTTTGAATTAGTACTGGTACTGGCCACTGAGATATGTGTATTGAATTAGTACTGGTACTGGCCACTGAGACATGTGTATTGAATTAGTACTGGTACTGGCCACTGAGACATGTGTATTGAATTAGTACTGGCACTGGCCACTGAGGTATGTGTATTGAATTAGTACTGGTACTGGCCACTGAGACATGTGTATTGAATTAGTACTGGTACTGGCCACTGAGACATGTGTATTGAAATAGTACTGGCCACTGAGATATGTGTATTGAATTAGTACTGGTACTGGCCACTGAGATATGTGTATTGAATTAGTACTGGTACTGGCCACTGAGATATGTGTATTGAATTAGTACTGGTACTGGCCACTGAGATATGTGTATTGAATTAGCACTGGTACTGGCCACTGAGATATGTGTATTGAATTAGTACTGGTACTGGCCACTGAGACATGTGTATTGAATTAGTACTGGTACTGGCCACTGAGACATGTGTATTGAATTAGTACTGGCCTCTGAGATATGTGTTTTGAATTAGTACTGGCCACTGAGGCATGTGTATTGAATTAGTACTGGTACTGGCCGCTGAGACATGTGTATTGAATTAGTACTGGCCTCTGAGATATGTGTAATGAATTAGTACTGGCCACTGAGATATGTGTATTGAATTAGTACTGGTACTGGCCACTGAGATATGTGTATTGAATTAGTACTGGTACTGGCCACTGAGACATGTGTATTGAATTAGTACTGGTATTTGCCACTGAGATATGTGTATTGAAATAGTACTGGTACTGGCCACTGAGACATGTGTATTGAATTAGTACTGGTACTGGCCACTGAGATATGTGTATTGAATTAGTACTGGTACTGGCCACTGAGACATGTAAATTGAATTAGTACTGGCACTGGCCACTGAGATATGTGTATTGAATTAGTACTGGTACTGGCCACTGAGACATGTGTATTGAATTAGTACTGGTACTGGCCACTGAGACATGTGTTTTGAATTAGTACTGGTACTGGCCACTTAGACATGTGTATTGAATTAGTACTGGCACTGGCCACTGAGATATGTGTATTGAATTAGTACTGGTACTGGCCACTGAGACATGTGTATTGAATTAGTACTCGTACTGGCCACTGAGACATGTGTATTGAAATAGTACTGGCCACTGAGACATGTGTATTGAATTAGTACTGGTACTGGCCACTGAGAGATGTGTATTGAATTAGTACTGGTACTGGCCACTGAGATATGTGTATTGAATTAGTACTGGTACTGGCCACTGAGATATGTGTATTGAATTAGTACTGGTATTGGCCACTGAGACATGTGTATTGAATTAGTACTGGTACTGGCCACTGAGACATGTGTATTGAATTAGTACTGGCCTCTGGGATATGTGTTTTGAATTAGTACTGGCCACTGAGACATGTGTATTGAATTAGTACTGGTACTGGCCACTGAGACATGTGTATTGAATTAGTACTGGCCTCTGAGATATGTGTAATGAATTAGTACTGGCCACTGAGATATGTGTATTGAATTAGTACTGGTACTGGCCACTTAGATATGTGTATTGAATTAGTACTGGTACTGGCCACTGAGACATGTGTATTGAATTAGTACTGGTACTGGCCACTGAGACATGTGTTTTGAATTAGTACTGGTACTGGCCACTGAGACATGTGTATTGAATTAGTACTGGCACTGGTCACTGAGATATGTGTATTGAATTAGTACTGGTACTGGCCACTGAGACATGTGTATTGAATTAGTACTGGTACTGGCCACTGAGACATGTGTATTGAAATAGTACTGGCCACTGAGACATGTGTATTGAATTAGTACTGGTACTGGCCACTGAGATATGTGTATTGAATTAGTACTGGTACTGGCCACTGAGATATGTGTATTGAATTAGTACTGGTACTGGCCACTGAGATATGTGTATTGAATTAGAACTGGTACTGGCCACTGAGATATGTGTATTGAATTAGTACTGGTACTGGCCACTGAGACATGTGTATTGAATTAGTACTGGTACTGGCCACTGAGACATGTGTATTGAATTAGTACTGGCCTCTGAGATATGTGTTTTGAATTAGTACTGGCCACTGAGACATGTGTATTGAATTAGTACTGGCCTCTGAGATATGTGTATTGAATTAGTACTGGCCACTGAGATATGTGTATTGAATTAGTACTGGTACTGGCCACTGAGATATGTGTATTGAATTAGTACTGGTACTGGCCACTGAGACATGTGTATTGAATTAGTACTGGTACTTGCCACTGAGATATGTGTATTGAAATAGTACTGGTACTGGCCACTGAGACATGTGTATTGAATTAGTACTGGTACTGGCCACTGAGAAATGTGTATTGAATTAGTACTGGTACTGGCCACTGAGACATGTGTATTGAATTAGTACTGGTACTGGCCACTGAGACATGTGTATTGAAATAGTACTGGTACTGGCCACTGAGATATGTGCTTTGAATTAGTACTGGCCACTGAGACATGTGTATTGAATTAGTACTGGTACTGGCCACTGAGATATGTGTATTGAATTAGTACTGGTACTGGTCACTGAGACATGTGTATTGAATTAGTACTGGTACTGACCACTGAGACATGTGTATTGAATTAGTACTGGTACTGGCCTCTGAGATATGTGTATTGAATTAGTACTGGTACTGGCCACTGAGATATGTGTATTGAATTAGTACTGGTACTGGCCACTGAGATATGTGTATTGAATTAGTACTGGTACTGGCCACAGAGATATGTGTATTGAATTAGTACTGGTACTGGCCACTGAGATATGTGTATTGAATTAGTACTGGTACTGGTCACTGAGACATGTGTATTGAATTAGTACTGGTACTGGCCACTGAGACATGTGTATTGAATTAGTACTGGCCTCTGAGATATGTGTTTTGAATTAGTACTGGCCACTGAGACATGTGTATTGAATTAGTACTGGTACTGGCCACTGAGATATGTGTATTGAATTAGTACTGGTACTGGTCTCTGAGATATGTGTATTGAATTAGTACTGGTACTGGCCACTGAGATATGTGTATTGAATTAGTACTGGTACTGTCCACTGAGACATGTGTATTTAATTAGTACTGGTACTGGCCACTGAGATATGTGTTTTGAATTAGTACTGGTACTGGCCACTGACACATGTGTTTTGAATTAGTACTGGTACTGGCCACTGAGATATGTGTATTGAATTAGTACTGGTACTGGCCACTGAGACATGTGTATTGAATTAGTACTGGTACTGGCCACTGAGACATGTGTATTGAATTAGTACTGGTACTGGCCACTGAGACATGTGTATTGAATTAGTACTGGTACTGGCCACTGAGACATGTGTATTAAATTAGTACTGGTACTGGCCACTGAGATATGTGTTTTGAATTAGTACTGGCCACTGAGACATGTGTATTGAATTAGTACTGGTACTGGCCACTAAGACATGTGTATTGAATTAGTACTGGTACTGGCCACTGAGACATGTGTATTGAATTAGTACTGGTACTGGCCACTGAGATATGTGTATTGAATTAGTACTGGTACTGGCCACTGAGACATGTGTATTGAATTAGTACTGGTACTGGCCACTGAGACATGTGTATTGAATTAGTACTGGTACTGGCCACTGAGATATGTGTATTGAATTAGTACTGGTACTGGCCACTGAGACATGTGTATTGAATTAGTACTGGTACTGGCCACTGAGACATGTGAATTGAATTAGTACTGGCCTCTGAGATATGTGTTTTGAATTAGTACTGGCCACTGAGACATGTGTATTGAATTAGTACTGGTACTGGCCACTGAGACATGTGTGTTGAATTTGTACTGGCCCCTGAGATATGTGTTTTGAATTAGTACTGGTACTGGCCACTGAGACATGTGTATTGAATTAGTACAGGTACTGGCCACTGAGACATGTGTATTGAATTAGTACTGGTACTGCCACTGAGATATGTGTATTGAATTAATACTGGTACTGGCCACTGAGACATGTGTGTTGAATTTGTACTGGCCCCTGAGATATGTGTTTTGAATTAGTACTGGTACTGGCCACTGAGACATGTGTATTGAATTAGTACAGGTACTGGCCACTGAGACATGTGTATTGAATTAGTACTGGTACTGGCCACTGAGATATGTGTATTGAATTAATACTGGTACTGGCCACTGAGACATGTGTATTGAATTAGTACTGGTACTGGCCACTGAGATATGTGTATTGAATTAGTACTGGTACTGGCCACTGAGATATGTGTATTGAATTAGTACTGGTACTGGCCACTGAGATATTTGTATTGAATTAGCACTGGTACTGGCCACTGAGATATGTGTATTGAATTAGTACTGGTACTGGCCACTGAGACATGTGTATTGAATTAGTACTGGTACTGGCCACTGAGACATGTGTATTGAATTAGTTACTGGCCTCTGAGATATGTGTTTTGAATTAGTACTGGCCACTGAGACATATGTATTGAATTAGTACTGGTACTGGCCACTGAGATATGTGTTTTGAATTAGTACTGGTACTTGGCCTCTGAGATATGTGTATTGAATTAGTACTGGTACTGGCCACTGAGACATGTGTATTGAATTAGTACTGGTACTGGCCACTGAGACATGTGTATTGAATTAGTACTGGCCTCTGAGATATGTGTTTTGAATTAGTACTGGCCACTGAGACATGTGTATTCAAGAATTAGTACTGGTACTGGCCACTGAGATATGTGTTTTGAATTAGTACTGGCCACTGAGACATGTGTATTGAATTAGTACTGGTACTGGCCACTGAGACATGTGTAATGAATTAGTACTGGTAGCTGGCCACTGAGATATGTGTATTGAATTAGTACTGGTACTGGCCACTGAGACATGTGTATGATGAATTAGTACTGGTACTGGCCACTGAGACATGTGTATTAAATTAGTACTGGTACTGGCATACTGAGATATGTGTTTTGAATTAGTACTGGCCACTGAGACATGTGTATTGAATTAGTACTGGTACTGGCCACTAAGACATGTGTATTGAATGACTGGTAGTACTGGTACTGGCCACTGAGACCAATGTGTATTGGAATTAGTACTGGTACTGGCCACTGAGATATGTGTATTGAATTAGTACTGGTACTGGCCACTGAGACATGTGTATTGGGAATTAGTACTGGTACTGGCCACTGAGACATGTGTATTGAATTAGTACTGGTACTGGCCACTGAGATATGTGTATTGAATTAGTACTGGTACTGGCCACTGAGACATGTATTGAATTAGTACTGGTACTGGCCACTGAGACATGTGAATTGAATTAGTACTGGCCTCTGAGATATGTGTTTTAAATTAGTACTGGCCACTGAGACATGTGTATTGAATTAGTACCTGGTACTGGCCACTGAGACATGTGTATTGAATTTGTACTGGCCCCTGAGATATGTGTTTAGAATTAGTACTGGTACTGGCCACTGAGACATGTGTATTGAATTAGTACTGGTACTGGCCACTGAGACATGTGTGATTGGAATTAGTACTGGTACTGGCCACTGAGATATGTGTATTGAATTAGTACTGGTACTGGCCACTGAGACATGTGTATTGAATTAGTACTGGTACTGGCCACTGAGACATGTGTATTGAATTAGTACTGGTACTGCCACTGAGATATGTGTATTGAATTAGTACTGGTACTGGCCACTGAGACATGTGTATTGAATTAGTACTGGTACTGGCCACTGAGACATGTGAATTGAATTAGTACTGGCCTCTGAGATATGTGTTTTGAATTAGTACTGGCCACTGAGACATGTGTATTGAATTAGTACTGGCACTTGGCCACTGAGATATGTATTGAATTAGTACTGGTACTGGCCTCTGAGATATGTGTTTTGAATTAGTACTGGCCACTGAGACATGTGTATTGAATTAGTACTCGTACTGGCCACTGAGACATGTATTGAATTAGTACTGGCCTCTGAGATATGTGTTTTGAAATAGTACTGGCCACTGAGACATGTGTATTGAATTAGTACTGGTACTGGCCACTGAGATATGTATTGAATTAGTACTGGTACTGGCCACTGAGATATGTATTGAATTAGTACTGGTACTGGCCACTGAGCTATTTGTATTGAATTAGCACTGGTACTGGCCACTGAGATATGTGTATTGAATTAGTACTGGTACTGGCCACTGAGACATGTGTATTGAATTAGTACTGGTACTGGCCACTGAGATATGTGTATTGAATTAGTACTGGTACTGGCCACTGAGACATGTGTATTGAATTAGTACTGGTACTGGCCACTGAGACATGTGAATTGACATAGTACTGGCCTCTGAGATATGTGTTTTGAATTAGTACTGGCCACTGAGACATGTGTATTGAATTAGTACTGGTACTGGCCACTGAGACATGTGTGTTGAATTTGTACTGGCCCCTGAGATATGTGTTTTGAATTAGTACTGGTACTGGCCACTGAGACATGTGTATTGAATTAGTACTGGTACTGGCCACTGAGACATGTGTATTGAATTAGTACTGGTACTGGCCACTGAGATATGTGTATTGAATTAGTACTGGTACTGGCCACTGAGACATGTGTATTGAATTAGTACTGGTACTGGCCACTGAGACATGTGTATTGAATTAGTACTGGTACTGGCCACTGAGATATGTGTATTGAATTAGTACTGGTACTGGCCACTGAGACATGTGTATTGAATTAGTACTGGTACTGGCCACTGAGACATGTGTATTGAATTAGTACTGGCCTCTGAGATATGTGTTTTGAATTAGTACTGGCCACTGAGACATGTGTATTGAATTAGTACTGGTACTGGCCACTGAGATATGTGTTTTGAATTAGTACTTGCCACTGAGACATGTGTATTGAATTAGTACTGGTACTGGCCACTGAGACATGTGTATTGAATTAGTACTGGTACTGGCCACTGAGATATGTGTATTGAATTAGTACTGGTACTGGCCACTGAGACATGTGTATAGAATTAGTACTGGTACTGGCCACTGAGACATGTATTGAATTAGTACTGGGCCTTGAGATATGTGTTTGGAATTAGTATCAGCCACTGAGGCATGTGTAATAATTAGTACTGGTACTGGCCACTGAGATATGTGTATTGAAATTAGTACTGGTACTGGCCTCTGAGATATGTGTTTTGAATTAGTACTGGCCTTAGAGACATGTGTATTGAATTAGTACTGGTACTGGCCACTCAGACATGTGTATTGAATTAGTACTGGCCTCTGAGATATGTGTTTTGATTTAGTACTGGTACTGGCCTCTGAGATATGTGTATTGAATTAGTACTGGTACTGGCCACTGAGATATGTGTATTGAATTAGTACTGGTACTGGCCACTGAGATATGTGTATTGAATTAGTACTGGTACCTGGCCTCTGAGATATGTGTATTGAATTAGTACTGGTACTGGCCACTGAGATATGTGTATTGAATTAGTACTGGTACTGGCTCCTCTGAGATATGTGTTTTGAATTAAAGTACTGGCCACTGAGACATGTGTATTGAATTAGTACTGGTACTGGCCACTGAGATATGTGTATTGAATTAGTACTGGTACTGGCCTCTGAGATATGTGTTTTGAATTAGTACTGGTACTGGCCACTGAGATATGTGTATTGAATTAGGGGTATCTGGTACTGGCCACTATATTACATGTGTATTGAATTAGTACTGGTACTGGCCACTGAGACATGTGTATTAAATTAGTACTGGTACTGGCCACTGGAGATATGTGTTTTGAATTAGTACTGGCCACTGAGACATGTGTATTGAATTAGTACTGGTACTGGCCACTAAGACATGTGTATTGAATTAGTACTGGTACTGGCCACTGAGACATGTGTATTGAATTAGTACTGGTACTGGCCACTGAGATATGTGTATTGAATTAGTACTGGTACTGGCCACAGAGATATGTGTATTGAATTAGTACTGGTACTGGCCACTGAGATATGTGTATTGAATTAGTACTGGTACTGGCCACTGAGACATGTGTATTGAATTAGTACTGGTACTGGCCACTGAGACATGTGTATTGAAATAGTACTGGTACTGGCCACTGAGATATGTGCTTTGAATTAGTACTGGCCACTGAGACATGTGTATTGAATTAGTACTGGTACTGGCCACTGAGATATGTGTATTGAATTAGTACTGGTACTGGTCACTGAGACATGTGTATTGAATTAGTACTGGTACTGACCACTGAGACATGTGTATTGAATTAGTACTGGTACTGGCCTCTGAGATATGTGTATTGAATTAGTACTGGTACTGGCCACTGAGATATGTGTATTGAATTAGTACTGGTACTGGCCACTGAGATATGTGTATTGAATTAGTACTGGTACTGGCCACAGAGATATGTGTATTGAATTAGTACTGGTACTGGCCACTGAGATATGTGTATTGAATTAGTACTGGTACTGGTCACTGAGACATGTGTATTGAATTAGTACTGGTACTGGCCACTGAGACATGTGTATTGAATTAGTACTGGCCTCTGAGATATGTGTTTTGAATTAGTACTGGCCATCTGAGACATGTGTATTGAATTAGTACTGGTACTGGCCACTGAGATATGTGTATTGAATTAGTACTGGTACTGGTCTCTGAGATATGTGTATTGAATTAGTACTGGTACTGGCCACTGAGATATGTGTATTGAATTAGTACTGGTACTGTCCACTGGGATATGTGTATTTAATTAGTACTGGTACTGGCCACTGAGATATGTGTTTTGAATTAGTACTGGTACTGGCACACTGACACATGTGTTTTGAATTAGTACTGGTACTGGCCACTGAGATATGTGTATTGGAATTAGTACTGGTACTGGCCACTGAGACATGTGTATTGAATTGAATTAGTACTGGTACTGGCCACTGAGACATGTGTATTGAATTAGTACTGGTACTGGCCACTGAGACATGTAAATTGAATTTAGGTACTGGTACTGGCCACTGAGACATGTGTATTAAATTAGTAACTGGTACTGGCCACTGAGATATGTGTTTTGAAATTAGTACTGGCCACTGAGACATGTGTATTGGAATTAGTACTAGTACTGGCCACTAAGACATGTGTATTGAATTAGTACTGGTACTGGCCACTGAGACATGTGCATATTGAATTAGCACTGGTACTGGCCACTGAGATATGTGTATTGAATTAGTACTGGTACTGGCCACTGAGACATGTGGTATTGAATTAGTACTGGTACTGGGCCACTGAGACATGTGTGTGTGGGGGCTGAATTAGTACTGGTACTGGCCACCAGAGAGCATATGTGTATTGAATTAGTACTGGTACTGGCCACTGAGACATGTGTATTGAATTAGTACTGGTACTGGCCACTGAGACATGTGAATTGAATTAGTACTGGCCTCTGAGATATGTGTTTTGAATTAGTACTGGCCACTGAGACATGTGTATTTGGAATTAGTACTGGTACTGGCCACTGAGACATGTGTGTTGAATTTGTACTGGCCCCTGAGATATGTGTTTTGAATTAGTACTGGTACTGGCCACTGAGACATGTGTATTGAATTGGAGTACAGGTACTGGCCACTGAGACATGTGTATTGAATTAGTACTGGTACTGGCCACTGAGATATGTGTATTGAATTAATACTGGTACTGGCCACTGAGACATGTGTGTTGAATTTGTACTGGCCCCTGAGATATGTGTTTTGAATTAGTACTGGTACTGGGCCACTGAGACATGTGTATTGCAATTAGTACAGGTACTGGCCACTGAGAGCATGTGTATTGGAATTAGTACTGGTACTGGCCACTGAGATATGTGTATTGAATTAATACTGGTACTGGCCATTATCTGAGACATGTGTATTGAATTAGTACTGGTACTGGCCACTGATGATATGTGTATTGAATTAGTACTGGTACTGGCCACTGAAAGATATGTGTATTGAATTAGTACTGGTACCATGGCCACTGAGATATTTGTGTTGAATTTAGCACTGGTACTGGCCACTGAGATATGTGTATTGAATTAGTACTGGTACTGGCCACTGAGACATGTGTATTGAATTAGTA
Organism: Bulinus truncatus; assembly: GCA_021962125.1. Lineage (NCBI taxonomy): Eukaryota > Metazoa > Mollusca > Gastropoda > Planorbidae > Bulinus > Bulinus truncatus. Next base: position 4,955,572 of record JAGDYQ010000016.1, on the reverse strand, counting down.
CTGGTACTGGCCACTGAGACATGTGTATTGAATTAGTACTGGCCTCTGAGATATGTGTTTTGAATTAGTACTGGCCACTGAGACATATGTATTGAATTAGTACTGGTACTGGCCACTGAGATATGTGTTTTGAATTAGTACTGGTACTGGCCTCTGAGATATGTGTATTGAATTAGTACTTGTACATTGGCCACTGAGACATGTGTATTGAATTAGTACTGGTACTGGCCACTGAGACATGTGTATTGAATTAGTACTGGCCTTCTGAGATATGTGTTTTGAATTAGTACTGGCCACTGAGACATGTGTATTGAATTAGTACTGGTACTGGCCACTGAGATATGTGTTTTGAATTAGTACTGGCCACTGAGACATGTGTATTGAATTAGTACTGGTACTGGCCACTGAGACATGTGTATTGAATTAGTACTGGTACTGGCCACTGAGATATGTGTATTGAATTAGTACTGGTACTGGCCACTGAGACATGTGTATTGAATTAGTACTGGTACTGGCCACTGAGACATGTGTATTAAATTAGTACTGGTACTGGCCACTGAGATATATGTTTTGAATTAGTACTGGCCACTGAGACATGTGTATTGAATTAGTACTGGTACTGGCCACTGAGACATGTGTATTGAATTAGTACTGGTACTGGCCACTGAGACATGTGTATTGAATTAGTACTGGTACTGGCCACTGAGATATGTGTATTGAATTAGTACTGGTACTGGCCACTGAGATTATGTGTATTGAATTAGTACTGGTATTGGCCACTGAGACATGTGTATTAGAATTAGTACTGGTACTGGCCACTGAGATATGTGTATTGAATTAGGTACTGGTACTGGCCACTATAGATATGTGTATTGAATTAGTACTGGTACTGGCCACTGAGACATGTGAATTGAATTAGTACTGGCACTCTGAGATATGTGTTTTGAATTAGTACTGGCCACTGAGACATGTGTATTGAATTAGTACTGGTACTGGCCACTGAGACATGTGTGTTGAATTTGTACTGGCCCCTGAGATATGTGTTTAGAATTAGTACTGGTACTGGCCACTGAGACATGTGTATTGAATTAGTACTGGTACTGGCCACTGAGACATGTGTATTGAATTAGTACTGGTACTGGCCACTGAGATATGTGTATTGAATTAGTACTGGTACTGGCCACTGAGACATGTGTATTGAATTAGTACTGGTACTGGCCACTGAGACATGTGTATTGAATTAGTACTGGTACTGGCCACTGAGATATGTGTATTGAATTAGTACTGGTACTGGCCACTGAGACATGTGTATTGAATTAGTACTGGTACTGGCCACTGAGACATGTGAATTGAATTAGTACTGGCCTCTGAGATATGTGTTTTGAATTAGTACTGGCCACTGAGACATGTGTATTGAATTAGTACTGGTACTGGCCACTGAGATATGTGTATTGAATTAGTACTGGTACTGGCCTCTGAGATATGTGTTTTGAATTAGTACTGGCCACTGAGACATGTGTATTGAATTAGTACTGGTACTGGCCACTGAGACATGTGTATTGAATTAGTACTGGCCTCTGAGATATGTGTTTTGAAATAGTACTGGCCACTGAGACATGTGTATTGAATTAGTACTGGTACTGGCCACTGAGATATGTGTATTGAATTAGTACTGGTACTGGCCACTGAGATATGTGTATTGAATTAGTACTGGTACTGGCCACTGAGCTATTTGTATTGAATTAGCACTGGTACTGGCCACTGAGATATGTGTATTGAATTAGTACTGGTACTGGCCACTGAGACATGTGTATTGAATTAGTACTGGTACTGGCCACTGAGATATGTGTATTGAATTAGTACTGGTACTGGCCACTGAGACATGTGTATTGAATTAGTACTGGTACTGGCCACTGAGACATGTGAATTGACATAGTACTGGCCTCTGAGATATGTGTTTTGAATTAGTACTGGCCACTGAGACATGTGTATTGAATTAGTACTGGTACTGGCCACTGAGACATGTGTATTGAATTAGTACTGGTACTGGCCACTGAGATATGTGTATTGAATTAGTACTGGTACTGGCCACTTGAGACATGTGTATTGAATTAGTACTGGTACTGGCCACTGAGACATGTGTATTGAATTAGTACTGGCCTCTGAGATATGTGTTTTGAATTTGTACTGGCCACTGAGACATGTGTATTGAATTAGTACTGGTACTGGCCACTGAGATATGTGTTTTGAATTAGTACTTGCCACTGAGACATGTGTATTGAATTAGTACTGGTACTGGCCACTTTGAGACATGTGTATTGAATTAGTACTGGTACTGGCCACTGAGATATGTGTATTGAATTAGTACTGGTACTGGCCACTGAGACATGTGTATAGAATTAGTACTGGTACTGGCCACTGAGACATGTGTATTGAATTAGTACTGGCCTCTGAGATATGTAGGTTGAATTAGTACTGGCCACTGAGGCATGTAAGTATTGAATTAGTACTGGTATTGGCCACTGAGATATGTGTATTGAATGCTAGTACTGGTACTGGCCTCTGAGATATGTGTTTTGAATTAGTACTGGCCTTAGAGACATGTGTATTGAATTAGTACTGGTACTGGCCACTCAGACATGTGTATTGAATTAGTACTGGCCTCTGAGATATGTGTTTTGATTTAGTACTGGTACTGGCCTCTGAGATATGTGTATTGAATTAGTACTGGTACTGGCCACAATGAGATATGTGTATTGAATTAGGGCTACTGGTACTGGCCACTGAGATATGTGTATTGAATTAGTACTGGTACTGGCCTCTGAGATATGTGTATTGAATTAGTACTGGTACTGGCCACTGAGATATGTGTATTGAATTAGTACTGGTACTGGCCTCTGAGATATGTGTTTTGAATTAGTACTGGCATACTGAGACATGTGTATTGAATTAGTACTGGTACTGGCCACTGAGATATGTGTATTGAATTAGTACTGGTACTGGCCTCTGAGATATGTGTTTTGAATTAGTACTGGTACTGGCCACTGAGATATGTGTATTGAATTAGTACTGGTACTGGCCACTGAGACATGTGTATTGAATTAGTACTGGTACTGGCCACTGAGACATGTGTATTAAATTAGTACTGGTACTGGCCACTGAGATATGTGTTTTGAATTAGTACTGGCCACTGAGACATGTGTATTGAATTAGTACTGGTACTGGCCACTAAGACATGTGTATTGAATTAGTACTGGTACTGGCCACTGAGACATGTGTATTGAATTAGTACTGGTACTGGCCACTGAGATATGTGTATTGAATTAGTACTGGTACTGGCCACTGAGACATGTGTATTGAATTAGTACTGGTACTGGCCACTGAGATATGTGTATTGAATTAGTACTGGTACTGGCCACTGAGATATGTGTATTGAATTAGTACTGGTACTGGCCACTGAGACATGTGTATTGAATTAGTACTGGTACTGGCCACTGAGACATGTGAATTGAATTAGTACTGGCCTCTGAGATATGTGTTTTTAATTAGTACTGGCCACTGAGACATGTGTATTGAATTAGTACTGGTACTGGCCACTGAGACATGTGTGTTGAATTTGTACTGGCCCCTGAGATATGTGTTTAGAATTAGTACTGGTACTGGCCACTGAGACATGTGTATTGAATTAGTACTGGTACTGGCCACTGAGACATGTGTATTGAATTAGTACTGGTACTGGCCACTGAGATATGTGTATTGAATTAGTACTGGTACTGGCCACTGAGACATGTGTATTGAATTAGTACTGGTACTGGCCACTGAGACATGTGTATTGAATTAGTACTGGTACTGGCCACTGAGATATGTGTATTGAATTAGTACTGGTACTGGCCACTGAGACATGTGTATTGAATTAGTACTGGTACTGGCCACTGAGACATGTGAATTGAATTAGTACTGGCCTCTGAGATATGTGTTTTGAATTAGTACTGGCCACTGAGACATGTGTATTGAATTAGTACTGGTACTGGCCACTGAGATATGTGTATTGAATTAGTACTGGTACTGGCCTCTGAGATATGTGTTTTGAATTAGTACTGGCCACTGAGACATGTGTATTGAATTAGTACTGGTACTGGCCACTGAGACATGTGTATTGAATTAGTACTGGCCTCTGAGATATGTGTTTTGAAATAGTACTGGCCACTGAGACATGTGTATTGAATTAGTACTGGTACTGGCCACTGAGATATGTGTATTGAATTAGTACTGGTACTGGCCACTGAGATATGTGTATTGAATTAGTACTGGTACTGGCCACTGAGCTATTTGTATTGAATTAGCACTGGTACTGGCCACTGAGATATGTGTATTGAATTAGTACTGGTACTGGCCACTGAGACATGTGTATTGAATTAGTACTGGTACTGGCCACTGAGACATGTGTATTGAATTAGTACTGGCCTCTGAGATATGTGTTTTGAATTAGTACTGGCCACTGAGACATATGTATTGAATTAGTACTGGTACTGGCCACTGAGATATGTGTATTGAATTAGTACTGGTACTGGCCTCTGAGATATGTGTATTGAATTAGTACTGGTACTGGCCACTGAGACATGTGTATTGAATTAGTACTGGTACTGGCCACTGAGACATGTGTATTGAATTAGTACTGGCCTCTGAGATATGTGTTTTGAATTAGTACTGGCCACTGAGACATGTGTATTGAATTAGTACTGGTACTGGCCACTGAGATATGTGTATTGAATTAGTACTGGTACTGGTCTCTGAGATATGTGTATTGAATTAGTCCTGGTACTGGCCACTGAGATATGTGTATTGAATTAGTACTGGTACTGGCCACTGAGATATGTGTATTGAATTAGTACTGGTACTGGCTACTGAGATATGTGTATTGAATTAGTACTGGTACTGGCCACTGAGATATGTGTATTGAATTAGTACTGGTACTGGCCACTGAGACATGTGTATTGAATTAGTACTGGTACTGGCCACTGAGACATGTGTATTAAATTAGTACTGGTACTGGCCACTGAGATATGTGTTTTGAATTAGTACTGGCCACTGAGACATGTGTATTGAATTAGTACTGGTACTGGCCACTAAGACATGTGTATTGAATTAGTACTGGTACTGGCCACTGAGACATGTGTATTGAATTAGTACTGGTACTGGCCACTGAGATATGTGTATTGAATTAGTACTGGTACTGGCCACTGAGACATGTGTATTGAATTAGTTCTGGTACTGGCCACTGAGACATGTGTATTGAATTTGTACTGGCCTCTGAGATATGTGTTTTGATTTAGTACTGGCCACTGAGACATGTGTATTGAATTAGTACTGGTACTGGCCACTGAGACATGTGTATTGAATTAGTACTGGTACTGGCCACTGAGATATGTGTATTGAATTAGTACTGGTACTGGCTACTGAGATATGTGTATTGAATTAGTACTGGTACTGGCCACTGAGATATGTGTATTGAATTAGTACTGGTACTGGCCACTGAGACATGTGTATTGAATTAGTACTGGTACTGGCCACTGAGACATGTGTATTGAATTAGTACTGGTACTGGCCACTGAGACATGTGTATTGAATTAGTACTGGTACTGGCCTCTGAGATATGTGTATTGAATTAGTACTGGTACTGGCCACTGAGACATGTGAATTGAATTAGTACTGGCCTCTGAGATATGTGTTTTGAATTAGTACTGGCCACTGAGACATGTGTATTGAATTAGTACTGGTACTGGCCACTGAGATATGTGTATTGAATTAGTACTGGTACTGGCCTCTGAGATATGTGTTTTGAATTAGTACTGGCCACTGAGACATGTGTATTGAATTAGTACTGGTACTGGCCACTGAGACATGTGTATTGAATTTGTACTGACCCCTGAGATATGTGTTTTGAATTAGTACTGGTACTGGCCACTGAGACATGTGTATTGAATTAGTACTGGTACTGGCCACTGAGACATGTGTATTGAATTAGTACTGGTACTGGCCACTGATATATGTGTATTGAATTTATGTACATTGCAACTAATTAGAGTGGAAGCGGCCAGGTAATTGAAAGCTGAACTCCAAGTTTTTAATTCTATAAAAATACAGTAACACCATAATTCATTTATAAAAATTTGGAAAACAAAATAAATTAGATGATAGAGGAAAACAAAATAAATTAGATGATCGAGGAAAACAAAATAAATTAGATGATAGAGGAAAACAAAATAAATTAGATGATAGAGGAAAACAAAATAAATTAGATGATAGAGGAAAACAAAATAAATTAGATGATAAAGGAAAACAAAATAAATTAGATGATAGAGGAAAGCAAAATAAATTAGATGATAGAGGAAAACAAAATAAATTAGATGATAGAGGAAAACAAAATAAATTAGATGATAGAGGAAAACAAAATAAATTAGATAATAGAGGAAAACAAAATAAATTAGATGATAGAGGAAAACAAAATAAATTAGATGATAGAGGAAAACAAAATAAATTAGATGATAGAGGAAAACAAAATAAATTAGATGATAGAGGAAAACAAATTAACTGAGAGTGGCACAAAACTCATGAATGGACCACAGTGGGCCGCCCCTGTAGAGTCTGACTAGTAGTGACTAGATTATTAAACTACAAAAATAGTCACCAGAGTATCTTAGATAAATAGCAAACGGAAGTTTCATTCAGAAATACACTGAACTACTAGAGGTTAACTGTGCTAGATGAATGCAGACGTTATGTTATATGCACCAAACTTCATGTGTTCAACTGTGCTAGATGAATGCAGACGTTGTGTTTTATGCACCAAACTTCTTGTGTTCAACTGAGCTAGATAAATGCAGACGTTGTGTTATGCACCAAATTTCTTGTGTTCAACTGTGCTAGATGAATGCAGACGTTGTGTCCTGTGTCTGATCAACTTCCTGATCAACACATACAGACACAGCAGGAGGTAAACTTATTTACATGTCGTGTCAAGACCGTCTCAGACTACGTAGTAGCTGGAAGCCCATAAGCCTGGAGTTGGCACGTGAAGGAGTTCTTCCTTGGATATTAAATATAAACACAACCCTGAGTATGACGTAACATTGTGTTGTTCATTATCGCGTTTCACAACTGAACGTTATTGTTTTCTTCAATATCAATAATACTTGTTGATATCAAAGTATTTCATATAGTTCACTTCAATATCAATAATACTTGTTGATATCAAAGTATTTCATATAGTTCACTTCAATATCAATAATACTTGTTGATATCAAAGTATTTCATACAGTTGACCTACATCGCTAAAGTAAATTACGAATTTGAATTGAAAACAACAACTTAAAACTTGGATTATTTCCGATCAAATAGAAAAACGTCTAAAAGTGACAACTCTAATACCATTGCACCGTTGTACCATTGTATCTTTGTACCATTGTATCTTTGTACATTGTATCTTTGTACCATTGTATCTTTGTACCATTGTATCTTTGTACCATTGTAAAATTGTACCAATGCATCATTGTACCATTGCATAATTGTTCATTGTATATTTGTACCGTTGTACCATTGTATCATTGCACCATTGCATTATTGTATCTTGGTACCATTGTATATTTGTACCATTTCATCTTTGTACCGTTGTACCATTGTATCTTTGTACCACTGATGAGATTTTTTGACGTAATTGTGTGTGGGGGGATATATATATATATATATATATATATATATATATATATATATATATATATATAGGCTTGCCATACGTCCCGGTTTGGCCGGGACATTCTCGGATATACTGGGTTGTCCCGGTGTCCCGCCCGGTTGTTGAAATTGTCCCGGTTTAGATTCAGGGCACAGTTTCTTGGAAATAATTGAGCAAAATTATTAGATTAGAGAATGATTAATCTGCTCTTGTGTGATCAGTAATATTTTGGTAAGTAACACAGTAATACAAATTTACAGAAGTGAAAAATACGAGTGGTACAACAAGAAAAAAACTGTTTTGTTTTGTAAAAATATCACGTTTGTGTACCATTATGAATAAAATAACATTTATCTATTCTATATTTTAAGTGTTTTTTACATTACTGTTTTATACCCCCCCCCCCGGAACTGACATCCCTAAACCTAAAGTAAAACCGTGAAAAAATATGCCAACCCTAATATATATATATATAATCCTTTGTTTATATGTTTAACACATTGTGTAACAAATTAACACATTGTTTAACACATTAACACATTGTTTGACACATTGTTTAACACATCAACGCATTGTTTAACACATTAACACATTGTTTAACACATTGTTTAACACATTGTTTAACACATTATTTAACACATTAACACATTGTTTAACACATTGTTTTAAACATTGTTTAACACATTAACACATTGTTTAACAAATTAACACATCGTTTAACACATCAACACATTGTTTAACACATTGTTTAACACATTGTTTAACACATCAACACATTGTTTAACACATTGTTTAACACATTGTTTATCACATTAACACATTGTTTAACACATTAACACATTGTTTGATGGCTGAAACACGTTTTGAGCCCCGACTTATGAGTGTCCCTGCAAAACATTTGATTGTTATATTATGTCTCTTTTAAATGGGGCCTTGAATTTATACTGCACTTCACTGGCGGCGGAGCAGGGGGCAGGGGGCATCGCCCCCCTAAAACTTTTAAGGGGTGGCGGCGCCCCCCCTTGAATTTCCGGTCTGCCCCCCCTAAAATTTTAACTTTTTTAACTTTGTAATTCATTTTAGTTTATATGTATCATTTTCATTTTCATAATTCATTTGATTTATTTCTTAAATTTAATATTTGAAAGAAATTATAATTAATTGACATTTTACAGTAATCACATTATTGAGAGTTGTTGTGGCATATTTTAAAACTAGTTGCAAGTACCCGGCTTTGCACGGGTTTAAAATAAGGTTTTCTGTTTATGTTAAGAAACGTAATTTGACGTTCAATTAAGATTAAAGGGTTTAAAAAAGGGTTTATTTGCATGCAATAAAAGGGTACATTTATCTTAAAGCAATGTGATACACAACATTTTTGGCCGTTCCTCTCTCTCTCTCTCTTTCCCCCTCCCTCCCTCTTTCCCTCCCTTCCTCTCTCCCCTCACTCTCTCTCCCTCCCTCTTTCCCTCCCTCCCTCTTTCCCCCCTCTCTCACTCCCTCCCTCCCTCTTTCCCTCCCCCTCTCTCCCTCCCTCCCTCTTTCCCCCTCCCTCCCTATTTCCCTCCCTCCCTCTCTCCTCCCTCTCTCCCTCTTTCCCTCCCTCCCTCCCTCCCTCTCTCCCTCTCTCTCTCTCTTAGGCATGACTGTAGCAAAAGATGATAATTCCTATGGATGAAGGAATGGAATATAATAATGTAGTAAGTAATGTGATATTTGGTTCTCCGTACCGATCATATTTATAGTAAGTTAGCTATGTGGGAGATAAGCTCATAAAACCTGAAATCGGGGTAAAAGTTTGCCAGTTTTCATGTCTTTGATATCCAAAATAATTAATTACAATTAAGGTACCCATTGAGATGGAACGAAACCTGTTTAAGAACCTTCCCCATGTAATTTTGTGTACGTGTACCGAATTTCACGTTATTTGGTTGTCTGGATCTTGAGTTTTAAGGGAACAGACAGACAGCAAATGCGTCTTATAAGTATAGAGAAGTATTGCTATCTACCGAATGACGGCAAATGTAATTTTTAAAGAAAATACAATTATTTATTATCTTTTCATAAATTACTTTTTGTTTATTGAGTTTCCTGTTTCCGGTTTCAGTTTCATGTTTATCATCATTCATGATAATTATCAGTAATTTTCTGATCTAATTTCACTATTAAATTTGTAAACAAACTGACATTACGAATCAGTTGACGACAGAAGTGCTCAATGTTCATTTTTATTTTTTTAATATATTATTTTTTAATAATATCGATTAAATACTTGCTACAGAATTACTATATTCTATTATTGAATTAAGGGGGCAAAATTTGTCTTTCGGTCATATTATGTCTTGCCCCTCCTTAAATTTTCAAGAAGGGGGGGGGGCGCAGCCCCCCCCCCTGAATTTTGGCTTGCCCCCCCCCTTAAAATATTTCGTTCCGCCGCCGGTGCTGCACTTAACCGATGACAATCTGCCTCAATAGAAATGTTGGAACTGAAGAGAATAGAAATGTTGGAACTGAAGAGAATAGAAATGTTGGAACTCAAGAGAACAGAAATGTTGGTACTGAAGAAAACAGAAGTGTTTGAACTACAGAGAACAGAAATTCAGTTTTTTCAGATTCATTTCGTTTAATCATCCTGTTATCGGATTCTATCACTCTGTAATGTGATTCACCCATCATGTAATGTGATTCACTCATCACCTCATAATGTTCAATAACCATCTTTTGTGAATAATTCACCAAATTATGTGAGTTATTCGTAAAGTTATATGATTCAATCACCATGTAATGTAATTCAATCATCATGTTATGAGATTAGGACATCTGGTAATACTAAACAGATGGGCGAGTCATTATTTCCCCTTGTTTCATTATCTGCTCTTGTGTCATTCTCCCCCCTTATTTTATCTGACCCAGGATGTTATAATATTCTACAATTCCATATAGATCTCTAATGCTCTACACAACAATGGCCTATAGTTAAACACTCTCATACAATGATTTTGTTTTCAACATAGAATGTGAACTGTTTGTCGAGAACTACCGTAGTGGGGATTGACCTAAACACAAATAAACAATGTTCATAGAGCCGTGTTGTGCTAGCTACTTATTCAGTGTTTCTCAGTGTCTATGTGATTGATAACGAATGTTGAGAGTAGTATCTAGGCCAGTGCAGTTCTAATTAAAGCAAGTAGTGGCCATCATTTCGACATCACTAAAACCTGGCTCAACACAAGGGGAGGCTATCATTAGTTGTACACTCAGGTGCTGTTACAACGACCGGTGCGCACGTTTAGCGTGTAAAAACACGTTAAGGATTGAGAACTCTTTCCTGGTTTTATGATTATCTCCCCTGAAATGAACGATTTGCCGCCTCCGTAGGTGTTTCCTGAAAACTTTGGCTGGACCCCATCTGTCACTAAATGTGATGGCAGCAGCTACATTCTCACAGTAATCTAATCCACATAGATTGGAATATTGTGTATTTTTTTAAATATCTATTATTTTCAAGAGATTACTATATTCTAGAATCTAGCAGAAAATCAATGTTAGTACTAAATGTCTCCCATGGTAGCTTATTATATTTACTTAATGTCTGCCAGGCTAGCTTATTATATTTACTTAATGTCTGCCAGGCTAGCTTGTTATAGTTACTTAATGTCTGCCAGGCTAGCTTGTTATAGTTACTTAATGTCTGTCAGGCTGCCTTGTTATATTTACTTAATGTCTGCCAGGCTGGTTTGTTATAGTTACTTAATGTCTGTCAGGCTGGCTTGTTATAGTTACTTAATGTCTGCCAGGCTAGCTTGTTATAGTTACTTAATGTCTGCCAGGCTAGCTTGTTAAAGTTACTTAATGTCTGCCAGGCTAGCGTGTTATAGTTACATAATGTCTGCCAGGCTAACTTGTTATAGTTACTTAATGTCTGCCAGGCTGGCTTGTTATATTTACTTAATGTCTGCCAGGCTAGCTTATTATAATCACAAAATATTTTGGCATGATTTTGTGTTACTTCTAGGATCGCTTCTTGCCCTTTGGCAATGATTGAGGCGGTCGAAAACAGTATTAAATTGTGATTGCCATATGGCATTCATGATCTTACCTGCCGTATGTTAGTGTACGGTGTTTTGTCACCACGGCACTAAACATATGGCTGGTCCAATGTCAATTCTGGCAGCCATGTAGGAGACTATTCTTACTCGGCTGGCCAGTTGGTAGGCGGATAATGCATGTTAAGAAGAAAACAGTGTTTCTGCCATCTTTGAATTGTCTATGCCGCCATCTTGGATGAATTGTTTATGCCATGTTGGATGACAGACGGAAGTAGCGATGACAGACGGAAGTCGCGATGACAGACGGAAGTCGCGATGACAGACGGAAACCGGAACACATGATGTAAAATTTGTATTATAGATAATTTAAGAAAACGTATAATTCTTATAATACATTTCACATTCTTCATTCAAAGTTTCATTTGAGGCAGAAATATCCCAACATTATATTAATCAATATTTTGTCATCATATGCAGCAATATAATTTTATTTTCCATTATCTGTGTGTGAAGTCCCTGTAAGGATGAGATGAAATCTCTTAGATCCTATAAACCACTAATGGGACGGTTTTTGCAGTGCCCTTCTTTCATCCCCACCATAGCCACTAGTGCAATGGCCATGGAGGCACCATGGGAGATATAGTGGGGACTTAAGCCATGACCTGAATATAAATTGGTCCATACCGAAGATCGAACCAGTGACCCTGAGGTCGACAGTCGAGCGCTTTACCACATGACCATCCGTCCCCTCTTCCATTATCTGTAACGATCCCCATTTCATAACAATCCCCAGTTTCTATAACAATCCCTAGTTTCTTTAACAATCCCTAGTTTCTTTAACAATCCCCAGTTTATATAAAAATTGCAAGTGATTGTAACAATACCCAGTGATTGTAACAATACACAGCGCTTGTAACAATACCCAGTGTTTGAATCAATACCTAGCGATTGTAACAATACACAGTGATTGTAACAATACACAGTGATTGTAACAATACACAGCGCTTGTAACAATACACAGTAATTGTAACCATACAGTTTAAATAACAATTACAAGGGATTGTAACAATACCCAGTGATTGTAACAATACACAGCGCTTGTAACAATACCCAGTGTTTGAATCAATACCTAGCGATTGTAACAATACCCAGTGATTGTAACAATACTTAGCGATTGTAACAATACCCAGTGATTGTAACAATACCCAGTGATTGTAACAATACACAGTGATTGTAATAATACACAGTGATTGTAACAATACCCCAGTAATTGTAACAATACCCAGTGATTGTAACAATACACAGTGATTGTAACAATACACAGTGATTGTAACAATACACAGTGATTGTAACAATACACAGTGATTGTAACAATACCCCAGTAATTGTAACAATACCCAGTGATAGTAACAATACACAGTGATTGTAACAATACACAGTGATTGTAACAATCCACAGTGATTGTAACAATACACAGTGATTGTAAAACTTACTGTAGGAAAATAAAGAATGTCCTAGTTGTTATAAGGAAATATTTTGTATGAATCTGATTGAAGAGCAAGTGAAATTATGTAAATAAACAAGTATATATTGGTATATATAACTTAAGTAAACATGTTTATATTAGTATATATATATCTAAATAAACAGCCGATTCTTTACACATTTCTTAAGTTTTCAAAGACATCTTTATCATTTTAAACTGTATTCCATAATATTTCGCATATAATATATATATAGCAAAACTAATGATGCATTAGAGAATATATATTTTAAGTAGCTGTGGGTAGAATGTGATACAGTAAGAAGAAAGATTGATATAGTGGTGCTGCAATCAGAACTGAAGTGAACTGAACTCAACCATTTTACCATCTGACAACATCAACAATGAGCCAGATGAAACAATAACACAAGGGGGAAATTACTCTTCACTGCAGGCGCACTAGTGTAATTTCAAGAGCTAGCCAATTGGTAGTTCTCTCCCTTTCCATGTTACGCCCTGATCTTGTCTTGGCCGATGCCAGACGGTTTCAATTATTCAAGTCACTTCTAGTTTACAGTACAGGGAGAATGTTTCAGAAACATGCTCTTTGGATGTTGTCTACTTGAACTGTAGCCGGTCACATTGTTATTAGACCTCAACATGTAGATGTAGCCAGAGATGTAGTCAGTGATGATTTAATTCAGTCTGTTAGTACATCTATAGCAACCTGTTAGTACATCCATAGCAACCTGTTAGTACATCCATAGCAACCTGTCGAAAACAACAGGGTCGACCCCACATCAAGCTTACATGACACAGTAGGCCCTATACCAGGAACGTCATTTGCAGGGGTAGGCCCTATACCAGGAACGTCATTTGCAGGGTGGAGGGCAATCGCCTCCCTTAAATGATACTAATTCTAGTCATTGATGTCAGGATTGAATGTTGACAATTGTTGTAGTCATTGAGATCAGGATTGACTGTTGACCATTGTTGTAGTCATTGATGTCAGGATTGACTGTTGACCATTGTTGTAGTCATTGATGTTAGGATTGACTGTTGACAATTGTTGTAGTCATTAATGTCAGGATTGGCTGTTGACCATTGTTGTAGCCATTGATGTCAGGATTGACTGTTGACAATTGTTGTAGTCATTGATGTCAGGATTGACTGTTGACCATTGTTGTAGTCATTGATGTCAGGATTGACTGTTGACAATTGTTGTAGTCATTGATGTCAGGATTGAATGTTGACAATTGTTGTAGCCATTGATGTCAGGATTGACTGTTGACCATTGTTGTAGTCATTGATGTCAGGATTGACTGTTGACAATTGTTGTAGTCATTGATGTCAGGATTGACTGTTGACAATTGTTGTAGTCATTGATGTCAGGATTGACTGTTGACAATTGTTGTAGTCATTGATGTCAGGATTGACTGTTGACCATTGTTGTAGTCATTGATGTCAGGATTGACTGTTGACAATTGTTGTAGTCATTGATGTCAGGATTGACTGTTGGCCATTATTGTAGTCATTGATGTCAGGATTGACTGTTGACAATCGTTGTAGTCATTGATGTCAGGATTGACTGTTGACCATTATTGTAGTCATTGATGTCAGGATTGACTGTTGACAATCGTTGTAGTCATTGATGTCAGGATTGACTGTTGACCATTATTGTAGTCATTGATGTCAGGATTGACTGTTGACCATTATTGTAGTCATTGATGTCAGGATTGACTGTTGACAATTGTTGTAGTCATTGATGTCAGGATTGACTGTTGACAATTGTTGTAGTCATTGATGTCAGGATTGACTGTTGACAATTGTTGTAGTCATTGATGTCAGGATTGACTGTTGGCCATTATTGTAGTCATTGATGTCAGGATTGACTGTTGACAATCGTTGTAGTCATTGATGTCAGGATTGACTGTTGACCATTATTGTAGTCATTGATGTCAGGATTGACTGTTGACAATCGTTGTAGTCATTGATGTCAGGATTGACTGTTGACCATTATTGTAGTCATTGATGTCAGGATTGACTGTTGACCATTATTGTAGTCATTGATGTCAGGATTGACTGTTGACAATTGTTGTAGTCATTGATGTCAGGATTGACTGTTGACAATTGTTGTAGTCATTGATGTCAGGATTGACTGTTGACAATTGTTGTAGTCATTGATGTCAGGATTGACTTTTGACCATTGTTGTAGTCATTGATGTCAGGGTTGACTGTTGACCATTGTTGTAGTTATTGATGTCAGGATTGACTGTTGACAATCGTTGTAGTCATTGATGTCAGGATTGACTGTTGACCATTATTGTAGTCATTGATGTCAGGATTGACTGTTGACCATTATTGTAGTCATTGATGTCAGGATTGACTGTTGACAATTGTTGTAGTCATTGATGTCAGGATTGACTGTTGACAATTGTTGTAGTCATTGATGTCAGGATTGACTGTTGACAATTGTTGTAGTCATTGATGTCAGATTTGACTGTTGACCATTGTTGTAGTCATTGATGTCAGGATTGACTTTTGACTATTGTTGTAGTCATTGATGTCAGGATTGACTGTTGACAAATGTTGTAGTCATTGATGTCAGGATTGACTGTTGACTATTGTTGTAGCCATTGATGTCAGGATTGACTGTTGACCATTGTTGTAGTCATTGATGTCAGGATTGACTGTTGACAATTGTTGTAGTCATTGATGTCAGGATTGACTGTTGACCATTGTTGTAGTCATTGATGTCAGGATTGACTGTTGACAATTGTTGTAGTCATTGATGTCAGGATTGACTGTTGACAATTGTTGTAGTCATTGATGTCAGAATTGACTGTTGACCATTGTTGTAGTCATTGATGTCAGGATTGACTGTTGACCATTGTTGTAGTTATTGATGTCAGGATTGACTGTTGACAATTGTTGTAGTCATTGATGTCAGGATTGACTGTTGACCAATGTTGTAGTCATTGATGTCAGGATTGACTGTTGACAATTGTTGTAGTCATTGATGTCAGGATTGACTGTTGGCCATTATTGTAGTCATTGATGTCAGGATTGACTGTTGACTATTGTTGTAGTCATTGATGTCAGGGTTGACTGTTGACCATTGTTGTTTGAATAACAAACTTCGTTAATATAGACTTGCTTTTCACTTTGGTGATATTATCTCAGCATAACATGTGGACAATTCCTATACTTTTCTGGTGATATTACCTCAGCATAACATGTGGACAATTCCTATACTTTACTGGTGATATTATCTCAGCATAACATGTGAACAATTCCTATACTTTACTGGTGATATTATCTCAGCAATGTTGACATTGACTCACTGGCTGATGGGGAATGTCCCATTGTTTGTTTACGTTTTACATCATTAGAATAGGGGGAACAGGCCATCTATAAATAAACAGAGATCTTCCACTGTGTTGACTTAATGGATCAATGAATGGCTGCCAGGGACACTACTGTACTCCATGTACCATAATCATGGGCACCCCCCGGTGGCCTCAATTGATACGTGGTTTTAGGTCTGCATCACTGACAAGTAGGTGGGGGAGTTGTGGTTGGTGGGCACAGACAAAAGAGTTGAATCAATACTTGAATCAATACTTGAATCAATACTTCACGACAAATAGAGCAATACCACCTAATTCAGTTTGCAGTATATTTATTAGTTCATAGCCATAATATCTCTCTCTTTGAACTCTCAATGTTTATATGCGAGCAGAGACTTAGTCTCTTAGAGCCCGTGAGATCAAACTCGCTGTGGTCCTCAGCATAATACAGACCAATGGCAAGCACGTTACTTGACCGGTCCACTCTGTGGTCCGCCAGCCTGGGGCTCTCAAATAGCACATGTTCCACGACCGGTCCACTCTGTGGTCCGCCAGCCTGGGGCTCTCAAATAGCACATGTTCCACGACCGGTCCACTCTGTGGTCCGCCAGCCTGGGGCTCTCAAATAGCACATGTTCCACGACCGGTCCACTCTGTGGTCCGCCAGCCTGGGGCTCTCAAATAGCACATGTTCCACGACCGGTCCACTCTGTGGTCCGCCAGCCTGGGGCTCTCAAATAGCACATGTTCCACGATTTCCTCAACTTCAACCTCACAAAGTACGCACCAATGTATGCACCAAAGTATGCACTAAAGTATGCACCAAAGTATGCACCAAAGTACGCACCAAAGTATGTACCAAAGTACGCACTGTAGTACGCACCAAAGTATGCACCAAAGTATGCACAAAAGTATGCACCAAAGTACGCACCGATACACATTGCTCAGTGCGCAAATGAGCAATTAGTGCCTGTTCGAATTTCCGTAGCCCATACCAGGGGCCGGCGTTTGGGTGGCCTCTCCAATAGACTGCAGACATTTCCTCCTGTCACCCCATTGCCCCAACTCGAGAACCATTCATTACATTCAAACTCACGGATCTCGGCACATGACCTTCCAGTGACCTACTTTCATCACCCGCGAGGTGCGTCTGGGAACGGATCGACCACCCTGCAAAGTCGGCCCGGTAATTTCCAGGCAAGTCCATATGCAAAGAGATCCACTGTTGTGTAACTAATGCACAATGCCTCCACCTTGGCTTCCTGCAGCTCAGGCCATTCTCCTGCACCTGTTATAGACTGGGGAACAGAGAGTGAAATTGTTAGGATAACGATGCTCTTAGAGGCAAAGTTCCAGCCGCTCATCTATGTGTGCCCCTACCTCTATAATGGCTCCCATCTACGCCTCAAAGACAGATCCACATGACCCGGCTAGATCTACGATATATCGGGGACAGATCCACATGACCCGGCTAGATCTACGATATATCGGGGACAGATCCACATGACCCGGCTAGATCTACGATATATCGGGGACAGATCCACATGACCCGGCTAGATCTACGATATATCGGGGACGTGGAAAACAGATGTGGCCCCAAACAAAGCTTTTGTTTGGCCATTATTACTAAATAAAGGGCCCTGAATATTGGCTAAGATAGAGGCTCTCAGATAGGACATAATAGTCTCCATTGCTATATTGTGTAGTCTTAGGACATCACTAGATTTCATAACTTAATGTCAGTCAGGCTTTGCAACCCACTGGCAAGCAGGCTGCTTTACCATCCTAGTTCAGCATACATCGACACAATTCAATAGCAATACATCGAGCACCATCTAGTTCAGCATACATCGACACAAGTCAATAGCCATACACCTAGCACCATCTAGTTCAGCATACATCGACACAAGTCAATAGCCATACATCTAGCACCATCTAGTTCAGCATACATCGACACAAGTCAATAGCCATACACCTAGCACCATCTAGTTCAGCATACATCGACACAATCGATAGCCATACACCTAGCACCATCTAGTTCAGCATACATCAACACAATTCAATAGCCATACACCGAGCACCATCTAGTACAGCATACATCGACACAAGTCAGTAGCCATACATCTAGCATCATCTAGTTCAGCAGTGTATCAACACCAATGATACAGCGTATCCACAGCCATGATAGAGTGTATCCACACCCATGCTACAGAAAAACCACACCCATGATGCAGAATAACCACACCGATGATACAGTAGCCACACCAATGATACAGAGTAACCACACCCATGATGCAGTGCATCCACACCCATGATACAGTGTATCCACACCTATGATACAGTATCCACACCCATAATACAGTTTATCCACACCCATGATACAGTAGCCACACCAATGATACAGAGTAACCACACCCATGATACAGTGTATCCACACCTATTATACAGTAGCCACACCAATGATACAGAGTAACCACACCCATGATGCAGTATATCCATACCCATGATACAGTGCATCCACACCCATGATACAGTAGCCACACCAATGATACAGAGTAACCACACCCATGATGCAGTGTATCCACACCCATGATACAGTGTATCCACACCCATGATACAGTAGCCACACAAATGATACAGTACTCATTTCCATGATACAGTAGCCACACCAATGATACAGTACTCACACCCATGATACAGTACTCACATCCATGATACAGTACTCACACCCATGATACAGTGTACCCACACCCATGATACAGTACTCACACCCATGATACAGTACTCACACCCATGATACAGTGTACTCACACCCATGATACAGTACCCACACCCATGATACAGTTACCACACCCATGATACAGTGTACCCACACCCATGATACAGTACTCATACCCATGATACAGTACTCACACCCATGATACAGTACTCACACCCATGATACAGTGTACCCACACCCATGATACAGTACCCACACCCATGATACAGTGTACTCACACCCATGATACAGTACTCACACCCATGATACAGTTACCACACCCATGATACAGTTTACTCACACCCATGATACAGTACTCACACCCATGATACAGTACTCATACCCATGATACAGTACTCACACCCATGATACAGTGTACCCACACCCATGATACAGTGTACCCACACCCATGTTGAAGCGTATCCACACCCATGAGACAGTGTACCTACACCTATGATACAGTGTACACACACCCATGTTGAAGCGTATCCACACCCATGAGACAGTGTACCTACACCTATGATACAGTGTATCAGTTACGGTCAATGTTTGTTGACCGGCTGTTGTATAACATTGGCCACCATTGTCGATATGTACAAAATGGCATAAAATGTGTAACAGAACAACATTTGTTTTTTGATGCGACCATCTGGTTAGTTAGTTATAGGAAATATAGATCTATTTACACTGATACGTACATGGGTCAATTCAAAGACTGTATCAAATGGGTTCACTTTGTGTTAGATTGGGATTACATTTATTGACAACAGAACAGACCACTGGGATCGGACATCTGCAACCATCTTATTATTTAATCAGATAACTAAATTAAATATTGTTATTATTTATATATCATTTTTGTTTCTAGATTTTGAAATAAGTACCATCTTAATATCATCTTAATACCATCTTAATATCATCTTAATACCATCTTAATATCATCTTAATACCATCTTAATATCATCCGAATACCATCTTAATATCATCTGAATACCTTCTCAATACCATCTGAATACCTTCTCAATACCATCTGAATACCATCTTAATATGATCTTAATACCATCTCAATATCATCTTAATACCATCTCAATATCATCTTAATATCATCTTAATACCATCTGAATACCATCTTAATATCATCTTAATACCATCTGAATACCATCTTAATACCATCTGAATACCATCTTAATATCATCTGAATACTTTCTCAATACCATCTGAATACCATCTTAATACCATCTGAATACCATCTTAATATCATCTGAATACTTTCTCAATACCATCTGAATACCATCTTAATACCATCTGAATACCATCTTAATATCATCTGAATACTTTCTCAATACCATCTGAATACCATCTTAATACCATCTGAATACCATCTTAATATCATCTGAATACTTTCTCAATACCATCTGAATACCATCTTAATACCATCTGAATACCATCTTAATATCATCTGAATACTTTCTCAATACCATCTGAATACCATCTTAATACCATCTGAATACTTTCTCAATACCATCTGAATACCATCTTAATATCATCTGAATACTTTCTCAATACCATCTGAATACCATCTTAATACCATCTGAATACCATCTTAATATCATCTGAATACTTTCTCAATACCATCTGAATACCATCTTAATACCATCTGAATACTTTCTCAATACCATCTGAATACCATCTTAATATCATCTGAATACTTTCTCAATACCATCTGAATACCATCTTAATACCATCTGAATACCATCTTAATATCATCTGAATACTTTCTCAATACCATCTGAATACCATCTTAATACCATCTGAATACCATCTTAATATCATCTGAATACTTTCTCAATACCATCTGAATACCATCTTAATACCATCTGAATACTTTCTCAATACCATCTGAATACCATCTTAATATCATCTGAATACTTTCTCAATACCATCTGAATACCATCTTAATACCATCTGAATACCATCTTAATACCATCTGAATACTTTCTCAATACCATCTGAATACCATCTTAATACCATCTGAATACCATCTTAATATCATCTGAATACTTTCTCAATACCATCTGAATACCATCTTAATACCATCTGAATACCATCTTAATACCATCTGAATACTTTCTCAATACCAATAGTTTGGGTTCTCCCCACCCCACTCCTGGTGGCATTGATCATTGGTCTTATTAAAAATAAAATATTTTTAAATTGTTTTGCTGATCAGGTTTTAGAATTAACGATATTTAATGTATGGTTTCACGTCTGTCTGTCTATTAAAGTATTTAAATCTCCTGTCTGTCTGTCTATTTCAGTATTTAAATCTCCTGTCTGTCTATTAAAGTATTTAAATCTCCTGTCTGTCTATTTAAGTATTTAAATCTCCTGTCTGTCTATTAAAGTATTTAAATCTCCTGTCTGTCTATTTAAGTATTTAAATCTCCTGTCTGTCTGTCTATTAAAGTATTTAAATCTCCTGTCTGTCTGTCTATTAAAGTATTTAAATCTCCTGTCTGTCTATTAAAGTATTTAAATCTCCTGTCTGTCTATTAAGGTATTTAAATCTCCTGTCTGTCTGTCTATTAAAGTATTTAAATCTCCTGTCTGTTTATTTAATATTTAAATATCCTGTCTGTCTATTAAAGTATTTAAATCTCCTGTCTGTCTATTTAAGTATTTAAATCTCATGTCAGTCTATTTGGTATTCTTCTTTCTATCCATAGTAACCATGCAATTTTGTAAAAACTAATATTTGTGGAACAATTGTTCCAATGGAAATAAAATATACATTTATAATTAGACCACAGCTGGTGTTGTACTAGTCAAAGACTACAGCTGGTGATGCACTAATCAAAGACTACAGCTGGTAATGCACTAGTCAAAGACTACAGCTGGTGATGTACTAGTCAACAACTATAGCTAGTGATGCACTAGTCAAAGACTACAGCTGGTAATGCACTAGTCAAAGACTACAGCTGGTGATGTACTAGTCAACGACTATAGCTGGTGATGCACTAGTCAAAGACTATAGCTGGTGATAAACTAGTCAAAGACTATAGCTGGTGATAAACTAGTCAAAGACTACAGCTGGTAATGCACTAGTCAAAGACTACAGCTAGTGATGTACTAGTCAACGACTATAGCTGGTGATGCACTAGTCAAAGACTATAGCTGGTGATAAACTAGTCAAAGACTACAGCTGGTGATAAACTAGTCAAAGACTACAGCTGGTAATGCACTAGTCAAAGACTACAGCTAGTGATGTACTAGTCAACGACTATAGCTGGTGATGCACTAGTCAAAGACTATAGCTGGTGATAAACTAGTCAAAGACTACAGCTGGTGATAAACTAGTCAAAGACTACAGCTGGTGATGCACTAGTCCAAGACTACAGCTGGTGATGTACTAGTCAACGACTATAGCGCTGGTGATGCACTAGTCAAAGACTACAGCTGGTAATGCACTAGTCAAAGACTACAGCTGGTGATGTACTAGTCAAAGACTATAGCTGGTGATAAACTAGTCAAAGACTATAGCTGGTGCTGTAGTCAAAGACTATAGCTGGTGATAAACTAGTCAAAGACGTACTAATCTAAAGTTTGTGGAAGAATCATCTACAAGGTATAGATAGCACTACCAGGTAGAGAGAGAGAGAGAGCACTACAAGGTAGAGAGAGCACTACAAGGTAGAGAGAGCACTACCAGGTAGAGAGAGCACTACAAGGTAGATAGAGCACTACAAGTCAATGAATTAGTTCTATAGGACAATGATGATAATGGTACTTGACATACAAAACTTGACCAACACTGAATAATCTACACATAAACCTAACAGCTCTAACCTGATCTGACGAAGTTACACCTCTTTTGGGGGCATTTATGGCGGATTTAATCCCAACAGATTCGTTGTCTAGACAACCCACGTGACGTGGAACATGGGCGTGGCAGTAAATATCTGGAGCAGTTGTTTGGTCCCAGTGAAATGATCGTAAAGTTAACTGTGGATTAAAGAATATTTAGGTCAATGACATCATTATAACTGTGGATTAAAGAATATCTAAGTCGGTGACATCATTACAAATTCACTATAGAAATAGTGTTTTGAAAGGGTCACATGCTGTTTTTTTTTTTAAGTTATCATCAGTTCATAGTACACATTAATTAAAAACTTAGTACATTTTATAAACAAAATAATATTACATTATTTTGAGCATATTAAATTTATGTTGCAGTGTTTCAATGAAATAAGAATGCATGTGTGGATTTCATACATGTAAAAAAATAGATTGGATTAGTTGATTCCCTTCTTTAATATCTATATGTCATTCACCGTCCAACAACGGATCTAACAGCTTGACACGTTGCTATTTATAGATTGGTTTAGTTGATTCCCTTCTTTAATATCTATATGTCATTCACCGTCCAACAACGGATCTAACAGCTTGACACGTTGCTATTTATAGATTGGTTTAGTTGATTCCCTTCTTTAATATCTATATGTCATTCACCGTCCAACAACGGATCTAACAGCTTGACACGTTGCTATTTATAGATTGGTTTAGTTGATTCCCTTCTTTAATATCTATATGTCATTCACCGTCCAACAACGGATCTAACAGCTTGACACGTTGCTATTTATAGATTGGTTTAGTTGATTCCCTTCTTTAATATCTATATGTCATTCACCGTCCAACAACGGAACTAACAACTTGACACGTCGCTATTTATTTTTCTTTTAAATGGTCCATAATTCGTTGTTGAAGCGGTATAAAGACTAAATTTGCTACATTGTTAAATTCACCATCACTTGACCTGCTCAGTTCTATTGAACTTGAACATCTATGAAATATTCCGTTAATGGAACGGACTCAGTAGTCAACAAAAATCAAATGACAGTAGCAGCCAGTCAATGTGACCGGATGTTGCTTTTTAAAGTTTCGTTAATGCAATAATATTTAGTTAACTCAGCCATTTTACTTAACCAATCGTTGTTTACCAATCAGCTAGCAACACTCAGACATTAACTCACAAACTTTAAGTATTTGTTTAAATCTCATCTAAACTGTGCATACAATAAACATATTGGCTACTGTGTAGAACTACGAGACATTACATGCAGCCCACATATCGACTACTGTATAGAACTACGAGACATTACTTGCAGCCCACATATCGACTACTGTATAGAACTACGAGACATTACCTGCAGCCCACATATCGACTACTGTATAGAACTACGAGACATTACCTGCAGCCCACATATCGACTAATATATAGAACTACGAGACATTACCTGCAGCCCACATATCGACTACTATATAGAACTACGGGACATTACCTGCAGCCCACATATCGACTACTATATAGAACTACGGGACATTACCTGCAGCCCACAGATGCGACACCTGAAACACCTGCGATGAAACAGTGCCCCCACATCCACCCTCTCCACGGGGTAAACACGACTGCCACACCTGTGGCAGGCATCAGGCAGGGGTGACGACTCTTCAGGTCCAAAGTCTGAGTCATTGTCTGAGCTCAGAGTGTCTTGTTCCATGGCTGACCTCGATGACGTCATGAGGAATCCTGATGCCATGGTTGTGATTAACGTTACGTCATATTCCAGACAGAGAACATTGTGACGTCATTGCCTCAATTAAAAGGAAAGATAAAATGAAATGGCGACAATGAATTGTAGAAGAAAAATTAAACCGACCTCTGTGAATGGGTCACACATAAAAAGTCGAAGAGAAAGCTTGAAGAAATCCTTTTCGAATCATACATACAATTTTGAATTTGGTTCTGAAACAGAATACAACAAAAGTTGGTTCTGAAACAGAATTCAACAAATGCTTGTTTGAAATATTCCTTAAGTTCACAATACTTCCATTTTAAAATAATATTTCATCAATAATTTTTTTAAAGAATGATGTATTCTTGATTTAAGCATTTGATTATTGATTCTTTTAGTTTCGATCTATTATACGTAGGGTAATCCATGAGGTAAATGTTCTTTAAAACATAAGGCAAAAGATTTTAATTTGCAATGAATTAAAGATGTCTAATATCAGACATTGAACACAGTAGCCAGCTTGTCTTAATGAATTAAAGATGTCCAGTATCAGACATTGAACACAGTAGCCAGCTTGTCTTAATGAATTAAAGATGTCTAATATCAGACATTGAACACAGTTTCCAACTTCTTGTTGACTGTTGAAAATCCAGTATTTGCGTGAAACACTTTTGGTCAGTCAGTGGTCAGTTTCATTTATTAAAATACAGACACTCCACTACATCATCTGAAACAAATAAATTTAATAGCATAAAAAAATGAAAACATACAAACATTCAGTATATAAGGAATACATTTGTTTGTCAATATATGTCACTTATCAACGTACAAATTTGTCACTTGTCAACGTACAAATATGTCACTTGTCAACGTACAAATATGTCACTTGTCAACGTACAAATATGTCACTTGTCAACGTACAAATATGTCACTTGTCAACGTACAAATATGTCACTTGTCAACGTACAAATATGTCACTTGTCAACGTACAAATATGTCACTTGTCAACGTACAAATACGTCAGACTTCATGGCAAGTTATATTTTACTATTTGACTATTTTACAGATAAATAAACTATTACAAAGACTATAATGATAAAATGTCAGTGTAATAATAATAAGTACAATGCAATGCTAAAATGTCCAGAATGATGATAAAATGTCAATGTGATACCGGTGACCATTGTAATGATAATTTGTTCAGATTGGTGGTGAGTGAACCATGACGATATCAATACATTGAATAAAACAGAGATAACGTTTAGAAATAGCAACGGTAATATATATATATATATATATATATATATATATATATATATATATATATATATAGTCTACTAGACTACCATGGGATAATCTATTGTGAACACAGTATGTTATCACAGGACAATTTATTGTATACACTAGACCAGGGGTGGGCAAACTACGGCCCGCCAGAGTATATTGTGCGGCCCGTTCCGATCCTATGTCGATGTTCAGTTTTTTGTTTACAGTTTTCGCTATATTTTGTAAAATTTTACTTAGACTATTTGATTCGAATATAGGGATATTAAATCAATTTTATGGCTCCAGAATATTAGTTAGATTTATATTCCTTCATCTTCAGAATTATTATGCCGGCAGTGCCGTTTTTTTTTCTAAAAAGAATTACTGGAACTCCTATCTGAAAAAATCTGAGAAAGTACTAAAACCAAACAATCCTGGCAGTAATATATTAATATATAAAAGTCTATGGAAAAAAAGGTGCCGGAACGCCGTTCTGGTGCATTCTGCCATTTAAAAAAGCACTTATGACAGGTAACAATAAACTTTTGTTGAAATAATTATGAATAGTGAAGTCTTATTACCAAATAAGCAACTGATTTAGTTCGTATTTTAAAATGTAATGTGCAACTGTAATATAGTGTGAATGTGAAATAACATGACAAATACATGATTATTATCATTAATTCATATTTTTGTTCGTTGTAAATTGTAATTGAAGTAGACAAAATATATATTGCGGCCCGCCGATAACAATCAAGTTTTCAATGTGGCCCTCAGTAGAAAAGGTTTGCCCACCCCTGCACTAGACTATCATTAGGATACCTATTATCTACATTAGACTATCCATGTAATATCTAAAATCTACACCTAGAGTAATTTTGACTATCACAGAACTATTTCTACACTAATCTATCACAGAACTATCTCTAGTTTACACTAAACTATCACAGAACTATCTCTAGTTTACACTAAACTATCACAGAACTATCTCTAGTTTACACTAAACTATCACAGAACTATCTCTAGTTTACACTAAACTATCACAGAACTATCTCTAGTTTACACTAAACTATCACAGAACTATCTCTAGTTTACACTAAACTATCACAGAACTATCTCTAGTTTACACTAAACTATCACAGAACTATCTTTAGTTTACACTAAACTATCACAGAACTATCTCTAGTTTACACTAAACTATCACAGAACTATCTCTAGTTTACACTAAACTATCACAGAACTATCACTAGTTTACACTAAACTATCAAAGAACTATCACTAGTTTACACTAAACTATCACAGAACTATCTCTAGTTTACACTAAACTATCACAGAACTATCACTAGTTTACACTAAACTATCAAAGAACTATCTCTAGTTTACACTAAACTATCAAAGAACTATCTCTAGTTTAATCTAAACTATCACAGAACTATCACTAGTTTACACTAAACTATCAAAGAACTATCTCTAGTTTACACTAAACTATCAAAGAACTATCTCTAGTTTAATCTAAACTATCAAAGAACTATCTCTAGTTTACACTAAACTATCAAAGAACTATCTCTAGTTTACATTAAACTATCATGAGATGTTTATAAGAGAACGATGATGGTGAGATTTATAGTTCATGTTCTTTGTATTTAAGTATTTTATTACATGTTTCTTTGTATTAAAATATTTTAGTTCATGTTCCTTTGTATTAAAATATTTTAGTTCATGTTTCTTTGTATTAAAATATTTTAGTTCATGTTCCTTTGTATTAAAATATTTTGGTTCATGTTCCTTTGTATTAAAATATTGTAGTACAGTCTCTATAATTTAATGACGACAATGAATCCAATTACTCACTCATTATGAAACTAAAAGATCACAGTGAAAGAAAATTAGAACTATTCACATCATTCACCTAATCTGTCCTAAGATTGCAAGTCATGGTATTTTGATAACAAAATTAGACAGAGGATATAGACAACTATTATACAATTATCTCAGAGATCAATACGGGAATTATACTTGAACCAAATTTATATGTTGGTAAACAGCTGACAGAAGATGTAGCCACTGTTTTTAATTTGTATTGGTGTGAGACGTACGACTGACAGAAGATGTAGCCACTGTCTTTCATTTGTATTGGTGTGAGACAATACAGAAGATTTAGCCACTGTTTTTCATTTGTATTGGTGTGAGACGAACAACTGACAGAAGATGTAGCCACTGTTTTTCATTTGTATTGGTGTGAGACGAACAACTGACAGAAGATGTAGCCACTGTTTTAAATTTGTATTGGTGTGAGACGAACAACTGACAGAAGATGTAGCCACTGTTTTTCATTTGTATTGGTGTGAGACGTACAAATGACAGAAGATGTAGCCACTGTTTTTCATTTGTATTGGTGTGAGACGTACAACTGACAGAAGATTTAGCCACTGTTTTTCATTTGTATTGGTGTGAGACGTACAACTGACAGAAGATGTAGCCACTGTTTCTCATTTGTATTGGTGTGAGACGTACAACTGACAGAAGATGTAGCCACTGTTTTTAATTTGTATTGGTGTGAGACGTACGACTGACAGAAGATGTAGCCACTGTCTTTCATTTGTATTGGTGTGAGACGTACAACTGACAGAAAATGTAGCCACTGTCTTTCATTTGTATTGGTGTGAGACGTACAACTGACAGAAGATGTATCCACTGTTTTTAATTTGTATTGGTGTGAGACGTACAACTGACAGAAGATGTAGCCACTGTCTTTCATTTGTATTGGTGTGAGACGAACAACTGACAGAAGATTTAGCCACTGCCCTTCATTTGTATTGGTGTGAGACGTACAACTGACAGAAGATGTAGCCACTGTCTTTCATTTGTATTGGTGTGAGACGTACAACTGACAGAAAATGTAGCCACTGTCTTTCATTTGTATTGGTGTGAGACGTACAACTGACAGAAGATTTAGCCACTGCCTTTCATTTGTATTGGTGAGAGACGAACAACTGACAGAAAATGTAGCCACTGTTTTTAATTTGTATAATGTGAGACGTACAACTGACAGAATATGTAGCCACTGTTTTTAATTTGTATTGGTGTGAGACGTACAACTGACAGAAGATGTAGCCACTGTTTTTCATTTGTATTGGTGTGAGACGTACAAATGACAGAAGATGTAGCCACTGTCTTTCATTTGTATTGGTGTGAGACGTACAACTGACAGAAGATTTAGCCACTGTTTTTCATTTGTATTGGTGTGAGACGAACAACTGACAGAAGATGTAGCCACTGTTTTTCATTTGTATTGGTGTGAGACGTACAACTGACAGAAGATGTAGCCACTGTTTTTAATTTGTATTGGTGTGAGACGTACAATTGATAGAAGATGTAGCCACTGTTTTTCATTTGTATTGGTGTGAGACGTACAACTGACAGAAGATGTAGCCACTGTTTTTCATTTGTATTGGTGTGAGACGTACGACTGACAGAAGATTTAGCCACTGTCTTTCATTTGTATTGGTGTGAGACGTACAACTGACAGAAAATGTAGCCACTGTCTTTCATTTGTATTGGTGTGCGACGTACAACTGACAGAAGATGTATCCACTGTTTTTAATTTGTATTGGTGTGAGACGTACAACTGACAGAAGATGTAGCCACTGTCTTTCATTTGTATTGGTGTGAGACGTACAACTGACAGAAGATGTAGCCACTGCCTTTCATTTGTATTGGTGTGAGACGTACATCTGACAGAAGATGTAGCCACTGTCTTTCATTTGTATTGGTGTGAGACGTACAACTGACATAATATGTAGCCACTGTTTTTAATTTGTATTGGTGTGAGACGTACAACTGACAGAAGATGTAGCCACTGTTTTTCATTTGTATTGGTGTGAGACGTACAACTGACAGAAGGTTTAGCCACTGTTTTTCATTTGTATTGGTGTGAGACGTACAACTGACAGAAGGTTTAGCCACTGTTTTTCATTTGTATTGGTGTGAGACGTACAACTGACAGAAGATGTAGCCACTGTTTTTCATTTGTATTGGTGTGAGACGTACAACTGACAGAAGATGTAGCCACTGTGTTTCATTTGTATTGGTGTGAGACGTACAACTGACAGAAGATGTAGCCACTGTTTTTAATTTGTATTGGTGTGAGACGTACAACTGACATAATATGTAGCCACTGTTTTTAATTTGTATTGGTGTGAGACGTACAACTGACAGAAGATGTAGCCACTGTTTTTCATTTGTATTGGTGTGAGACGTACAACTGACAGAAGGTTTAGCCACTGTTTTTCATTTGTATTGGTGTGAGACGTACAACTGACAGAAGGTTTAGCCACTGTTTTTCATTTGTATTGGTGTGAGACGTACAACTGACAGAAGATGTAGCCACTGTTTTTCATTTGTATTGGTGTGAGACGTACAACTGACAGAAGATGTAGCCACTGTGTTTCATTTGTATTGGTGTGAGACGTACAACTGACAGAAGATGTAGCCACTGTTTTTAATTTGTATTGGTGTGAGACGTACAACTGACAGAAGATGTAGCCACTGTTTTTAATTTGTATTGGTGTGAGACGTACAACTGACAGAAGATGTAGCCGCTGTTTTTAATTTGTATTGGTGCGAGACGTACAACTGACAGAAGATGTAGCCACTGTTTTTAATTTGTATTAGTGTGAGACGTACAACTGACAGAAGATGTAGCCACTGCGTTTCATTTATATTGGTGTGAGACATACAACTGACAGAAGGTGTAGCCACAGGTGTGACGTCATCGGTACTTGAATGTGGTACAGCCATGGCTGGACTACGGATTACAAACATGAATGGATTCGCTTAGTCCAGGAAAAGTTCACTACAATAACACCACACAAAACTTCACTACAATAACACCACACAAAACTTCACTACAATAACACCACACGAAACTTCATTACAATAAACCCACACAAAACTTCACTATAATAATACCACACAAAACTTCACTGCATTAACACTACACAAAACTTCACTACAATAACACCACACGAAACTTCATTACAATAATACCACACGAAACTTCATTACAATAACACCACACGAAACTTCACTACAATAACACCACACGAAATTTCACTACAATATCACCACACAAAACTTCACTACAATAACACCACACAAAACTTCAGTACAAAAGCACCACACAAACTTCAACATTAGACAAATACAACAATTACTATACTTCTGGGGTCAACATTAGACAAATACAACAATTACTATACTTCAGAGCGAGAATCTAGTTTTGTACTGAACATATGCCTATACGTAGAATCTAGTTTTGTTTCTTGAACATATTCCTAAACAGGGAATCAAGTTATATAAAACATACATATTGTAAAACTATCACATTGAGAGAAATTTGACAATACATATTTTTTTTCTTTTACTAATCTCTTTCTTGAGTTGTTACTTGTGTCCGATCCATTTATTTTTAGCCTCGACTTACTCGTTTAACGTTTACTTTTCGACAGATCGATACCGCCCTCTATCTAAATATACATAACAATGTAATTCCGGGCGGTGTTGTGAGTTCTATGAATCCGAGTATCAATATCATTCATGCGTCTAAAGATCGATGTCACCTTCCTGAGCAACACCTTTACAGCCAGGGGAGGGGGGGTACAAGTTGTTGGTTACAGACAGGGGAAGGAGGGAGGGGGAGGTTGTAAATGTATCCCAGACATCATGGTAGCATTATTACAATATGTAAAAAAGCATTTCGTTTTATTCAAAGAGCAAGTCAAGTATTAATTGTATTTGTAATAACTATGGACACTCTTTATTTGCACACATCACATACGGACTCCGTTAACAAAACATCCCTTGCACACATCACATACGGACTCCGTTAACAAAACATCCCTTGCACACATCACATACGGACTCCGTTAACAAAACATCCCTTGCACACATCACATACGGACTCCGTTAACAAAACATCACTTGCACACATCACATACGGACTCCGTTAACAAAACATCACTTGCACATATCACATACGGACTCCGTTAACAAAACATCACTTGCACATATCACATACGGACTCCGTTAACAAAACATCACTTGCACATATCACATACGGACTCCGTTAATAAAACATCACTTGCACATATCACATACGGACTCCGTTAACAAAACATCACTTGCACATATCACATACGGACTCCGTTAACAAAACATCACTTGCACATATCACATACGGACTCCGTTAACAAAACATCACTTGCACATATCACATACGGACTCCGTTAACAAAACATCACTTGCACTTATCACATACGGACTCCGTTAACAAAACATCACTTGCACATATCACATACGGACTCCGTTAACAAAACATCACTTGCACATATCATATACGGACTCCGTTAACAAAACATCACTTGCACATATCACATACGGACTCCGTTAACAAAACATCACTTGCACATATCACATACGGACTCCGTTAACAAAACATCACTTGCACATATCACATACGGACTCCGTTAACAAAACATCACTTGCACATATCACATACGGACTCCGTTAACAAAACATCACTTGCACATATCACATACGGACTCCGTTAACAAAACATCACTTGCACATATCACATACGGACTCCGTTAACAAAACATCACTTGCACATATCACATACGGGCTCCGACATCAAAGCTAGGCAGATCAAGTCCCGTGACAGATGAGTCATAGAGTGAGTGCTATGTCAAGTTGGCCGACATACCGTTAGCTGTGTCTCCTTGCAGTGGATCGAACTATGTGTCATTGAACAAAACATGACGTCATTGTTGGCATTGTTTTATCTACCACTGAACACCAGACATTGGCCAGTGGTAAATGAGCATGCCAGACATTGAACATATAGATCACTGGACATGTTGGGTATTAAAATATGTTGCACATGTTACATGTTGGATAGTGAACATGTTAAACATCACACATGTTGAATATTGAACTTGTTAAACATCACACATGTTGAAGAGTGAACATGTTAAACATCACGTATGTTGAATAGTGAACATGTTAAACATCACACATGTTGAATAGTGAACATGTTAAACATCATATATGTTGAATATTGAACATGTTAAACATCACACATGTTGAATATTGAACATGTTAAACATCACACATGTTGAATAGTGAACATGTTAAACATCACACATGTAGAATATTGAACATGTTAAACATCACACATGTTGGATATTGAACATGTTAAACATCACACATGTTGAATATTGAACATGTTAAACATCACACATGTTGGATATTGAACTTGTTGGACATTAAACATCACACATGTTGAATAGTGAACATGTTAAACATCACGTATATTGAATATTGAACATGTTGGACATTAAACATCACACATGTTGAATATTGAACTTGTTGGACATTAAACATCACACATGTTGAATAGTGAACATGTTAAACATCACGTATATTGAATATTGAACATGTTGGACATTAAACATCACACATGTTGAATATTGAACTTGTTGGACATTAAACATCACACATGTTGAATAGTGAACATGTTAAACATCACGTATATTGAATATTGAACATGTTGGACATTAAACATCACACATGTTGAATATTGAACTTGTTGGACATTAAACATCCCACATGTTGAATATTAAACTCGTTTGGCATTGACCATATCGATCACTGAATACGTTGGATTGAACATCTGTAAAATTGAACATGTTGGTGTATGATCATGATAGATACTGAACATAATGGACATTGAATATGTTGGATATATAACATGTTGGTCTTTTGACATGTCTGATCTCTAGAAAAGTTGGAGATTTGATATGTTTGATTAGAACATGATACACAATAAAGATGTTGGATATTTAAAAAGTTAAACATTGAACCTTATTTGGATGGACATTAAACATGTTAAACAATGAACATGTTAGATACTGAACATTGAACATGTTAGAAACTGAACATTGAACATGTTAGATACTGAACATTGAACATGATAGATACTGAACATTGAACATGTTAGATACTGAACATTGAATATGTTGAACATTGAACATGTTGATACTGAACATGTTGAACATTGAACATGATAGATACTGAACATTGAACATGTTGAACATTGAACATGATAGATACTGAACATTGAACATGTTGAACATTGAACATGATAGATACTGAACATTGAACATGTTGAACATTGAACATGTTGAATATTGAACATGTTGAACATTGAACATGTTGAACATTGAACATGTTGATACTGAACATTGAACATGTTGAACATTGAACATGTTGATACTGAACATTGAACATGTTGAACATTGAACATGTTGAACATTGAACATGATAGATACTGAACATTGAACATGTTGAACATTGAACATGTTGAACATTGAACATGATAGATACTGAACATTGAACATGTTGAACATTGAACATGTTGATACTGAACATTGAACATGTTTAACATTGAACATGTTGAACATTGAACATGTTGAACATTGAACATGTTTAACATTGAACATGTTGAACATTGAACATGATAGATACTGAACATTGAACATGTTTAACATTGAACATAATAGATACTGAACATTGAACATGTTGAACATTGAAAATGTTGAACATTGAACATGTTGAACACTGAACATGTTGAACATTGAACATGTTGATACTGAACATTGAACATGTTTAACATTGAACATGTTGAACATTGAACATGATAGATACTGAACATTGAACATGTTTAACATTGAACGTGTTGAACAATGAACATGTTAGATACTGAACATTGAACATGTTGAACATTGAACATGTTGATACTGAACATTGAACATGTTGAACATTGAACATGTTGATACTGAACATTGAACATGTTGATACTGAACATTGAACATGTTGAACATTGAACATGTTGATACTGAACATTGAACATGTTGATACTGAACATTGAACATGTTGAACATTGAACATGTTGATACTGAATATTGAACATGTTGATACTGAATATTGAACATGTTGATACTGAACATTGAACATGTTGAACATTGAACATGTTGATACTGAACATTGAACATGTTTAACATTGAGATATACTTGCGACATGTATATTTGACCAATCAGTTATTTGTATGTGATATTGACCTGCATGTTGGACAAATCAGTTATTGGTATGTGATAGTGACCTGCATGTTGGACAAATCAGTTATTGGCAAGTGATATTGACATGTATGTTGGACCAATGGTACAAGTCAGCTGTTTACAGTAGCTATACATTTATTCCAGTAATCCGTAGAAACATTTGTTTGTAATATAAATGTGTTGAACAATAACTCCGGAAAGGCCTGCCAATGAACTAATGAATTGATCGGCCGACCTATGACGTCATCGCGAATGACGTATCACGTTGATTCATCAAACTTTCTCGTTTTGTATGAGACCTTATGACGTCATCTTCATAGCTCCGCCCACTTCTCCATTCACCAGTTTGTAGGCCAACACTTCCCCTCACCACTTCCGCAGGTAAAACAATCAGGTCTGCTGGGGACAGAACGCGGTGACACAATGACGGACGAGGTAGAACCAATCCATGCCTGCACATTTATATCCATTTCTGTGAATAGTAGTGACCAGGGGTCAGGTGGCAGAAACCATGGGCCGATACCTGTTATCGCCTGTGGCCAGAAAGGATGAGGCTAGGTCAGTTCGTGAAGAGCTTAGGCTGACCCCAGGGCAGTAACAGGGAACACACAAATATGATAAAACACATAATATAAACTATGATATAAACCATACAGCTATGATAAAACACATAATATAAACTATGATATAAACCATACAGCTATGATAAAACACATAATATAAACTATGATATAAACCATACAGTTATGATAAAACACATAATATAAACTATGATATAAATCATACAGTTATGATAAAACACATAATATAAACTATGATATAAACCATACAGTTATGATAAAACACATAATATAAACTATGATATAAACCATACAGTTATGATAAAACACATAATATAAACTATGATATAAACCATACAGCTATGATAAAACACATAATATAAACTATGATATAAACCATACAGTTATGATAAAACACATAATATAAACCATGATATAAACCATACAGCTATGATAAAACACATAGTACAGATAAAAAACAATAAAATCAGATTATGCAAAATCATAAATACATTTTATGTAACTATAGTGTAGTATATGTAGCTATAGTGTAGTTTATGTAACTATCGTGTAGTATATGTAGCTATAGTGTACTATATGTAACTATAATGTAGTATATGTAACTATAGTGTAGTATATGTAACTATAGTGTAGTATATGTAACTGTAGTGTAGTATATGTAACTGTAGTGTAGTATATATAACTAGAGTGTAGTATATGTTGCTATAGTGTAGTATATGTAATATATAGCATACATTCATTTGCATGATGTTGCAAAGTATAGAAGAGTATAGTAAAAATATACTTCTATGGTATAGTATAGTATATAAAATATTTGAAACACATTATACTTTTCAGATAAAATGTCAACATACCTTGTTACAACAGAACTCAGACAAACAAAATACTACACGCTATGAACGTATTTCAAACATAAAAAAACAATCATGCACCATAAACTTGAAGTATCTGACAGAACATAAACTTGAAGTATCTGACAGAACATAAACTTGAAGTATCTGACAGAACATAAACTTGAAGTATCTGACAGAACATAAACTTGAAGTATCTGACAGAACATAAACTTGAAGTATCTGACAGAACATAAACTTGAAGTATCTGACAGAACATAAACTTGAAGTATCTGACAGAACATAAACTTAGAGTATCTGACAGAACATAAACTTGAAGTATCTGACAGAACATAAACTTGAAGTATCTGACAGAACATAAACTTGAAGTATCTGACAGAACATAAACTTGAAGTATCTGACAGAACATAAAATATGACATTACGTTAGTCCACGGAATATATTAGTGTGAAGGTAGATGGACACAATCATTATATTAATTATTAAAGTGATGAGAATACTTCGACTGAAATATGTGTTCATGTGAACTGATTAATTTATTTGTATAGTCCAGATGATTGATTTGTTGGTATAGTTCAGATGATTTATTTATTTGTATAGTTTGTACAGTTCGTGAACATGTTGAGTTTGATAATTCTAGGTTAAACCAACACAAAAAAAAAAAATAATGGACAGTTCGCTTATTACATAAAATGTTTTTTTGATGGGGGGGGGGGAGGGATTTAGTTAAATCAAGAAAAAGCCATTACGTGACAAGTGAATGGCCCCTTACCTTGTTTATATTGTGTGACAAGTGAATGGCCCATTACCTTGTTACCATTACGTGACAAGTGAATGGCCCCTTACCTTGTTTATATTGTGTGACAAGTGAATGGCTCATTACCTTGTTACCATTACGTGACAAGTGAATGGCCCCTTACCTTGTTTATATTGTGTGACAAGTGAATGGCCCATTACCTTGTTACCATTACGTGACAAGTGAATGGCCCCTTACCTTGTTTATATTGTGTGACAAGTGAATGGCTCATTACCTTGTTACCATTACGTGACAAGTGAATGGCCCATTATCTTGTTTATATTGTGTGACAAGTGAATGGCCCCTTACCTTGTTTATATTGTGTGACAAGTGAGTGTCCCATTACCTTGTTACCATTACGTGACAAGTGAATGGCCCATTACCTTGTTTCTATTGTACAGTGAATACAATATTATGATTAGACTATGAATGCAACTGTGTCGACCATTAGGAAAGAAAAGTGAATTCAATGAGAGCCACATTATAGGAGTCGACTGGTTTTAAGAGCGTCATTCGGCTACTGTTGGAGTCAGTCGGCTACTGTTGGAGTCAGTCATTCGGCTACTGTTGGAGTCAGTCGGCTACTGTTGGAGTCAGTCATTCGGCTACTGTTGGAGTCAGTCGGCTACTGTTGGAGTCAGTCGGCTACTGTTGGAGTCATTCGGATACTGTTGGAGTAGTTCATCTTTACTTGAACTCTTTATCTCCCCCCCCCCCCATCTGTCTAACTGTGTCTGAACATATGTGGGAGGAGAAAATCACTTGGCCATGTCATGTTGCCCTGAATGAAACACATGTCAGTCACAGAGTCAGTGAAGCGTGATATGTCATGTGTGTAAGTGAATAATTCTTTACTACAACACTATTAGCCTTGACGAAACGTCCAACATCTTACTAAATAAAACGTTCCGTTAAAAGCAACTCTGTACTTGCCTGATATATCATATAATCCATAGAACATACAACGAAAAACAATTTCCTAGAATTGCCCGTCTTAAAAACTAAAATATATTTATCACTGGTCTGATGATCATGAAATACTAGAATCAAATTGATTCATTCTATAGCATTAGAAATGTATTAGTGAGCCGGTGCATGTAAACCACTACAGATGATATCTATGCACATGATGACATCTATGTATATCCAGGTCCAACATGATGTCAGTCATAAGAACTACACACGAGCATTGTTCTCTCACACATCTTCAACAGCAGACGACATCTTCAGCGGCAGACGACAGTTCTGCTCACTACACCGGGTGTTCGCGTGATGATCGCACTCACCAACTCAGCCAGACCAGTTGTTTTTTTTTCTTTCCCCCCACTCAGCCCTCTCCCCCCCCCCTTCTCTCTCTCGCCTGTTTTCTTTACTCTCGCGTCTTCTGGGTGTGTGTGTGTAGCGGGACGGGCCGCTAGTGGAGTGAGAGCAGATGGGAGGCACAGAGAAGATGTCACGTGACAGTTTGTGCGTGTGTGTGTCATTAAAATGACATACGGTGCCAGGTGATGACTCATAATAAACTGGAGTTCAATATTATGGATAATTTGACACAGAACTAAATGTTTGATGACATGGTAGGCCCGTACACATGAAGGAGACAAAAGAGAAAGTTTGGGATTGGGGGTGGGGGGTATGTAGACTGAAGTTTCTGCAAATAGAAATATTTGACTCTAGCGATTTAAATGAACTATTTATAATTTTATAAACTAAGGGACGTTATGAAAGCTGAACCTATCAGCCTAAATCAGGTCATTACTTTATTACGATCATCAAAATATTTATCCATAAACGTCTAGCCCGTGTGTCTCCCTCAGGTAGTTTTCATATCGTGCGGTGTATGCGTTGTATTTCATATATTTCTTTGAGATTTCTGTTCATATCGTATTCTGTTCATGGCAATAAAGGCCACATGTTCTTTTCTATTGCAGTACATGCATTTCGTATATTTCTTTGTTATCCCTTCTGTCGGATTTCGTTCAGCCAGCTTAATCAGTGTTTTCCACTAGTACACACATAAAACATCTTAAAATTTTAATTCAATTCTTTTGTTTGTTAAACAATTAAAACGAATCAGTGCAATTTAATTAACTTACTTTGTCAATGTATAATGTAATGGTGACACATATGATCATAGATGTGGATGACAAATCTAATTACTACAAATGTAATGATGACATGCTATGGTGACTGATGTAATGACATACAGAATATTTTTTATTTCTCCTTACACACATGAAATGATGTGTCGCATGATGAGTAAACATTACATGATGTGTCACATGACGAGTGCACATTACTGGATGTGTCAAATGATGAGTGCACATTACATGTTGTGTCTTATGATGAGTGCACATTAAAGGATGTGTCGCTTGATGAGTGCACATTACAGGATGTCTCGCAAGATGAGTGCACATTACAGGATCTGCCACATGATGAGTGCACATTACAGGATGTCTCGCGTGATGAGTGCACATTACAGGATGTGTCGCATGATGAGTGCACATTAAGGATGTCTCGCATGATGAGTGCATATTACAGGATGTGTCACATGACGACTGCACAACGTGAGTACTGTTAAACAAATCTTTGTTGATTTCAACGTGTGGTATAAATTTAATTGTTGTATTACAGTTGTGGCCATCCGTGTGGTATAACTTTGAATGTTGTGTTACAGCTGTGGCCACCCGTGTGGTATAAATTCGATTGTTGTATTACAGTTGTGGCCACCCGTGTGGTATAACTTTGAATGTTGTGTTACAGTTGTGGCCACCCGTGTGGTATAACTTTGAATGTTGTGTTACAGCTGTGGCCACCCGTGTGGTATAAATTTGAATGTTGTATTACAGTTGTGGCCACCTGTGTGGAATAAATTTGAATGTTTATTACAGTTGTGACTATTATATTTATGAATGTAACTGTATTATATCTACGAATGTGACTGTATTATATCTATGAATGTGATTGTATTACATCTATGAATGTGACTGTATTACATCTATGAATGTGACTATATTATATCTACGAATGTGACTGTATTATATCTATGAATGTGACTATTACATCTATGAATGTGACTGTATTACATCTATGAATGTGACTGTATTACATCTATGAATGTGACTATATTATATCTACGAATGTGACTATATTATATCTATGAATGTGACTGTATTACATCTATGAATGTGACTATATTATATCTATGAATGTGACTATTACATCTATGAATGTGACTATTACATCTATGAATGTGACTGTACTATATCTATGAATGTGACTATATTATATCTACGAATGTGACTGTATTGTATCAATTCATATAAGTGCAATGTACCGATAAGTAAACAGCTTATAAGTACTTTTTTTTATAATATGCTTGATATTTCAATGAACAGCTTTCATCGTATTCATGTTATATAAGGGAACAGCTTTCATCGGTTTTTTGATATGCGAGAGAACAGCTTTCAACAGATACGTATTTTATATTTATATTTGATTGAACAGCAGGCACCAGATTTTTATTTTCCTTGTTGAGGGAAACCGTTGATCGATTATTTGCTGCTTTATCTGGGAAAATGGATTCAGCGAAAAAGCAAGGGGAATAGAGAGAAAGAGAGAGAGAGAGAGAGAGAGAGAGAGAGAGAGAGAGAGAGAGAGAGAGAGAGAGAGAGAGAGAAGGAGAGAGAGAGATGTGTAAAAAGAAAATGTTGGAATTGATTCCTTCACTGCTGGGTGATTTCCTCTACTTGAACCTCCATAGCCATGTAATTATTGTCATAGATTTAGGCTGGTCTGTGAATAGTTTGATCAGATTCATGCTGTAATTACATGAACTATTGCAAACATTCGAGATCAGCATATTTGTCCCATCTCAATCCCTTGTTTTACTGCTGCCCATCTCAATCCCTTGTTTTACTGCTGCCCATCTCAATCCCTTGTTTTACTGCTGCCCATCCCAATCCCTTGTTTTACTGCTGCCCATCTCAATCCCTTGTTTTACTGCTGCCCATCTCAATCCCTTGTTTTACTGCTGCCCATCTCAATCCCTTGTTTTACTGCTGCCCATCCCAATCCCTTGTTTTACTGCTGCCCATCCCAATCCCTTGTTTTACTGCTGCCCATCTCAATCCCTTGTTTTATTGCTGCCCATCTCAATCCCTTGTTTTACTGCTGCCCATCTCAATCCCTTGTTTTACTGCTGCCCATCTCAATCCCTTGTTTTACTGCTGCCCATCTCAATCCCTTGTTTTACTGCTGCCCATCCCAATCCCTTGTTTTACTGCTGCCCATCTCAATCCCTTGTTTTACTGCTGCCCATCTCAATCCCTTGTTTTACTGCTGCCCATCCCAATCCCTTGTTTTACTGCTGCCCATCCCAATCCCTTGTTTTACTGCTGCCCATCCCAATCCCTTGTTTTACTGCTGCCCATCTCAATCCCTTGTTTTATTGCTGCCCATCTCAATCCCTTGTTTTACTGCTGCCCATCTCAATCCCTTGTTTTACTGCTGCCCATCTCAATCCCTTGTTTTACTGCTGCCCATCTCAATCCCTTGTTTTACTGCTGCCCATCCCAATCCCTTGTTTTACTGCTGCCCATCCCAATCCCTTGTTTTACTGCTGCCCACCCCAATCCCTTGTTTTACTGCTGCCCATCTCCATCAAAATGTTGATGTAAGGACGGATAAAAAATTCAACAATAACTGACACAATCATAGAATTATTTCGTGCAATATTTGAAGAATGTTTTCAGCAAGCAGTTGAAGATTGTTTAACTAAAACTGAGGTAGAAGAAGAAGAAGAATAGGCTACATTCACATCAATTTAAAATGAAACACGTAAGATAATTTTCTCAAGGGATTTAATTCTACAGGGAAAATTATAATATTGAAAACTTTTATCTCCCTTCTTTATAAATTAAAAAAAAAAAGAACTCGATTGCAAGGGAAACTTAAAAAAAAAAACAAAAAAAAAACAACAAAAAGGTTTTTTTCCCTTGAATTGTGATCAGTAAATATAAGCCATCATTTACCAGGTTTTGATTTCATTTGAACTTTCTTTCTGTTTTATTCTTGTATGTTGCCAATCCTAAAGTCAAACAAAATGTAAGATTTGGTGATATCCTGTGCTGATGTCAAGAACAAAATGTAAGATTTGGTGATATCCTGTACTGATGTCAACAGAGGTGGGCAGTATTTCAAATACAAGTATTTTAAATACGTATTTTCAAAATAAAATACGTATTTTATTTGGTATTTTAAATACTTGTGTGAAAGTATTTAGTATTTTGGTATTTAAATACTTGTGTAAGAGTATTTTAGTAATTAAAAAATACTTTTTCAAATACTTTTTTCAAAATACTTTTACAACCCTATCGATAATAATTATCATAGCCTTTTTTTATAATACAGCCTGCTTTAGTTCTTTCTTACTTGCATCGGATGATGCTTCAAGCATTAGATACCGGCGCACAAGTAGTGCTACAAAAATGTTTATCAAATGAAAATAGTAATTTCCGGTTCCGGTTCTTTCTGATTCCGGCTAGAAGAGAAATTGCCATATTTTATCTTTCGTTGCCGTGAAAATGAGCGAAAGTAATCCAGTGAAATCAGTTTCAGAGAATGAAAATCAAACAGATGTCCGCCTTGCTGGTAGTCATGCAGTTCCTGCCATATTGGATGGGAAGTTTTTTGCAATTGTGAAGAATGAAAATGTCCCTGTAAAGGCCAAATGCTGTCTGTGTTCAAACGAAAGAATTTTGAGTGGCAGTTTGAATGCGACATCGAATTTTCTAAAGCACTTGCGGGTAAGTACCAGTACTGTACTGTAGTAGTGTACTTAGAGAATGTCATCAGAATTATGAATGATATTATGCAATTTTATTATGTAAATTTATTTGATTTGATTTGTAATGTAATGTAATAGCGTATTTATATAGCGCCCCCTCTAACATAGTTACTCGGCGGCGCTGATTTAAATTTGCTGTGTCAAAGTTACATAACTTACATGTAATATATTATTGATTGTAAACCGAGCCACCGACAGGAGGCTCGGTTTACAATCATGACAGCTCTCAGCTGTCATGCACGCCGTCCGGCCGTCCGTCACGTTCATGATCACCTTGATATCTCAGTCACTTATCAACGGATATCGATGCAAATTTCCTGGAAAATGTAGTCCAGATATCTCGCTTATTTGTAATCTGATTGAGATGCGGTTTGAACCGTCGAACTCAGCGAAGAAGATGTGTAACAGTGTAAGAATCAAATGCATTTTTAAAATTCTAAATGAAATTTAAATTTTTTTTACAGACTGTTCATAAAGATTGTTTGGAGGATTACAATAACTACCGCAATGAGGTGGCACCATCTTCAAGTTCAGTGCGTGAACGAAAACGGAAAACCGTTGCAGCGCCATCTGCTGTATCTTTAAAGCACGCTCGGCAGCAGACTATTGAACAGACTGTTCGTGGAAGTTCTCAGGCTGCTGCGGATCAACTGATCATGAAATACATCGTCATGGGCATGCGTCCGCAAACAACCGTTGAAGAACCCGAGTTCAAGGCTTTAGTGGC
Source organism: Bulinus truncatus (assembly GCA_021962125.1). Taxonomy (NCBI): domain Eukaryota; kingdom Metazoa; phylum Mollusca; class Gastropoda; family Planorbidae; genus Bulinus; species Bulinus truncatus. Next base: position 4,911,378 of record JAGDYQ010000016.1, on the reverse strand, counting down.
TGGACTGTGTAAGATGAATACGGAGGTTGTGGTAATGTCTCGTAGGACCCTCGGCAGGCGTTTAAATGAAATGGAGTTGCAAATGATCGAGAAATTGAAGCAGGTTCTGTCAGAGCAAACTTTTGTATCTACTACAGCCGACATATGGTCGTCAAATCGTCGAAGTTTTCTCGGTGTTACTGCTCACTGGATAAATATCTCAAGTCTTTCTAGAGAATCAGCAGCTTTAGCTTGTCGTAGGTTTCCTGGCAGTCACACATATGACCGTATAGCAGAATTACTATACGATGTGCATGAAAATTTTGGCATTTCCAACAAAGTTTGCCTTACTGTAACTGATAATGGATCAAATTTTGTTAAAGCTTTTGAGCAGTTTGGTGTTAAAATCGAGAAGAGTGATGATATTGAGGAAAATGATGATATTGAGTTTGAAGATGTCGGAAATATTTTGGCTAACCCTCTATCAATCCATGATGATGCTGATAGTCACGATTATGATACTTCTCACACCTCTCTTCCTCAGCATCACAGATGCAGCAGTCACACACTTAGCTTGATAGCTACTACGGATCTTGCCAAAATAGTTGTAGACAATCATCCGTATGGGCGAGTCCATCACACAACCTTCGCTAAGTGCACGGCAATCTGGAACAAATGCTCTCGATCACCAAAATCTTGTGAGGAATATTTTGACGTCATGAATTCACAACCGATGTGTCCTTGCCCAACCAGATGGAATTCCTTATATGACAGTGTTTGCAACCTCACTAAACCAAGTGACAAACTGAAAGATTTGTGTATTGCGCTTAAGGTTCCTGTTTTCAAGGACTATGAAATCAAATTCTTGCTGGAATTTATTGAATGTATGAAACCTGTCGCAGATAGCCTCGATCATTTGCAGGGAGATAAAAATTGTTTTATGGGTCATTTATTGCCAACATTGTTGCGTATCAAAGACAAATTAGAAGATCTGTGTAACAGGCAATTAAACTATTGTGCTCCGCTTTGCAAGGGGCTGCTCCAATGTATTCACAAACGATTTGGTTGCTATGCAGATCTTGATGCAAGTGTTAATGAGTATATTTTTGCAGCTGTTTCTCATCCCTTCTTCAAATTGAGATGGGTGCCAGCCAACAATGTCCAAAGCGTTAGAAATCTTTTTTTGGCCAAGGCGACACAAGAGTCGCTCTCAAGCATTGTTCATCAAAATAATGTTCCTGCCTCAGCCCCAGTGGATAATGATAATTTCTTTTCCTTTGAAAGTGGACATACTCCACCAACTGAAATTATATCAGACATGGAAATTCTCCAGTACTTTGATAAGTCTACCTCGCTTGAAATTTTGCATAAGTACCCTACTGTCAAAAAATTGTTTTTGAAATACAACACTGGCATACCATCCTCTGCACCAGTTGAACGGCTTTTTTCGTATGCAGGGATGGTATTGAATAAAAAGAGGGCATGTATGACCGACGAAAATTTTCAGCAACAATTACTATTGAAAGCAAATCATAAAATTATATTGTGAAATTGTATGAACAACTTTTTATTGCAAAACATGAAGCAATGTTTGTTATTAAAGTTTTTTTGGAGATAATTTTCAGTTGATTTTTTATGTATATTGTAGCTGCTGTCACGGTAAACATTGAACATGGTGATACTTATAGTTACATTGATGTTGGTGTATAAAATATCCAGTGAATGCAGTGATGGACGATAAAACCAAGTATTTGTATTTGAATAAAAGTATTTTAAAATACGTATTTTGTATTTTAGTATTTTGAACCCTATTGAAAAGTATTTTGTATTTTGGTATTTAAAATACTTATCCTGGGGTATTTTAGTATTTGGTATTTTAAATACTCTGTGGTCAGTATTTTGCCCACCTCTGGATGTCAAGAACAAAATGTAAGATTTGGTGATATCCTGTACTGATGTCAAGAACAAAATTGTAAATGTTTACACTGAAATTTGTTTGTTTGAACACAATTTTTATTTTATTCTGTATTCCCCATTTACAAAACAGTATTTACGTATGCTTGTTTCAAGGATAAGTAAATAAACATTTCTGACAGACTCACACAAATATATAAATTGTGTGTAATGTGATTGGTTATATATAGTGGGATATATCTATATGTATAACTCAACAACATAGAGAAGTGTCTAGTTCTGCATAACTCAACAATATATACAGAAGTGTCTGGTTATACATAACTCAACAATATATACAGAAGTGTCTGGTTATGCATAACTCAACAATATATACAGAAGTGTCTAGTTATGCATAACTCAACAATATATACAGAAGTGTCTAGTTATGCATAACTCAATAATATATACAGAAGTGTCTAGTTATGCATAACTCAATAATATATACAGAAGTGTCTAGTTATGCATAACTCAACAACACAGAGAAGTGTCTAGTTATGCATAACTCAACAACACAGAGAAGTGTCTGGTTATGCTCTATTAAGTACATTTAATTAAAAAAAAAGTGTCAAATGAAAATATTTAATTATTTCATGTTCACGACACATGAAATAAAATAAGCTTTTATTAAATTATTTCAACTAAGTGCTCTAATACAGCACTCACAATCTTTAGGGGCCATGAAGACAACTAAAAGACCAATCCATGCAGACAACTAAAAGACCAATCAATGCAGACAGACAACTAAAAGACCAATCCATGCAGACAGACAACTAAAAGACCAATCCATGCAGACAACTAAAAGACCAATCCATGCAGACAGACAACTAAAAGACCAATCCATGCAGATAGACAACTTAAAGACCAATCCATGCAGACAACTAAAAGACCAATCCATGCAGACAACTAAAAGACTAATCCATGCAGACAACTAAAGGACGAATCCATGCAGAAATTTATTCACTAATTCTATCATTTCTAGTCCGAAACATCATTAATATATGTGTGTGTGTATCATCACTAACGAAAGTTAATAATCGTTTTTCCTCAAGCTCGTTTTTTTCTTCAATACATACAAGAACATATTTAAAAATTAGTTTTATTTGTAAATAAACTAGTTATCAAAGGCCCGGTACCCGGACCGGCGAGTAGGCACACAGTTGGAGTTGAAAATGGTGATATATATTTTAGCGCGTTAACAATCAGTCTATATCGGAGGTGTGCGGATCTTGAAATTTAGCGTTTTAATGGACTCCTTTCCAAACAGTTATTCATTTAATGTTTTATGATGTTCAACATGGCGTATTTAAAAAAAAAAGAGAGACGCGAGTGAGTGCTTGTGTTAAGCACAACGCTACATGTTTAACAGGTGGTTTATTTACTGTTTTACATTGTAGCATAGTACAATTAACTAAGAAAAATTGCCGACCCGGCAGTGCAGAACCTAGGGATTTACGGGCCCTATGGCTTGGCCTCTTTGGGGGCTGGCCCTGCATTTTGGCATGAGATAATTTTTTGACGCTTCTCAAGCTTGGTCCCGAGAAGAAAGAATCGTTGTGTAGCTTTAGCTGACCTTCAATTAAAAACATAGTATTCCATCAATGCAGTTGAGGCCGCAGACGCAGAAAACATTAGGCCTCTTAAAAAAGAAAGACATATCAAAGCTTTCAACATTATAGTTCTGTGAAGCCAATGCCGAACCAAGGGATTTTAGGCATCTTCGGGAGCCACTACATTTTGACATGAGATAATGTACTTAATATTTAGTTTAAAAAATATTTTGGGGGCCCTCCTCAAACTGGGCCCCCTCCATACACCCTCTGTGTGAAGCCCCCATCATAAATGATTAGTTTGCATTGTAAACGTTGTGTTCGGCGCTACTCAAACTCAACCCTTATTCATTTCATTCATGTGACGTAATAGTAAAAAAATGAAAAAAAAAAGTGACGTATATAAGGTTAGTAATAAAGGGAAATAATTGTACATTAGAAATAGACATATTTTAGAAATAATAACAATTTAAACAATATAAATATTACATTATATTTAGGTATCCATAATTTTGGTTTAAAATTGAGATTGTGGAACATAACACAGAATATTAATTGAACGATTTCTGTAAATATTTCTTTTACGATCGCTTCTCATTTAATAACTAATTGAACACCATAGATTTATTACGTTACTGTGAGATATAGATAGGCCTTTGGAAATTTGTTTCGGAGAGTATCGCAGAATATTTTGGCATGATTTTGTGTTACTTCTCCTAAGACTCCTTGCCCTTTGGTAATGATTGAGGCGGTCGAAAACCATTGCATTTTGATTGCCATTTGGCATTCATGATCTTACCTGCCGTATTTTAGTGTGCGGTGTTTTGTCACCTCGGCACTAAACATATGGCTGGTCCAATGTCAATTCTGGCAGCCATGTAGGAGACTATTCTTACTCGGCTGGCCAGTTGGTAGCCGCATTATGCATGTTAAGAAGAAAACAGTAAATGTTTCTGCCATCTTTGAATTGTTTATGCCGCCATATTGGATGACAGACGGAAGTGGCGATGACAGACGGAAGTAGCGATGACAGACGGAAGTCGCGATGACAGACGGAAACCGGAACATATGATGTAAAATTTGTATTATAGATAAATACATTAACATTAGAAATAAGAGAAAAGTCTAATTTTATCTGCAAGTTATCTAAATTCGTCTGTAGCTAATTTTCTGGACTGTGGCTCAAACATTATTGACCACTGCTCTAATATGCCATAAATAAATAAACATGGGATAAAGTTTTTAACTTCTGTCTTAGTTGAACTTTGTAGGAAATACTTCCTGAAATTATTCCAGTACAATGTATAGAATATATTTATTAATAAACATAACCACTGAAGTATATATGTATTAAATAAACATAACCACTGAAATATATATGTATTAAATAATGTATTATTTTAACTATAATATGAACTTCATAAGAATGCAGTTGTGTGAAGCAAACATGAGGGTTATGTAGCTGAGATTTAAATAATACAAATCAATATAATAGGACAGACTGCATGTTTATTGTAGTGGGACAGACTGCAGCAGTATTGTAGTGGGACAGACTGCAGCATTAAATGTGTGGACAGACTGCAGCATTAAATGTAGTGGGACAGACTGCAGCATTAACTGTAGTGGGACAGACTGCAGCATTAACTGTAGTGGGACAGACTGCAGCAGTTATTGTAGTGGGACAGACTGTAGCATTAACTGTAGTGGGACAGACTGCAGCATTAACTGTAGTGGGACAGACTGCAGCATTAACTGTAGTGGGACAGACTGCAGCATTAACTGTAGTGGGACAGACTGCAGCAGTTATTGTAGTGGGACAGACTGCAGCATTAACTGTAGTGGGACAGACTGCAGCATTAACTGTAGTGGGACAGACTGCAGCATTAACTGTAGTGGGACAGACTGCAGCATTAACTGTAGTGGGACAGACTGCAGCATTAACTGCAGTGGGACAGACTGCAGCATTAACTGTAGTGGGACAGACTGCAGCATTAACTGTAGTGGGACAGACTGCAGCATTAACTGTAGTGGGACAGACTGCAGCATTTATTGTAGTGGGACAGACTGCAGCATTAACTGTAGTGGGACAGACTGCAGCATTAACTGTAGTGGGACAGACTGCAGCATTAACTGTAGTGGGACAGACTGTAGCATTAACTGTAGTGGAACAGACTGCAGCATTTACTGTAGTGGGACAGTCTGCAGCATTTATTGTAGTGGGATAGACTGCAGGATTAACTGGAATACAGTAATTTAATACAATAAAAGTGGAAAGATTTTTGATTCTATTATGACAAGTAAACATTATTTCTTTTTCAGAAGAAATAAATGCATGCACAAGGATCATGCAGACGATATTTTATTTGAGGTTATTTCTGAAGTTAATCTGCATAATGAAGGGATACCAATATACCAAAAACAATGCCAGGTTATTAAAAAAATAAAGCAGATCATATTAAACCAGCATATCTATACTCAGTGCCTACAACTATAAACCAGCATATCTATACTCAGTGCCTACAACTATAAACCAGCATATCTAAACTCAGTGCCTACAGCTATAAACCAGCATATCTATACTCAGTGCCTACAACTATAAAACAGCATATCTATACTCAGTGCCTACAACTATAAACCAGCATATCTATACTCAGTGCCTACAACTATAAACCAGCATATCTATACTCAGTGCCTACATCTATAAACCAGCATATCTATACTCAGTGCCTACAACTAAAATATTCATGAATATAGTTATAATGAAGAAAAAAATTAGCCTAATTTCTAATGTTATAGGATACCACCAGTAGCAGGAAGTCTGTGTGAAAACACCACCAATAGCAGGAAGTCTTGTGAAAACACCACCAATAGCAGGAAGTCTGTGTGAACACACCACCAATAGCAGGAAGTCTGTGTGAACACACCACCAATAACAAAAAGCCTGTGTGAAAACACCACCAGTAGCAGGAAGCCTGTGTGAAAACACCACCAATAGCAGGAAGTCTGTGTGAAAAACCACCAATAACAGGAAGTCTGTGTGAACACATCACAAATAGCAGGAAGTCTGTGTGGATACACCACCGATAACAGGAAGTCTGTGTGAACACACCGCCGATAGCAGGAAGTCTCTATGAACACACCACCGATAACAGGAAGTCTGTGTGAACACACCAACAATAGTACCTTTATCTATAGAGTCATATTGTAACAAGCAACATCTCTAATGTCTTCATAGCCAGTATAAAACTAACTGGGGCAGGGATGTTTAAAGAATACAGTTTGCATTCTATATTTTATCATATCTGAATCTTACAAAGCATAATGAGCTCCAAAGTGTTAAAAAAATAACCTATTCGACTATTTAAAAACAACATTTAAAATAAGATTAAGCAAAATTGTTAGTATTTTTTAAAACCATTTATTCTGATAAAATTACAAAATAATTATGATGCCCACATGGTCAGGTAAAAACAGATAACATCTAGTTTGTAATGTCAGATAACATCTAATTTGTAATTCAGATAACATCTAGTTTGTAATGTCAGATAACATCTAGTTTGTAATGTCAGATAACATTTAGTTTGTAATGTCAGATAACATCTAGTTTGTAATGTCAGATAACATCTAATTTGTAATGTCAGATAACATCTAATTTGTAATGTCAGATAACATCTAATTTGTAATGTCAGAAAACATCTAATTTGTAATGTCAGATAACATCTAGTTTGTAATGTTAGCTAACATCTAATTTGTAATGTCAGATAACATCTAGTTTGTAATGTCAGATAACATCTAGTTTGTAATGTCAGATAACATCTAGTTTGTAATGTCAGATAACATCTAGTTTGTAATGTCATCTAGTTTGTAATGCCAGATAACACCTAGTTTGTAATGTCAGATAACACCTAGTTTGTAATGTCAGATAACATCTAGTTTGTAATGTCAGATAACATCTAATTTGTAATGTCAGATAACATCTAGTTTGTAATGTCAGATAACATCTAGTTTGTAATGTCAGATAACATCTAATTTGTAATGTCAGATAACATCTAATTTGTAATGTCAGATAACATCTAGTTTGTAATGTCAGATAACATCTAGTTTTTTTATTTGTAATGTCAGCTAACATCTAATTTGTAATGTCAGATAACATCTAATTTGTAATGTCAGATAACATCTAATTTGTTATGTCAGATAACATCTAATGTGTAATGTCAGATAACATCTAGTTTGTAATGTCAGATAACATCTAGTTTGTAATGTCAGTTAACATCTAGTTTGTAATGTCAGATAACATCTAGTTTGTAATGTCAGATAACATCTAATGTGTAATGTCAGATAACATCTAGTTTGTAATGTCAGATAACATCTAGTTTGTAATGTCAGTTAACATCTAGTTTGTAATGTCAGATAACATCTAGTTTGTAATGTCAGATAACATCTAATGTGTAATGTCAGATAACATCTAGTTTGTAATGTCAGATAACATCTAGTTTGTAATGTCAGATAACATCTAGTTTGTAATGTCATCTAGTTTGTAATGCCAGATAACACCTAGTTTGTAATGTCAGATAACACCTAGTTTGTAATGTCAGATAACATCTAGTTTGTAATGTCAGATAACATCTAGTTTGTAATGTCAGATAACATCTAATTTGTAATGTCAGATAACATCTAGTTTGTAATGTCAGATAACATCTAGTTTGTAATGTCAGCTAACATCTAATTTGTAATGTCAGATAACATCTAATTTGTAATGTCAGATAACATCTAATTTGTAATGTCAGATAACATCTAGTTTGTAATGTCAGATAACATCTAGTTTTTTTATTTGTAATGTCAGCTAACATCTAATTTGTAATGTCAGATAACATCTAATTTGTAATGTCAGATAACATCTAATTTGTTATGTCAGATAACATCTAATGTGTAATGTCAGATAACATCTAGTTTGTAATGTCAGATAACATCTAGTTTGTAATGTCAGTTAACATCTAGTTTGTAATGTCAGATAACATCTAGTTTGTAATGTCAGATAACATCTAATGTGTAATGTCAGATAACATCTAGTTTGTAATGTCAGATAACATCTAGTTTGTAATGTCAGTTAACATCTAGTTTGTAATGTCAGATAACATCTAGTTTGTAATGTCAGATAACATCTAATGTGTAATGTCAGATAACATCTAGTTTGTAATGTCAGATAACATCTAGTTTGTAATGTCAGTTAACATCTAGTTTGTAATGTCAGATAACATCTAGTTTGTAATGTCAGATAACATCTAATGTGTAATGTCAGATAACATTTAGTTTGTAATGTCAGATAACATCTAGTTTGTAATGTCAGTTAACATCTAGTTTGTAATGTCAGATAACATCTAGTTTGTAATGTCAGATAACATCTAATGTGTAATGTCAGATAACATTTAGTTTGTAATGTCAGATAACATCTAGTTTGTAATGTCAGATAACATCTAGTTTGTAATGTCAGATAACACCTAGTTTTTTATTTGTAATGTTTGCTCAGACAATAATAAAAAGCATTATTGAATTGTTAATATGAAATAAACCAATTCCAATATAAAGAAACTATTAAATACTAAGTTGTTTTATTTGATTATCGGGTGGAGACTGCTAGAGAATTTTAGAGTTAAATATGGATAAATATTTACAGGCATGAAAGGGTTACCTGACTGAAAGGCAAAAAAAAAAAAACAAATGGCACAAACTAAAATAATTAAGACAACGTTTTTCCTCCATTTCTGGTATAAAACAATTGCTCCATTTGAAAATATTTTAATGCCACTGTTTTTATTTTGTTCAACAATTACTAGCTCAGTCACATTGTGTGATATAAGTCATTAAGTGGCTGTGCCATGCTATTATAGACTGACAATGGACAGGCAAAATGTCTGTCACAGTAAAAAATGTTGAACTAAATTGATAATTTAATAGGACAATATAATGTTTAAATGAAAAACGAAATTTTCAATAAATCTTAAAGAAATTAAAACAAATTTTTAAATGAATAAATATTTTATTAAATTTACCGTAGAATCCTATGAGTATGATGGATTATAATAGTTCTAAAATACATGTATTAAATTCTAAATTTGTATCATATTTCAAAAACATTGTTTTTCATCAATTTATAATATGAAACATTACAGTACACAATAAAAAGAATTTTAAAGAAAAACCATGTTCTAGTTTTTCATTTATCAAAATAATAATTCATATTAACTAAATTGAATGAAAAAACCATGGCAAATTTAATTCATGTTTCATCTAAGATTTCTTTTTAAAATATTTGGATTTTTATTTGAAATAAATATAAAAAAATAATTTTATTGAAGCCACAAACAAAAATGTTTCGCAAAGTAAAAAAAAAACAATTGTTGAAGTTGTGTTATGTATTTTATATGCAATGATAAGGCTGGGTTACATTAAAACAAAAAAGTTAAATGTATGCATGGGTTACATTAAAACAAACAAGTTAAATGTATGCATGTAATAACTGGCTTATTAAATCTTAATTTTAATGTACATAACCAAATGAACTGTAAAAGCTAAGAAATATTATGCACTTAAATTTCTGTCTCAGCATCATCAATAATCTGATAATCTAACATTTGAGAAAATATAGACTGATCTTTTGTAGCACCCTGGAATCTGGCATAAACTTTGGCAACACCTGGTATAGGTCCAGTGCTGATTTGACCTTCCCATGCACAGCCGACTCTGTGTTTCAAGTGATGCCAGATTTCATTGATCACAACAAACACTTCAAGAGCTAGTGGAACATCCAGTCGAAAAATAACCTTTTTATCAATAGGAAGGTCACCCGCAAGAGGCTCATGCAAGGTGCATCTATGCCACTTCTGGTAAGTTTTTGGAAACATTGCGACGGTTGGACTTGGTTCCTGACAGATGACCAAATAGCGGAAGGCACAATCTAAGGACTGGGATTCCCCAGTAATGTCTGCAGCGAATAAAGAAAAAATATAGAATCCAGCTTTGTGACAACGGATGAGATAATTAGCCCCTGTATCATTGCGTGATCGTAGAAAAACATACCGGTCGATGTCTGTAATAGAGCCATCACTGACATCAAAATATTGAAATGTGTGAGTCAGACGAATATCTTTACTCAAAACAAAGTTTATTTCAATGAAGTCATTGTTGCAGACCAGAAGTGGGTCGATATTTGATTCCGCTGAAATACCCAGGTTCTCCATGACAGGGGTGGGTCCAAAAAATGGCACAGGTGGATAGGGAGGGGAAGGTGGACCTTTCAAATTGGAACACTGAATGAGAAATGTGCAGGCACTTTCCAGGCACTCAGATTTCCAGTAATCTCCCACGTAAATTGAGAAATAATAAAGTCCAGTTGCTGGCAGTGCAATGGTAAATATTGCTTCATTTTTTACAAATCTTAAGAGTGTCCTACCGTCTATTTGCTTTGGTTCACTGGGTTGTCGGTGAACTGGCTCCAGCATGGAGCCAAACCCTAAAATTTTTGGGGTTAAAAGTCTGATCTCCACCATACCTGTATCAGTATTGAGAGTTGCTCCATAATTTGAATAGAAACGAAGGCCATAATTGAAAAAAGGAGATTTAACTACTGGCAAATTTAGAAACTCAGAAAATGGGAGAGGAATCTCCAGTAGTTGCCAGTGTGGGTCATCTGGATAATGTTGATAAATGTGATCTTCTGGGTCAGTCAGAAAATAAAATTCATCATACCTATAAAGAGAGGAAATAGAAATGATTTTAGTTCAAGTTTGAAACAACATAGTAATTTTGTTCAAGTTTAAAATAAAGTAATTCAATATTTCAGGTTGTTGATTATACTATGGCTGAAGGTCATGCCAGATGAAGCCAAACCTGAAGTTCTAAAAAAAATTATTTCCTGACCCGCTAATACCTACTAATTTATGCCAAGTTTATTACAAATCATAATTTTAAACTTGTCAAATAGTACAAATTCTGGATCCAAATATTTTCCTCCATTTAAGTTGGAATAAAACAACTATTAGTGGACATTAGGGTGATAACAAAAATTTTTTTTTTATGAAACCACTTGCAATCGAGGAATCTTTATGTGTAATTTAAGAATATCAATTGCGTTTTTGATTTTTTTAAAAAAAGTTCCCCCACCTCCCCCTTTTTCGGAAGAAAAAAATGAAAAAATATTTTTCATAAAAAAAAAAGGGACATTTTTTTTAGATTAATTCAAAAGAGTTATAATAATAACTAATGAACTTTTATTAACAAATAAGATACAGATCAGTTAGTAATCTGTACAGAATGTACAAGATATTTTGTCCTATGAACTTCAGAATAAAAAATTCAAATTTTCTCGATTTCGCATAAAGTTCCGCCATCAGTTTCACAGCACATCCAGCAATTTGGTTAAATCTGGGAATGTCAATTAATGAATTCTCGACTGACCAATGGGTCTTTAAACACTTAATTGCCTTCTTGCATTTTATCTTGATGAGTGAGGTAAACAGTTCATTGACGGAGGCTTCATTGTAGTGTTGCAAATGGAACCAAGCATTTGCCCATTCGTAGCAGATGAAGTTGCAGGCAGGAGTGAGGATGCTGCGCCACTCTGGTATCAGAAATAATGCTATAACAGTAAATATTGCACATGAGTTCAATCTTGCCCGGTGTAAATTTGGTAGTTTCTTCCTGCTGATGCGAGACCAACATGAAGTTATTTTGTAATGACGATATGCCTGACATAATTCATATCAGAATTTGAAATCATCTTGCCATCCAGGGTTCTTGCCTGTGATAACATCATCTGTCGCAACGAGAGTGACATAGTTTTGTGTTGATTTGTCAATGAAGGAATAGTTGAGTTCTGGTTTGCTCGTTGGCTCTTGAATAAGAAATTCATGACATGTTTGAGAAAGAGGTCGAGTACATGGTGCTCACAGCCAGTATATTGTGGCTTCTGAAAGCCCTTGCTCAAGACATCATCCTGCATAAAATGCTTTACGATCCCATGTTAACGACCAGTATTTACTGCGGTCGTGTCACAGATTATCATGCAAATATTTTCCCAAGCATCGTATTCATCAATTAGCTGATGTAGTTCCTGATGTAGTCAGAACCACTCTTACATTTAAAAATACTGAGTTTGATTTCGGTTGTCATATTTTTCAGCAGAACTGCTTGATACTCTTCTACTTGCACTCTTTTACCATCAAACTGGAGACAATCTTTGCTTTGAAGTTTTCGAACAATTTTGGTTGGCACTGGCCCGACTTGGAACCGGCACATCATGATCCTGTTCAGCAATGGTTGCTTTATGTGTAGAAATTTTGTTTTTCAGTTATAGCAAACCCGCTGTTGTAGTGCTTGCTATTTGTTATTTCAGTTTGCATTCAGGAGAAGATGACATGGAAGAATAGGTTGGTGACTGGGGTTAAGAAGCAGAAGTTTCATAATTCGAAGATTCGGAGACAATTGTATGTGTTTGTGTAGGTTTTGAGACAGTTGTGTGTGTTTGTGTAGGTTGTGAGACATTTGTTTGTGTTTGTGTAGGTTGTGAGTGAGAAGAGCTGGCTTGAGGTTGAGTTTTTGATAGTCGATGTTATATATAGTGAACTCGCCCCAAGCTGGAGTGAGTTCGCATGGTATAGCTGGGATCAAAACAAAGAGAAAAACAATTAACAACCATCTGTAAACGTCTTGTTTATAAACGAATGGAAACAACTGACTGGAATGTGCTTAAAAGCAGTCTAGAAAGTCATATAAAAATTCAGTGTGAAATTGAAACTGCGCGATATGTGAGAAATAAAAATTAAAAGGTGGGGGAACTTTTTTCAATTAAAAAAAAAAAATAATGTTGCTACTGTCATCTACATACAATTGTTCCTCGAATGTAAGGGGTTTCAGTTTCGTTACGAAAAATAACAAAAATAGTTATCACCCTAGTGGACATGTCAGATTGTTATGAAATTCATTTTTTCTTTATTTACCAATTCCTCTTACGATTACACATTTTATATAAAAACAAATAAGCACACCCTAAGTTTGCTGAAAACTCTAAAAAGTTTCTTTCTACCCAAACTAATAGTTAAAACAATCATCAGATCTTACTTGTGATACATTTGAGGTAAATTGTCTTTGTGACCAGTGACATGTCGAGCTGCCCAAGTACAGTTCACTAGACGCCAGCTGCCATTGATGTTAACAACTGTCCAGGAGTTTCTAAATGTCTGTCCATCCATTCTCATACCAGGTTTATAGCCAGCACCTTTGGAGTAGCCCAGAACTATTTCACAATGAAGTCCTGCGTAGCTGGAGATTGTAGATTTGGTAAATATAGAAAACTACTTTAAAAACAATCTTCACAAATTATTTGTCTAATTTAGAAACAATTGTAAAGAAATGGAGACCATTAGCATTTATATTACTGCAATGTAGAAATGGTAGCATCATGGCCCAAAAGACTGAAGAACAAAATTGATATGTAGAAATGGTAGCATCATGGCCCAAAAGACTGAAGAACAAAATTGATATGTAGAAATGGTAGCATCATGGCCCAAAAGACTGAAGAACAAAATTGATATGTAGAAATGGTAGCATCATGGCCCAAAAGACTGAAGAACAAAATTGATATGTAGAAATGGTAGCATCTTGGCCCAAAAGACTGAAGAACAAAATTGATATGTAGAAATGGTAGCATCATGGCCCAAAAGACTGAAGAACAAAATTGATATGTAGAAATGGTAGCGTCATGGCCCAAAAGACTGAAGAACAAAATTGATATGTAGAAAATTACCTGCAGAGTTTCTTGTACAACTGGTGATAAGTTTCTTTCCCACTTTTGACACCTTTCAACAACCTGTCTGTAGCATGAGGCCTAACGATCTCATTCACTGAATGTTTGTTTACATCTTTAGCAATCACCCAACGAAACAGAACCCTGATGAAAAAAATCAAGCACATCTAACAATATTACAAAATGTTATCCAGAAGATAAAGAAGAATAAAAATTTTTTTAGGTAAAAGAATTATTCATACTTTTTTTAAAGGTGAGATAATAAAACTTGTGCTTAATATTTGATTGAAAAAAATATTTTAGAAACAGCACCTGGCCTTCTCTAATTCTGTTTTGCATGTCCGAGTCAAGTCTCGCACCAAATCTGTCATTGTATTATAATCTTTGTTAGCCAACTGTTGAAAGAAAATTAATGTTTACAAAACCCATAAAAGAAGAACAATCACATTGTGAAGAAAAAGTTGTTAATTTGTTAGTTCAGTGCTTGTAAAATGAACATAAATATAATTCTTGATAAGTGTATCAGCCAGGATTGCGGAGCCGGAGCCGAGGAGCCGCTACTTTTTGCTGGAGCTGGAGCCAAAAAAATCTGGCGGCTCCACGGCTCACAAATTTTTTTTTTTTACAGCAGAATTTTTTTTTAGCTTTAAATTCCAAATTTGTTTGATTGTTTGCCTCCTACAATTTGAAATGTTGTCATTTTTACAAACGCCACAACAGTAACAGCATTTAAATGATAGCGTGCACGCACATCACCACAAGAAATCTTTAATAGGGAATCGTTTTGTGTTCGTTTTAAGTCTTGTTTACCCTCCGAAATTTTTTTAATGGAATGTTATTTTGTTATATATAAAGTTAAAATAGTTTTATTTCATAGAATAATTCTATCAATCATTTAAAATAAATTTTTACTACGACTTTTTACTATGACGACAAATAGAATGTGTCATTTCGTATTATTATTTGACCACGCATTTGTAATAGACTAAAAACAAAATGGTCGGTTTCTCTATTTAACAATTTTATTATAAACAGAATATCTGAAATAGAGTAGATAAATTTATAAGGCTGTGGCCATACGGACCCGGGTCCCAATAAAATCTGATTGTTATTCGAACCCATGGCAAATATGCACTAAGCTTAGCTATATTTAAACTTTATTAGACGGAACCCGAAAAAATAATAATACAGAGTCCGCTTGGTGGAACCCTAGACACTGAGTAACGATTAAATCATACAATTCAAACAATTATAAAAAAAAAAAAATAATAAAGTTTATGTATGTCTAAGCTAAGTGCATATTTGCCACGGGTCCGAATAACAATCAGACTTTATTGGGACGGGGTCCGAATAAAAATCGGAGTTTATTGGTACCCGGGTCCGAATAGTCACTTCGAATTTATAAATAATAAATATAAATACTGAAGTCTTTAAAATATTTAAAATAATGTATCATTTTACTATTTGCTAATTTGATCATTGAAATAACTTTTATTACTTATGAAAATGGCGACTAGTGAAACCTCGGTCGAAAATAATGATATGATTCTGGATGCACTGAAATGGTTTGTTTTTAGTAAAACCGACATGCTTATATTTTTCAAGTTCCTGACTATGGGGGTGAACGCGGCAAAATTTGCATAACTTTTTATCAGCGGCATGTTTGCGTGGCGCAATTACAAATTTTTTTTTCTTGTTTGATACTATCTTAATAGGGAGCCGGAGCCGTGCCGGAGCAGTCAAATTTGTGGGAGCCGGAGCCGGAAAAAAATTTGGCAGCTCCGCAAGCCTGGTATCAGCCAAATGTAATCTCTTGCTACTTTTATATTTCATATAAAATAAAAAAAAATGATTGATATTTCTTAGTATCCAGTAAATGGTCTGTAAGTGGTGCAATGGCTTACGTCCAGTGCTCTCAGGTCAAGAGCTTCAAATACAGCTGGAGATTTGTACAAGGAACTCTTTTTTCCCTCTGGTGGCTCTGGTGGAGGTTTCATGGAGTGGTCAAACAAACACATCCTGTCCATTTGTCTGTCTTTCTCACCAATCAGAGTCATCATTTCAACACAGTGTCTGTCAAAAATACAGACTCAGTTAAAACAGGAGGTGAGGGGTGGTCCATCCTGGGTGCTATACAATCTTATATCTTATAAATCAAATCATGCCAACACATGGTTTATTTGAATCTTTTTAATTTTTTGTTAGCCTTAGACCTGATTGTGATGGTAATTGTTTGACTACATCTTAGACTTTTTGAATGGTTAACTTGGGTTTATTTATTTACTGTAAGATTACACAACATAAAATTGTGTTGGTATTCAATGTGGTATTAGATTAGTGTTCTCTACATGAAATAAATAAACCTCAAATAATGTTAGACCATGAATCATCATGGATGACATGTCACATGAGCATATTGCCACATTTTATGTTTAAAATGTAAGAGAACATATTGTACTCTTTGTCAAAAATATATGAAAAAATGAATAAATTAATCAAGCGAAACAATTTAATACATTTTGTGGAATATTCTGTGACTGATGCGGTTAACTCAATATGAGTATTGAATGACTAAAATTATTGGTATAAATGTCATTAATATACATCATTATTGAATGTGTGAAATTATTGTGTTAAGCATTTTGTTAATCAATATTAATATTGAACGACTTATTGTGTTATTGTGTTAAAAAGGTTGTTAATCAGTATAAATATTAACAACTGAAACTACTGTTTTAAAATATTGTTAATAAGTACTATTATTGACCGACTGAAATTACTGTTTTAAAATATTGTTAATAAGTTTTATTATTGACCGACTGAAATTACTGTTTTAAAATATTGTTAATAAGTTTTATTATTGACCGACTGAAATTACTGTTTTAAAATATTGTTAATAAGTACTATTATTGACCGACTGAAATTACTGTTTTAAAATATTGTTAATAAGTATTAATATTGACCGACTGAAATTACTGTTTTAAAATATTGTTAATAAAGTACTATTATTGACCGACTGAAATTACTGTTTTAAAAATGGTGTTGATGAGTAAAAAATGAAATAAAAAAAAACGTTTCTTTTAACATTATAAATATTAAATGACTGGAATTATTTTGCTAACATGTCCTTAATCAGTATGAATAATTAAAACCACTAAAATTATTGCGCTAAAATGCCATTAATCAGTATAATTAATAAAGGACTGAAAAACCTCAATAGTACAGTATAAGCATTGAATGACCAACGAACTTAAAAAGTAACACTAACACTATCAGTATGTATTGTTAAAAATGTTGTTAGTGTTTGTGTTAATAAACTACTTTTATTAAATGACTAGAAGTTATGTTAAAAATGATGTAAAAAGTTAATAAAGATACTTATTAAATCACTAGATTTAAATAAAAACATTGAAAAGAATTTCATCAATACTATCAACTCTCATTTTAATTTTCTCTAGGCTTTCTTGTATTGCTGCTAGCAAAATAAACTTTTAGTTTTATTATTTATTTAATTAACAATAATATTTATCAGTCAATGATAATATATTAAACAAAAAAATTCACATTATCTAATTTTTTAAATTATTAAAATTTATAATAATGGTGGCAATAAATCATTTCAAAATAAAATTATGCAAGTGTGTGTCGCCAACAAATTTATAGAAAGTCATTATTCATCATAGCAATTCTTATCTGTTACTTTTAGTAATAATATTACTTTACTGATTGACTATAAGCTTTAGACTTGGTGTAGTAAGGATTTAAACGTGAAAATAAATATTTTAGAAAATATAAAAGGGGAAACAATATTTATCAGGGTAAAAATACTTTTGAAACGCTTTTCTCTTTTCTTTAAGACATTTAATGGAAAAGGTATTTTTGCTACCAATAACACAACAGTAACTTATTGTATTTTGCCAAGAAGGTACTTCTAATATGGCTGACATTTTCTTGCAAACTCCCAAAAGGATTATAACTAGATCAAGCTCTCTAGTTAAATATTGAGCTCAGTGTAAAGAATACCAAAATATAAAAAATGCAATATTTCACAACAGCAAAAAAAAAAAAAAAAATGCATATATTATATTGTACAGATAAAATTTAGATTCCAACTAAAAGTACTATTGAAATTGAAAACCTCAATATCTCATGGTTAATAAATACATCCACTTGTATTTTTAAATAACTATGGATTAACTTTTATAGGCTTTTATTTTCTGTATGTTTGTCTTTTCTTAAATCTTGTACAAATTGTATTCAATAAGCTTGTTTTAAGTCTCATACAATTTAGGGTAGTCTGTGTAGGTCTGGGATTTAATTAACCAATAGTAGGATAATGTTTCAGAAATGAGTTACCTAGCTTTTATGCATTCTAGCCAGATTTTTTTCAAATTTGATTTTATGTTGGTTGTTATTAGCTGTGTAATAGAACATTAAGTGACGTAACTCAAAACAGTACCATAATTTTAAAAGGCCATTGTAGTGGAATGCCATATAAAGAGAGGCTTTATAGAATGTTATGGATGAATATATAAAAACTCTTTTGAATAATAAACTTTTATTAAAATGCTCTAAAAAGTAAACAATATTCATTTAAAAGGTTTTATCTGTATTTTTTTATTTAGAAATAATTTTACTCTAAGAAAAAATAGTCCAAATATTCATCCAAAGTTCCTCTAATAAAAATCTTTAGTAGTAAAACAAATAACATAGCCTCTAACCTGTCTATCATTTTTCCATTTCTTGTTTTCTCTTCTGTTGCTATTTTTTCAGTTACAACTTTTAATCTTTCCTCTTTTAACTGGAAGAGTAAAAGAACATGAAATATGAACTGGACATACACTGTGACAGAATAAATGATCTAAGAGGATGAAATGAACAATCAATTAACTTGCTCATTGCTGAAATATGTATGCTATTATTCTATGAAACAAATTAAATAACTAATGGTACTAATTGGAATACAAAATAACAGATACAAATTAATTTAATTTTTAGCACTTGCCTGCAAAAAATGATCTTCTATTCTTTCTTTTTCATCTACTAGACTACGAGGAATGCTGCTAGTGATGGAAAGATTCTCTATGGATGACAACAAATCATCAGCAGCCTTTTCTTTTTCCATTTCAATAGCTTCGTCTAACCTTCGAAGTTCTTTCTCTCTTTCTTCCATTAAAAATCTTCAGATAAAAAGATAATTTTAAGAAATCAAATTCTAATTTAAGTATGAAGTGTCCACCAATGGTAAATAATCACAAAATAAAATATAGTTACTTCTTCCCTTGCTAGAATCTTTTAACACTTTCTGGGTACAGACTAGAACTATTCTCAAATGGGTAGAAAAAGGGAACAAAACTAGCATAATTTTATGTTACAACTTGTGAACTCTTAATATCAAGTAACCACCTTGGTCACTTTTTTTTTCAAAACAAAATAATCATCATTTGATTTCAAAATTAGATGCATTAACAAAATTTCATACACAACAGCCTATTTTTTGTCTGGATTACAAAAATAGCAACATCATAATAAATAACAAAATAATGAACAAACATACAACTTGTTTAAATGTTACATCAATCATACAACTAGTTTCCATTTTTACCTCAAACATAAAACTTTTTAAAATGCTACATCAATCATACAACTAGTTCAAATATGTCAAGTCATACAACTAGTTCAAATGTTATGTCAAGTCATACAACTAGTTCAAATGTTATGTCAAGTCATACAACTAGTTCAAATGTTATGCTATTCATGTTCAATCAATCATTAAATTTGCATCAATGTTTCTTTAACAAAATTTTAACAATCTTTAAACTTTTTATAAATGTTCCATCCATCATACAACATGGTCAACCAATTATACAACTTGTGTGAATGTGCCATCAATTGTACAACATCTGTACATGTACCATCAAACATACAACTTGTTAAAATGTTCCATCAATTGTAAAACATCAGCACATGTACCATCAATCATACAACTTGTTTAAATGTTCCATATATTTTACCGCAGTAATCTTTCTTCTTCTTCCCTGTGTCTTTCTTCTAGTAAAAGTTGAGCATCAAAAATTCCAGCATTTTCAAAGTCCTACAGTGGAAAGAAAAAAATTATAATAAAGAAACAAAACAAAACTAGAAATACATTCAACATAATGACAGCTGGTGATATTATTATAAAAAATACATTCAAAATAATGACAGCTGGTGATATTATTATAAAAATACATTCAACATAATGACAGCTGGTGATATTATTATAAAAAATACATTCAACATAATGACAGCTGGTGATATTATTATAAAAAATGTGACTTACATCGTAGCTGATTAAAACAGATTTAGGATGTGGAGAAAGTTTTTGTTGTTGGATGAACTGATGTGGCCGATAGTTTTCATAAACTGAATGATGTCAGAACAAGGAATACATCAGTATTATGTCAAAATATTTATCACTATTTTAAAGAAGAAAGTATTTATATATAATACACATGATTGTCAAGCTATGAAAAAAAATGATTTTGTAAATGTAAAAAAGAAATTTTTGAAAAAGTTTGAAGCTATAAGAATATTGATTAGATTAAACTGTTCAATATCAAAACTATTAGAATTCACTCACTCCATTTATTTAGCTAAACTAGATTTTAATTTCAATGTAGAATAGGTTGACCATGATTCCAGTCACAGACTATCCAGGAACAATTACAAATATCAGACTAACCAACTATGTCTAAACTATACCATGATTATCAGTTTTAAAATAACTTTTTCTAGGCTATACATTGGATATCAGTCAGTTACTAACTAACTTTGTCTAGACAATACTTGGTTATCAGTCAGTTATGAACTAATTTTGTCGAGATAATACTTGGATATTAGTCAGTTATGAACTAATTTTGTCAAGATAATACTTGGATATTAGTCAGTTATGAACTAACTATGGTATGATAACACTTGAATATCAGTCAGTCAGCCAGTAATGAAACAATAAAGTCAGCTATGAACTAACCTTGATTGGACTCCATGGACATATTAGGAGATGTCTGTGTTGTCCAAGCTGAAGTGTCATTTATATTTCTGGGACTGATGCTGGCCAAACTATCCATCCCTGGACTAGGTCCAATACCTTTGTTTACCAGGGGCTTTGGGGGTGTGGCAGGGAGTGGTCTTTTACCTGAACCTGTCACCTGTCAAAGTAGAGAAAACTGGATCATTAAACTTTTCTAGTTCATTAACAAACATTTGGTCGATCATGGTAAAGACGGTTCCCAACAAATTACTGACCATTGATTCTTTACTACAACTTAGCAGCAAAATAGATAAAAGGCTTGGGACCCATGACAAGAGCTCCAGTTGCCTCCCATTGGGTCAATAAACAATAAAAGTTGAATGTTTTTATAGTTCTTTATTTACAGTGAACTTTTTGACCATTTTGAGCAAACTAAACAAAGGATACATAAAGGATTGAAATTTAATTTTAAAAAATCTATAATACCAGTGGGAGTGATATTTTCAATTAGATTTTTTTCTCAGGCTCTACATTAGATTTGCTTTTTTCTATTCTAAATATGGACAACACAAGGCGCCATAAGTTGTAGAAATAAACTGCAATACTTCTCATTGAATGGTTTAAATTGTGAAGAGAGTGTGGCCCTCAAGACAACATAACTGTCCTCAGGGTCTCTAACATGCCTGGTCTAGAGATACATCCTCAGTTAGACATAATGTAACTGTCCTCAGGGTCTCTGGCATGCCTGGTCTAGAGATATATCCTCAGTTAGACATAATGTAACTGTCCTCAGGGTCTCTGACATGCCTGGTCTAGAGATACATCCTCAGTTAGACATAATGTAACTGTCCTCAGGGTCTCTGACATGCCTGGTCTAGAGATACATCCTCAGTTAGACATAATGTAACTGTCCTCAGGGTCTCTGACATGCCTGGTCTAGAGATACATCCTCAGTTAGACATAATGTAACTGTCCTCAGGGTCTCTGACATGCCTGGTCTAGAGATACATCCTCAGTTAGACATAATGTAACTGTCCTCAGGGTCTCTGACATGCCTGGTCTAGAGATACATCCTCAGTTAGACATAATGTAACTGTCCTCAGGGTCTCTGACATGCCTGGTCTAGAGATACATCCTCAGTAAGACATAATGTAACTGTCTTCAGTCTCTGACATGCCTGGTCTAGAGATACATCCTCAGTTAGACATAATGTAACTGTCCTCAGGGTCTCTGACATGATTGGTCTAGAGATACATCCTCAGTTAGACATAATGAAATTGTCCTCAGGGTCTCTGACATGCCTGGTCTAGAGATACATCCTCAGTTAGACATAATGTAACTGTCCTCAGGGTCTCTGACATGATTGGTCTAGAGATACATCCTCAGTTAGACATAATGAAATTGTCCTCAGGGTCTCTGACATGCCTGGTCTAGAGATACATCCTCAGTTAGACATAATGTAACTGTCCTCAGTGTCTCTGACATGCCTGGTCTAGAGATACATCCTCAGTTAGACATAATGTAACTGTCCTCAGGGTCTCTGACATGATTGGTCTAGAGATACATCCTCAGTTAGACATAATGTAATTGTCCTCAGGGTCTCTGACATGATTGGTCTAGAGATACATCCTCAGTTAGACATAACTCATGTCAAAAGTTTTAATTTAATTAAATATATAAAAATCATTAAGTTTATACTGATCTTTTTTTTAATCAACAAATGATATGAATGTTGATATTTACTTTTTATTTGGAATATTAAAAAACTTCCAAGTTTTATTTCATATTGAAAAATAGTTTATAATTATGCATGCAGAGATTTTCGATTCATACATTTAAAATTTGTATGCAACACAACTGTTGCAGTGTTTTCTCAGCTGACTTCAAAAACTAATGTATAAACAAAATGGAAACTTAAAAATAAATGTGGTAATACATGTACACTAAACTAAACAAATACACTAAATTGTTCAAAAAAGTTGAATCCATTTCTATTCTGTTACTCCACTAATACTGTATAAGCATAACTACCACTAAATATCAATGTAACATTTACTGTACCAGTATAACCACAGCTAAATATCACTGTAACATTTACTGTACCAGTATAACCACAGTTAAATATCACTGTAACATTTACTGTACCAGCATAACTACCACTATATTTCACTATAACATACACTGTACCAGTATAACAACCACTAAATATCACTGTAACATTTACTGTACCAGTATAACTACCACTATATTTCACTGTAACATATATTGTACCAGTATAACTACCACTAACTATCGCTGTAACATTTACTGTACCAGTATAACTACCACTATATTTCACTGTAACATATATTGTACCAGTATAACTACCACTATATTTCACTTTAACATATATTGTACCAGTATAACTACCACTATATTTCACAGTAACATTTACTGTACCAGTATAACCACAGCTAAATATCACTGTAACATTTACTGTACCAGTATAACCACAGTTAAATATCACTGTAACATTTACTGTACCAGCATAACTACCACTATATTTCACTATAACATACACTGTACCAGTATAACAACCACTAAATATCACTGTAACATTTACTGTACCAGTATAACTACCACTATATTTCACTGTAACATATATTGTACCAGTATAACTACCACTAACTATCGCTGTAACATTTACTGTACCAGTATAACTACCACTATATTTCACTGTAACATATATTGTACCAGTATAACTACCACTATATTTCACTTTAACATATATTGTACCAGTATAACTACCACTATATTTCACAGTAACATATATTGTACCAGTATAACTACCACTATATTTCACTGTAAAAATGTTTCCATGAATATCTTTGTAACTGTATACGATGAGTTTATTGAGACTAGTTGAGATCCTGTACAAGTGTTGCTAAAACACCTTGAAGATTAAGTCTGTCTAGTTTATGGGTTATCAGATTGTGTTGTTATTTTTGTTCGAACATTTTTTCAGGCCTTTCTCTGTGTATTTATGAAAGAAAGAACATCTCTTCCATAACATTTGATCTCAACAATAATGTTGGACTTCGATTAAAAAACAAACAAAAAATGTCTATAAATAAATTGTTTCTATAAAAATAAATGCGAAATGACTGAGTCCCATGATGAGGTTGTAGTTGATGGTGTTGAAAGACAGACAACCCCTGGTTTCCTGTCTTATCAGACTGACCCAATTCACCTCTATTGTTGAGAACATGTTATCCACACACACACACACACATACACATAGAGGCTTGTTTTCATTCACAAGTAATGTACACATGCTTCAGAGTATATACTATCAGAACATGTAATTACATACTTCAGAGTGTACACTATCAGAACATGTAATCACATGCTTCAGAATATATACTATCAGAACATGTAATTACATACTTCAGAGTGTACACTATCAGAACATGTAATCACATGCTTCCGAGTATACACTATCAGAACATGTAATCACATGCTTCAAAATATATACTATCAGAACATGTAATTACATACTTCAGAGTGTACACTATCAGACACCGGCGGCGGAACGAAATATTTTAAGGGGGGGGCAAGCCAAAATTCAAGGGGGGGGGGCGCCGCCCCCCTTCCCTTGAAAATTTAAGGAGGGGCAAGACAAAATATGACCGAAAGACAAATTTTACCCCCTTAATTCTATAATAGAATATAGTAATTCTGTAGCAAGTATTTAATCGATATTATTAAAAAATAATATATTACAAAAAATAAAAATGAACATTGAGCACTTCTGTCGTCAACTGATTCGTAATGTCAGTTTGTTTACAAATCTAATAGTGAAATTAGATCAGAAAATTACTGATAATTATCATGAATGATGATGAACATAAAACTGAAACCGGAAACGGGAAACTCAATCAACAAAAAGTAATTTATGAAAAGATAATAAATAATTGTATTTTCTTTAAAAATTACATTTGCCGTCATTCGGTAGATGGCAATACTTCTCTATACTTATAAGACGCATTTGCTGTCTGTCTGTTTGTTCCCTTAAAACTCAAGATCCAGACAACCAAATAACGTGAAATTTGGTACACGTACACAAAATTACATGGTGAAGGTTCTTAATCAGGTTTCGTTCTATCTCAATGGGTACTTTAATTGTCATTAATTATTTTGGATGTCAAAGACATGAAAATTGGCAAACTTTTACCCCGATTTCAGGTTTTATGAGCTTCTCTCCCACATAGCTAATTTACTATAAATATGATCGGTACGGGGAACCAAATATCACATTACTTACTACATAGGAATTATCATCTTTTGATATAGTCATGCCTAAGAGAGAGAGAGAGAGAGAGAGAGAGAGAGGAAGGGAGGGAGGGAAAGAGGGAGGGAAAGAGGGAGGGAGAGAGGGAGGGAGGGAAAGGGAGGGAGGGAGAGAGAGGGGGAGGGGAATGAGTGAAAGAGGGAGGGGGAAAGAGAGAGAGAGAGGGAGAGAGAGAGAGGGAGAGAGAGAGGGGAACTGCCAAAAATGTTGTGTATCACATTGCTTTAAGATAAATGTACCCTTTTATTGCATGCAAATAAACCCTTTTTTACGCGTCTTATTTTAAATCTTAATTAAACGTCAAATTACGCTTCTTAAATAAACAGAAAACCTTATTTTCCCGGGCAAAGCAGGGTACTTGCAACTAGTTTTAAAATATGCCACAACAACTCTCAATAATGTGATTACTGTAAAATGTAAATTAATTATAATTTCTTTCAAATATTAAATTTAAGAAATAAATCAAATGAATTATGAAAATGATACATATAAACTAAAGTTTAAAAAGTTCAACAAAGTTAAAATTTTAGGGGGGGCAGACTGGAAATTCAAGGGGGGGGGCACCGCCACCCCTTAAAAGTTTTAGGGGGGCCGCTGCCCCCCCCCCGCTTCGCCGCCAGTGCTATCAGAATATGCAATCACATGATTCAGAGTATATACTAATAAAAGATGTAATCACATACTTCAGAGTGTATACTACTGTATACTATCAGAACATGTAATTATATACTTCAGAGTGGACACAATCAGAACATGTAATCACATACTTCAGAGTGTACACTATCAGAACATGTAATCACGTGCCTCAGAATCCTCTTATGTTTCAGAGAAAGAGAGAGAGGGAGACATACTTTTCTCATAACAACAACAACAATGTTTCTTACCTGAAATATATATTTCTTCCCTGGTCCAGTGGACGGGCCTTCAATGCCCATGGGCGGCACTTCCCCACTTTTTATCTGGGCCACATTTTTTCCCACGTGGGTCTTGCAGTAAATCTCACGATCCCCCTGATTAGCGTCATTTCGATAAAACGTCTGAATAGTCAGAGGTAGCCCACAGATGCGGCAGCGAAAACATTGTTTGTGGAACAATACACCTATAGATATACGCGATAACATTAGAAAACATTGTTTGTGGAACAATACGCCTATAGATATACGCAATAACATTAGAAAACATTGTTTGTGGAACAATACGCCTATAGATATACGCGATAACATTAGAAAACATTGTGGAACAATACACCTATAGATATACGCGATAACATTAGAAAACATTGTTTTGGAACAAGGGCAAACTAGTACTTTTATTGGTGCTTACTTATTAAGCCTAGTATTTAGACCAATAAAATGTTAGTTGTCTGTGTTAGTTTATTAACAGCAACTTTTTAATATTGCGACAGTCAGAAATGACATGGTCTGGACGGATTGATAAATGTTGTAGTAGTGGATTGATAAATGTTGTAGCAGTGGATTGATAGACGTTATAGGAGTGGATTGATAAATGTTGACAAAGTGCTTCAAAAAGTCTACATGACAAAGTGCTTCAAAAAGTCTATTTACACCATGACAAAGTGTCATAGAAAAATGTTCCACTAAGGCTTTTGGTGCATACGATAAACTCAGATGACGTTGTTGTGTTCCCAGAGTTTAGACTCAATAAGCCTGGAAACTATAAGTTCAGTTTGTTTCTTAGATTAATCCAAATGTCGAATTATTTACTATAACCAAGTGGTTCCCGAACATTTCCAATTCGCAACTCACTAAGAAAGAAATTCTGATTTCGCGATCAAATTATTTAAAAGAAAATAGAATAAAGGGAAAGTTGACAATTTTTGAATATTTTCGGTATTATTATAATTATTTTATATTTACGGTATTATTAATTTTTTATATTTTCGGTATTATTACAATTTATTGTCAACCCACTTGATGTGGGTCACGACTATAGTTAATGTTGATCAAAATAGATAGACCATGGATTAGTACTGTGACATCAAATGTTGTGTAAGGCATGAGGCTGAAATGTATGTACACATTAATAGAAACATTTGTACCAATAAATGTATACATATTACCATTTTTACTAATAAGTGCATGCATATATGTGACTATTCATGTATAAATAACATGTGAATATCATCTTACCAATATCAACTTGATCTTGTGGCAGTACCCGCCTGTTACATCTGTAACATGGATCGACTGCAGCTGGCTTAGCAGCTTTCTCATACTTGAATTCATACAGTGTGGCCTTCTCATATGTGAACGAATACCTGGTGGGAATATACACATTGAATATATACCTTTGTAGTGAAACACACGTACACAATGAATATATATACCTTTGTAGTGAAACACACGTTCACATTGAATATATACCTTTGTACTGAAACACACGTACACTTGTAGTGTATACTGTTGTGTTGAAACACACACACTTATAGTATATACTTTAAAACATATACATAATGTTAGTATATTTTGTATTCACTTTTAAGAAAAAATGAATACATCGTGAATGTGTAAACTTTTGTGTTTCTCAAAGTGTGTGACTGCAGACAAATTTTATGGGGGCCGCGACACATTTAAATAGATAATTGAAGAATCGACGTAGGCTGTAAACATTATTAAATCTATATTTAGTTACCAATCTAAAAGTTTGTTCATCTGGAAAGCTAAAGGGATAAATCTGTCTATACAAGAAATGTTGATTCTATTCTCATTCTTTTATGGATAGTTGTTGTTTACTGGTGTGACGTGTAATCCAAACTTTTTAGACCTTCTCCAAGTCGTCTTTGGGCTGCCAACCTTTCTCTCGCCATTTTCTTAATGTCATCAGGAGGCTTCCTTAGTGAGTGGTCGATCCATCTCCATTTTCTCCCGACCACTTGTAGATCTACGGGATCTTGGTTTGCCATCTGCCAGAGATCTTCGTTCCTGATTTTATCTAGTCGCCTTATCTTTAGAATATTCCTGAGGCAGCTGTTTAGGAACGTCTGTAGACTATTGGTTAATGAGTTGGTGACTCCATGTTTCTGCACCATATAACAGTACAGATTTGACGTTGCTGTTGAAAATCCGGAGTTTATATTTGTTTGAGAGGGATAATGTTTGCCTTGCATATTCTTGCTTTGACATCTTCGTCTGATCCGCCTGTAGCTGAAACAATGTTACCTAGATAGGTAAAGTGGTCTACTTCTCTCAAATGCTCATCGCCAAGGGTGATAGGTGACTGGCTATTGCTAAGTAAGGCCATGACTTCTGTTTTGTCTGTATTATATGTAGCCCAGTTTCTTGTGCTAATTTATTCGATTTCAGCTGCATATACTAATGTTTCTGAGCTAAAAAACACAAGTCATCAGCATAGTCTAGGTCAGTGGTCGGCAAAGTGCGGCTCCGGAGCCGCATGTCGCTCTTTGGTCCCTTAAGTGCGGCTCTGGCACAAATATCCACGGAAGGCCCAATAGTATTTTCTTTAAAAAAAAAAACTTGGTAATAAAATAATTACATTTTATTTGGATGTATTAAATTTAAGATTTTTCAAAAAATTGAGTTTATCAATGTGTGCAATGAACGGATCATATATTAATAAAATGTTATTTAAAAAAATATTTTTATTTTCATCAATTTAATTAATAACGATAATATATTTTAAATATTTGTATAGGCCATGGTATAGGCACCCTTACATGGTTTCCAAAAAAAAAGCAAAGAAAAACGGAAGATGAAAACCGCGAATTTTAAGTTGAGTGGACCGAGATTTTTGCATGGACTTCCGAAATGTCTTATTTGTAAGGAAGAATTTGCGCATAACAATAAGTCAAATTTAGAGAGACACTTTACAAGAAAGCACGCGTCATTTAGCACTAAATATCCTACCGGTGATGCAAGGAAGAAAGCAGTTGAGGAACTTCAGAAGAGTCAAGAGTCGTCAACTTCTGTGTTTAATAACTGGATGCAATCTTCCAGCAATATTAATATGGCAAGTTTTATCATTGTCTGCCACAACCATTAAAGACAAAACAATTAAAATGTGTTTGAATATAACCACCCAGCAAATTGAAGATCTGAAATTTGTTTCGGCGTTATCAATAGCATTGGCGAGTCTTGTGACATAAATGATACAGCGCAAGTTTCACTTTTTGTAAGATTTATTTCTCATTCAGGCCCTAAAGAAGAACTTTTAGGATTATTGCCACTGAAAGGTCAGACGCGTGTAGAAGATATCACAACTGCTGTAATTGAGTGTAGGGATAAACAATATTAAACATCATATTTCCATGTATAAAATTGTGTCGATTTCAACAGATGGGGCCAAAAGTTTGACCGGCGTAAGAAAATGGTTTGTTGCTATTTTGAAAAAAGATTCATCACGAGATACTTGTTTACCATTGTATCATTCATTAATCACGAGATACTTGTTTACCATTGTATCATTCATTAATCACAAGATACTTGTTTATCATTGTATCATTCATTCATCACGAGATACTTGTTTACCATTGTATCATTCATTAATCACGAGATACTTGTTTACCATTGTATCATTCATTAATCACGAGATACTTGTTTACCATTGTATCATTCATTAATCACGAGATACTTGTTTACCATTGTATCATTCACCAAGAAGCGCTTTGTGCGCAAACATTTCCTGATGAAATTTGTAATGTTATGGAATTAGTGATTACTATTATCAACTCCATTTTAGCTAAAGCTCTTAATCATCGCCAATTCAATTGCAATGGAGAGTGAGTACACTGATCTTCTGCCTCATAACAAGGTACGTTGGTTGTCGAGAGGGAACGTTTTAAAACGTTTCGCGTCCCTTTTTCCGGAAATTAAAGCATTTCTCCTTGAGAAGGGCGTTCACTATCCAGAACTAACAGACGATCAGTGGATACAAAACTTGTATTTCATGGTAGACGTTACGTCTCATCTAAATCAGCTGAATCGTAAACTACAAGGGAAAGAAACTTATTTTTTTCGGTGTTAGAACTAATAACATTCGAAAACAAATTATCAATTTTTTACCAGGATTTCGAAAGGTAAACATTGCTTCACTTTCCGAGCCTGTTGAAGCATCGCCAAGAAAATAATTCCTCTATTGATAAAGACCATTTTAAAACAATAATTTTAAATATGTGGGAAGCATTTATCAGCAGGTTTCAGGAATTTAAAAACAGCAGAGCAACTTTAGCATTTGTCAAAAATCCTCTTAATGGTACGATAACCGAGTTGAAATTTTCTCCTTTTGAAATCGACATTGGTAGCTTTAAAATACAATAGCTGGATTTAAAAAAAACAAGGAGACATGGCGCTCTAAATTCGAACGTCTTTGTGTTGAATTGGAAATA
Source organism: Bulinus truncatus (assembly GCA_021962125.1). Lineage (NCBI taxonomy): Eukaryota > Metazoa > Mollusca > Gastropoda > Planorbidae > Bulinus > Bulinus truncatus. The sequence goes on along the minus strand of JAGDYQ010000016.1, from coordinate 4,880,391 downwards.
TTGGAGAAGAAAAAAATGTGATCTTAGTTCACAACACAAGTGGTCTGCTTTGAATGACCTGGAGAAAGAAGACATGATCATTTTCAACACAAGGAATAGTATTCCTAACTCTTACGATCAGCTGAAAAAGGTCGCGTTTGCTGTTCTTTCCCTTTTCGGTTCTACATATACATGCGAACAATCTTTTTCAAGATGAACATTATCAAAGTTAACTGAGAGTCTTATTGAGAACTTGGAATCATGCCTAAAATTAAAAACAACAACATATAAACCTGACTTACTGAAACTTTCCAAGGAGATGCGAGCACATTGTGCGCATTAATAAATATTTATTAAGTATGAAATTTAGTTTTATTTAGTGTAATAAAATTTAGTGTAGTAAAAGTTTACTAAACAAACATATTTGGCTCCCAATTTTTTTTAATTGTTGTAATTATCATATTTGGCTCTTTGGCTAATAAGTTTGCCGACCACTGGTCTAGGTCTTCTAAGCATTGTCATAGACCACTGTATCACAGTCTTTGTGCCTTTTGTCTGACTCATGACTCAGTCTTTGACTGTAAGGAAGAACACAGGGGGAAGTAAGCATCCCTGGCATACTTCGGTTTTAACTAAAAATTCGTCTGTCAGCTTGCCTTTATGTACGTCGTAGGAATCGCCAGATTGTGTCTCTGATGATGCTATCAAAGGGTTCACGGAAGTCAATGAAATTTTGGTATAAGGTGGATTGCCACTCCAGGGATTGTATAATGTATATATGCAGATATCTCATATCCACATGGGCTCATGTATATATGTATATAAATATCAGGGCTGGGGAGCCGGTGTCGGTGGTGTCGGTAGTTTTTTGCCGGTGTCGGTGTCGGCATTTGCACTTTGTCCGGAGTCGGTGTCGGCATTTGTAATTCGTCCGGAGTCGGTTCGGTGTCGGCGCAAAAACTTGCCCCAAAAAATACTAGAAGTTTAATTAAATAATCCAGAACAACGTCAGATAATTCTTAGCCAATCTTTAATTTACAGTGTCCCCCCCCCCCACCGTTCTGAAAAGTGTGTAACGTATTAAAATACATAACATTTTCACTGCATATTTCAGGTTTAATTCGGGTGTAAAATAACGATTCCTTCCTCTATTAACTGTTAAGTATGTAGTGTCTTCATACATCTCTCTCTTCTCTAAAAATAGATCTGGAACAACCATCTTTTATCATTGTCTGTAGCCCTTGCCGTGATTTTATTTCAGCATTCTGCATTCTCTGAATGGCCACTTATAAACTTCCAAGCATCATTGCTCTAGTGTTGTTGGATATGTCTGTACTTTGCAGTGACTTGCTGACTTAGGCAATCCTTGATAATAATCTTGACCAATATTTGAGCATAAGCCTACACATAAATGTGAACTTATTAAAAGTAGCGGATTGACCGCTTCAGGTTTACTATAAAAATAACATCCCGCATACTGTGGCATATCTTGAAGTAAACCATACACTTTTGTTACTTCAATGTATTCACTGCATTTATCTTGATATCCATATCTAGTGTTTTTCGTGACCTTTCAATGTTACATGTACAACTGATAACTTTTTTTTCATCGTAATGGACATGCTGCAAAATCGCAGATCAGGGATGTAAATTTATAACTACTGAAGAACCACAATAGGTTCTTAAATTTGATTGAAGTGCTGGACCAAGAGCAGATCACTGGAGTGTTTATAATACTTTATGTGAGCTAACATAAATGTAAATGTTATCAATGTAAATGAAAAAAGGGAAGTGCACTGCGGGTCAAAATATATGGGCCAGTAAATGACAATAACGAGTGGAGAAGTAGAAACAATTCAGAGCCATGCAATCTGTATGAAGAACCAAATATAACAGCTGAAATATCAATTAACAGATTGAGGTGGGTAGGGCATATAGAAAGAATGGAAAACAACAGAGGTCCAAAAGCAATATATAAGGCAACACCCAATGAGAAAAGGCCTAAAGGCAGACCAAGAAGCAGATGGTTGGAGGAAGTGGAGAAAGACCTTAAAAGCCATAGGAGTGAGAGAGTGGAGAAAGAAGACCATGGATCGGGAAAAATGGAGAAGAGTAGTATGGCAGACCAAGGCCCTAAATGGGCTGTAGAGCCAAAAGAAGAATAAATATACAATAAGACGAGCATCTTTATATATAGTATGAGATATATACAGGGGAAAAAATACTCAGTTATCTCCATTTGCCAATCAAATGAGAGGATTCATTCATACACACTGACAAGTTGTGCCAATCAAATGAGAGGATTCATTCATACACACTGACACGTTGTGCCAATCAAATGAGAGGATTCATTCATACACACTGACACGTTGTGCCAATCAAATGAGAGGATTCATTCATACACACTGACACGTTGTGCCAATCAAATGAGAGGATTCATTCATACATATATTTTACATCCAAAGATGACTGTGGTATCGATTCCAACGATAGTATAGTTTTGTTAAATTGCTGACGGTGTCTTAAAATATTGGTTGCCAGCATACCTTATGATGTTATCATTTGATTTCTAAAACCAATAAAGCAATATTTTTTTCAAAGGACACGTTGACTCAATGACCAGTTTTACTTCATATTGACAAGCTGTTAGTAAATTGCTGTTTGACAAATTTGTTTTCAAAGGCTAAATAGAAATAAATGCAAAAACAACAACTGACCAGCGTTCGTTCAATAAAATTAAGACAAAACTATAACAGACAATCAAATAATGAACTACAGATTATACATATTCAATAACATTTAGGCAGTTCATCTCAATCAATGAGAATAAATCTTACTCTCTCTGCTGATTGTCTCAGTAATGTTACAGCTGATTGTCTAAGTAATGTTACAGCCGATTGTCCCAGTAATGCTACAGCTGAATGTCTCAGTAATGTTACAGTAAAGTAAAGTAATGACCGACACTACTGTTGAAAGTAAAGTAATTACCAACAGTACAGCTGGAAGTAAAGTAATAGTTAAGTAATGATCAACACTACAGCTGGAAGTAAATTAATGACCAACACTACAGCTGGAAGTAAAGTAATGACCAACAGTACAGCTGAAAGTAATAACCAACAGTACAGCTGGAAGTAAAGTAATGACCGACACTATAACTGGAAGTAAAGTAATGACCAACACTACAGCTGAAAGTAAAGTAATTACCAACAGTACAGCTGGAAGTAAAGTAATAACCAACAGTACAGCTAGAAGTAAAGTAATAACCAACAGTACAGCTGGAAGTAAAGTAATGATCGACACTACAGCTGGAAGTAAAGTAATAACCAACAGAACAGCTGGAAGTAAAGTGTAGCAATTAGGGATGTGACGAAGTTCGAATTCGAATCCGACGACATTCGAACTTCGACATTTTTTGAGCAAATTCGAATCCGACGGATTTAAAAAAAAAATCCGATCGGATTCGAATTTGAAAAACGCAGTGGCTAGAGTTCGTCTAGACGGACGCCGTATTATTTTTTTTCGGGGTCCGTCTATAGATGTACGCATGCGCGCCAATTGAGATTAAGAGTAAAGATGTCCGCATGTACGGCAATTATTCTTTATTACTTTTTTCGGGTCTGTCCAAGCCTAATAAAGTCGGAGGAAAACAATATCATTCAAACTACAAACATTAACAAAAAAAACAAAAATTATGCGCTAAATTAGCATCGATCCCCTCCCCCCTTCCCAGAAACCAAATAAAATTCACGTTTTTTTTTCCTGATATTTATATTAAATACCAACGAACTCTTGGGGGAAAAAGACAGATAATCGGAGAAGTATGTTTCTATTGTAAACAGAATGAATGAGAACTCTAATTATTTAAAGTTATTATCGGGTGCGTCAATAGAAAAAAAATTAACTAATATAATTATAGGATTTTCGCGGGAAATGCAGTCTACTATTTATATTCATTTTGTTCCTATGAGTTAAGATAAAATAAGGTAGTACATTACGTTAAAAGATTTATGATGCTGTTTAAAGTCGGCGATCGTTTAAAGAGTTGGAAGTTAATCTCGATTGTCGCGCATGCGTACATCTATAGACGGACCCCCGATAAAAAATAATACGGCGTTCGTCTAGACGAAACTCTAGCCACTGCGTTTGAAAAATTACCGTTTTCAGATCAAACACGGCCGTAGAAATCGTAACTAAAATTAAAAACCTAGTCTTTCGAAAACCCTATAGAAAGAAAACTAAACTCCTGGACCCTTACTCAGCTGTCCATAGATTAGACGTCGTATTTGGTCATGAACGTATTTTAGATACCCCCCCCCCCCATTCGCCAAATCCGCATCCGCATTCGAATCCGACGGATTTATAATTGTCAAATCCGAATCCGACGGATGCGGATTTTCATCAGCTCCGTCACATCCCTAGTAGCAATGAATATGTGAAATGTGTCGAGAACATGATCCATACACTCTGACTGGGCGAATCCTGCGCTTTAAATGAAATTCTTCCTACAATAGCAACACCTATGGCTGTCGTGATTAATGATAGGATCTGGAAAAGCTAATCCACTAACTTTGATAGGATCTGGAAAAGCAAGTCCACTAACTTTGATAGGATCTGGAAAAGCAAGTCCACTAACTTTGATAGGATCTGGAAAAGCAAGTCCACTAACTTTGATAGGATCTGGAAAAGCAAGTCCACTAACTTTGATAGGATCTGGAAAAGCAAGTCCACTAACTTTGATAGGATCTGGAAAAGCAAGTCCACTAACTTTGATAGGATCTGGAAAAGCAAGTCCACTAACTTTGATAGGATCTGGAAAAGCAAGTCCACTAACTTTGATAGGATCTGGAAAAGCAAGTCCACTAACTTTGATAGGATCTGGAAAAGCAAGTCCACTAACTTTGATAGGATCTGGAAAAGCAAGTCCACTAACTTCGGCAACAAATGCAAGACATAAAGTCATTGTTGATCTACCCCCCCCCCCTCCCCCATCCTGTTCTATGGATTTGAATCGAGGAAACTGCATGTCTAGGAAGAAATAACGATACGTGTGTTTAGACCAGGTCCCTAGGAAGTAATGATACATTCCAAGTATGTAGCAACTGCAAAGCGATTTATTCAAACAATAACATACATGTATCCATAGAAGACGGATCTATTTAAACTATACCAGACATGTAGCCACAGTAGGTTTGTCTATTCAAACTATAACATACATGTAGCCACAGTAGGCTGGTCTATTCAAACTATAAAATACATGTAGCACAGTAGGCTGGTCTATTCAAACTATAACATACAAGTTACCACAGTAGACTGGACTATTCAAACTATAAAATACATGTAGCTACATTATACATCTATTCAAACTATAACATACATGTAGCCACAGTAGGCTGGTCTATTCAAACTATAACATACATGTAGCTACAGTAGGCTGGTCTATTCAAACTATAAAATACATGTAGCCACAATAGGCTGGTCTATTCAAACTATACCATACATGTAGCCACAGTAGGTTTGTCTATTCAAACTATAACATACATGTAGCCACAGTAGGCTGGTCTATTCAAACTATAAAATACATGTAGCCACAGTAGGCTGGTCTATTCAAACTATAACATACATGTAGCCACAGTAGGCTATTCTATTCAAACTATAACATACATGTAGCCACAGTAGGCAGGTCTATTCAAACTATAACATACATGTAGCTACAGTAGGCTGGTCTATTCAAACTATAACATACATGTAGCCACAGTAGGTTTGTCTATTCAAACTATAACATACATGTAGCCCCAGTAGGCTGGTCTATTCAAACTATAAAATACATGTAGCTACAGTATACATCTATTCAAACTATAACATACATGTAGCCACAGTAGGCTGGTCTATTCAAACTTTAAAATACATGTAGCCACAGTAGGTTGGTCTATTCTAACTATAAAACACATGTAGCCACAGTAGGCTGGTCTATTCTAACTATAAAATACATGTAGCCACAGTAGACATTTATTTAAACTATAACATACATGTAGCCACAGTAGGCTGGTCTATTCTAACTATAAAATACATGTAGCCACAGTAGACTGGTCTATTCAAACTATAACATACATGTAGTCACAGTAGGCTGGTTTATTCAAACTATAACAAAACAGGTAGCCTCAGTAAGCTGGTCTATTTAAACTATAAAATACATGTAGCACAGTAGGCTGGTCTATTCAAACTATAACATACAAGTTACCACAGTAGACTGGACTATTCAAACTATAAAATACATGTAGCTACATTATACATCTATTCAAACTATAACATACATGTAGCCACAGTAGGCTGGTCTATTCAAACTATAACATACATGTAGCTACAGTAGGCTGGTCTATTCAAACTATAAAATACATGTAGCCACAATAGGCTGGTCTATTCAAACTATACCATACATGTAGCCACAGTAGGTTTGTCTATTCAAACTATAACATACATGTAGCCACGGTAAGCTGGTCTATTCAAACTATAAAATACATGTAGCCACAGTAGGCTGGTTTATTCAAACTATAACATACATGTAGCCACAGTAGGCTATTCTATTCAAACTATAACATACATGTAGCCACAGTAGGCAGGTCTATTCAAACTATAACATACATGTAGCTACAGTAGGCTGGTCTATTCAAACTATAACATACATGTAGCCACAGTAGGCTGGTCTATTCAAACTATAAAATACATGTAGCTACAGTATACATCTATTCAAACTATAACATACATGTAGCCACAGTAGGCTGGTCTATTCAAACTTTAAAATACATGTAGCCACAGTAGGTTGGTCTATTCTAACTATAAAACACATGTAGCTACAGTAGGCTGGTCTATTCTAACTATAAAATACATGTAGCCACAGTTGACATCTTTTCAAACTATAACATACAAGTAGCCTAAGTAGGCTGGTCTATTCAAGCTATAAAATACATGTAGCCACAGTAGACTGGTCTATTCAAACTATAACATACATGTAGCCACAGTAGGCTGGTTTATTCAAACTATAACAAACAGGTAGCCTCAGTAAGCTGGTCTATTTAAACTATAAAATACATGTAGCCCGAGTAGACTGGTCTATTCAAACTATAACATACATGTAGCCACAGTAGGCTTGTCTATTCAAACTATAACATACATGTAGCCACAGCAGGCTGGTCTATTCAACCTATAAAATACATGTAGCCACCCCAGTAGGCGGGTCTATTCAAACTATAACATACATGTAGCTACAGTAGGGTGGTCTATTCTAACTATAAAATACATGTAGCCACAGTTGACATCTATTCAAACTATAAAATACATGTAGCCACAGGAGACATCTATTCAAACTATAACATACATGTAGCTATAGTAGGCTGGTCTATTCAAACTATAAAATACATGTAGTTACAGTAGGCTGGCCTATTCAAACTATAAAATACATGTAGCTACAGTAGGCTGGTCTATTCATACTATAAAATACATTTAGCCACAGTAGACTGGTCTATTCAAACTATAACATACATGTAGCCACAGCAGGCTGGTCTATTCAACCTATAAAATACATGTAGCCACCCCAGTAGGCTGGTCTATTCAAACTATAACATACATGTAGCTACAGTAGGCTGGTCTATTCTAACTATAAAATACATGTAGCCACAGTTGACATCTATTCAAACTATAAAATACATGTAGCCACAGGAGACATCTATTCAAACTATAAAATACATGTAGCCACAGGAGACATCTATTCAAACTATAACATCCATGTAGCTACAGTAGACTGGTCTATTCAAACTATAAAATACATGTAGCCACAGTAGGCTGGTCTATTCAAACTATAAAATACATCTAGCCACAGTTGACATCTATTCAAACTATAACATCCATGTAGCCACAGTAGACTGGTCTATTCAAACTATAAAATACATGTAGCCACAGGAGACATCTATTCAAACTATAACATACATTTAGCCACAGTAGACTGATCTATTCAAACTATAACATACATATAGCTACATTAGGCTGGTCTATTCAAACTATAAAATACATGTAGCCACAGGAGACATCTATTCAAACTATAACATCCATGTAGCCATTTTAGCTAAATATATTGAAACTATTACATACCTGTAGGACTGGTCATCTCCATAAGTCTCAACAATGGCTACTTTGGGTGCAAGACTGTCGTTACTTCCCAAAGACTTGTGACCAATTTTTGTCTCGTTGTTTATTTGACTTCCAGACTTTACAGACATGATCGTCTACATAACAATGATGCCAAGGAAAGAGTGACTTTTGAGATCTCGTGAACAAAAATAAACTTTCCAATCGATTAATCTTTATAGTTTCAGAAATAAATTAAAATAATCCTATCAATTAGTTTAATAGTAAAATATTTTTGTTTCAAATAATATATCCACAGATAATGTTTGGATGTCGCTTTTGACGATTTCAACTGTCAATCAATGTAACAACGAATGCGGAAATAACTCCCGCACTCAAAAGAGATAAGCTACTGAATTTCTAGACAATGAAAAAGTATTACAAGCAAACTTCAAAGTAATTCCAATGAATGTTCCCATCGAATCAAGTAACTTACAAAACCATTCATTACGAATAAATCACGCACTAAACAAGAAATATTTCACTTTGTTTACAAGCAGATTACCTGCAGGCGCCATGTTAAATTCTGTTGTGACATGACACAAATAGCTGACCTAGATTTACCGTGGTGACGCAGTAGTGTGTCCTCGCGATCACAGCCTTACCTGCATACAGAGGTGAATGTTGCGGTTCACTGATTTAGCGTCGGATACACACTCTGCCCCATATAATGGCGTTACTTGTTAAAGATTTCGAGAAAATAAAAAAAAAATATTCTATCTATCTATCTATCTATCTATCTATCTATTTATCTATCTATCTATCTATCTATCTATATATATATATATATAGACAGAGAGAGAGAGAGAGAGAGAGAAAGAGATAGATAGATAGATAGATAGATAGATAGATAGATAGATAGATAGATAGATAGATAGATAGATAGATAGATAGATAGATAGATAGATAGATAGATAGATACTAGTTGCAAGTACCCGGCTTTGCCCGGGTTTAAAATAAGGTTTTCTGTTTACTTTCTGTTTTCTCCCTACCCCCTCTCTCCCTTCCTCCCTCCCTCCCTCTCTCTCAAATCTCTCTCCGTCCCTCTCTCCCCTCTCCCCCTCCTTCTCTCCCCCCGTCCATCCTCCTCCCTCCTCCATCCCTCTCTCTCCCTCCCTGCCCCCTCTTTCTCTTTATCTCTTCCTCCCATTTCTCCCATCCTCTCCCTCCCCTCTCTCTCTCCCTAACCCCTCTCTCCCCCTTCCTCCCTCCCTTCCTTTCTCTCTCCCCTGCTCCCTCTCCCCTACTCCCTCTCCCATCTCCCTCTCCCCCCCTCCATTTCTCTCCCCTGTCCACCCCCTCCCTCCTCTCTCCCCCTCCCGCCCTCCCTCCTACCCTCCTTTCCTCTCTCTCCCCCCTGCCCTCTCTCTCTTTATCTCTCTCTCTTTATCTCTCTCTCCCTCCCTCCCCGTAGCGTGAAAATTCTACATCAGGGGCCAGGCATTCTACAGCAAGGGCCAGGCAATAGCAGGGGGGGCAGGTAATAAATTTTACTAAGTAGAACGAATAAGCAGAGGGGGGCCAAACAAAACGCAGGGGGGCCCCGGCCCCCCTGCCCCCCCACACGCTACGGGCCTGCTACGGGGGTGAACGCGACAAAATTTGCATAACTTTTTATCAGCGGCATGTTTGCGTGGCGCAATTAAAAAAATTTTTGTCTCGTGTGATACTATCTTAACAGGGAGCCGGAGCCGGAGCCGTAAAATTTGTGGGAGCCGGAGCCGGAGCCGAAAAAAAATTTGGCGGCGCCGCAAGCCTGCTTATAAGAGGCATTTGTTACACTTACACATAATTACATGGGGAAGGTGGGGAGGGCAGGTGGGGAGAGAGAGGAAAGGAGGGTAGGATGGAGGGAGGGGGAGAGGGATGGGGGATGGACGGGGGAGAGAAGGAGGGGGAGAGAGGGAGATGGGAGAGAGGGAGGGAGAGAGGGAGAGGGAGGGAGAGAGAAAGGGAGGGAAGGAAAGAGAAGGAACGGAGGGAGAGAGGGGAGTAGGGGAGGGAGATAGAGGGAGGGAGGGAGGAGAGAGGTGGGGAGAGAGGGGAGGGAATGAGGGAGGGAGGAAGGGGAAGAGAGGGGAGAGAGAGAGAGAGGTGGAGAGGGGAGGGAGGGGGGAAAGGAGGGAGGGAGAGAGGGGTTAGGGAGGGAGAGAGGAAGGGAAGGAGAGAGGGAGAGAGAGGATGGGAGAAATGTGAGGAAGAGATAAAGAAAGAGAGGGGGTAGGGAGGGAGAGAGAGGGAAGGAGGAAGGGGGAGAGAGGGAGGGAGGAGGGATGGACAGGGGGAGAGAAGGAGGGGGAGAGAAGGAGGGGGAGAGGGGAGAGAGGGAGATGGGAGAGGGAGGGAGAGAGATGAGAGGGAGAGGGAGGGAGGGAAAAGGGAGGGAGGGAAAGGGAGAGAGAGAGAGGGGGGTAAAGAGGGAGAGGGAGGGGGGAGGGAGGGAGAGAGGGGGAGGGAGAAAACAAAAGGTAAACAGAAAACCTTATTTTAAACCCGGGCAAAGCCGGGTACTTGCAACTAGTATATATATACAGCGCTTTTTTTGTGCCGGTACTTCGTACCGGCATCTTTTTCAATGTGGGGAAAAAAATAATACTTTTCTTGTATTTTAACGTTTATTATTAATTTATTATATTATTAATGTGTTAAAATTAAATTATTATAAAATTGTGCGCAATAAGAACTAAACTAGACGCTTGGTTTTAGCTAAAATTTAGGCAATCCATCACTGAGGACCGGCACATATATTTTTTTTTACAAAAAAAAAAAAAGCACTATATATATATATATATATATATATATATATATATATATATATATATATATACAGGGACGTTTTAAGGTTATCGTAGGCCCTAGGCTCTTTTAAAGTCGTAGGCCCTCCCCGACATCATTTTTAATATGAATGCACCCGCACTTCTTTGCTATTTGAAATCTAAATAAACTTCCGCATTGTTAATTTTTCTATGCAGACCATAGATATATAAAACTAGATCGCTTATGCTTATTTAATAGAGACCGAAAAAGTGTTGTATTCGAGACCCTACTTTAAAAAGAGAAGAGTACAATTCTGTACAATTCTTTATTTTTCACCGAAAAAGATTTTCTTCCTTTTAATTAAAAAAAAAAATCCCCATTCATGCTAGAGGTTTGCGCTTTTAAAATCTACTGATGTGTCCGAAAAAATTATATTTGACGGTTAGTAATAATATAATCAAACAACCGGGTACACAACACGAAGGCATTTTGAAAATTTGTCAAGGAAAACAATGCAAAATGTCTTCTGCTATTTATTTCGGTTACTTAAGGTTTCTATGCGTACTACGTCATCAGGTTATACAGAATTGTACTCTTCTCTTTTTAAAGTTATGGTCCGCACAATATATGTCTATGCATAGCCCATAATCGATCAAGTCTTTTATATCTATGATGCATACTCTATGCTGTGATGACGTAGTAATTCCGGTGTTACATCATGTGGATCGCATTCGTTGTTTATCTTTAATCGTGTGCTTCTTTTCTCTTACAAAATTTAAAAAAGTAAAGAAATTACTTTTAAATAACAATGACTGATGCTGATGGATACATGAGGAAACACAAGAGTGGATTTGAGCAGCGGAAGAAAAGAAGAAATAAAGAGCATTGAAAAAAAAATCGGGGTTCGTTGCTGCAATTTATGAGCCGAGACACTGATTGCATTACTGGTAAAACTAGTAATACTAGTGATAATTAGGGAGCGACCGATATGCCTTTTTACCGATAGTGCGATACCGATATTTTTCCCCAGCATTTTTGCCGATACCGATATTTTGCTATTAATGAAAGGGTGTCTTGCAGATGAAGAAGATTAGAAGAACAAAAGATTTGAAAAGACAGACTGGAAGACCGAAGTCAGAAACACAAACCATGCCTGCATAATCTCAGAAATCTGCATGTTTATTGTATAAAATTAAACTTATAACAAACAATTTATTGTTTTTACTTTTTACTTGTACACAAACAGAAAAGTAAGATAAAGTTGTAAATAATTAATGTCAAACTAAAAAAGAAAAATGTATCAATTGTTAATTGTAACTTCACTAACTTGTGAAAGTTGTGATGAAATTAAAATAATTTTCATCGTTTATCTTTGCAATTTTTACTGAATTTACTTGTAGCAGATTTTTAAAAAAGTTTGAAAAATTAAAAACACTTAATTATATTAGTAAATCACTTCACTCAGGTGAACAGTTAAGTGGAAGTCTGTAAGTAAACTTTAACTCTGTAAACCAAAACCAGTTTAGAGTTACTAGATTTGTGGAAAAAAAACAATGTATCGGCAGCCAAAAAAACGGCCGGTCCAATAATTAATCAATAGTGCCAAAATCGGTCCGACTATCGGTCGCTCCCTACAAAAATCGGCCGATCCGATATTAACCGATAGTGCCAATATCGTTCCGATACCGATACCGATCAGAATATCGATCGCTCCCTAGTGATAATGACATTTCATTTACTTCTTCGGCCACAATCCCGCAATACCAGAAATAATGTTGCCAGACTGAGGTGAAAAAAAGTTAAACAACCGAAACAAGTGTTACAAAGGAAAAGGTATCTGCAAATTCTGTTATGGTTCATGCTGAAGCTACCTTGTTTGATTTGCTTACAGACTCAGACTGTATAATAGGGTCAGTAGGAGATGCCGGTTTGAAGCATGAGCTAGCTGCGAGACAAATATTACAGTTATTCAAGTGATCCAGCTGATTGGGAGATAACTGCACATCTAAGAAGTTATTATACTGAACATCTTCCTTTACAAAATTTGGAGTCAGATTTTACATTAAATGGTAAACAATTTGGTGACAAGATCAGATATGCACGCAAAAAATATTTTGCTAGAATGTGAAATTGTCACGCGAGACTGGCTTCTCTATTCTCCTTCAACGGGTTAAGTGTTTTGTTATGTGTGCAAGCTACAACACCGATTTTGCAAATCAGTTTATCGATGGTTTTGATGACTTGAAAAACGCCATTGCAAGAATTACATCACATGAGAAGTCAAATGATCACATTGCTGCTCTTAGAATGTCAACAGACATCTAGAATTGACGAAAAACTGCAAAAGGAGAAGCAAAAATTGTGCAAATACTGGACTGATGTTCTCAAGAGAATAGTTGCTGTGAAAAAATTTCTTTCTGAAAGAGGGTTAACTTTTCGCGGTGACAGCCATTTACATAACTGTTATAACAATGGAAATTACCTTGGTTGCACTGACCTTTTAGCTGAATTTGATCTTTTTCTAAAGGAACACATTGAGAGACATGGAAACCCCGGAAAGGGGAATGAATTATCATATCTTTCTGCCAGAATATGTGATGAATTTATTGAGTTAATGGGATCCAAAGTATTGACGCAGATACTGTCTGAAATTAAGAATGCTAAATATTTTGTGATCAGTATCGATTCCTTTCCTGACATCAGTCATGTGGATCAGCTGACAGTTGTTGTTCGCTATGTTCTCAAAAGTGGAACTGTTGTAGAGCGTTTTATTCAGTTCATTCCAATTGAACAACATGATCTGTTGTTGAGTACTCTCAGACTTCATGGTATAGATATCGGCAATTATAGATCACAGTCCTATGACAATGCGAGTAATATGAGTGGGATTTATTCGGGAGTATAAGCTAGATTTAGAGAGATTAATAAATTAGCGGAGTGGGTGCCATACGCTGTCTACAGCTTAAATTTGGTAGGCTTATCTGCCGTGGAGAGCTGTTCAGCTGCAGTCAACTATTTTGCTATTGTTCAGTCAGTCTACACGATACTATAGTATTTTATGCCAATCATACAAAAAATCGACAAGCATTGTCTGATGTTGCTACAAGCGAACGTCAACCACCAGCATCTGTCATAAAGAAGTTGGACCATTTCGCTACAGCGTTAATGTGTGTGATTTGGAAAGACTTGCTCCAAAAAAATTGATATTGTCAACAAAGCTCTACAGGAGTTTGAAATTGAGTTAACGACCATCATCAACTTGAATGTACACAACGCAAACGACAGCGACACCGATTTCATGATGAAGTTGTGGATGATAATGATCCAGTTTTAGGTATGAGTCCTAGTGAAAAATTCCGTACTCAGTCATTTTATGTTATCAAAGATAAACTTATTACTGAAATGGGAAAACGAAAACGGCGAGCAGCCTACACAACACTACCTGAAAGGTTCAACTTTCTTCTGGACAGATCTCTGTCAACTGATAAAACAGTTTCGAAAGCCAAGTCACTAAGTGAGAGGTACCCATTAGATCTGGAAGATCTGAATTTCTTTTGTTCACACGGAGGCTTGCTGACAATGCAGCTGTGGCTGAAATGCTTACAGCACAAATACAGAATAGGTTGGTGGCATGTTTTCCAAATGTAAATATTGCTTTCCGGATCTGTCTTTAAATTTTTGGAACAAGTGCTTTAGAGGAACGTTCCTTTTCTAAACTCAAATTAATAAAAATGTATATTCGGTCAACGATGGGACAAACACGACTATCGTCCCAGGCATTACTTTGAATTGAAAAGGATTTGATGAGGGAAATTACATTTGAGGACGTCATGTGTGACTTTGCTACGACAAAGAGCCGAAAAGTTAACATACTGTAATTTACAGATTTACAGCACTGCAGCTTGACTCGCTCAGGTGCTCATCTCACACGGTTATATATATATCTACTTTAATAGAAACATTATTAAATTTTACTGGCATTCTGAACTTGTTTTCACTTTATGTTCTGGCTTTCGTAGGCCCTAGGCACAGTGCACAGATAAAGCGGCCCTGTATATATATATAGATACACCCATATATATATATAAGTACACCCCTAGTTATATATATATATAGATACACCCATATATATATATATATATAAATACATTCATATATATATATATATATATATATATATTAGAGCTGTTGTTCGGTTAAAAAAATTGATCGGAATTAACGCATGATTAAAATTTTTAATCGCAAATTAACGCACTTTTTAATCGACACAATATAATACATTTTGTTTGTATTCAGACTAGTAAGTCATAATATCATAGCATAAAATTGGTATAATAAACAAGTCAGATTAATTTACGAAAGAGGTATAATTAATTGTAACAGATTTATTAAGCATTAGCACATATGTCTGTTGAGTTAGTTATTGGGACCAATTTTTTGACATGTATCCATCGCGTCAAGTGATGCGAGTTTTTTTTTTAATCAACAACCATGCCAAACAAGTGTTTTTCTCGTACCATAGGTTCCGAGATAATGACGTATTTCATCCTCTCTCCCCTCTATCCCTGTCGTATTTTGCTACACTTTGCCCCCCCCCCCACGTATGTCTTGTTTACCCAACCCTCCACTACCGTACCTACCTCTTCACTTCCCATCCCAAAACAAAATACACACGTCATTTCTATCTCATATGTGCATTTTCCTTCATAAAATAATAGTATAGTCAGAAAATACTTGCTCACTTATTATTAACGCGGTTCTTTTATTCCCACCTTTCCCATCCTGTTAGATTTTTGACACACTTAGCAGCTTCTCTCCCCACAAAGATGACGTTACTTATAGCTTACCCAACCACCGTACCCCCTCTGTCCCATTTTTCCAAATCATGGCACCTGTCAATCAAACTAGGAGCACGCTACTGCAGATGTTGACTAATGGTATCATTGAGGGTCATAATAAAAATTAAGAAATGACACTCCTATTGTTTCAAGGCCATGTGGCTGCTATGATTTTATGTCAACGTGACAGTTTCTGTGTTCGAGGTATTTTTTTTTGCTTTTTTTTTTTTAAATCTTGTCTGATCTGGTTATGGTTATATAATTGGGTTAATTACTGATTACTGAAATGACAACATTTGGCTAAAATTTAACGCATTTTGATGTTTGCGTTAAAAATGTAGTCGCATATTTTTAACGCATTAATTACGCTTTAAATGCTGTTAAAAACAGTCCTATGTAAAATATTAAATTTAGCTCAGTGTCACAATAATTCTTAAAAATACAACCACTGTCTCGTGTACAGTCTAGGCCTTGATTGACAGGTGTCATGTATATGAAACTATTAAAGCGATAAAAAAATTTTGAGCAAAAAATGATGATACAAAATTTCTAGAATCTCGTTATTTTGATCTAATTATAACCTGGCTCATGATATACTTATTTTTTTTTTACCTTCAAGTTGACTTCAACAATACACTACAGTATATAATGTAAACTAGTGAATGAAATTTTTCTCTTTTTACAGGAAGTTTACTTGTCATAGGGCTATAAAACAAATACATCTTCATTTATATTACAAGTGGGGATTTTGTCGACATACCTGGGGGTGAGTGTGTGTGTGCGGATTGCGACAGGGTGAGGTGGTAGATCTACTTAATAAGTGAACAAACCTATAAACTTCAAATTTGTTGAGTGAAATACTGTTATCGATTTCTTGAACATTCAGTATTTTGGTCAAATTAACGCATTTAGGTGTTGCGTTAAAAATTTTAATCGCAAAAGTTTTTTGACGCGTTAATCGCCAATTAACGCAGTTTAATCAGCAGCCCTAATATATATATATATATATATATATATATATATATATATATATATATAAATACACCCATATATATATATTTATATATGTAGATAGATACACCCATATATATGTGTGACTTGACTTGACTTAGTCCTCTGACTCCACTTGGGAGCATAGGGCCTCAACAACGCTCCTCCAGCAGACTCTATTCTGGGCGTCTCTCTTCAGCTGAGCCCACGTCCATCCAGCTGCCTTCATCTCTCGCTCAGTGCAGCGTCTCCATGTCTCGGCCTGCCTGCTCTTCTCTTTCCCTGCGGGTTCCACTCTAGCGCCTGCCTTGTGTCAATGAGTTCCAGATGGGACGCAGGGTATTGAAGGTGGGCCTGGCTTTGTTGATGCGGCTTGTGATGTCATTGTCTGCTCCTCCATCCTTGCTCAACACACTGCCCAGGTAGACAAACTTGTCCACTTCACCGATGTTGGATCCTGTATATGTGTACACATTTTAAACCCCTTCCATCCCTGTATATGTGTACACATTTCAAACCCCTTCCATCCCTGTATATGTGTACACATTTCAAACCCCTTCCATCCCTATTTATGTGTACACATTTCAAACCCCTCCCATCCCTGTATATGTGTACACATTTCAAACCCCTTCCATCCCTGTATATGTGTACACATTTCAAACCCCTTCCATCCCTGTATATGTGTACACATTTCAAACCCCTTCCATCCCTATATATGTGTACACATTTCAAACCCCTTCCATCCCTGTATATGTGTACACATTTCAAACCCCTTCCATCCCTGTATATGTGTACACATTTCAAACCTCTTCCATCCCTGTATATGTGTACACATTTCAAACCCCTTCTATCCCTGTATATGTGTACACATTTCAAACCCCTTCCATCCCTATATTAGATGTCTATTATAATTCTAGTTATCCATTATTTTCTGTCTGTATACATAAATATGACCAATGTAGTATGGGTGCAACACAATCATGTCTGCAGCCAGAGATTCAAAGGCCCACGGTACAGTGTTTTATAGGAACATACAAAGTACAAAGTTTTGTACAAAGCCAGAGATTCAGTCCCATGATACAAATAACGCCCTTCCAGTGCATTAGACCGATTGGTCGAGTCTACTGTCCCCTTCCCCTGCATTAGACCGATTGGTCGAGTCTACTGTCCCCTTCCCCTGCATTAGACCGATTGGTCGAGTCTACTGTCCCCTTCCCCTGCATTAGACCGATCGGTCGAGTCTACTGTCCCCTTCCCCTGCATTAGACCGATTAGTCGAGTCTACTGTCCCCTTCCCCTGCATTAGACCGATTGGTCGAGTCTACTGTCCCCTTCCCCTGCATTAGACCGATTGGTCGAGTCTACTGTCCCCTTCCCCTGCATTAGACCGATTGGTCGAGTCTACTGTCCCATACCCCTGCATTAGATCGGTTATTCCATTATATGCACAGAATGTAATAATTCATTTTTATCATTGAAACTTCTTTAAGGTATCCACAAACCAAAGCGAAACTTTCCGCTGCGCTATTTCTCACGTGATATTTTTCTAAGCGCGAAAGACCCTCGTTACACCTAGGCGAAGCGAAAGTGGGCGTCAGCCGACCGGATATGATGATTTATTTTTTTTTTTTGTTTGAAGGCTTCGACAGACATTTTCAAATTATTATACATTTTCTACAGTTATTGTATTTTACAAGTAAAAAGTGAAAAAAACAAACACTTACTTTTTGGTATAATCTGATAAAGTTCATGTTTCTATATATAAATGTAAGTCTTATTTGTTAATTTTAAGACATTTATATACATTTTAACCTTGATTTTCATTTGAGTCGATGTTTCTAGGCAGCCATTTTAGATTGTTTACACTCGCGAAACGCGGAAACACTCTGCAAGAAGCGATACCGCGAAATTTCTCTGCACCGCCGCGGAAATTCTCCGCAGTTTTAGCATCACCATATAAAAACATTGCGGCGAAAGAGGGGCAAATTTTGCGAGTTACCTTGGTCTGTGCGTACCTTTATACACTGCTCCTTTTTACAACGTTGCCAGTCATATTACTAAAGTTATGACAGTAAGTGGTGTTGTGTTGCTGCAACAGTGCTAGTCGTATTACTAAAGTTATGACAGTAAGTGGTGTTGTGTTGCTGCAACAGTGCTAGTCGTATTACTAAAGCTATGACAGTAATGATATATTACATTCAGTTTGTATTAATTGATACAAATATTTATATTCAGGTGATATTGCATTGCCGCAAAAGTCACACAGGGCGCTATGCTAGTAAAGGTGCCAAAATAATACTCTTTAAAAATGTTTTTCTACTCAAAGCTGTAGTGGCTATAGATGTATCCGAGAATCTGTTGTGGAATATCCCACATAATCAAAACAACAGCTTGCTGCAAAACGAATCCAATTGTGAGTACTTTTTGTTGACATTAAACGCCGTAGAGAATAAATAGGTCAGGAAGTCACTAAACAGTAAAAACATTTCTACTAGCGCTGTAGATAGTGATGATTTCTACTAATGCTGCAGATAGTGAACATTTCTACTAGTGCTGCTAATAGTGAGCATTTCTACTAGCGCTGTAGATAGTGATGATTTCTACTAATGCTGCAGATAGTGAACATTTCTACTAGTGCTGCTAATAGTGAACATTTCTACTAGTGCTGTAGGTAGTGAACATTTCTACTAGCGCTGCTAATAGTGAACATTTCTACTAGCGCTGTAGATAGTGATGATTTCTACTAGCGCTGCATATAGTTATGATTTCTACTAGCGATGCTAATAGTGAACATTTCTACTAGCGCTGTAGATAGTGA
The DNA here is from genome assembly GCA_021962125.1 of Bulinus truncatus. Taxonomy (NCBI): domain Eukaryota; kingdom Metazoa; phylum Mollusca; class Gastropoda; family Planorbidae; genus Bulinus; species Bulinus truncatus. The sequence continues at coordinate 4,860,831 of JAGDYQ010000016.1, read as the reverse complement.
TGATTTCTACTAGTGCTGCAGATAGTGATGATTTCTACTAATGCTGCAGATAGTGATTATGTGGTATTTAAAATAAATTAAAAGTGGCCATCTAATGTATATGAAATTCTCCAAATGGTGATGTTTGCAGAAAATGTTCAAATTTGGGATATACCAGTTCACAGAAAATGTTCAAATGCTGGTTGTACCAGTCTATAGACAATGTTCAAATAATTGTTATACAAGTATATAGACTTATGTTCAAATGATGATTATACCAGTCTATAGTAAAGTGATAAGTTACAGTGATAACATATGTTGAAGTAGAGTGATAGGTTAAAGTGATAACATATGTTGAAGTAAAGTGAAAAGTTACAGAGATAACATATGTTGAAGTAGAGTGAAAAGTTACAGTGATAACATATGTTGAAGTAAAGTGATAGGTTACAGTGATAACATGTTGAAGTAAAGTGATAGGTTACAGTGATAACATGTTGAAGTAAAGTGATAGGTTACAGTGATAACATATGTTGAAGTAAAGTGATAGGTTACAGAGATAACATATGTTGATGTAGAGTGATATGGAAAACAAAAATCAGCGTTGATATATATTGATAACTAACAGTACCCGGTCACGTGTTGTCGTAGCTAAGACTTCTTCATTTTCTATACACATTATTTTTTAAAATACTGATCAAATAGATATTTGTCTGTTCTTTTAATACGAATACATAAGAATAACCGCTGAAGTACAGAGAACAATTTTACAATATTGTTTGATTAATAAAAAAAAATGTTTGAAGATATATTAGTTAGCACACCGTGACTTTTGATTTACCTCCCGTGGTATTTAAAAAAGTAAAGAGATAATTCTACCAGAGATTAAATACAACTGGCGTCATCTCTATAAAACAAGGGTATAAAAACATGAAGAGTATTTTACTGCAATTTTGTGTCAAAATTTCAAGGCAATCGGTGAAGAGATTTTGGAGTGATGATGTCACGACTACCATCCTTTAATTGATATAGATAACATTCAGTTTGTATTAATTGATACATATATTTACATTCCGGTGATATTTATTGATAATTACATTCAGTTTGTATTAATTGATACATATATTTACATTCCAGTGATATTTATTGATAATTACATTCAGTTTGTATTAATTGATACATATATTTACATTCCGGTGATATTTATTGATAATTGCATTCAGTTTGTATTAATTGATACATATATTTACATTCCGGTGATATTTATTGATAATTGCATTCAGGTTGTATTAATTGATACATATATTTACATTCCAGTGATATTTATTGATAATTACATTCAGTTTGTATTAATTGATACATATATTTACATTCAATTGATATAATATGGATAATTACAATCAATTTGTATTAATTGATATATATATATATATATATATATATATATTTACATTTAGGTGATATTTATTGATAATTACATTCAGTTTGTATTAATTGATACATATATTTACATTCAGGTGATATTTATTGATAATTACATTCAGTTTGTATTAATTGATACATATGTTTACATGCATATGATATAATATGGATAATTACATTCAGGTAAATGTTTATCGTGATCAGTTCTTTGTTTTCCTTATAAACAAACTATAAACAAGAAACATTAGAATGTATTTTTTTCTTGCCAGTTTTATAAATGGAGATCAACATGAATACAACTTTTATATTTGAAGTTTTACCGTATGTCATATTTGAAGTTTTACCGTATGTCTGCCAGTCTATCAGATAATAATCATAGTTTTTAGATCACGTGACTTGAACACAGTGGGTGGTAGATCAGTAAGATCAAGGTCATATCGTATTCTAGCTATGATAACTGCGATAACTTAGCATACAAGTCCAGCCACACATTTAAAACTTGAGATGAATTAAGAGATACATGTCTTGTAACAGACTACAACTTGAGATGAACCTATAATACATGTCTTGTAACAGATGTACAACTTGAGATTATCTTAGTTTAGTTACCAATGTTTATTGACGTAGGTTTTAGCCTAATTTTTCAAAATGAATGGCTCAGTCTTTTTTATGACAGTTCTGTTTATAGGGATGCTACACATATAAACAAATAAATCTGGATGGCCTGCTTTTGATTGCTATCACCAGACAGTTTTTTTTTCATGTTTACAATTTTATTACTACTTCTACAGGAGGGTTGAAAATTCTGGAGGTTTTTTTTTTAGAAAAAGGTGTATTAAAGTATTAAAATACTTATCTAATATTTAATGGGAGACAAAATAATTTTGTAATTTTCACATTAAAACTTTAGAAATTATAGAAAAAAAAATAGGTAGCCATAGACCAGGTACAAAAGAGAGACACTAGAAGAAATATAAATAATATCAGATAGACATTGTTTATGTGTCAAAATTTCTGAGATTTTTTTTAGAGCACTCGAATAGTAAATACAAGAATATGAGGAAGTACAATTTAAAATAACGTGCAGATTTGTTTTTTCAAAATTTTATGTTAAACATATTAGTATGATGTAGGTATTAGTATAATGTAGGTATTAGTATAATGTAGGTATTAGTATAATATAGGTATTAGTATGATGTAGGTATTAGTATAATGTAGGTATTAGTATGATGTAGGTATTAGTATGATGTAGGTATTAGTATTATGTAGGTATTAGTATGATGTAGGTATTAGTATGATGTAGGTATTAGTATAATGTAGGTATTAGTATGATGTAGGTATTAGTATGATGTAGGTATTAATATTATGTAGGTATTAGTATGATGTATGTATTAGTATGATGTAGGTATTAGTATAATGTAGGTATTAGTATGATGTAGGTATTAGTATGATGTAGGTATTAGTATTATGTAGGTATTAGTATGATGTAGGTATTAGTATTATGTAGGTATTAGTATGATGTAGGTATTAGTATGATGTAGGTATTAGTATGGTGTAGGTATTAGTATTGTGTAGGTATTAGTATGGTGTAGATATTAGTATGGTGTAGATATTAGTATGGTGTAGGTATTAGTATGATGTAGGTATTAGTATGATGTAGATATTAGTATGATGTAGGTATTAGTATGATATAGGTATTAGTATGATGTAGGTATTAGTATGATATAGGTATTAGTATGGTGTAGGTATTAGTATGATGTAAGTATTAGTATGATGTAGGTATTAGTATGATATAGGTATTAGTATGATATAGGTATTAGTATGATGTAGGTATTAGTATGATGTAGGTATTAGTATGATGTAGGTATTAGTATGGTGTAGATATTAGTATGGTGTTGAGACATTATATATATATATATACTAGTTGCAATTACCCGGCTTTGCCCGGGTTTAAAATAAGGTTTTCTGTTTACCTTCTGTTTTCTCCCTACCCCCTCTCTCCATTCTTCTCTCTCTCCCTCCCGCTCTCCCCCTCTCTCTCTTTCCCTCCCTCCTTCCCTCTCCCCTTCCTCCTTCCCTCTCCCTCCCTTCCCCCTCTCTCTCTCTTTATCTCTTCCTCCCATTTCTCCCATCCTCTCTCTCCCTCTCTCCTTCCCTCCCCTCTCTCTCCATCCCTAACCCCTCTCTCCCTCCCTCCTTTCTCCCTCCCTCCCTCCCATCTCCACCTCTCTCTCTCTCCAAATCTCTCCCCCTTCCTCCCTCCCTCATTCCCTCTCTCTCCCTCCCTAACCCCCTCAATCTTTATCTCTCTCTCCCTCCCTCTCTCCCACCCTCTCTCTCCCTCCCTCCCCTCTATCTCCCATCCTACCCCCTCTCTCCCTCCCTTCCTTTCTCTTTCCTCCCCTCCCATTTCTCTCCCTCTCTCTCCTTCCCCTCTCCCATCTCCCTCTCTCTTCCTCCCTCTCCCTCTCTCCCCCTCTCCCTCTCCTTCTCCCCCCTGTCCATCCCTCCTCCCCCTCTCTCTTTATCTCCCTCCCTCCCTCCCTCCCTCCTTCTCTCTCTCTCTCTCTCTCTCTATATATATATATATATATACATATTATTATGGCTTCACACTTCTTCTATAATCCTTCTTCATTCCTTTACCTTCCTCAAACTGTACAAATCAGGGAGCATGAAAAAACATCAACAATTCTTTGCAGCTTAAAGGCACGATACAGCACCAGCGCGCAAGTTCTATTAAACTTTATTACTAGGAAAATTTAAAAATGTAAAATGTATCATCGGGAAATGACGTCACAGAGGAATTTTATTTATGGCGCCGTCGAGATTACTTTAATATAGTAAAATACTAAAATAAAAATAATTGATTAAAATTTAACTACCCATCGAGATGAAACGAAACCTGTCCTATAACCTTCCCCATGTAATTATGTGTATGTGTAACAAATTTCACGTTATTTGGTTGTCTGGATCTTGAGTTATAAGGGAACAGACAGACAGACAACAAATGCGTCTTATAAGTATATATATATATATATATATATATATATATATATATATATATATATATATAAAGAGAGAGAGAGATAGAATCATACATACACATTTACATACATACATAAACTTACAGACACATAGATATATATAGAACGGCACAGAGACATAAAGACAGGCAGTCAGACAGATAGATAAATAGATAGATAGATAGATAGATAGATAGATAGATAGGTAGATAGATAGATAGATAGATAGATAGATAGATAGATAGATAGATAGATAGATAGATAGATAGATAGATAGATAGATAGATAGATAGATAGATAGTAGGTAGATAAAACTCCAATACATAATAAATATCTTTGACAGCCTACTGTACAGTTATTTGTGTGAATGTCAATTTATGAACCAAATTTTTATGAAGTCACAGTACAGTATTCTACATCATATCTTCCTGTATAACTGAATCATTAACCTGTTTGTGTAATGGTATCATGCGAGAAATAATTAGCTATAAATAAAATCAGTCCAAAGCACGCAGTTTAACAGATAATACATTTATATTGTACTTCTGTGATATGGTCTGTTGGTAGATCAAAGTTTAGTTGAATGTATCATTGGTTGCTTCATCCCCTGGTAGGCGATCTTTCATGATTTCATCATTTAACTAGCAAGTAAGTGGTTAGTTTTGTTACCTTGTGTGTTGTCATTTTCATTTAACTAATAAGTGGTCAGTTTCATTTAACTAATAAGTGGTCAGTTTCATTTAACTAATAAATGGTAGGTTTCATAATGTAATAGGCTTTCAGTTTCATATCTAGCAGGTGGTCAGTTTCATTAAGTAGTAGTTAGCAGATTCTTGATCATGTGATGATTTTCATTATCTAGTAGATGGTCACTTTCATATATAGAAGGTGGTCAGTTTTATTATCTAGTTGGTGGGCAGTTAATTTATCTAGTAGATGGTCACTTTCATATTTAGCTTGTGGTCAGTTTTATTATGTAGTAGGTGGACTGTTTATTTATCTAGTAGGTGAGCTGTTTCCTATCTAGTAGGTGGTCAGTTTCATTATTTAGTAGGTGGTCGGTTTCATTATCTAGTAGGTGGTCAGTTTCATTATCTAGAAGTTGATCAGTTTCATTATCTAGTAGGTGGTCAGTCTCCTATCTAGTTGGTGGCAGCAAAAAAATAAGTTCCGTCCCCCTACAACCTTCCAACCCCCCCCCTCCACGTCACAGGTTATACGATTAACAGTGAGTTGCTTAGATAAACATACATCCACGGGATAGTTTTGGACAACAGTAATGCAATTTACTTTACATGATCCGGCTATTGGCCTAGTGAGCAGTTAGCTATATAGGCAGTGATTTACATTTTACTACATTTTGAAATGAGTGATTCATCTAAATAATTTTTTTTAATTCATCTTTTTATAAATATTTGCTATTATAACTAAACTGAATTATTTCTATTGTCTAAGGATTCTCACCGTCAAATTAACCTAGATGTTTGTAATAGTGGGTGGTGGTGATTGTATCAACCTAGATGTTTGTAATAGTGGGTGGTGGTGATTGTATCAACCTAGATGTTTGTAATAGTGGGTGGTGGTGATTGTATCAACCTAGATGTTTGTAATAGTGGGTGGTGGTGATTGTATCAACCTAGATGTTTGTAACAGTGGGTGGTGGTTATTGTATCAACCTAGATGTTTGTAATAGTGGGTGGTGGTGATTGTATCAACCTAGATGTTTGTAATAGTGGGTGGTGGTGATTGTATCAACCTAGATGTTTCTAATAGTTGGTGGTGGTGATTGTATCAACCTAGATGTTTGTAATAGTGGGTGGTGGCGATTGTATCAACCTAGATGTTTGTAATAGTGGACGGTGGTGATTGTATCAACCTAGATGTTTGTAATAGTGGACGGTGGTGATTGTATCAACCTAGATGTTTGAAATAGTGGATGGTGGTGATTGTATCAACCTAGATGTTTCTAATAGTGGGTGGTGGTGCTTGTATCAACCTAGATGTTTGTAATAGTGGGTGGTGGCGATTGTATCAACCTAGATGTTTGTAATAGTGGGTGGTGGTGATTGTATCAACCTAGATGTTTGTAATAGTGGGTGGTGGTGATTGTATCAACCTAGATGTTTGTAATAGTGGGTGGTGGTGATTGTATCAACCTAGATGTTTGTAATAGTGGGTGGTGGTGATTGTACCAACCTAGATGTTTGTAATAGTGGGTGGTGATGATTGTATCAACCTAGATGTTTGTAATAGTGGATGGTGGTGATTGTATCAACCTAGATGTTTGTAATAGTGGGTGGTAGCGATTGTATCGAAAATATTTTTTTATTGTTTTGCCCCTATGATAATAAAGTACAACACAATTACAACTTGATTTTATTGATTTTATATTTTTATTCAAACTCCAGAACATTATTCATCAACAATGGACGACTTACTGGGACTTGGTTTAGACTCAACATCTTCCACTGCAACACAACCAACAACAACATCATCACAACCAACTCGACCTCCAACAGACGTAACAACAGCAACACCATCTACTTCACCAGCCGAACAAGCGACACAAGTGAGTACAGCAAAAACTAATGGTGCAGCCCTGTCTTCGGCATCTACGGCCGATGAACCGTCACCAGTGGCAAGTGATACTACGTCATCACCTGTAGCTCCCCCTACATCGAACGAAGTATTCATGCTGAAACAGGAAGAGCCCAGCACTCCAGAGTTAAAAGAAATTCAAGCCAAGTTTGGTGGTCGTTGGAAGCTGGTACCTCCTGATCCTTATGGAGAATATTTGAAAATTGCTGGTAAGTTGAATTTATTAACATCCAGTGGCTGGTTTAGGTTTGTGAGGGTCACGTGTGGAGATGGACATGACCCCCTTTAAATCTTTTATGTGTGTGTGTGAGTGTGTGTGTATGTATTGTTGTATGTATATATGTATGTGTGTGTATTATGTATGTATATATGTATGTGTGTATATGTATATGTGTGTATATATATATATATATATATATATATATATATATATGTGTGTGTGTGTGTGTGAGTGTGAGTGTGTGTTTATATGTATGTAATCATGCATGCATGTATGTATGAATGTATTTGTATGTATGTTTGTATGAATGCGTGTATGTATGTATGCATGCTTGTATGTATGTATGTAGGGTATTATGTAATATATGGATGCATGTATGTCTGCATGTATTTATGTGTATGTAATGTATGCATGTTTGTATGTATGTATGTATGTGTGTAAGTATGTATGTATTATGTAACTAATATGTGTGTATATGTATAATAGTGATAGGATAATTCCTCGAAGTAATACTTTTTCTTAATCAAATCTTCGGATTTTAAGCTTTAAGCACATTTAGGTTCACTAGCATCATTACATCCTCTTGTTAAGTATCAAATTTAGGTGCACTAGCATCATTACATCCTCTATGTAAGTATCACATTAAAGTGCACTAACATCATTACATCTTCTAGTTAAGTATCACATTTAGGTGCACTAACATCATTACATCTTCTAGTTAAGTATCACATTAAAGTGCACTAACATCATTACATCCTCTAGTTAAGTATCACATGTAGGTGCACTAGCATCATTACATCCTCTAGTTAAGTATCACATTAAAGTGCACTAACATCATTACATCTTCTAGTTAAGTATCACATTTAGGTGCACTAGCATCATTACATCCTCTAGTTAAGTATCACATTTAGGTGCAGTAGCATCATTACATCCTCTAGTTAAGTATCACATTAAAGTGCACTAACATCATTACATCTTCTAGTTAAGTATCACATTAAAGTGCACTAACATCATTACATCATCTAGTTATGTATCACATTTAGGTGCACTAACATCATTACATCTTCTAGTTAAGTATCACATTAAAGTGCACTAACATCATTACATCCTCTAGTTAAGTATCACATTAAAATGCACTAACATCATTACATCCTCTAGTTAAGTATCACATTTAGGTGCACTAGCATCATTACATCTTCTAGTTAAGTATCACATTAAAGTGCACTAACATCATTACATCTTCTAGTTAAGTATCACATTAAAGTGCACTAACATCATTACATCCTCTAGTTAAGTATCTCATTAAAGTGCACTAACATCATTACATCCTCTAGTTAAGTATCACATTAAAGTGCACTAACATCATTACATCTTCTAGTTAAGTATCACATTAAAGTGCACTAACATCATTACATCTTCTAGTTAAGTATCACATTAAAGTGCACTAACATCATTACATCTTCTAGTTAAGTATCACATTAAAGTGCACTAACATCATTACATCATCTAGTTATGTATCACATTTAGGTGCACTAACATCATTACATCTTCTAGTTAAGTATCACATTAAAGTGCACTAACATCATTACATCCTCTAGTTAAGTATCACATGTAGGTGCACTAGCATCATTACATCCTCTAGTTAAGTATCACATTAAGTGCACTAAGATCATTACATCGACTAGTTAAGTATCACATTAAAGTGCACTAACATCATTACATCCTCTAGTTAAGTATCACATTTAGGTGCACTTGCATCATTACATCCTCTAGTTAAGTATCACATTAAAGTGCACTAACATCATTACATCCTCTAGTTAAGTATCACATTAAAGTGCACTAACATCATTACATCTTATTAAAGTGCACTAGCATCATTACATCCTCTAGTTAAGTATCACATTAAAGTGCACTAACGTCATTACATCTTCTAGTTAAGTATCACATTCAAGTACACTAACATCAATACATCTTCTAGTTAAGTATCACATTAAAGTGCACTAACATCATTACATCATCTAGTTATGTATCACATTTAGGTGCACTAACATCATTACATCTTCTAGTTAAGTATCACATTAAAGTGCACTAACATCATTACATCCTCTAGTTAAGTATCACATTAAAGTGCACTAACATCATTACATCTTCTAGTTAAGTATCACATTAAAGTGCACTAACATCATTACATCCTCTAGTTAAGTATCACATTTAGGTGCACTAGCATCATTACATCCTCTAGTTAAGTATCACATTAAAGTGCACTAACATCATTACATCTTCTAGTTAAGTATCACATTAAAGTGCACTAACATCATTACATCATCTAGTTATGTATCACATTTAGGTGCACTAACATCATTACATCTTCTAGTTAAGTATCACATTAAAGTGCACTAACATCATTACATCTTCTAGTTAAGTATCACATTAAAGTGCACTAACATCATTACATCCTCTAGTTAAGTATCACATTTAGGTGCACTAGCATCACTACATCCTCTAGTTAAGTATCACATTAAAGTGCACTAACATCATTACATCTTCTAGTTAAGTATCACATTTAGGTGCACTAGCATCATTACATCCTCTAGTTAAGTATCACATTAAAGTGCACTAACATCATTACATCTTCTAGTTAAGTATCACATTTAGGTGCACTAGCATCATTACATCCTCTAGTTAAGTATCACATTAAAGTGCACTAACATCATTACATCTTCTAGTTAAGTATCACATTAAAGTGCACTAACATCATTACATCCTCTAGTTAAGTATCACATTAAAGTGCACTAACATCATTACATCTTCTAGTTAAGTATCACATTAAAGTGCACTAACATCATTACATCCTCTAGTTAAGTATCACATTTAGGTGCACTAGCATCATTACATCCTCTAGCTAAGTATCACATAAAAGTGCACTAACATCATTACATCTTCTAGTTAAGTATCACATTTAGGTGCACTAGCATCATTACATCCTCTAGTTAAGTATCACATTAAAGTGCACTAACATCATTACATCTTCTAGTTAAGTATCACATTTAGGTGCACTAGCATCATTACATCCTCTAGATAAGTATCACATTAAGTGCACTAACATCATTACATCTTCTAGTTAAGTATCACATTAAAGTGCACTAACATCATTACATCCTCTAGTTAAGTATCACATTAAAGTGCACTAACATCATTACATCCTCTAGTTAAGTATCACATTAAAGTGCACTAACATCATTACATCCTCTAGTTGAGTATCACATTAAGGTGCGCTAACATCATTACATCTTTACGTCTTTCATTTATGTTGTCAACCTCGGAGTCTTTCATTTATGTTGTCTACCTCTTAGTCTTTCTTTTCTCATTGCTGTTTATTTAATTATAGACGTATTCACAAACAATACAGTTACAAATTGAACCAAAGCACTTTGGTTGTGGTAATCAAATATCTAAATAGTTACAAATTCATGTGAGGTCACTAAGTCCAATAGCTTTAAGTAACACGTGACCGCTGTCTAAATTCTTCTCGTCTCAGGCTATAGCACACTTCTTCATACTACACCATCCACTCTCTACGACTGTCTCAACCTATTTCTAGTCTCACTCCTCATCTCAATCCCTGTCCCTCCTCGTCTCACCCCCTGTCCCTCCTCGTTGTCTCAATCCTTGTCTCTCGTTGTCTCACTCTCTGTCTCTCCTCATCTCACTCCTTGTCTCTCGTTTTCTCACTCCCTGTCCCTCCTCGTCTCACTCCCTGTCTCTCCTCATCTCAATTATTGTCTCTCGTTGTTTCACTCCCTGTTCCTCCACGTCTCACTCCCTGTCCCTCCTTATCTCACTCCCTGTCTCTCCTCATCTCAATCCTTGTCTCTCGTTGTCTCACTCCCTGTCCCTCATATTCTCACTCCCTGTCTCTCCTTGTCTCACTCCTTGTCTCTCCTCATCTCAACCCCTGTCTCTGTATTACAACCGTCACATGAAGCTTAGTGTCCCACTTGTTAGCGCCCTTTGCTGAAAATATTTTTAAGTTAAGCGACTTCCCTATTTGCTGCACAGAAAGTTTGTTGACCTCTTATTTCTAGACAGGCTTGCGGAGCCGGAGCCGAGGAGCCGGGAGCCGCTACTTTTTGCTGGAGCCGGAGCCGGAGCCGAAAAAATCTGGCGGCTCCACGGCTCCCAAATGTTTTTTTTTTACAGCAGAATTTTTTTTTAGCTTTAAAATTACAAATTTGTTTGATTGTTTGCCTCCTACAATTTGTAATAGACTAAAAACAAAATGGCAGCTTTCTGTATTTAACAATTTTATTATAAACAGAATATCTGAAATAGAGCAGATAAATTTATAAGGCTGCGGCTATTCGGACCCGGGTCCCAATAAAATTCGATTGTTATTCGGACCCGTGGCAAATATGCACTAAGCTTAGCTATATTTAAACTTTATTAGACGGAACCCGAAACAATAATAATACAGAGTCCGCTTAGTGGAACCCTAGACACCGAGTAACGATTAAATCATACAATTCAAACAATTATAAAAAAAAAACAATAACAAAGTTTATGTATAGCTAAGCTAAGTGCATATTTGCCACGGGTCCGAATAATCAGACTTTATTGGGACGGGGTCCGAATAAAAATCGGCGTTTATTGGTACCCGGGTCCAGGCCCGTAGACAGAGGATGTAAGTTAATAAATTATATTGACTTCTGACTTCACTTTTATACATATGTATAATAAAATAATAAAGTACAAACTCCGTGATTTCTGAGTGATGTTATTTAATTTGCAAATTTACTTTTTTGCAGATTTAATTTTATTTTATATTGAATAATTGCGACTGGTCAATTTGTTGTTGATAGATCTGTTCTTTGTTTTCAATATTTTATAAGAAATATCACACAAATAGCTAAGCTATATTCGTGCATCTTTGTCGTTCTTCCCGGGTTGTACGTTTAACCAACAGTATAATGATATAAATCAGATATCTATTATGTAACAATTGTGTAGCAGAACAAATGGTCAATATATTTATAACAGGAATCAGATATTGCTCTGCCTCAATAAATTTTTATCATTAAAACTCTTTACTATTTAAATTATTTTTAACAAAACTGCAACATGCCATGCATTATTGAAACGTACTTAAAATTATATATTTCTAATTAATAGCTAAACAATCTGTACTAAAATGCACCATTCCAGATATGGAACTGCAAAAAATTTCTTGGGGAGGGGACTCACTGAGATCCCCTCCTCTCCGTTCGCAAGCTTTCGGCGCTTCGCGCTTACATTTTCGCCCCCCCCCCCGAACATTTCTTCTACCCCACCAGGGGCGGAATTATGGGGAGGGGCCGGGGGCATATCCCCCACCCCGGTTATCGCAAGTTTAGGTAATATATCATTAAATTTTCGAAATATTTTTTGTTCAAAGACCAATTTTAAACAATGAAAACAGTTTCGCCCCCCCGGGGGGTCAAAGTTTGGCCCCGCCCCCCCGTCAAAGTTGTCTAGATCCGCCCCTGTACCCCAGAATCAGTTCTTCGGCACCCCCCCCCCCTACGTCGAAAAAAAATTCTCTCCCCCCCCCCCCAAAGCAATAATCCTGGCTACGGGCCTACCCGGGTCCGAGCAGTCACTTCGAATTTATCAATAATAAATATAAATACTGAAGTCTTTAAAATATTTTAAATAATGTATCATTTTACTATTGGCTAATTTGATCATTAAAATAACTTTTTATTACTTATGAAAATGGCGACTAGTGAAACTTCGATAAAAAATAATGATATGTTTCTGGATGCACTGAAATGGTTTGTTTTTAGTAAAACGGACAATGCGTATATTTTTCAAGTTCCTGACTATGGGGGTGAACGCGGCAAAATTTGCATAACTTTTTATCAGCGGGATGTTAGCGTGGAGCAATTACAAACATTTTTGTCTCGTGTGATACTATCTTAATAGGGAGCCGGAGCTGGAGCCGTCAAATTTGTGGGAGCCGGAGCCGGAGCCGAAAAAAAAATACGGCGGCTCCGCAAGCCTGTTTCTAGATACGGTGTAAATGATTCCCACCCATCGACATTAAGGTTAATGGATTTTATATGTATAAAGTTTATTATGTGTAATTTATATGTATAGTCTAATATGTGCATTACTATATTTCCCCAACCTGGGCCACTGGAAGTTGTAAGGAATCTGACTTTTACTTGTAACCTTTTTTTATACCCAACATTATTTAACTAATATATGATCCTGTCTTAATTTGACTAATATATGATCATGTCTTAATTTAACTAATATATGATCCTGTCTTAATTTAACTAATATATGATCTTGTCTTAATTTAATTATTATATGATCATGTCTTAATTTAACTAATATATGATCCTGTCTTAATTTAACTAATATATGATCCTGTCTTAATTTAACTAATATATGATCTAGTCTTAATTTAACTAATATATGATCTTGTCTTAATTTAACTAATATATGATCTTGTCTTAATTTAACTAATATATGATCTTGTCTTAATTTAACTAATATATGATCTTGTCTTAATTTAACTAATATATGATCATGTCTTAATTTAACTAATATATGATCCTGTCTTACATTAACTAATATATGATCCTGTCTTAATTTAACTAATATATGATCCAGTCTTAATTTAACTAATATATGATCCTGTCTTAATTTAACTAATATATGATCCTGTCTTAATTTAACTAATATATGATTATGTCTTAATTTAACTAATATATGATCCTGTCTTAATTTAACTAATATATGATCCTGTCTTTCTAAATTCCAATTGTGACCTTATTTAGTCAACAAAGTAAAAACCTGAACATATTTAAATGTACACATGTATTGTCCTGTGTTTCTAGACTCACATCATAGTGACATGTATTGTCCTGTGTTTCTAGACTCACATCATAGTGACATGTATTGTCCTGTGTTTCTAGACTCACATCCTAGTGACATGTATTGTCCTGTTTTTCTAGACTAACATCCTAGTGACATGTATTGTCCTGTTTTTCTAGACTCACATCATAGTGACATGTATTGTCCTGTTTTTCTAGACTCACATCCTAGTGACATGTATTGTCCTGTGTTTCTAGACTCACATCCTAGTGACATGTATTGTCCTGTGTTTCTAGACTCACATCGTAGTGACATGTATTGTCCTGTTTTTCTAGACTCACATCCTAGTGACATGTATTGTCCTGTGTTTCTAGACTCACATCCTAGTGACATGTATTGTCCTGTTTTTCTAGACTCACATCCTAGTGACATGCATTGTCCTGTTTTTCTAGACTCACATCCTAGTGACATGCATTGTCCTGTTTTTCTAGACTCACATCCTAGTGACATGTATTGTCCTGTTTTTCTAGACTCACATCCTAGTGACATGTATTGTCCTGTTTTTCTAGACTCACATCCTAGTGACATGTATTGTCCTGTTTATGTAGACTCACATCCTAGTGACATGTATTGTCCTGTTTATGTAGACTCACATCATAGTGACATGTATTGTCCTGTTTATGTAGACTCACATCCTAGTGACATGTATTGTCCTGTTTTTCTAGACTCACATCCTAGTGACATGCATTGTCCTGTTTATGTAGACTCACATCCTAGTGACATGTATTGTCCTGTTTATGTAGACTCACATCATAGTGACATGTATTGTCCTGTTTTTCTAGACTCACATCCTACTGACATGTCTTTGTGAGAAACCTCGATCTCCACAGTAAACATTTCAAACATTTACTTATTTAAAAAGTAACGTCAATTGCATAAATGGTTATGAGATTGGTTTAGCTAGTATTCTCGCCTTTGCACATTTTGGTGCAGTAGCATCATTACATTCTCTAGATTAGTTTGACATCGATTCATTTATTGACTTACTTATTATAAAACGTATGACACCAAACTGTGCAAGACTACATGACACCAAAAAAGTGCAAGATTGTAAGACACCAAACAATACAAGATTGCAAGACACCAAACAGTACAAGATTGCAAGACACCAAACAGTACAAGACTGCATGACACCAAACAGTACAAGATTACATGACACCAGACAGTACAATATTGCAAGACACCAAACAGTACAAGATTACAAGACACCAAACAGTACAAGACTGCAAGACACCAAACAGTACAAGAATGCATGACACCAAACAGTACAAGATTGCAAGACATAAAACAGTACAAGATTGCAAGACACCAAACAGTACAAGATTGCAAAACACCAAACAGTACAAGACTGCATGACCCCAAACAGTACAAGATTGTAAGACACCAAACAATACAAGATTGCAAGACACCAAACAGTACAAGATTGCATGACATCAAACAGTACAAGATTGCAAGACACCAAACAGTAGAAGATTGCAAGACACCAAACAGTACAAGACTGCATGACACCAAAAAGTGCAAGATTGCAAGACACCAAACAATACAAGATTGCAACACACCAAACAGTACAAGATTTCTACCACACGTAAAATTGGTGCTTTAGAGATGTGTCCTGCTTTGAGTTGAGGACACCTTCACGGTGTCTGGTAAACCATTCGTATACATCTACATTTGTGGGTTTTTGTCACGTGACGTCATTTCATGCATGGTGGTATACCTTTGTCGTTATTTTTTAGCGCACCATGGGAATTTGAGATGTCACATGCGCACATGATGCTGTATCAGGACTCAATTTACTGTGTTCTGCTTTAGTTAATTTCATCCCTGCCGGGGTTGACATTTATCCACGGCTCTGCAGAATTTTTTTTTTCATCCCCAGCACTGATTTTTTCTTAAGGTTAGCCTAAAGTAGTGAATTGATTTTTTCTTAAGTTTAGCCTAAAGTAGTGAGTTGATTTTATCTTAAGGTTAGCCTAAAGTAGTGAATTGATGTTTTAGTATTAAATGACCATTATGTGCTGGGCAATATCCTGATGAAGAAAATATATATTATTTTCCCCAATGTTTTCAGTCATTTTTAGAAGAAATACTTTTGACGAATTTTGGTAAAAACAGGAAAAAATAACCAATTGAATCATGTCATACTTCAGCCATAGTACACCAACTGAATCATGTCATACTTCAGCCATAGTACACCAATTGAATCATGTCATACTTCAGCCATAGTACACCAATTGAAGCATGTCATACTTCAGCCATAGCACACCAATTGAATCATGTCATTCTTCAGCCATAGTACACCAATTGAATCATGTCATACTTCAGCCATAGTACAGTAACTGAATCATGTCATACTTCAGCCATAGTACAGTAACTGAATCATGTCATACTTCAGCCATAGTACACCAATTGAATCATGTCATACTTCAGCTATAGTACACCAATTGAATCATGTCATAATTCAGCCATAGTACACCAATTGAAGCATATCATACTTCAGCTATAGTACACCAATTAAAGCATGTCATACTTCAGCCATAGTACACCAATTGAAGCATGTCATACTTCAGCCATAGTACACCAATTGAATCATGTCATACTTCAGCCATAGTACACCAATTGAAGCATGTCATACTTCAGCTATAGTGCACCAATTGAAGCATGTCATACTTCAGCTATAGTACACCAATTGAATCATGTCATACTTCAGCTATAGTACACCAATTGAATCATGTCATACTTCAGCCATAGTACACCAATTGAAGCATGTCATACTTCAGATATAGTACACCAATTGAATCATGTCATACTTCAGCCATAGTACACCAATTGAATCATGTCATACTTCAGCCATAGTACACCAATTGAATCATGTCATACTTCAGCCATAGTACACCAATTGAATCATGTCATACTTCAGCCATAGTACACCAATTGAAGCATGTCATACTTCAGCTATAGTACACCAATTGAATCATGTCATACTTCAGCCATAGTACAGTAACTGAATCATGTCATACTTCAGCCATAGTAAACCAATTGAATCATGTCATACTTCAGCCATAGTACAGTAACTGAATCATTTCATACTTCAGCCAGAGTACAGTAACTGAATCATGTCATACTTCAGCCATAGTACACCAATTGAATCATGTCATACTTCAGCCATAGTAAACCAATTGAAGCATGTCATACTTCAGCTATAGTACACCAATTGAAGCATGTCATACTTCAGCCATAGTACACCAATTGAATCATGTCATACTTCAGCCATAGTACACCAATTGAATCATGTCATACTTCAGCCATAGTGCAGTAACTGAATCATGTTATACTTCAGCCTTAGTACACCAATTGAATCATGTCATAGTTCAGCCATAGTACACCTATTGAAGCATGTCATACTTCAGCCATAGTACAATAATTTCACATGACAAAGGATGACCATGACGCTGAAACAGAAATTAATGATTTTTATAAGTGATTGGATGTTCTGCCAATATCTAGCGCAGAATGCGAGTGAGGATTCAATGTAATGAATTTAACACACATATCTTTGCAATTCATTAGATGTCGAGTCCATCAAACACTTTCTTTTATTAAAATTAATGGTCCACCACTTCAATGTTTTTATGCAAAGTTGTATGTCACAATGTGGTTAAAAGACGGAAGGCATTCTGCCAGCGGTGTGCCTTGTGGCAATCCAACAAAAGAATAACCGTAGTTATGGAACAACGTCATAATTTGTTAAATTGAAATAATTTTGAGTAATGGAATATTTGAATTTAACATTCAGAGAATAAATGAAAAATTTGCATTTTTCGTTAAAAATAAATTCATTTCTTGTCCTATTAATGTACAGCTTCAAATTTATTTGAACCAACGTGAACTATGTTAATTAAGATGCATAAGTACATTAAATTTTCAATTGTTTTAATTGGTTTTTGTCTAAGATGCAAATTGTAGACACTATGAAAATAAATTAGTTACTTGTTGGCCCATGGGTTGTAAATTGAAGATCTTCAAAAAAATTGTTGGCATCTCGCCGCCGCTGGGGGATGCTGGGGATATTTATCCCCGGCTCTGAAGAAACTTTTTTTTCATCCCCCGGCACTGCTAACATACTCAGACTCTATCTCCTGTCAATAGTGGCATGTATGTGTTTGTATTTTTCATCCCCGGCACTGCTAACATATTCAGACTCTATCTCCTGTCAATAGTTGGATGTATGTGTTTGTATTAGTCAATAAACAGTTTTTATAAATATAATTTTTGTGATACACAACATTTGATTCTATCTCAAAACATTTCTCACTCACTTGATATCACACCATGCCACTGTACGGGTATGAGTTCAAAACTATATTTCAATTATCTAAGAATTATTTTAAAGATTTATTGCACCCTTTGTTGTCAATATTATGCCACAGAATTTTTTTTTTCAGGTGTTGGGTTATTGAACAGAAGTTTGGCAGCTAAATCAACACCAGAACAAATATTTACAGTTAAAGGTGACAAAATCTACGTTAGTTTCCATTCCACCTTCCACAATCAAAACTACGTTTACCAACTGGAACAAGCTGTGGAAAATTTAGTCGAGAAGTCTAGGCAGAGTGTGAGGATGTTTTTGTAATTTATTCATTTAGTAATATGGAATTTGTTATATTTGATTCAATTATTTATTATTACTGAAGTTTTTGATATTTCATTTTCTCAAACCAAGGAACTTTAAATGTATACACTTACCTCTTTTATATCCATTTTGCGATTAAATTAAAAACTGACCAAGTCATAATAAATATTTTGACTTTATAATACAAAGAATCGTATCAAGTTTTTTTTAATGGTATTTGTTGGAAACATTGTAAAAAATTATTTATATTGTAGGTATTTGTTGGAAACATTGTAAGAAATTTTTAAATTGTAGGTATTTGTTGAAAACATTGTATCAAATGTTTTATATTGTAGCTATTTGTTGAAAACATTGTATCAAATGTTTTATATTGTAGGTATTTGTTGAAAACATTGTATCAAATGTTTTATATTGTAGGTATTTGTTGAAAACATCATATCAAATGTTTTATATTGTAGGTATTTGTTGAAAACATTGTATCAAATGTTTTATATTGTAGGTATTTGTTGGAAACATTGTATCAAATGTTTTATATTGTAGGTATTCGCAAGTTACAAGGACGGCAAATTAACATTACTTCTGACTTCAATGGAAGAAGGCTGGAACAAAACTCAGGGAGTTGAGAGATTCATTAATGAGTTGGGAGAACAAGTTATGGTAGGTAGTATGTGGAAGAACACACGTTGTGGTAGGTAGTATGTGGATGTACACACGTTGTGGTAGGTAGTATGTGGATGTACACACGTTGTGGTAGGTAGTATGTGGATGTACACACGTTGTGGTAGGTAGTATGTGGATGAACACACGTTGTGGTAGGTATTATGTGGATATACACACGTTATGGTAGGTATTATGTGGATGTACACACGTTATGGTAGGTATTATGTGGATGTACACACGTTATGGTAGGTATTATGTGGATATACACACGTTATGGTAGGTATTATGTGGATGTACACACGTTATGGTAGGTATTATGTGGATGTACACACGTTGTGATAGGTAGTATGTGGATGTACACACGTTATGGTAGGTATTATGTGGATGTACACTAGGGTGATAACTATTTTCATTTTTTTTCGTAATAAAACTGAAACCCCTTACATTCGAGGAACAATTATATGTAGATGACAGTAGCAACATTAATTTTTTTTTAAATTGAAAAAAGTTCCCCCACCTTTTAATTTTTGTTTTCTCATATCGCGCAGTTTGACGCTCGGTATCAATTTCACACTTAATTTTTATATGACTTTCTATACTGCTTTTAAGCACATTCCAGTCATCTGTTTCCATTTGTTTATAAACAAGCAATTTACTATACTCATCTTCCCTCATCTAAACAGAAGAGGTATCCAAGAATTCTATCTGTTGAAAAGTTAATCAATCTCACATGGATGCCGACAAACCGTCAAATTCTTGGACACTTCACTTTTCTGTTCAATATCCAGAAATGGCGACTGGATCGAATCAAAATTATGATTACTGATATAGAATCGCTCTGGAGGGAAATTCAAGACTTTCCACTATTATCCAGCACACTAATCAGAAAGAAACTCAATGGTCTAATTGATTAATATGACAAAAACAGAAAGAAACCCTCTGATAACACTTTCTCAGTTATTTCATGTCGCCAACGTTAATGGAGAATGGAAAAGCACAGAGGATAAAGAACTCTACCAGATGCAAGTTAACTGTGGAGGAAAGATTGGTTATTCAATGGTCAAACAAGCCCCTTTGGAATCATTCCACCCAAGAAAACGAATCCGACTATCAAAAACTCAATCTCAAGCCAGCTTTTCTCAATCACAACCTACAAAAACACATACAACTGTCTCACAACCTACACAAACACATACAACTGTCTCAAAACCTAAACAAACACATAAACTGTCTCAAAACCTACACAAACAAACACAACTGTCTCAAAAACTACACAAACACATACAACTGGCTCAAAACCTACACAAAAACATACAACTGTCTCAAAATCTTCGGATTCTGAAACCTCTGCTTCTTCACCCGAGTCGACAACTATTTCTTAAACGTCATCTTCTGAATGCAAACCGAAATACCAAAGAGCAAGCACTAGAACGGCGGGTTTACTGGTACTGAAAAACATTTCCACACATAAAGCACATGACGTTCTTGCAACCATTGCTGAACAGGGTCATGATGTGCCGGTTCCAAGTCAGGCGGGTGTTTGGAAACCAGTAATCTCTGAAGGACGGAAAATGAAAACTAAAATTGTTCAAAAACTTCAAAGCAAAGATCCATATTGTCTCAAGTTTGATGGTAAAAGAGTGCAAGGGGAAGAGTATCAAGTAGGTTTGCTGAAAAAGATGACAACCGAAATAAACTCGGTATTCTTAAATGTGAGAGTGGTTCTGCCGCGGCCATTCCCAAAGAACTACATCAGCTAATTGATGAATATGATGCTTGAGAAAATATTTGTATGTTAATTTGCAACACGACCGCAGAAATACTGACCATTTTCACCATAAAGCTCATACAGGATGATGTCTTGAGCAATGGCTTTCAGAAGCCATAATATATTGACTGTCATCACCATGTACTCGACCTTCTTCTGAAACATGTCATGAATTTTCTTATTCAAGAGCAAACGAGCAAACCAGAACTCAACTATTCCTTCCTTGGCAAATTAACACAAAACTATGTCACTCTTCAAGCTGATTACCGCTTCTTGCGACAAAAGATGTTAGCACAGGCGAGAACCCACGTTGGCCTCGTAACAGCTGGAATAAATTACTAAATTTACACCAGGCAAGATGGGACTCACGTGCAATATTTACTGTTATAGCATTATTTCTGATACCAGAGTGGCGCAGCATTCTCGCTTCTGCCTGCAACTTCATCTGCTACGAATGGGCAAATGCTTGGTTCGATTCGCAGCACTACAATGAAGCGTCCTTCAATGAACTGTTTACCTCACTCATCAAGATAAAATGCAAGAAGGCAATTAAGTGTTTAAAGACCCATTACATTGGTCAGTAGAGAAGTCATTAATCGACATTCCAAGATCTAACCAAATCGCTGAACGTGCTGTGAAACTGATGGCGGAACTTCATGCGAAATCGAGAAAAATTGAATTTTTGAATCTGAAGTTCATAGGATAAAATATGTTTTGAACATTTCTTGTACATTCTGTACATATTACTAACTGTACTATATCTTATTTGTTAATAACATTTGATTAGTTATTATTATTACTCTTTTGAATTAAGCTAAAAAAAAAACATGTCCTTTTTTGAAAAAAACATTTTTTTTTCACTTTATTCTTCCGAAAAAGGAGGAGGTGCGGAAATTTTTTTCAGAAAAGTCAAAAATGCAATTTATATTCTTAAATTACACATAAAAGTTCCTCGATTGCAAGTGGTTTCATAAAAATTTTTTTTTGTTATCACCCTAATGTACACACGTTATGGTAGGTATTATGTGGATGTACACACGTTGTGATAGGTAGTATGTGGATGTACACACGTTGTGGTAGGTATTATGTGGATGTACATATGTTGTGGTAGGTATTATGTGGATGTACATATGTTGTGGTAGGTATTATGTGGATGTACACACGTTGTGATAGGTAGTATGTGGATGTACATATGTTGTGGTAGGTAGTATGTGGATGAACACACGTTGTGGTAGGTATTATGTGGATATACACACGTTATGGTAGGTATTATGTGGATGTACATATGTTGTGGTAGGTAGTATGTGGATTTACACACGTTGTGGTAGGAAGTATGTGGATGAACACACGTTGTGGTAGGTATTATGTGGATGAACACACGTTGTGGTAGGTATTATGTGGATATACACACGTTATGGTAGGTATTATGTGGATATACACACGTTGTGGTAGGTATTATGTGGATATACACACGTTATGGTAGGTATTATGTGGATGTACATATGTTGTGGTAGGTATTATGTGGATGTACATATGTTGTGGTAGGTATTATTGGATGTACATATGTTGTGGTAGGTATTACGTGGATGTATACACGTTGTGATATGTATTATGAGTAAATGTATATTATTAGATATCATTGTTACTAATGTGTAACAGTAGAATTTGATTTGAGATGTACTGCAGTATATTTATAGAATCCAGTAAGATTTGAACTGTACTGCAGTATATTTATAGAATTCAGTAAGATTTGAACTGTACTGCAGTATGTATATAGAATTCAGTAAGATTTGAGCTGTACAGCAGGATGTATATAATAGAGCTCAGTAAGATTTGAGCTGTACTGCAGTATATATATATATATATATATATATAGAGAGAGAGAGAGAGAGAGTTCAGTAGGATTTGAGCTGTACTGCAGGATTATATAGAATTCAGTAAGATTTGAGCGGTACTGCAGTATGTATATAGTTCCGTAAGATTTGAGCTGTACTGCAATAAAAAAGAGTATCCCAGTTGTTTTAGATTACTTTGGAAGAAGGAGGGGACGTAATTTTTTTTTCGTGAATGGGATTGTTGCAAGTGGTAGGGATTGTTGCAAGTGGTAGGGATTGTTGCAACTGGTAGGGATTGTTGCAAGTGATAGAGTTTGTTGCAAGTGATAGGGATTGTTGCAAGTGATAGAGATTGTTGCAAGTGATAGAGATTGTTGCAAGTGATAGAGATTGTTGCACGTGATAGAGATAGTTGCAAGTGATAGGGATTGTTGCAAGTGATAGGGGTTGTTGCAAATGATAGAAATTGTTGCAATTGATAGGGATTGTTGCAAGTGATAAGGATTGTTGCAAGTTGTAGTGTTTGATGTTGAACTAATTCAAAGAACCTTCCATGGATTATATTATGTGTTTATTTTATATTATCACCTTGTTAATTAATAAAATGATGACTTGAGATATTACAGTTTAATGTACAGTGACTTATACAATTATGTATAACACACATACATTTGATAGAGGTACAATACATACACAGTAACATATGACCATGGTAAGTTGGTAACTACATTTATGACAGTTGTGTGCCACGATATGTCCACTGAACTATTCACCATAAACATTTTAGTAGTGTCCACTGAACTATTCACCATAAACATTTTAGTAGTGTCTACTGAACTATTCACCATAAACATTTAGTAGTGTCCACTGAACTATTCACCATAAAATTTTAGTAGTGTCCACTGAACTATTCACCATAAACATTTTAGTAGTGTCCACTGAACTATTCACCATAAACATTTTAGTAGTGTCTACTGAACTATTCACCATAAACATTTAGTAGTGTCTACTGAGCTATTCACCATAAACATTTTGTAGTGTCCACTGAACTATTCACCATAAACATTTTAGTAGTGTCCACTGAACTATTCACCATAAACATTTTAGTAGTGTCCACTGAACTATTTACCATAAACATTTTAGTAGTGTCCACTGAACTATTCACCATAAACATTTTAGTAGTGTCCACTGAACTATTCACCATAAACATTTTAGTAGTGTCCACTGAACTATTCACCATAAACATTTTAGTAGTGTCCACTGAACTATTCACCATAAACATTTTAGTAGTGTCTACTGAACTATTCACCATAAACATTTTAGTAGTGTCCACTGAACTATTCACCATAAACATTTTAGTAGTGTCCACTGAACTATTCACCATAAACATTTTAGTAGTGTCTACTGAACTATTCACCATAAACATTTTAGTAGTGTCCACTGAACTATTCACCATAAACATTTTAGTAGTGTCCACTGAACTATTCACCATAAACATTTTAGTAGTGTGCACTGAACTATTCACCATAAACATTTTAGTAGTGTCCACTGAACTATTCACCATAAACATTTTAGTAGTGCCCACTGAACTATTCACCATAAACATTTTAGTAGTGCCCACTGAACTATTCACCATAAACATTTTAGTAGTGTCCACTGAACTATTCACCATAAGCATTTTAGTAGTGTCCACTGAACTATTCACCATAAGCATTTTAGTAGTGTCTACTGAACTATTCACCATAAACATTTTAGTAGTGTCCACTGAACTATTCACCATAAACATTTTAGTAGTGTCTACTGAACTATTCACCATAAACATTTAGTAGTGTCTACTGAACTATTCTCCATCAACATTTTAGTAGTGTCTACTGAACTATTCACCATAAACATTTAGTAGTGTCTACTGAACTATTCACCATAAACATTTTAGTAGTGTCCACTGAAATTATCCAGTACAATATAAAATATATCAAATTATCGTTGACATTTCAAGTAGATTAATAAATTCTTCACTTAAATTTACTGCTAAAAACCGTTTTACAATATAGGAAGTGTATTGTACAAAGGAAGCGTAAGCTTGTATCCAAACTGGGAAACATATTGTAACTAAATCGAGCAATCTGTACATTTTACATTACATTACTCATCTGACACGGATAACTCAAATATCTTCACAATAATACACACAAACTAATTTATTATTGAGAAAAAACAACGCAACTTAATAAATTATATATTCATACAAAAATTAAAATTTTATTTGTCCATACTTTCATTTTCTTAATGGCTAAATACTATTGTCAACTTTTCTTTCTTGCAAAGTCTTTGGTCAAATCTCCAAGATTAATTTCACGTCATCCAGCCTGCCTTGTTGTACAGTAGGGTGGGGCAAAAACTGACAAATTTTGGAGCTAAGGTCTCAGACAAACCAAAATCAGTGATCCATATGAAAGTAAAAGCGTCAAAAACAGTTTTATTTTTCTGTATAACCGTTTTCTAGCAACTCTGTCTTTAAAAAAACGCAATTAAATGTGTTCTGAAAATATAACGCTGCTGAACAGAGTGAATTGTTAACAATTTTAATGGTTCTTAAAATCAAACACAACATATTCACAACAACAATCTCTAGTAAAATAAAAAAAACAAAGTTATTTGCAACAGTATGGCAGTTCAAATGTGAAATTCGTGCAGAAAGTCTGCCTTTGTTTCTATTGTTGGCACGTCCGATCTTGCTCTCTTCCTCTGAATAATAGCACCATGGCGTCTATCATGTTCGTATACTTTGCCACAAACTGATGTGAGTTTGACATCCTTGATGTTTCTTTCAACATCTTGCGAATGGCATGGAAAGTGAGGTAGATTCACCTAGCCGTAACTGGCAATATCTTCGTCAGTGATGTCCTGCAGCAGTGGAGTTGAATCAAACTCGACCAGGTCCCAGTTAACCATGTTAATGTAAGACTCAGCTGAAAAGTTTATTTTAATTCTGTTCTTGTCAAAATTACGAATCTTACACGTGTCACTTGAGTGACTTCGAGCCAGCAACACTTTTTCGTATGCAAATTTTCTAATGTTTCCCTCTTTGTCGCCAACAGCCGCCAACAAGATATTTTCTGGATGACAAAAGTAGCCGTTGTTTTGAAGCAATGGAGCCACGACAGCCTGATCATTTGTGTCAAGTTTTTGGTACAGTGAAATCATGAAGAAGTTCTTGGCTCCATCCTGGCAGCTTGGATGAGACTTGATGCCAAACCATGATGGAGCATAAAAATTCAGTATAAATTTCACAATTCGTTGAAGGTTGGCAGAAGGACTTTGTTCGGAGGCATCAGTGATGTTAACAAGGACACAAAGTGCAAGGACCAGGACCAGGACAAGGACACAAAGTACAAGGACAAGGACTTGCCTGCCAAGGACCAGGACAAGGACAAGGACTTTGCATCAAGGACCAGGACAAGGACAAGGACTTTGCATACAAGGACTAAAACAAGGATTTCATAAAACAATAAAATCCAATATTTCTTTAACAACAAAATTTATTTAAATTTCATGTATATACATGTAATGTAGTGCATTTAACAAAATCATAATGTTAGTCAATGTCAAGCGTTACACTTGAGGAACACAAGTGCCTCCAATAGTGAATCACTCATACGAGCTCTGTGTGGTCGTAAAAACAATCCACTTTGTGAAAAGACTCGTTCCACTGGAGCTGAACTTGCAGGAGCGCAAAACAGTCTCGCCAGCAATGGCTGCAGCAATGAAAATTCCGGTTTCTTATATATGTCTGACAGTTTGCACTCGTCTGTATTAAATGATGATGAATTTATAACTTCCAGGTAATTCTGCAGCTGTTTCTCACTCTTAACAGCTGCATCTTCTACAGTAGTCTCCAACTTGTTTTTATAATGTGAAAAGAGGGAGACTCTGGCTTTTATCGCAGAAGGTTGACTTTCCGAGGGAGCTGGAGTTGGCTTGTGCGACTCGGCTGATGTGGAAATAGAAGATGCTGGTCGGCAAACAGTGAGCTCAGACTGCAGCATTGCTGTAAAAAACAAAAAACCGTTTACAACTATGTACAATTATACACATATGCATTAGGTAAACATTTTGCTTTAATTAAAAATAAATGAGTGATTAGCACTGGCCAAGTGGTTACTAGGAGCAATGAATGAATAACGTTTTGAAAAAAATTGCCATAAACAACGACACAAATTTACAACTTCAGCATTGCACATTAACTGCCAAACAATCATAAAAAATAAAATCATCAACTTACCAGTTATTCGATGTCGTAGGTTGTCTCTCACATCTTGAGGTCCTGGGTGGTCAACAAGCCAGTGAAAAGCATATTGGGGGTCTGCTGCAGATGCTAAGATAAAAATGCTGTTGTCAAATGCCAACGACTTTGAAGTTTGTTGACGAGTCAAGTGATTTGTCATATCAAGACGCTTGAACAGCATGAAAAACCTTTCATCCAACTGGCAAAGAAGTTCATTTAGGACAGAATGGTGGTAGGTAACTTTATTCAGCTGCTGAGAAAGAAAGCGGCGAAGGCTGAAAATGGTCGGGACCACACAACTAATTGTAACCATTTTCTCTCCCTGTGCAATATCTGTCGCCTGTGCAAATGGAGCTAGAACATCAACATGTTCTTGGGTTTGTCCATATTCCTTGGCATTATAAGATGTTCATGTGATGTTTGTCGCAGCATATCCATCAATTTTGCCTGGTCCAAGTCGACAACTGCTTCCAGCTGATAATATACACTGTTCCAACGAGTGTCGTTTGTTGCTGGAATTAACTTTACCATGTTTCCACACTTGAAAATGTCCTCAAAAACCGTTCGAAATAATGCACTTTGATGAACAATATTGACTAATTTCGAAATTTTTGAAAGTGCTGATCTACAGCTGGTGGTCTTCTCAAGGCCACCTCGCACAACCAGCTGCAGTGAATGACTGAAGCATGCAAGTCGGCTTCCAATTTCAGTCAGTGAATCAGTTTCCTCATCAGGCAAATCCTCCCACAGCTGATCATCATCAACATATGTGTCCCCTGGAGGCGTTTCTTCTTCAGATGATGGGAAAAAAAGACACATAACTTTCAACATATTGCTCGCGTTATCAGTAATCACGTGCCTAACTTTTCCATTCAGACTGAAATCATTCACTATTCGATCGAGTGCTTCACTAATTAATTGACCGGTGTGTGATCCACGAAAAGCTGAGAATGCCAACAGCTGAGAGAATGGATCCCCGTACAGCACACTGTGCACTGTCACACCAAGGTATGAATGGCACCGACGGTCTGTCCAGATATCAGCAGTCAGTGCCACATCTGTGCAGCCCTTCAGCTTGACCATCAACTTAGCCTTTTGCTCCTCGACTGACTTTGGAATAACTGAATATGACAAAGTTTGCCGACACGGAACCTGGTATCTTGGATCAACAACTTGTAAGAACTGGCGAAACTGGGGGCTGTCAATGGCTGAAATTGCAATACCCAAGCCAACAATCAGATTATCAATAATCGATTGGGTGATGACTTTCTGCCGACTGCTGCTGGCACCATATGTTGTAGAACCACCCGCATTTCAATTAGAGGGACTACTTGTGAAATCTGTGATTTGTGACTGATCAGATGTTGTTGGTCGAGACGTTTCTCTTTGGTAAGATTTGTACTTATCCTCGTGACGGTTGGACAGAAGTCTGTTGAGTTGAATATAAAAATATAAAATTTTGGCCTAAAAAAGTTCTACACAGGCAACGTGTACCGTATTTTCACGTATATAACGCGCGCGCTCTACACGATTTTAAAACAGCAAACCCTCCTGCGCATTATCTACGTGTGCGCATTATCTAAGGCGACTACATATATTCTTCAATCAAAATACTTAATGTATATTGTTTTTAATTACTTCTGTTAATAAACTATTGCTACTGTATGCTAGAATTTTGAACATTGTTTGCGATAATACGGTATTTTCCGTATAAGGCGTAATTAAAATTATTAAGAACATGTAGCAAGACTACTAAAATGCGTAATACTACTAATTCAAAAATCTGAAAAAATTACTACTGAGGCTAAACAAAGCACACTTACTTTGTAAATCCTGAAGTCACGTTGATATTGTCTTGAATTATTTTGAAACAAATGCAACATTTTGCACTCCACTTATTTTTAACCTTATCTTCACTAAAGTAGGTATAGGCAAAATTAATTACATTTGGTATACAAAGCGGAGCCATTATTTTTTTATAATTAAATTTAAAAAAAATCAATTTATATTTATGAGATTAGAAATATGCCGCCAATAATAAACCGGAAACAAAAAGAAAAGGAAGTCTAGAAATGGCAGCACCATAGATAATATATTATAAATACATGCAGAGATTGGCTTTGATTTTAAATATAGCACCAGCCTAAGCATAGCAAAAAATTTTTTTTTATTATAAACCACAAAGCAGGTCCTTGTAATGTTAATAAGGACTGAAAGAGCAAGGATAAGGACAAGGATAAGGACTTGTCTGCCAAGGACCAGGACAAGGATAAGGACTGAAAAATGGTCCTTAAGGACAAGGACAAGGATTAACATCACTGGGAGGCATACAACCTGAGTATTCGGTTAGCTTTAGTCAACCATCTGGCATGACTGATTGATTGTCCCAGGTTGGGCAGTCTCTAAGTATGAGATGTAACTCTGACCAGCGCTGCAACCACTTTGAATAAGCAGACAGATTTTCAGTAAATACTGCTGATCTGTTATTAGATCTTTCATCACCTCGTCTTTCACCTCAACAACAGAACCTGAAACTGGAGAAAATTCGATGATTGATTTCTGCTGGGGATCTAATTCCAGCATGCTTGCTATCTGTCCTTCTGAAGTCTTTGGACCAGTGGTCTTCCCATCAACGACTTCTATTTGCTTCCTTAAAGGCAATTCGTTGGCATGCAGTAAACAAACCAACCACTGTAGTGGCCTTCGTAGCTGAAGTTCAAATTGTCGGATTACACTATTATGTTTACCATTACTTATTGGTGTTCTATCACAAATAAAGTAAAGTTAGTTCCGACTTGCAGCTTGTAACCACTGACATAATTTCTCTGGAAATGTCCTTGGACTTTCCTGATGCTGGAACAACATGTTCAACATAGCTGCGGGTAGGAAATGATACTAAGACGTAGTGCTCTTCTTTGACTTTGCGACGAGTAGACCCAGTATGCTTAAGAGTGACATCAATTTTGCCATCAAAACCGAGACAAACAATTCCTTCACTTTATTCTTTGTGATCCTGAACTGACTTCTTCCTCCAAGCATCTCTTAGACGGAGCAGCTTGCTGGGGTGCAAAGCATTTTCAGGTGTCAACAGTCCAAGATCTTTCAATACGGCATTTACAATCAAAACGGTATCACGATTGATGACATTGGCCCTATCAACAGCTTTGCAAAGCTCTGGATACAGCCATCTATTTTGTGGAACAGTGCTGTCACTATCTTCTTCTGTGTCATCATCTTGCACATAACTGCTGTCATTATTTCGGTTATCTTCTGAATCGTTTCCTGAACAAATTTCCGCGTCCAAGTCTTCTGTAACAACGGTGCCTTCATCTATTATTTAGCTGTACAATTATACCAAACATAAATATGATAACTAGGGAGCGACCGATATGCCTTTTTACCGATAGTCCGATATCGATATTTTCCTCCAGCATTTTTACCGATACCGATACCGATACCGATATTTTCTTTTTAGGGGCTGTCCATTATTTATGTCAACAAATTTTTGTCGATTTTTACCTCCCCCCTCCCTCTTGTCAACAACTTGTCAACCCCCCCCCCTATAAAGTTACGTCAACATTTGATTACCCCCCCCCCCTAAAAAAGGTGGCTTCCAAAATGTTTATGTGGCAAAATTAGTAGGAATATAGTTAGTTTAATTAAAATACTGAATCTTAAGCGAGTAACACAGAACTACAAACGCTGCTTAATTTTCCTATTTATTAAGTAATTATATTAAATTTAAAAAAGTAACATTGTTGACGTCAACTTTTTCTTGACCTCCCCCCTCCCCCTTGTCAACAATTGTCAAAAATTTTCTGACCCCCCCCTCCCCCCTATTTTGTTGACGTAATTAATGGACAGCCCCTTAAGCAACAACAATGCCAAACACGTGCTATTCTCGTGGTGTATGACGTATTTCAGGCCATGTTCACATATTTTGTAACACTTCGCCCAAGCGTTCTTGTTTCCCCCCCCCCCCAGATACCGATAGTTTTTTTTTAATCAGCAACAATGCTGAAGCTAATGACGTATGTCAACCCATGCTTAACCCTTCCCTATCATATTTCGTGACACTTCGCCCACACGTAAGTCTTGTTTCTCCCCCCCCCCCCAACTTCCCGTCCAAACAAAAAATACACACAGATGTTCACTAATTGTATCATTCAAGGTCATACATTAGAATTAAGAAATGCCAATCCTATTGTTTCAAGGTCATATCTCTGATGTAGACATGACAATTACTGTGTACGGGTTTTTTTTTCCTTTTTTTTTAAATCTTGTCTGATCTGGTTATAGAATTGGGTTTTTTACTGATTTTTTTTTTCTGCAACTCTGTTGTGAAAAAAAAAAAACAATGTATCGGCAGCCAAAAAACGGCCGGTCTGACAGCCCATAGTGCCAATATCGCTTCGACTATCGGTCGCTTCCTACAAAAATCGGCCGATCCGATATTAACCGATAGTGCCAATATCGGTCCGATACCGATACCGATCCGATTATCGGTCGCTCCCTAATGATAACCATTCTAGGTGCATTTCGTTAATATTAGTTGGAGCTTTAGGTGCGCTTTACATTCATAAAATGTACTATAAGAACTGTATTTTTCAAAGTTGCGACCCCTAGACATGAAAATAACACATGAACATGAACTGTCAAATTGATCACTAGATGAGGGAGCATCTATTTATAACTGTCTGACAGAAACAACAGCAGTTTGCCCCACCCTATTGTACATTACATACATAAAACATCAAACCAGCGTTGTTGTACATTACAAATATAAATCATCCAACCAGCGTTGTTGTACATTACAAACATAACTCATACAGCTTGACTTGTTTTACATTACAAACATAAGTCATCCAGTCTGCCTTGTTGTACATTACAAACATAAGTCATCCAGCCAGCCATGTTGTACATTACAAACATTACTCATCCAGCGTTGTTGTACATTACAAACATAAGTCATCCAGCCAGTCTTGTTGTACATTACAAAGATACGTCATCCAGTCAGCCATGTTGTACATTACAAACATTACTCATCCAGCGTTGTTGTACATTACAAACATAAGTCATCCAGCCAGTCTTGTTGTACATTACAAAGATAAGTCATCCAGCCAGCTTTGTTGTACATTACAAACATAAGTCATCCAGCGTTGTTGTACATTACCAACATACGTCATCCAGCCTGCCTAGTTGTACATTACAAACATACGTCAACCAGCCTTGTTGTACATTACAAACATAAGTTATCCAGCCTGCCTTGTTGTACATTACAAACATAAGTCATCCAGCCTGCCTTGTTGTAAATTACAAACATAAGTCATCCAACCAGCCTTGTTGTACATTACAAACATAAGTCATCCAGCCTGCCTTGTTGTAAATTACAAACATAAGTCATCCTGCCTAGTTGTACATTACAAACATAGGTCATCCAGCCAGCCTTGTTGTACATTACAAACATAAGTCAACCAGCCTTGTTTTGACACAGTGCAAGTGACGGATACTACTGTGATGTAGTCTAGACACAGTGCAAGTGACGGATACTACCATGATCTAGTCTAGACACAGTGCAAGTGACGGATACTACCGTGATCTAGTCTAGACATTTGACACAGTGCAAGTGACGGATTCTAACGTGATCTAGTCTAGACATTTGACACAGTGCAAGTGATGGATACTACCGTGATCTAGTCTAGACATTTGACACAGTGCAAGTGACGGATACTAACGTGATCTAGTCTAGACATTTGACACAGTGCAAGTGACGGATACTAACGTGATCTAGGCTAGACATTTGACACAGTGCAAGTGACGGATACTAACGTCATCTAGTCTAGACATTTGACACAGTGCAAGTGACGCATACTAACGTGATCTAGTCTAGACATTTGACACAGTGCAAGTGACGCATACTAACGTGATCTAGTCTAGACATTTGACACAGTGCAAGTGACGGATACTACCGTGATCTAGTCTAGAGATTTGACACAGTGCAAGTGACGCATACTAACGCGATCTAGTCTAGACATTTGACACAGTGCACGTGACGGAAATGTCTAGACTAGATGACGTTAGTATCCGTCATTTGAACTGTGTCAAATGTCTAGACTAGATGACATTAGTATCCGTCACTTGCACTGTGTCAAATGTCTAGACTAGATCACGGTAGTATCCGTGACTTGCACTGTGTCAAATGTCTAGACTAGATCACGTTAGTATGCGTCACTTGCACTGTGTCAAATCTCTAGACTAGATCACGGTAGTATCCGTCACTTGCACTGTGTCAAATGTCTAGACTAGATGACGTTAGTATCCGTCACTTGCACTGTGTCAAATGTCTAGACTAGATCACGGTAGTATCCGTCACTTGCACTGTGTCTAGACTAGATCACGTTAGTATGCGTCACTTGCACTGTGTCAAATGTCAACATTTGGATTTTAAAACTTTCTGTTGTTCCCCCTTCCAATGATGCACTAAGTAAGTCCTTATAATGATTAGGTAAATCCAGTACTGAAATATAGTATATGATTTTGTTTGTTTCAATCATCAAATTTTGTTTTCATAAACAGTGTTCATCATATTTGGTTTGTTTCAAATATCCCAATATAATGTTAGTAAACTGTGTACATCATATTTGGTATGTTTGAATCACTATAATCTAATGTTATAAACTCACTATGAATGTTTGAATCACTACAATCTAATGTTATAAACTCACTATGAATGTTTGAATCACTACAATCTAAAGTTTGTAAAGTATCGATTGTTTTGTTCTCAACAGATCCATACTTGTGGTAGTGCTGTATGCAGACGTTACTTCGCTCGACTGCCGGATGTGGCTACACTTCCTCCAATAACCCAATGACAATAAGTACTAACTACTTCATTACGCCATGTCACCCAATGCTACCATCAAGAGATTGTCCAAAGATACTATCGGGGAAACCAATGATACCATCAGGAATGTAAATCAACATTTGATTTTGACTGACTTCTATCAACATTGTATTTAATTGATTTCACTCAGTGCTATAACTGATGAGCGCAAAGTGTTTTACTTTATAAACATTCATTTGACATCTAATTACTTCGTCAATAATGGATTTCAGCATTTATATTGTTTACATTCTCAATTAAACTTTACGTTATCACTCACACTGCCACTGAGTTTTATTTCAATCTACATGTCGTGGTAGTCATCATCCACTTATTTACATTTGTGTATTTACCATTCATCTCTCAAAATAGACATAATGTCAAGTCAAGAGTTAACTCACATTTCATAGCTCTGTATAGATAAGTGATGCTAAAATACTGGCCCGCGGGCCAATTTTGGCCCTTTATGATAATTTTTGGCCCCCACAAGTTTAAAAAAATAACATATACATACATATATAAAAATTATATTTTTGGCCCTCCAAATGTTTTTGGCAGACAATAATGGTCCACAGAAAAAAAAAGGTTTAGCATCACTGGTATAGATGGTCTGTGATGGGGGAAAGTGTATTTGGGAGTTTGAACAATGGAATTTATTTCATCTGGAAAAAAAATACAAATAATTTAATACAATAAAGCCTTCATTATTTAATACTGTATACCAGGAAAGGCAATACTTTAGAGTAGCACCTCATGGGAGCAGCACTTCTTGAGAGCAGGAAAAGCACTTCATGAGAGCAGGAAAAGCACTTCATGAGAGCAGGAGTAGCACGTCATGAGAGCAGGAAAAGCATTTCATGGGAGCAGGAGTAGCACTTCATATGAGCAGCACATCTTGACAGCAGGAAAAGCACTTCATGAGAGCAGGAAAAGCACTTTATGAGAGCAGGAGAAGCACTTCATGAGAGCAGGAGAAGCACTTCATGAGAGCAGGAAAAGCACTTCATGAGAGCAGGAGAAGCACTTCATGAGAGCAGGAAAAGCACTTCATATGAGCAGCAATTCATGAGAGCCAAATTCTGGTTGAAATATCCAATATAAAACTGTATCATTGTTAACAAGATTTAAAGGAGTAATAGAAAAAAAATCACTTCAAATAAAGCGCTAAATGCAGGTTAGGGTTCCACTAAATTAATGTATTCTAAAATTTGAACCATCTTAATACATAAAACATCTTTATACATAAATCATCTTAATACATATAACTAAAACTGGCGATGTATACATGTGGTTTGGAATTATGCTAGTAATTTTCTAAGAGGTGAATTAAGAAATGTGCATTTAGTAGCCTGACTGATGTTGTACATTTGTACATCTACTCTAGCACAACTACAAAAAAATTCTTGGGTTAAAAACTGGTATGTGTGTTTATTAGAGGTATATTGTGTCCTCATGCAGCACCGTTTAGAATAAACGGGGCGTTTAAAGCATTTTCGTGTATAAATAGAGAGGGAAGTAAGTAACTGTTACAAAAATAAATAATGATTACGCCCCTTTGATTAGTTTATAATCTATATATAAAATATAAGCCATATATAAGCCCCTAATAAACCCTGAAGCCCGACCCTGAGAGGTCAGATCACAAAATGAACTTTTGATGCACACATGGCAGGCCAAGACCTACAAAATGATATATACATCATGGGTTTAGGACTTATGGTTGTTGAGATCTAGGGTGATGACGGACAGACAGACAAAACGGGGACATTAGCTTTTTGGTCTTAGTCGGATGTATTTTTAAGCGATAAAAAAAGGAATCATTGAAAGTAACATTTTATCTCTGTCAATGAACCGAAATTTGAAATAATCCCAAAAATAACTTCATTTTTTTTCTCTTTCATCCTCCGAGGTTTGAACTAACATATGAATAAAATGCTCGAAAATTTTTTTTTTAAATCTTTGGTGTCTCACCCCCTGAAATGTGTCTCTTGGGTACAATGAGTGAATTGGTGAAGTTGTAGCTCATTTGAACAACATTTAGAGGTCTCTAAGAGCTTTTAAAATTCCAGTATTAGGCCAACATAAAAATCCAGACGAATCATGGCTCAAATAATTTGCAGTTTTTGCATGCCATAGTTGAATAAAATGAAGTTTAAATATACTTATATTTATCTCATTGCTACCATTAACTAGAGTTGAAATTGTGTGATTCTTAATTAGAAAATGTAATAAATGCTAGAAAACATAAAATACCTAATGTGCAAAATTCAAGCAATGTGCATATTTTTTGAAGATTTAATTTTTTTAAACTAAGCATGCTAAATTGTCAGGCATCAATCATATCACCAAAAGTTGCTGCAGTGCTGGACAGAACGAACACCAGCATTAGAAAATCAACAATAATACTTGCATCCGCATTCAACGAAGCTGGTGTTCCGACATCTGACACAGTATTTTCCAAGAGCACAATGCATCGTCATCGCAAGCTTTGTCGTCAACAAGCTGCAGCATGTATAAAAGAAGACTATATTCCCTCAAAATCAATTGTACATTGGGATGGTAAGCTATTGCCCGATGTTACCGGACATGTTACCAACAACGGTGATCGATTACCTGTCCTGCTCTCGTCACTTTCGATGGCACTACAAAGCTTCTTGGTGTTCCCAAGTTAGCATCCGGGTCAGGATGGGTAGCTGCTGATGCAGTATATGAACATATCAAATCATGGAAGTTCGAATCTATGGTCATCGGCATGTGCTTCGACACTGCGGCTTCCAATACTGGAAGACTCAATGGAACTTGCACTCTGTTAGAAGTAGCCCTGGGACGTAATCTATTATGGATGGCATGCCGTCATCACATGTTGGAAGTACTCCTTTCCGATGCATTCAATGTTTGTCTTGGACCATCCACTGGACAGAGATTTTGTTTTTTAAAAGTTTCGAGAAAAATGGCCAGAATTAAACCACACACCCGAAGCCAGATCCACCCCTTTGATAATCGTGTCTGATTCGATTATAAATTTATTAAGTGTCAACTTGAGGTCAGTCATTCATGTGATGATTATTTGGAATTTCTTCTGCTTGCTGCACAAATGGTTGGGTTGGAGGTTGATGTCAGCATTCGCAGACCTGGTGCCCTACATAGGGCAAGGTGGATGGCGAAAGCAATCTATGCATTGAAAATCGATCTATTGTTTGCAGGCAATGAAACCATCTTTCAGTTAACAGCTCGAGAATTACAAGGTAATCAGCGCTTTAATCGGTTTATCATATGTGTTTATCTTCAATCATGGTTTTCATGCAGGCTCACCGCAGATGCACCTGTGAATGATATCTTGTTGATAAAGCGTTTATACGAATATGTTGATGCTGTTCTTCGATCGACTGGATTGAAAATGATGATGCGTCACTCGTGGTACTTGAGTCCGGAACTGTCGACGCTTGCGTTATTTTAAACCCCTTTGTCGGACAAAGAAAAAACTGGCCTTGTTCGGACAATGCAATCAGAACGTGGACCGCATCTCATAAAAACACTATCAAAAAGTGTTGTTGATTTGCGTGCTTCTACCACATATTTTGAAACATCCAACATTGATGCCCGTTTTCTAGATGTTCCTGTTCCATCTTTTAAAGTTGCAGAAGATTTTGTAAAGAATCTGGTTTGTATCAATGACTCTGCAGAGCGAAGTGTAGCATTGATACAAAATTTCAATGACAGTATCACCAAGAATGAAGAACAAAGACAATTTTTGCTCCAAGTGGTTGAAAAACATCGGAAAAATTTTGTAATCGTGTAATCGTGAACAGCTGGCTAAAATTTAAATTTGAAGAACTTTTTTTAATTTTTGTCTACCCTACAGTACAAAGTACAAAATAAATAGCAGGAAGGCTTATTTGCATTGCTTATTATTATTATTTTTCAAGCAGATTGACATTGATTCAAGAATTAACTTGACAAAATGAATAAAACTTTGTTTTTCATAATTTTTTACTTAAATTTCAAATTTAAAAATATAAACCATTCAAGATTTATATATTTTGTTTCATTTAATATTATAAACAATACTAAGCATCAATTTGTTACTTAATATATCAGTTTCGCATATAATGCAACATTAACGCTGTATTAGATTTGACCGCGAATGATTTTACACCAAAATCTGGAACTTTAAACCTCTTGGGGGACCTCTTAACATTGTCCAAATGAGCTGAAATTTTGCAGGTTAACTACTGTTACCATACAGACATATTCTGTGGGGTGAGACATCAACATTTCAAAACTTCATTTTTTGGGACACCCTAATATATAAAAGTGTACCGGTACTGAATGGAAAAGCATCATCGTTCGCGGTTCTTACAATATCCTTAGAGATAGGACTCTACGACTTATCGGGCAAAGGGTTAAGCTTTCGCACAATTGCCATGCCAAGTAACGTATTGGTTAAAGATGGTTAGCTTAAAAGCTACAGAAAAAGCCGCCATCTTCATTTTTGGGGTGGATGTGAGGGAACCGTCTGTCAATCCTTGAAGTCTATCGAGTTGTACTGCGTCAACCAGAGACTGCCACTCTTACAGATATCATGTACCAGACGATTAAAGAAAATGAACCTGTTACGCCTCTAAGCATTATCTATGGTGAACGGCCAGTGTAAAATGAGGGATTAAATCCGATCATTTAAAAAATATGGTTCTGAAACGTTAATTTAGTCCCGAATGGGCCGTCAGCATAAAAAATGGGCTCCATATCTAGAATTTAGACCCCTGTGTCAGAGGCCATATTTCGTTAGTCTGACTCCTACAACACAACTGAAAACACGTGACATGATGTGTTGTGAGAGCAAAGCTACCTAGTCACTACACGGTGGACAATTGACGTTTGCTGAGAAGAAATGTAGTGTGCTGAAAAAAAAATACTACAAACAAAAATAACACGTAAACAATACAAACACAAATGGTTATAATAGCCAGAAGTTTAGACCTCAGGAAATCATGGTGGTCCTCAAAAGGACCAGTTTGTCGAGGGTTTAGAAAAAAAAAATGTATTTATGCCTTGGCAGCTGCGGCTTTCTTGGCAGTCGGCTTAGCTTTCTTGGCTGCTGCTGGTTTCTTGACAGCTTTAGGCTTGGCAGCGACAGCTTTCTTTGGTGTCTTGGGCTTTTTAGGCTTAGCTGCAGATACCTTTTTAGGAGACTTGGCTTTCTTTGGAGCAGCTGGTTTCTTGGCTGCAGTCTTCTTGGGAGACTTTGTAGCTTTCTTGGCGGCGGCAGCAGCCGGCTTTTTGGGTTTGGCAGCCTTCTTTGGTGACTTTGGTTTCTTCTCGGCCACTTTCTTTGCTGCTTTGGGCTTTTCGACCTTTTTCTTCTCGCCGATACGGAATGATCCTGCGGCACCCGTGCCCTTAGACTGCTTCAGAGCTCCTGCTTTCACTCCGGCTTTGAGTGCAGCCTTGAGACGAGCATTTATAGCAGTAGGATTGTCACCCAGTTTATAGTTGGCTACAATGTACTTCAGGATAGCTTGGCGTGATGAGCCTCCACGTTCCTTGAGTGCTTCGATAGCTGAGTTGACCATGATAGGCACTTTGATAAAAATTTCAAAATTTTTCTTATTGTCTTGTTGGTATTTAAAATAAGTGCATTAGGTAGATCTAGTTGCAAGCTTTCAAAAGACACCAAGTTTATGAATTTATCTTAATATGGAGAAAAGTTATGAAGTTTTTAAAGTCCTTATTTATTCATTGTACCTAAAAAAAAATTTGTGATCGAAATTTTGTGATTTTACAACTAAAACATGTATAACTTTTAAACCGTTTGAGATAATTGATGAAATTTTCAGTGTGATTACATCTATTATTCCTCTTTAGTAATATATAGTAATTAATACAAGTAGTGGGTACTTCTTTGATATATACATGTAACATATAAACCACACTGAACGTAAACCGATGAAAAAAAAGATCAACAATGAAATTTGTAAACAAAAATAATTTTATTGAAGTTCTTTATCCCAGAACTTATTGAAACTGATTCATCATTAAGACATAACAATAATTATAGTTAGAATAATGAAAAAATGATGTTTTTTGCTTTTTAACCATCATAGTAAGAAAAGATATACAAATCCAGAATAACTAAAACAAAAGTTATGCATTTTTCATAACCAAACAAAAAAATTAATGTACTGCAGAGAAATTGATTATCTGTTCTGCAAATAAAGAATCATACATAATAACTCTTGGTTAAACTATACATTTAATAAAAAGAAATAATGCTTTCGCATGACTGCAATAGACCAAAAGATGAAACGAACGACAGACTTTTTCAATGATTACAAACAAAATGCATAAAATCAAACTCAACATAGTTCAACCAATCAATTAGGTAAACTGGAAATATATTTTAATAATTATATATTTGGCTAAATTTAAGAAAACTTAATATTTATTTTTAGAACAAGCGCCATGAAGGTTCATTCTTTAAACATTATTATTCATATTAATATTAAATTTATTAAAATTTCTTTAATTGTAACCTTTATTCAAGATGTATAGTCATATCTTTTTTGCTTATATTTTTAAAAACAGTGTCACATAAAAAACTATAGCAAATGAGAATAAACAAATACAAAGTCAAAATTTATCATAAATCAACAAATAAAAGTTAAAATATTTTTTTTGTTAGATACCCAACAATTTCTTTAAAAAGTAACACAAATAAAAATGCCAAGAATATTTTAGTTATAACAGATTATTAAAATAAACAAGGCCTACATGGTAAAACTGGCATCCCCTAATATGATATCAGCTACTAGGAAATGCACTGACAGCTTTGTGACTTTGTCTTAACCATCATATAAAATGAAAATGTTGCTGTTCCCAATTTTTTTTACTGTACCCCGATATATTTTTTGAACATTACCTTCTGACCACATATGGTGCAGGGTTCTGCCAATAAGAGTTAAACTATTAAGTAAAACTAATTCACACAATAGTTTAATTTTGGGTTTGACTTTTTCAAAACTTTGCCTATTACCATTTTTAATGTCTTTTTCTAGGCCTTTTCGTTCTACATTTTCTCGTCGCTGGGCCATCAAAGTGAGCCTTTCATTTAAAGAAGCTCGATATTTGGCCTCTCTAGACATTACATCTTTTCTTTCTTTAGCACCACAGCGACTAGAAAATTCAATGATTCGTTGCTGCAGGTCCAGTGGCTTTGATGTAAGCCAGTCCATGGTCTTGTTCAGAGTGAATTTTATTTTCTCCTGTTTAAAGCCCACAGTTGCATTTCGACACCTGTGACACTGAGAGTCAAACATACCCAGAGCTCTCTCACTATGCATATTGTGAAGAGGAGCAGAAGAGGTTTTCTGCAGGAGTTCATCAGTCACAATTGATAGGGTGCCTTCCAAATAGTCAGCCAACTGTTTTTCCAACACCCTACAGAATGCTTCTGATAAACTTTTTGTTACCTCTCTAAACAAGTCACATGCGGCTGCTCCTCTGAGAGCCCTTAACACCTGATCCTCAGTATTCACAGGGCGCTCAAAACTATCTGTGGTCCAGTGGATGAGACACTCTGGATCAAGACCAATGGCCTGGAGCTTAATAATGCATGTTTTCATGACAGGAATCTAAAGAGAAAAAGTAATTTGAAAATTTGTATATTGATTGAGTCATTTATTATGTACTTAGAATGGAAAATGCATTAAAATTCTATCAAAATAATCATACTAATTCAAGATGCTTCATTTTCACCTCATTTTGGTAGAACACTGTCATCCAAGGACCTGTCAGCAACTTTCCAAACAAACCTATTAAAAAATAATGAAAGTGTTAATAACAAATATTTTTATGCACAAAAATAATTTTTATAACATTTAAAATATAAATGGTTTTAAATACATACCCAAGTTGAGTTGTGACAAATGGTTGCTCTAGTTCATTTAACAGGGACAGCCTAAAGGGGTTACTGGTACAATATTTTCTGAGAAACATGAGCAAAACACCCTGTAGGTGAATGATCACTCCTGCTGAGTGGAACAGGATGTGCAGTCTGTTTCCCACATATCTTGCAATAACCCCAATGTTGAGCCCAGACATTTTCAAGAAGGCCTTGAAGATCCCAGGATCACCAGAGTTAGTCTTGTATCTGTAGATAAAAAATTCTTCATTAAACTTCTATCATACGTACACCTTCAGTGTTACAGGTTAATAATAATAATAAAAATAAACTCACCTTAATTTGGAAATTGCATAAATAAGGTTTGCTGCTCTGCCTTCTTGACCAAAATTTCACACTTCTCTTTACAGCGAGCATCAAACAGCTTTAGAGTTTTTTTTGCCTCTGTCGCCAAGCCATCAAGAGGATGGAGGTTGCAATTCAGTTTTACCAACTGTTTGCAGAGAAGATGACCAAGTTCTTGGCTAACACAATTATTGACAGGGGCTCTATCTGAAAGTGTTGTTTGTATTGTTTGTTGGAATTTATATAAAATAAGGTGTTGCTGTGTGCCTGTAAATATTGCATATAATGTTCCTAAGTCTTTGGCACTATTCCCTATATGCTGGAAGTAATCTATTGTTGCCCCACCACTAAGTTTCCCCACTTCTAGTGTAAATGTCCTATCACCTAGTGAAATGTTTATTTCATTGTAGTGAGTACCATCAATGGAGGTTGCATCCCAAGCCAAGGTTGCAGACTCATGAGTCATATATAAATTTTCCGCCAGCTGCAAATTGGACATGACCCCCATTTCGTAGGCCATCTGTGCAATGGTAGATGAAGCAGGCATTTTACCGACAGATGTTTGAGTCAGTTCATTCAAAATGAATCTGACTAGCTGCCCTGCCTTGGCCACTGATACCTGGCTTACTAAGCAAGAGTAAATGCATTTGTGAAATGGGGCATCATAAGATTTACCTTGGCGGAAATTTTTTGAACCTTGGCTTGAATTGATGTTAGCCAGTTTTTTGTTCACCTCGTCTACATTTTTTGCAGCCTCTGCTGATGATGCCTTGAGGCCAGCCTCTTAAAATTGGCTAACTCCTCAAGCTGACTGCACAGAATGTTATTCTCTTTTAATAATGAGAAGTTAGCTTTTTTTAGTTGCCTTCTTTCCTCACGTAACTTCTCAATTAAACTATTTTTCCTGCGCAGCTCTTGGTTAATTCTGCTGGTCTGGAAGATCTTCTTTAAAACTCTCAC
This sequence comes from Bulinus truncatus, assembly GCA_021962125.1. Taxonomy (NCBI): domain Eukaryota; kingdom Metazoa; phylum Mollusca; class Gastropoda; family Planorbidae; genus Bulinus; species Bulinus truncatus. The sequence goes on along the minus strand of JAGDYQ010000016.1, from coordinate 4,817,399 downwards.
CTCTGCCTTAGCTCTTTCTAGCCGTTCCTTCAGACCAGCAGTTAAGGAAATCAGACGCCGATGATGGCAACAACGGGCACTATGCCTTGTAGGGGTTGTACCAGCCAGTTGAGGAGTATCAGGTGCTGCAGGTTGAAGGGTACTGAGTGGTGAAGGTAGTGGAGTGCAGGGAGCTGCAGGAGAAACACTGTGATTCTCCTTATCTCCAAGTTTGGATCTCTTGGCAGCCTGGTTTACTGGAGATCTTCGCTCAGGCTGTCTCTTTTGTGTAAAATTGAAGTCCTGCTCTAAATGATTCTTCATTTGAGGCCAACTTCTTTTGATGTTGCGTTTCAAGGTTCTGAAGTTATCCTGAACCTGTCTTACTTTTCCCTTAATGACATCCTGGGAAACAAACAGCCCTCTTTTCCTTGCGAGCTCCACCAACTTCTCACTACATCTTATAAGTGGAGCCACGTGGTGGTTCATATAGATAAACTGGACATGGCCATTTTTTAAGATAAGTCTACATCCACATTAGCAGCTAATTTTAGCAATTAAAAAGTTGTGCACTTGAGCTATATCAACAAAGAAAATCGATCACAGCAGCATTCAATTTTTTAATTAAACTTCTTGTGTCCAATGGTGAAGCATAGCGCTATCAAAATGTATCCATACCTTAATCATTCGGTGTATAATTCTTCAAACAATGCGCTTTTCTTGTAGGTAATTTTTCATCTTACTAAACGGTTATTTTTTTTTATTTAAAAATTGTATAATTCTTTCTTTACAAGTCAACACGGCTCTAAATGGTTACACACAAATAATCAACCTATAGAAGGCATTTGGGCTTCATCATAACAAAAGAAACCCATAGAAATCCTGACTTCGTTAACCAAATAATTTAATGATTTTTCAAATACTGACTTTAAAGTGTCAAGCATCATTTGCTAAAGTAATCAACCCCCCCCTCCTCCTCACAAGACACACACACTTTTTGCACCGTAATTTTGGCAAAGTGGTTTCCCTCTAGCACAGTGGTTCCCAAACTTTTTTGACCCATGGACCCCTTTTATAGTCAAAACTTGCCCACGGACTCCCAAGTGAAAACGCTGCATAAATTCATGGTATGAAAATTATAAATTAAAAAAAAAACAACATTTCGTTGAAAAAGTATTTACTGAAATTATAATTTTCGTTTAAAAATAAAAACAAAACAATGACGTGGATGAACTTGATGCGATGATATGAGTGTATTTATGTCCCAGCTCAATGTTTGTTGATGATATGAGTGTATTTATGTCCAGCTCAATGTCTGTGGATGATATGAGTGTATTTATGTCCAGCTCAATGTTTGTTGATGATATGAGTGTATTTATGTCCAGCTCAATGTTTGTGGATGATATGAGTGTATTTATGTCCAGCTCAATGTTTGTGGATGATATGAGTGTATTTATGTCCAGCTCAATGTTTGTGGATGATATGAGTGTATTTATGTCCAGCTCAACGTTTGTGGATGATATGAGTGTATTTATATGTACAGCTCAATGTCTGTGGATGATATGAGTGTATTTATGTCCAGCTCAATGTTTGTTGATGATATGAGTGTATTTATGTCCAGCTCAATGTCTGTGGGTGATATGAGTGTATTTATATGTACAGCTCAATGTCTGTGGATGATATGAGTGTATTTATGTCCAGCTCAATGTCTGTGGATGATATGAGTGTATTTATGTCCAGCTCAATGTCTGTGGATGATATGAGTGTATTTATATGTCCAGCTCAATGTCTGTGGATGATATGAGTGTATTTATGTCCAGCTCAATGTCTGTGGATGATATGAGTGTATCTATGTCCAGCTCAATGTCTGTGGATGATATGAGTGTATTTATGTCCAGCTCAATGTCTGTGGATGATATGAGTGTATTTATGTCCAGCTCAATGTCTGTGGATGATATGAGTGTATTTATGTCCAGCTCAATGTTTGTGGATGATATGAGTGTATTTATGTCCAGCTCAATGTTTGTTGATAATATGAGTGTATTTATGTCCAGCTCAATGTTTGTGGATGATATGAGTGTATTTATGTCCAGCTCAATGTTTGTGGATGATATGAGTGTATTTATGTCCAGCTCAATGTTTGTGGATGATATGAGTGTATTTATATGTACAGCTCAATGTCTGTGGATGATATGAGTGTATTTATGTCCAGCTCAATGTTTGTTGATGATATGAGTGTATTTATGTCCAGCTCAATGTCTGTGGATGATATGAGTGTATTTATATGTACAGCTCAATGTCTGTGGATGATATGAGTGTATTTATGTCCAGCTCAATGTCTGTGGATGATATGAGTGTATTTATGTCCAGCTCAATGTCTGTGGATGATATGAGTGTATTTATATGTACAGCTCAATGTCTGTGGATGATATGAGTGTATTTATGTCCAGCTCAATGTTTATTGATGATATGAGTGTATTTATGTCCAGCTCAATGTCTGTGGATGATATGAGTGTATTTATATGTACAGCTCAATGTCTGTGGATGATATGAGTGTATTTATGTCCAGCTCAATGTCTGTGGATGATATGAGTGTATTTATGTCCAGCTCAATGTCTGTGGATGATATGAGTGTATTTATATGTACAGCTCAATGTCTGTGGATGATATGAGTGTATTTATGTCCAGCTCAATGTCTGTGGATGATATGAGTGTATTTATATGTCCAGCTCAATGTCTGTGGATGATATGAGTGTATTTATGTCCAGCTCAATGTCTGTGGATGATATGAGTGTATTTATGTCCAGCTCAATGTTTGTGGATGATATGAGTGTATTTATGTCCAGCTCAATGTTTGTGGATGATATGAGTGTATTTATATGTACAGCTCAATGTCTGTGGATGATATGAGTGTATTTATGTCCAGCTCAATGTTTGTTGATGATATGAGTGTATTTATGTCCAGCTCAATGTCTGTGGATGATATGAGTGTATTTATATGTACAGCTCAATGTCTGTGGATGATATGAGTGTATTTATATGTACAGCTCAATGTCTGTGGATGATATGAGTGTATTTATGTCCAGCTCAATGTCTGTGGATGATATGAGTGTATTTATATGTCCAGCTCAATGTCTGTGGATGATATGAGTGTATTTATGTCCAGCTCAATGTCTGTGGATGATATGAGTGTATTTATGTCCAGCTCAATGTTTGTGGATGATATGAGTGTATTTATGTCCAGCTCAATGTTTGTTGATGATATGAGTGTATTTATGTCCAGCTCAATGTTTGTGGATGATAAGAGTGTATTTATGTCCAGCTCAATGTTTGTGGATGATATGAGTGTATTTATGTCCAGCTCAATGTTTGTGGATGATATGAGTGTATTTATATGTACAGCTCAATGTCTGTGGATGATATGAGTGTATTTATGTCCAGCTCAATGTTTGTTGATGATATGAGTGTATTTATGTCCAGCTCAATGTCTGTGGATGATATGAGTGTATTTATATGTACAGCTCAATGTCTGTGGATGATATGAGTGTATTTATATGTACAGCTCAATGTCTGTAGATGATATGAGTGTATTTATATGTACAGCTCAATGTCTGTGGATGATATGAGTGTATTTATGTCCAGCTCAATGTCTGTGGATGATATGAGTGTATTTATGTCCAGCTCAATGTCTGTGGATGATATGAGTGTATTTATATGTACAGCTCAATGTCTGTGGATGATATGAGTGTATTTATGTCCAGCTCAATGTCTGTGGATGATATGAGTGTATTTATGTCCAGCTCAATGTCTGTGGATGATATGAGTGTATTTATGTCCAGCTCAATGTCTGTGGATGATATGAGTGTATTTATGTCCAGCTCAATGTCTGTGGATGATATGAGTGTATTTATGTCCAGCTCAATGTTTGTGGATGATATGTGTGTATTTATGTCCAGCTCAATGTTTGTGGATGATATGAGTGTATTTATGTCCAGCTCAATGTTTGTGAGTAGTGACTGAAAATTCCCATGAGCACAAATTTCTGGTCGGTTTCTGTTTTCTTTGTTTGTGTGTGTTTGTGTCTGTGATGAAGTTCAACACAGCACTGAATCAACGTTCTACCAAATAGTAAGACGGAAAAGCAGTGAACAACTTCTGTACAATAACCCATGATGCAGGATATAAAATTGGGATCGGTTTTTGTAACCACAATTTGTGGTACCCTTGTTTAAAGATTGGTTTAAATTCCTCTTTTGTAAATATTTCAATAAGCTGCTCCTGTATTAGTAAGGATTCATCTGTGCCCAAGCATGCAAGGGCTCTACGCCCAGTCGGGAATATCCAAGTGAAGAATGTCTTCAGATCTTTGGCTCAGTTCTGCATGAAGAACCGTTAAGTGTTGACAGTAAGCAAGCTGATATTCAACTTTGCAATTTCGAAATATTTCTGTTCCAGGTTGCAGCTAGCTCTCATGTGACCAGCCTTCCCACAATTAAAACAGATCACGGTCTCTCTACCACTGGTTGCCACTCTATTCCTGGACACACCCACCACCGCTCTTGCAGCGAAAGATAATTCGGCAACACTTTCAACTCCCATGCTCCTCTCTGGGTGAGCCGTTGCATATTGCTGACAGAGTTCTACTGCCACTGCCAAACTGGTCGGCTTACGTTCTTTGAGAAACGCCACCAGCACAGGATCACATGACTGGTAAATTTTGTCTCGTAGAACAAGATCTCGAAGAGCTGTATAAGTTAACTCGGCCCCAGATAGATGCACCCACCTGTCAAAATACAACTGTACTTGGTCCATATACTGGTGGAACGTGTCCCCTGGCTGAGGTGTAGCTTCATGGAACTTCCTGCGGTAGCCTTCTTCCGTCAGTCCGAACCTGGTAAGCAAGACTTCGTACATCCTATCATTGTCTTCCAAGTCAGACATGGTGAAAGTCATGCAGGCTTGAAGGGCTCTTCCTGAGAGAAAGTTAAACAGAAACTTCCCCCATTCTTTCTTTGGCCAACATGCGCTTTCTGCGTGAATTCTGAATCGTTGCAGGTAGGCATCAATCAAGTCTACCTGTTCATTGAAGTTCTGCAGTTTCGGCCTCCACGTGTCTGCATATGTCGCCCGCTGTTCGCTCTTGATATCTTCTCTACCTCATCGCAGTTTTTCTTTTTTATTTCAATTTCTATCATTCTTAATTGAGTCTCTCTTTCTTTCTCCTGCCTCTCTTGCTCCTTCGCTCTTTCATCCCACGCCATTGCATTTTCAATAAATCCACTTAACTTCTCACCTTTTAGTCCTAATGAGACCCCTTTTTGACGGTACGATTCAACAAACCATCTTGGGATTTGGGGTCCATGTTGTTAACAAAAGTACCCGTGTGGCGTACCTTCAGACACAACACAATTTAGGACGAGCCCCCAGATATCACAACGTATTTTATCTTCCGTCGTGTTTTATCTACTACACAGATATCACAACAGGAACACTGACAACATAAAGTAACACAATCCTTTTTGAAAAAATGCACAATTGTCCTTTAATGTCCAAGCAAAAATATACATTAATAAACACTGAAATCCAAGAACAACCTCGCTGTCCAAGGGTCATCGTACTCTGCTGTTCACTGTCCAGTTACACACACACACACAGACCCGCAGCGAATTCAATACAGTCTCCAGTTACACACTCATGCTCTCCCCTGCCCATGCATACCATACCGTTATTCAAAACACAGCGTACACAGTCACTCTGTGACAATTATAATTTTTCCAAGTTTTGTTGGTACAGAAAAAGTTTTACCACAAAAACAGTCATTACGCTTTAAGTTGTAATTAAATTTAATTTGTCACCTTGTAGGTTCAAATTAGTTTCGTTAAGTTTGTCAAATAAATCACTCATAAAGGCTATGTTAAATTGTGTCGCAAATCATTGTCTTTGCTTTCCATGAATGCCAACACTAAATCAAAGAGCGCAAATAATCGATTTAAACATGCACCTATAGATAATCAACGTACTACTGTGTGAAGTAGTAAACGGTTATAGTCTTCGTCATTTTTCAAACAAAGTTGAGAAAACAAAAAGATTTTTTCGACCAAATGATGTCAATGAATGACACAATGTACTGAAAATACATTTGGTGCAGCTTGTTTTAAGTATGCCATACAGCCTCTTTCTATTCCTACCATTGCCAGAGCACCGTCAACAGAAATGGTATTAGTCAAGGGTAAAGCTTTTACATTGAACAATCTTTTTAATTCAGTAAATAACGTTTCACATTTTGTTTCCAAACATTTAGCAAATAACAATTCTTGAAAACATTTTTCTTCTTTTACAAATCTCACATAAGCTAAAAGTAAAGCTTCGTTTCCTGGTAAAGTAGACTGGTCAAGCTGTATGGAAAATTCATAACTTTTAAAGTAATAACATAAAGAATTTTCTACGGACTGAGCCCATTCGTCAATCCTATCTTTGTACTGTATTATTACTCATGGTTTTTATTATATCTGTAACAATAGCTTTAGATAGATTCATTTGGGGCACGTGATTATTCACCAACACATAAATAGGAGATGTAGCTAAAATTTCGTCAGACCGACGAAAGACATCGAGACCTACGAGATACAGACCGACAGTTCGACAGACTGACAATAGAGACATCAGGATACCAGTTGTAGAGATAGTCAAAGGAGAAGTTAGTGGAGAAATAATAGAGACACAAGCTATCAAGTTATTGAGTTTTACAGTACACAGTCAAAGTCTATTTTATTGAAGTATCTCTGAATAATTCTTTCGGGAACTACGTGTTATATTGTGTACGAAGCATTTGTGAATACTGCTGCACATAAGTTCATACTACATATGTTTTCTTATTGTTGAATAAATATAATTGAATCGTGGAACTTTGCCTCATTGATTGGTGTGTTGTTTGAGAGTGCAACGAGACTGAACGCTACTTAAGATTATAAACCAGTTATAATATCGGCAGCTACATAAAACCAGTATAGTTATCTGAAGCAGCAGTGAGGAACACACAGTGTTACCTTGGAGAAGCATTACATCAACAAGTACATAACATTATATATAAAAATATAATGTTACATTTGGTGGCGCGGTAAAGAACAGACTGGTGCGACAAACTAGAGACCTCGACTAAACGCGACTGTGAGAACCTGTGACGACGCCCGTGGAATGTCCAATGTAAACAGAGCAGTCCAGAACTAATTACATGCCAGGTGAAGATCTGTAACAAACACAGTAGACAACTCCAGTACTGATGACCTGAGTCAACGAGAATACCGTAATACTCCGAATTTTCTGGCAGTACGACATTCAAGCTGTGAAGTCTATTGACATTTTAGTTACTCAATTTTGTGAAGTTTTTTAAAATTTTCTAAAGTGAACATTGACAGTAAATAAATTAAAGTGATTTTAAAATTTGAACATAACATTAATTATTAGTTAAAGTGAAATTCCAAGGATATATAAACAGCCAGACGTAAACACAGATGTGTACAGATCAAGTGGATCGTCAGATAAGCAAATTTAAGTTTAAAATTTACTGTATACTATAGTGCTCTCATTTTTTTTGTTCTATGTCTAATAATATCTAACCAAAAGATTAGCTTTTGTTTGGAGATCCTTTTAGCGTTTTTATGCTTCTATGTATTATAGTTATTGGATAATTCCATGATTTTTTTTAACCTATTCAAGAACTACTTACAATTAAGTGTTTCATATTATGTTAACAAGATGTTTCAGTATAACCATATTTTAATCTCCATTTCAAATTTCTGTACGATATGTGACAAAACTATTGTAATGCAGAAAGACATTTGTACTGACTTGTGTACTGTATAAAATATTTTTATATGGAGAAGGAGGGTGTAAAAATAGCTTTAGATAGATTCATACAATTTTAGAACCACTGATTCAGTTGGTTAGTTAACATTGAAAACTCATGGGTCCAGGACACTGTCATATGTTTTGATAACTAGAATTCCAGCGGTATCTTTGTTTAGGGTAGAATTAGGTTGTCATCACAGGTCTATGACCCCCAGAGGTAGGTGACGATAGATGTAATTAGGCAGACAAAGGAATACTAGCCCATAGTGAGTTTTCAGCCGCACCAATCCCTAGGCTGGAATAAGAGTCATTAATATGTAGATGAGTTAGAAAGGGTGTTAGTGAACTAATCAAAAGTTCTGGGCGTTTGGGGCACGTGATATTCACCAACACATAAATAGGAGATGTAGCTAAAATTTCGTCAGACCGACGAAAGACATCGAGACCTACGAGATACAGACCGACAGTTCGACAGACTGACAATAGAGACATCAGGACACCAGTTGTAGAGATAGTCAAAGGAGAAGTTAGTGGAGAAATAATAGAGGCACAAGCTATCAAGTTATTGAGTTTTACAGTACACAGTCAAAGTCTATTTTATTGAAGTATCGCTGAATAATTCTTTCAGGAACTCAGGATACTAAGTGTCAAAGTATTGCCAGAGAATTCCTTCGGGAAACTGGAATACTACGTGTTATATTGTGTACGAAGCTTTTGTGAATACTGCTGCACATAAGTTCATACTACATATGTTTTCTTATTGTTGAATAAATATAATTGAATCGTGGAACTTTGCCTCATTGATTGGTGTGTTGTTTGAGAGTGCAACGAGACTGAACGCTACTTAAGATTATAAACCAGTTATGATATCGGCAGCTACATAAAACCAGTATAGTTATCTGAAGCAGCAGTGAGGAACACACAGTGTTACCTTGGAGAAGCATTACATCAACAAGTACATAACATTATATACAAAAATATAATGTTACAATATCGAAAGTTGGTTTGTGCAAAACTGTGCATATTACCTCACTTACAGCTGGTAAAATTAGTTCTTTACCAATAGTATGCAGCTTTCCGGACCTTAGAATTAATAAAGAATTATTATAAGCAGCTATCAGTCCATCATCATCTCGCTTAGATGTTGTCCCTATGTGTTGTTGCAGTGAGGGTATTCTCAAATATTTTTCTTTGACTGTTTGAAAAAAAGCGTTAATTCCTTATCCTTTTTGTCTAAGACTGAGAAAATTAGTTCATAAACTTTGTATCAGCATAACATAGAACTTAATTTGATGTACTATGTACAACTCTTTTATAGTGTACTAGATATTAAGCCCGGCGTTGCCCGGGAAATCTAGGTGTAATGTTAAACCCCTTCCTAATCAATATAATTAATTAAATTAGGTGCTGTTTTATGCCACTTTCCTAATGTGCAGAAATGACCTACATTTCATACGTCAAAAGATGTGGCTGCCATAACCAACAAACCATCATCAAAAAGTAATCCATCGAGGGAACAATAACCTCCAGTACACAATTTACGTGAAATCAAGTGCAGAGTTGTTTTTTTTTTTTATTTGACGTCTATTTATAGCTAAAATCAAAACAAATCATTAAAAAAATGCACTGAAAAGTAAAAAATAACTACTTTACTATGTCATTTTGCAGCGCGAAGGCACTCATCGGGAAATGACGTCATAGAGGATTTTTTTTTTATTATAGCGACGGCGCTCCCATTCTGCAAATGACGTCATAGGTCATGAGTTATTTACGAACGCGCTCGCTAGTGACCTAGTCTGATTAAAATGCTTACTGTTGTAATAAAAACTAAAATAATTGGAATGATATTATATATTATTTTTATTTAATATTCAGGACTTTTACATTTCAAAATAAAAAACCAATGACACTATTTAAAACTGTAGATTTTTAAAAAAGAAAAATCGAATCGAAGACGCCATTTTGAATTATGTTTTCATGACCTCGCTGGTCACGTGATTAGTTTATCAAATACTATTTTTTTTTATTATTTCTGGAGGTCGTTTATTTATAGAACGGATTCCCCACACGCGACCCGCGACCCGGACAAGTTTAGCTGCTTTATAATGTAGATGTTTATATTGTAGTCAAGTTAGTGCGTGCAGCGGCGTTATTTCATTCATGTAATTGGTATAAACGTGTTTTCGGCCATCTGTCTCACACCGCACCATGATTGTTATTATTTTAATTAAGGCACTTGTTACGGGACCATACGTATGGTCTCCGTATTTTTTTTACTACGGGTACCAGCCGTAGATAATATTGCTCCACACCCTAACCCTAACCCTATCCCTAACCCTAATCCTGAAAAAAAAATTCTGAAAAAAAAGAAAATTTATATATGTCATGTTCCTCATACCCTAATGTAATGGTCACGTATGGTCCCATAACAAGTGCGTTTAATTAATGTGCACAACTAGTTTATTTATTTATTTATTTTATTTTGATTTCCATAAAAATAAAAATAAAAGTTCACAATTTTACTATTTTACATTAAACCTTTCACGGACCCCCTAAAGTTGTTCAGGGACCCCGAAATGAATTAACATTTTCCGCGGACCCCCTGTATGATGCCAGGGACCCCTGGGGTCCGTAGGGACCAGTTTGGGAAACACTGATCTAAACTATTGCTCTCACCCTGACAAAACTATATTTATAATTAGTAAAGATGAATGTTAAATGGCTCTTATATTGTATATCAAAACATTTATCGGAACATTTGATATATTTTATATATGCTCTTATATTTTATTTTAAAACATTTATCGGAACATTTTGTTTACAAACTTTTTTCCATAATATGCAAAAATGACAAAACATAACCTATATAATTTGAAGTTAATAGATGTCATAAAACTTACCTATATGATATAATAATAACAGATGTTCTGTTGACTCTGTGGTTATGTTAGATTTGTTCAGCTCACTACAAAGTACAAGAAGTAAACAATGTAATCCATTGTAAGTTGTACTTAAGGCAAGGGGGACTATTTTCACCGGGGCCGACATCCGTGCGACGAACGGGCCAAAAACCTTTTTTTCTTTTACTTTTCTATAAATGTTTAATAGCAATAGTTGAAAGATATAACTTAAAAACTATTCTTGTGACTGTTTAATTTACGTTATACTAAAGCAGTGGTCGAGAAATATTTTGGGGCCACGTGCCCTAAATTCAACCAAATAACCACTTATTTATAACAAAGTGCCGACACTCCAATAATTCTTTTTTGTAAAGTACCCTAACGGGCCATCGGGGAGATAAAGTGTAGAATTCACCTTTTTATGTAACTTCGGCATATAAAGGGATTGTGTAGTTAGCACAACGCCCAGCAACCTTTTCTCCCACAACTTAAAGTCGGGTACCCATTTAAAGCTGGGTGGACTTGTGGACTTACACCAAGAATTGCAAAAATCCCAAGGCTCTTATTGAGGTTCGAACCCTGGACTCTCCGTTCAGCAGTCGAGCACACTACACCGCACGGCATTTAAGGCAGTGATATTTTAGTCAAGTGCCGATTGATTAGGCTCTATGTGCCGACTGATGTCTGTGTGCCGACTGATGAGGCTCTGCGTTCCAACTGATGAGGCTCTGTGTGCCGACTGATGAAGATCTGCGTGCCGACTGATGAGGCTCTGTGTGCCGACTGATGAAGATCTGCGTGCCGACTGATGAGGCTCTGTGTGCCGACTGATCTTCGTACCGACTGATGAGGCTCTGCGTGCCGACTGATGAGGCTCTGTGTGCCGACTGATGAAGATCTGCGTGCCGACTGATGAGGCTCTGTGTGCCGACTGATGAAGATCTGCGTGCCGACTGATGAGGCTCTGTGTGCCGACTGATCTTCGTACCGACTGATGAGGCTCTGCGTGCCGACTGATGAGGCTCTGTGTGCCGACTGATGAAGATCGGCGTGCCGACTGATGAGGCTCTGTGTGCCGAGTGATGAGGCTCTGTGTGCCGAGTGATGAGGCTCTGTCTGCCGACTGATCTTCGTGCCGACTGATGAGGCTCTGCGTGCCGACTGATGAGGCTCTGTGTGCCGACTGATGAAGATCTGCGTGCCGACTGATGAGGCTCTGTGTGCCGAGTGATGAGGCTCTGTGTGCCGAGTGATGAGGCTCTGTGTGCCGACTGATCTTCGTGCCGACTGATGAGGCTCTGCGTGCCGACTGATGAGGCTCTGTGTGCCGACTGATGAAGATCTGCGTGCCGACTGATGAGGCTATGTGTGCCGACTGATGAGGCTCTGTGTGCCGACTGATGAGGCTCTGTGTGCCGACTGATGAGGCTCTGTGTGTCGACTGATGAGGCTATGCGTGCCGACTGATGAAGATCTGCGTGCCGACTGATGAGGCTCTGTGTGCCGACTGATGAGGCTCTGTGTGCCGAGTGATGAGGCTCTGTGAGCCGACTGTGGCACGTTTGCGTTAAGTTCGCCACCACTGTCCTAAAGTTTGAAAAATTCATTGCTTCATGAACAGAGCCGCACCTAGTGATTTGGGGACCCCGGGGGGCTTGGCCTCTTTGGGGGCCCCTGCATTTTGAGATTCGACACCACGACATGAGATAATGCACTAAGTATATTTTTGGGGCCCTTTCAAGCTGGGGCCCGTGGGGACTTTCGAATTTGAACGCCCCCTCCTCCACCCTAGTTACGCTTCTGTTCATAAATATTAATTTTTAAATGTATTTGAGTTATTAGTTAAATTTGAAATTAACCAAAGTATATTCACCTCATCTTTCATTGTGATACTTTCCCTTTATGAAAAGACAAAACTTGAAAAAGAAAATCCCATGTTTTTAAAGAGTTTTAGTTTATCCATAATAAAGTTTAGGTATTTGTTTTGCAGTGAAATGTTTCATTTGTCGGCATTCATATTTTTAGCGATTTTAAACGTTTTGATTGGTGTGACATTTTAGCCTATTTTTATCAACTATCATATTACTTGATTATTTATAAGTTATAAAAATATAACATAAGAAAAACATTGAATTTTTCATAATGTTGATGTAAGTTTGGGAAAAGATGTGTGTGTGTGTGTGTGTGTGTGAAGGGAAATGTGTGTGATTTGTGTGGGGAGGGTGTCACATTCTGTGAGGTTTTGGTGAAATCTAGCCCTCTCCTATTTCCTCATCCCTCTCTCGTGTTGTGTCATCGACTCAGGGGGAGATTACAAAGGGAAAATTTCAAAGGCTTTGGTCTTCCCAGGTGTTTGCTATGTGGTCAACACATCTGGCGCCAGGGGGAATTAACCCACTTAACACGTCCGCTAACGTCAATTGGGGAAGATTAAAGTAGACAGGGGAGGGAATTGGTGCCCTCATCATATTCAAGCGGGAGAGGGGTGGGCACTCTGTCCCTTTATTGCTTCACGTTTGAAGGTCGCAACTGACCACGCGTGATGGGTGTGGCCTACACGGTTCGCTTCCCATTGGTCAGTGAAGCGGAAGTTTTGGTGCGCATGAATCGCGAGAATGGATCGATGTGCGTGGATGGAGACTTCAGTTAGTTTTGAGTGAGTTGAGAGTTAGGCAGTCGAAGAGAGAGGACAGTTGAGCTCAGACTGCGAGCCGGTCGGCTTGAGTAAATCCTGGGCTGGGGGGGACAGACTGAGTGTAGCTGGACTTAGATGTTTGACCAGCTTAGTTCTGAGTTCTGCTTAGAACTCCCAGCCCCAGGTAAGGACCATTAGGTCTTGTTGTATAACTGTTTAATATATTTATGTGTAGTAGCCGAGAAAGCTACTTGCCCTTTTTAGGGCACAATGATGGTCTTTTTTTATGTAAATAAATATTTGGTGTATTTACATTTGTGTCGAGTTATCATTTCTTGTTGTGTTGTGCGTGTCCTGTGGGAACCACGTGGCTGGGAAATATACAAATACTGGCAAAAACTCAGTAGGTGATCATCCTCGTAGACAACGACCACATGGATCCCACAAGGGGCCCGTGACAAAGGGGCAAACAGAACAGCCTCAGACGTCGATTTTCTGGCTGCCTATGTTGAACGGAAACAATGCTTCTAATGCCATATTAATAATGTGGGCCCTGATAAATGGGATCTGACGGCTTTCGTGTGTGTACTGACAGCTGCTTCATGTGAGTACTGACAGCTGCTTCATGTGAGTACTGACAGCTACTTCATGTGTGTACTGACAGCTGCTTCATGTGTGTACTGACAGCTGCTTCATGTGAGTACTGACAGCTGCTTCATGTGTGTACTGACAGCTGCTTCATGTGAGTACTGACAGAGGTATGTGGGTACTGACAGGTGTATGTGGATACTGACAGAGGTATGTTGGCCCCGTATAAATGAGTTAAGAATTAAGGAAGGGAGGGTCACAGGAGTCCTTAATGTCAAGTATAAGGGACTCAGCATTTTTAAGAAACATGCTACTAGCTAGTTTTCTAAGGGCCCTTGTAAAGGTAGAACTTTTATATATTTTCCCGGACCCAGTTTTTAGATGATTGTAACAGGAGATCGGGGTTTTTATTTTGCCAAACCGACAGTTACTTGCTAATCTTCTTACGGAACATATGTGACATACTTTTTTGTTAAGCAAATTTTTTATTGCTCGTTTGAGAATGTACATTTTCTATCCGGTGCAATCCGGCGTTTTATAATATATTATCCGGAACTTGCATAGTATTATTGAAAAGGACAGTCTCTGTATTATATCATTTGATGTGTATTTTGTATAATAAATATTGTATCAGCAATCTAGACTTGTTATTTTTGAGAGAGAGTTTGTAGAGTCTTGAGAGTGGAAGGCCACAACGTTATCACAACGCCTCTACACCACTTATAAAAACACCAACAGCGCTCAAATGTAAATTGCCTTGGTAATGTAGCTGCAGATACAGACATATGTGGGAGACATCTTTTTATGTGACGAGTCATATCTCATAATTTTATTGTCACTACTTAACGTACAAACAAGAAATATAAGAGTACATAAACAAATTCATTATTTTATTGTTTCTTGATACTTTACGTACAAACGTGATATACAAGTGTCCACAGACAAATTCATTATTTTTTCACGTAATCCTTCACATTTTTCTTCAAATTTCTTTCGATGTAATTATTTAATTTGAAACACGTTAACCCTACCAACTGCACAACCAATGAAAAACTAAAGATGGCTGCTACAGAATAACAAATGACATCACTTCCGGCAAATGCATACAGAACACTCAAACAGATGAACCAAAGAAAATTACACACGATCAAACCGGACATTGTAAGTCCACGAAGGTGATGTAGATCATGTGACAGTACGTCACTAGACTTTCCTTTGTTGACGTCATTTCCGATGTATGTCGTTATAAGATTGTTCCAGAAAACTTGCTCTATGTGTCCACTAGGTGTGGAAGCGAGTTCTTTAAGACTTGATACTTTGATATCATAATCTGATGGAAGTTAGACAATAATATCAATTAAAATTAAGTTATCATTATTTCAGAAGAGCAACATCACCGCAAAAACGAATTCAATAAATGTAATTTATTATAAAATACACACATATAATACTGTACATATAAATGTTATATTTGTATTTAATTCTACATAAAGTGCCAAAACTCAACTGGTAAATCTTGTATTGTCTTCCTCCTCTTCTGGTACCTGGCAACATCCATGAGAACCTGCCTGGTAATAAAGGTAATTTAATGCAAATTATATTTCCCTATTTTAATAAGCTGGTAAACAATTATTCATTTCTTCTAAAGCAAATATAAATATTGAAACAAATATAGATTTTGATATATAAGAGTACAAGCCAATTCTCTTATTTTGTACATATTTCCCCCGTTATATTTCGTTATAAGAATAGGGGAAGTGGTTGTTGATTTTGTTATGCATCGCTATTTATTTTACATACGAAGATTAATTAATACATGCACAATACTTTAAAATAAAATCGATACGGAACGATGCGATTAAAACTACATTAATTAGACAAGAAAATGAACATATAGCTTAGCTGCATTCATATAGTAATTTCATGTGTCAATTAATTGAAACAAAGATTTGATAAATATTCAGATGACATATTGTCCTTCTACAGAGAGAGAAAATTTCTTCTTTTATATGTTTTGCCCTTCCGTCTTATTAAACCATGTTTCCCACCTGGTCGGGGGGGGGGGGGCATTTTAAAAATTTCAGTTTTTCATCATTTTTCGTAAAAAAAATTTTTTTGTATTTTGTTTCCCAAAAACTTTCCTAAAAATTGAGTTAAGTTCCATTAGCCCTGTCGGAGCAGACGATGGGTAGCATTTTTGTTTCTATATCCTCGACATTTGTTGGGATTTTTTGTGGTTAGCACCAGGCTTGCGGAGCCGCCATTTTTCCCAGGCTCGGCTCTGGCTCCCGAAAATCTGACGGCTCCGGCTAGGCTCCCGGCTCAGCTCCGGCTCCCTATTAAGATAGTATCTCAAAAGTCAAAATTTATGCAATTGTGTCACGCTAACATGCCGCTGGTGAAAAGTTATGCAAATTTTGCCGCGTTCACTCCCATCGTCAGGAACTTGAAAAATATACGCATTGTCGGTTTTACTAAAAACAAGCCATTTCAACGCATCCAGAAACATATTATTTTTGACTGAGGTTTCACTAGTCGCTATGTTCATAAGTAATAAAAATTTATTTCACTGATCCAATTAGAAAATAGTAAAATGATAAATTATTTAAAATATTTTAAAGACTTCAGTATTTATATGTATTATTTATAAATTCAAAGTGACTATTCGGACCCGGGTCCCAATAAAGTCCGATAGTTATTCAGACCCGTGGCAAATATGAACTTAGATTAGTTATACATAAACTTTTTTTTAGATGCTCTATTGTCCCCGTTTTGTCTGTCCGTCCGTCCGTCCGTCATCACCCTAGATCTCAACAACCATAAGTCCTAGACCCATGATGTATATATATCATTTTGTAGGTCTTGGCCTGCCAAGAAATGACTTTTTCCATTTCGCGATCTGACCTCTCAGGGCCGTAAAAGGGGCCTTAGTACCGTTTTTTACTATATAAGCTATATTAATAAAGGAGCGCTGTATCTCAGCAACTATAAGTCCTAGACCCATGATGTATATATCATTTCGTAGGTCTTGGCCTGCCATGTGTACATCAAAAGTTCATTTTGCGATAGGACCTCTGAGGGCCGGGCTTCATGGCTCCTAAGGGGCTTATATATTATATATACACCTTGTACGTTCAATAACCCGTTCATTTGGTGCGAAATACTGCAGCACGTAGTTTCACCAAGATTTATTAAGAAACTCATCAAATGAAATAGTAAGCTTGTGTTCTGAGTTTAATTGAAAGTATCAGAGCTATGCAACAATTGACGGAGTTTTCGGACGATTAAATGACTATAATTTAGAATGTTTTCAATTATGAGTCCTATTTCAGTAACCACAAACCACTTGTAGTTAGATTTAAGAGACAATAATTATTTTTCAAATATAAAGAAACGTCTTTATAATTTTTTTTTACAAATATATGCATTACACAATTGAATTTATAAACATTTCCAAAATTTACAAATATTTACTGAAAGCTAACAAACGTACTGATACATAACACGAAAATGCGCTAACACGTCCTGTGTCCAGAATGGAACAGGCTTAATTGCTTGTTTATTGTTTTTTGTTTATTTTATGAAAGTTGTTTGAATTTTATTATTCAATCGGTACTCAGTGCAGTGGATAGGGTTCCGACTAAACGGTCTCGGTATTATTTTTTTTCGGGTTCCGTCTATAGATGTGCGCATGCGTGACAATCGCAATTTTTTGTGTTCGGGTCCGGCTATAGATATCTATGGGTTCGTCGTTAAGCCGGCATAGTCGGATTAAACAATTTCATTCAAATAACAAACATAAAAAACAAAAAAAAATGTGTTCGCCAAACCAGTATCTTTACACCCTGAAACCATTTAAATTAAGCCTTATAATTATATTTACTCTATTTCATCTAGTCTGTTTATAATAAAATTGTTAAATAGCGAAACCGACCATTTTGTTTTCAGTCTATTACAAATGGCGGTCAAATAATATACGAAATGACGCGTTCTATTTGTCGTCGTAGCAAAAATTTACTTTTAAATGATTGATACAATTATTCTATGAAATAGAAATGTTTTTACTTTATATTTAACATAATAATATGCAATTTAAAAAATTTCGGCGGGTAAACAAGATTTAAAACGAATACAAAACGATCCCCATTAAAGATTTATTGTGGTGATGTGCGTGCACGCTATCATTTAAATGCTGTTACTGTTGTGGCGTTCGTAAAACATGACAACATTTCAAATTGTAGAAGGCAAACAATCAAACCAATTTGGAATTTTAAAGCTAAAATAAAAATTCTGCTGTAAAAAAAAACATTTGGGTGCCTGAGGCACCAGATTTTTTTGGCTCCGGCTCTGGCAAAAATTAGCGGCTCCGCGGCTCCACGGCTCCGGCTCGGCTCCACAAGCCTAGTTAGCACAATGATCAGCCACAAAAACTTCCCCAATTGAAGTCAGGTACAATGCTTGGCAGACTTGTGGGACTTCAACTAACTTAAAAAATGTGTTTGGTTCTCACCAAGGTTCGAACCCAGAACTCTCAGGTCAACAGTCGGGCATCGACACGACTCGGCCATCCGTCCTTCTTTCCTAGTACTCATTAATAAACCTCTTTCCTTCATAATAATTTATATGATCTCATGCAGAGTAGTTCGTATAAATAGACAATAATTAAGCTTCCCCCCCCCACACACACACAAACTGAAATAGGGCCCTATTTCACTATCAAATATGATATAGGGCCCTATTTCACTATCAAATATGATATAGGGGCCCTATTTCACTATCAAATATGATATAGGGGCCCCGACATCAACATTTGCCCATGGCCCCGAAATATTTTTCTGCCACAATAAATCGTCCAACAACCAAGATCTAGGCAACAATAAACTACATGAACTTGCAGATAGGGAGGGTGCATACGGAATGGAAATCAGCTCAGAGAAAAGCGAGATAAGCGAGATAATGATCAACACTACAGATGCCTGTAGTGCAAACATCATATTGAACCATCTAAAGCTGGAAGAAGTACAGAACTTCAAAATATCTGGGAGACATCTTATCCGAAGACGGAAGCTGCGGAGCGGAAATTTGGGGGGTCAGGATTGGATCAACTATGGCGGCTACGGCTAAATTAAACAAAAAGTGGACCAGCAAAAGCATTAGCCTACTTACGAAACTCAAACTTTACAGAGCCCTAGTTAAAACCATTGCCCTGTATGGGTGTGAGACATGGAAACTTCTAGCAGCCACGATAAGGAAGCTACATACATTTGAAAAAAATGCATGAGGAAAATCTTACGAATCTCCTACCTAGAACGCCAGACTAATGAGTTTGTCTGGGAAAGAAGAGAATATCCTCGATAGCTGGCCTTCAGGAAACGATTATGGCAACAATCGAGAGACGTAAGATAGCATAGTTTGGACATATGTCAAGTTATGACAGCCTGCCAAAAACCATTCTCTATGGGACTGTAGAAGGCCGTCACAGAGAGCGCCAGAGGAAATGTTGGTTTGACAATATAAAAGAATGGACAGAGCTACCAATAAATGAACTAAAGACAGCTGCGCAGGATAGGCAACTATGGAGAAATATGTCTGTTGATGTGTCCATTCGTTCCCCCAACGATCACATCAGTTAAGGTTATGATGATGTTGATGATGATCTAGGCTTCACTCGGTAGAAGATACATTTCTTGAAAGTAACATTTTAATTTACCATATCTTTCTTAAAACGCGTTATATTTTCCCAGACTAAGGAAAAAAAAACAATATAATCATTAGACACACCAGAGTAATTAAACACATTAGAATTATCGAACACATTAGAGTTATTGAACTCATTAGAATTATTGAAAACATTAGAATTATTGAACACAACATAATACCTTTGAAGTGACTTACCTCCCTAGTTAACCAAGAGTGGCCCAATGCTAGAACATTAAAGCAACTTACCTCCCTAGTTAGCCAAGACTGGTCCAATGCTAGAACATTACAGTGACTTAACTCCCTAGTTAGCCAAGACTGGTCAAATGCTAGAACATTACAGTGACTTACCTCCCTAGTTAAATGAGATTGGCCCAATTCTAGAACATTAAAATGAATTACCTCCTTAGTTAACCAAGAGTGACCCAATGCTAGAACATTACAGTGACTTATCTCCCTAGTTAACCAAGAGTGATCCAATGCTAGAACATTAAAGTGACTTACCTCCCTAGTTCCCCAGGACTGATCCAACATATTAGCGACTCCGTACACTGGGAGCACAACAAACATGGCCGGAAATAAAAGGGCGTAGGCGAATCCGTAGATAAGACACAAACTTTCCCGTGGGTGCAGGGCAGCGGCGTAGACTATTGATATGATGAGGAGAAAGACTAGGAAATATGGACGAAACTGGATGTAGCCAAAATCTCTAATATCTGAGGAATACGAAACAAATGAATTTATTTAAATCTTTAATATCTCAGAAATATAAAACAACAACATTTTTTATTAAATGTGCTATAAATAGCTGGCTTTAAACTAGACGTATTTGATAATTATCAAATTTAACTTATTAAATTCGTTGAGGATCGCTGGCTCATAAAAGCCTCTGACGAGCAGAGGCAAAAAAAAAAGACACCCCTCCCCTTTTCGCCGAAAAAAAAAGTGTCGCCAGTTTGGCAGTTTCCCATCAGTTTGGCAGTTTCCCATCAGTTTGGCAGTTTCCCATCAGTTTGGCAGTTTCCAATCAGTTTGGCAGTTTCCCATCAGTTTGGCAGTTTCCCATCAGTTTGGCAGTTTCCCTTCAGTTTGGGCTATTTCAATCATAGTTTGAGAACCGCTGAACTATTATTTTATATTTTTTACTTTAAAAAAAAATTTCAAGGATAGACTAGTTGATACAGACTAGTTAATTTAAATTAACCTAGAAATTTATAACAGATGGGGCAAAATATTTCTACTAGTTATGTCTTTAATGAAATTCGAACAGGTGTCTGAAAATATAAATAGTCAAGTTTTTGAGTAGATAGTATTGGACTACAGCTTGCTTATGTCGTTTCTATATGACAATAAAGGGTTACATTATGTCTTGATTCTACAGGCAATACAGCCTTATATTATTGTATACAGAGCCAGTCTTACGTTGATAGAGAGCAT
Organism: Bulinus truncatus; assembly: GCA_021962125.1. Taxonomy (NCBI): domain Eukaryota; kingdom Metazoa; phylum Mollusca; class Gastropoda; family Planorbidae; genus Bulinus; species Bulinus truncatus. The sequence continues at coordinate 4,796,315 of JAGDYQ010000016.1, read as the reverse complement.
CGTGTGAAGAACATCACCTAACATTCTTCAACCCTCTGTTAGCCTGGGAACTGGGCCCTTTCCCCATCTATTTAATACGGGACCCATGACGTATACATTTACATCTTTTTAATACGGGGCCCATGACAAGATCTAGTATTTAACACATTTTATTATTACTTCAAAATAAAACTCTCAGCATGGTGTCTACTTACATTGGTCAGTGGGGGTGGGGCATGGTGTCTAATTGCATTGGTTAGTGGAGGTGGGGCATGGTGTCTACTTACAATGGTCAGTGGGGGTGGGGCATGGTGTATACTTACATTGGTCAGTGGGGTGGGGCATGATGTCTACTTACATTGGTCAGTGGGGGTGGGGCATGGTGTCTACTTACATTGGTCAGTGGGGGTGGGGCATGGTGTCTACTTGCAGTGGTCATTTGGAGTGGGGCATGGTGTCTACTTACATTGGTCAGTGAGGGTGGGCATGGTGTCTACTTGCAGTGGTCAGTAGGGTGGGGCATGGTGTCTACTTACATTGGTCAGTGGGGGTGGGGCATGGTGTCTACTTACAGTGGTCAGTGGGGGGTAGGGCATGATGTCTACTTAGAGTGGTCAGTGGGGTGGGGCATGATTTCTACTTACAGTGGTCAGTGGGGTGGGGCATGATTTCTACTTACAGTGGTCAGTGGGGGTGGGGCATGGTGTCTACGTACAGTGGTCAGTGGGGTGGGGCTTGGTGGTTATTTAGTTTTCCAATCCACAATAATGGCTCTGATTGAATGTAAACTTAACAAATAAATCACCTACTTCAGATAAATTCATATTTATTAACCCTCCATTTATTTATCTTAACGTTTAATTTTACTTTACTTCTAATTCACTTCTAATGAATAGAATAGAAAAAAATGCCACGAACCAATCTTGGCAGCTTTGGTTATATAGATACTGAAGCCAGCACTCAGACTCAGAACTGTTGCTGCAAGTACACATATCATTGCTATGGAGACGATTTTCTGTCTGCTTTGATTGGCCACGTAACAAATCAAACAATATCCAAGAAATAAGGTCAATGTCAGAGGGAGTGTGAAGGTCATTGGCATGTTGAAGAGCACATCGAAACCCGCACACATAAACACAAGAGTGGTTGCAGGGGAGAGAATCACCCACAGAAATGTACTCAGTAGTGAGAACAAAAACATGATGGAGAATGAGGCGTTGTTCCGGACTAGTTCGGCCACGGTCATCAAGATGTCTGCTGTGTTGGACAACTCGGACAGAACCCAGCGTCGTCTTTGTCGCAGGAATTCGCCGATGGTTTCCGGACAGTGAGTCGAGTTTTGACCACTAGACGAGTAGGCCAGTCGCCACCCTCGCTGCATCAGTAATGTACACAACCATCTATCTTCACCTGTGGTAGAATGAAACAGTAGATAGACAAATATATCAATTGTTTCTTTGTGCTGCTTCTTGTTTTCAATATCCTTGTTTAAGGATGGTTGTATGAGAGGTGATGATTGTATGAGAGGTGATGGCTGTATAAGAGGTGATGGCTGTATGAGAGGTGATGGCTGTATGAGAGGTGATGGCTGTATGAGAGGTGATGGCTGTATGAGAGGTGATGGCTGTATGAGAGGTGATGGCTGTATGAGAGGTGATGGCTGTATGAGAGGTCATTGCTGTATGAGAGGTCATGGTTGTATGAGAGGTGATGGCTGTATGAGAGGTGATGGCTGTATGAGAGGTGATGGCTGTATGAGAGGCGATGATTGTATGAGAGGTGATGGCTGTATGAGAGGTGATGGCTGTATGAGAGGTGATGGCTGTATGAGAGGTCATGGCTGTATGAGAAGTGATGGCTGTATGAGAGGTCATGGCTGTATGAGAGGTCATGGCTGTATGAGAGGTGATGGTTGTATGAGAGGTGATGGCTGTATGAGAGGTGATGGCTGTATGAGAGGTGATGGCTGTATGAGAGGTGATGGTTGTATGAGAGGTGATGGCTGTATGAGAGGTGATGGCTGTATGAGAGGTGATGGCTGTATGAGAGGTCATGGCTGTATGAGAGGTGATGGCTGTATGAGAGGTGATGGCTGTATGAGAGGTGATGGCTGTATGAGAGGTCATGGCTGTATGAGAGGTGATGGCTGTATGAGAGGTGATGGTTGTATGAGAGGTGATGGCTGTATGAGAGGTGATGGCTGTATGAGAGGTGATGGCTGTATGAGAGGTGATGGTTGTATGAGAGGTGATGGCTGTATGAGAGGTGATGGCTGTATGAGAGGTGATGGCTGTATGAGAGGTCATGGCTGTATGAGAGGTGATGGCTGTATGAGAGGTCATGGCTGTATGAGAGGTGATGGCTGTATGAGAGGTCATGGCTGTATGAGAGGTCATGGCTGTATAAGAGGTGATGGCTGTATGAGAGGTGATGGCTGTATGAGTGGTGATGGCTGTATGAGAGGTCATGGCTGTATGAGAGGTCATGGCTGTATGAGAGGTGATGGCTGTATGAGAGGTGATGGCTGTATGAGAGGTGATGGCTGTATGAGAGGTGATGGCTGTATGAGTGGTGATGGTTGTATGCGAGGTCATGGCTGTATGAGAGGTGATGGCTGTATGAGTGGTGATGGTTGTATGCGAGGATAATTACTTTTACACCGCTCACTTTCTAGATTCAGTACAAAAACATGCATACACGCCAGCGTTCAGTGAATATACAACACATACATGCCAGCGTTCAGTGAATATACAACACATACATGCCAGCGTTCAGTGTATATACAACACATACATGTCAGCGTTCAGTGTATATACAACACATACATGCCAGCGTTCAGTGTATATACAACACATACATGTCAGCGTTCAGTGTATATACAACTCACACCTGCCAGCATTCAGTATATATACAACACGTATATGCCAGCATTCAGTGTTTATACAACACATACATACCATCGTTCAGTGTATATACAACACATACATGCCAGCATTCAGTGTTTATACAACACATACATACCATCGTTCAGTGTATAAACAACACATACATGCCAGCATTCAGTGTATATACAACAGATATATACCATCGTTCAGTTTATTTACAACACGTTATCTAAAACCTTTTTTTTTCAGATTTGAGCAAACAAAATCCTGAGATCTGACATCTACTCACATACAAATACAAAATCTGCTCACTATCTCTATATTTCTGGTTTTCGGTCTCTCTCTCTCTCTCCTCTCAACTAAAATGTATCACTTATATACCCTAACTCTTACCAAGCTATCGTCGATGACGTCACTGATAAGCAATCACAGTGGTCACTTTCAGTGTCATTAGTAAATCTCCTTTGTTAATACACATTCCTTTGCAGGATTATCTCAAAGATAGTGGGTGTGTTGGAATAACACTAACGTGCTCTAACTCTCAGTTATCTCACATTTATGAAATTTTTTTGTTCTCTCCAAATCAGATATCTACCTCAACATTCAGCTATCTCGGCCTTCACATAGGCCGAATTGGCATCCTTGTAATATCACAATTAATTTAGTTTTTATAATACAATTAAAACCCAATACATAACATTAATGTTTCAATATCAATATTTATATTATAAATTTTTATTTATTTCATTTTTTATGTGGATGTTTACTAGGAAATATTTCTGACGTGCCAAGAATGATCCACATCCTTGTATTTGTCTTGCCATTCCTGATTAAGATGATTGTTTGACCATGATTTTCAACTAAAAATTGTATTATCTAACGGTGACTTTAAGAAACTTTTGGATAACTGTGTTTCCTTGATTCAGGGCTGACTTGTGCTTATTGTTTAACGATATTTGTTGGCTGAATTGTGTTTATTGTTTAACGATGTTTGTTGGCTGACTGGTGTTTATTGTTTAACGATGTTTGTTGGCTAACTTGTGCTTATTGTTTAACGATGTTTGTTGGCTGACTTGTGTTTATTGTTTAACGATGTTTGTTGGCTGACTTGTGTTTATTTTTAACGATGTTTTTTGGCTGACTTGTGTTTATTGTTTAACGATGTTTGTTGGCTGACTTGTGTTTATTGTTTAACGATGTTTGTTGGCTGACTTGTGTTAATTGTTTAACGTTGTTTGTTGGCTGACTTGTGTTCATTGTTTAACGAAGTTTGCTGGCTGACTGGTTTTTATTGTTTAACGATGTTTGTTGGACACATACAAATGTTTGTCTTACCATGGTCCATAACTAGATTATCAAAAGCTGAGTTTGTTGGTTTACAAAACTCAGACAATACTGTTGTCATGGCAACACCGCGATAAATACTGAAACAACCAGGACAGCAAGTAACAGATCCAATTATATTCTGTGAAGATTTCACCAGCCAGAAATCTAAATATAGAATAATAAAGTTTACACATGCGCAGACGATTGTCAAATTAGCATATGAAGGTCAGTGTGTAAATATTGATAAACATTAAATTTGATAAATAGGTTAGGCCACTTTCATTTTATTTATTGAATACATTCTTGACATAAAATTTGTCCTCATGGAATTCAATTTATTTGAGTATTACAATTTTTTTCTATGCAAATATCAAATGAGAAAAATTTACTTTTGTAATTTAAGGTTTTACTCTACTGTCTTGTGGTTAATAATTTGAAATTCATTAGAATAAATTGAACAAACCTTTTGCATATTCGAATTTCTGATACCATACAATAGGCTTCATGGCCCCAACTGGTACGGTTCTACCACACACTGCTGCAATACTTGGGTCAGACTGACACTGGTCCAAAACACTCTGCACACTATCAGAGTTAAATTCTGAAATTCGGTTTAAATAATTCAAAAAATAATTCATAAACAAATTCATAAAATAATCCATAAAATAACTCATAAAATATTTCATAAAATGAACCAAAATCATTGGATAGCTTACCTGTATCAGCATCAGTGGTCAGCAGAAATACCTGGTCTAGTGAAGAATATGATGACTGTAATGTACTAGACTGGGTCACGAAGATTTGATCTGTGTCACTGTTACACACTATCTCTGTACTGCAGACACAAGCAATAACACAGGATACAAGTTTTAACAGAAAAGTTCCTTGTTGACTTTACATATTAAATAAATAATGTTGTATTTTATTTATGAAATTGTTTTTGATGTATAAAGTTGTATCAAACGTTTAAAGTTGTATTAGATGTATGAAGATGCATGAGATTGAGGTTGTATTGGATATATAACGTTGTATTAGATGTATAAAGTTTGTATTAGAAGTATAAAGTTTGTATTAGATGTATAAAGTTTGTATTAGAAGTATAAAGTTTGTATTATATGTATAAAGTTGTATTAGATTATAAAGTTGTATTAGAAGTATTATGTTTGTATTAGATGTATAAATGTGTATTAGAAGTATTATGCTTGTATTAGATGTATAAATGTGTATTAGATGTATAAAGTTTGTATTAGATGTATAAAGGTGTATTAGATGTATAAAGTTTGTATTAGATGTATAAAGGTGCAGTAGATGTATAAAGTGTGTATTACATGTATAAAGTTGTATTAGATGTATAAAGTTGTATTAGATGTATAACGTTTGTATTAGATGTATAAAGTTTGTATTAGATTATAAAGTTTGTATTAGATGTATAAAGGTGCATTAGATGTATAAAGTTTGTATTAGATGTATAAAGTTGTATTAGATGTATAAAGTTTGTATTAGATGTTTAAAGTTTGTATTAGATGTTTAAAGTTTGTATTAGATGTTTAAAGTTTGTATTAGATGTATAAAGTCTATTAGATGTATAAAGTTGTATTAGATGTATAAAGTTTGTATTAGATGTATAAAGTTTGTATTAGATGTATAAAGGTGCATTAGATGTATAAAGTTTGTATTACATGTATAAAGCTTGTATTACATGTTTAAAGTTGTATTAGATGTATAAAGTTTTATTAGATGTATAAAGTTTGTATTAGATGTATACAACTGTGTTTGGTTCACCTCAAAGACTCCATAGAACTACTGTGATCTTTATCCGTACTCAAAGAAAAAGATTTTCTATACGTGAAATCCGTATAGTCTATCTCTTCTCTGTCCACGTACTTATCTCCGGACTGATAGCTCGCATGTAGCAATGTGCTGATAGCCAGTGGAGAACTGATGGGTGTAAGTTCTTTAGAAGAGCCAAAGTTCACAATGCAAGGCGTTTGCCCAAGAAACATTCCTGAGCTGCAATTATGATGGGTGAAGCTTCCAATGTTCTGCTCCATTTCCACCATCTGTGTATTAGAGATTAATGATTTGGAACTCTGTGGGCAGTACTTCACGTAGTCACAGGTCGTCTGACTGTGACCAGGTCGCAGACAATGGCCCTCCCCCTCCTGTCTGTGTTGTGACGTGGCTCTAAATCTCAACACGTAGTGAAAGTACATCACCTGACTCCACCGTTTCTTACATTTAACTTTCATCTCATCTTTAAAATGAAGAAACAGGGGATACTTCAACAGACCACCAGTGTGCACTTGACATCCATAGGGTGTGGCCAGCTGGACCAGCTGTGAATGTGACACATGGAATGTCTGGCAGGTGAGGGCCAGCAGGTGTCGGGCCCGAGGGCTCAGTCGATCAGATCGAACTGAATTATCAAAGAAAACATGAGCCTCTAGCTTGACTTGATTGGCGTCACTGTGCTGGAATACATTGTGTACACTTGTTAAATATCTTAACATTTCTACTTGACTTTCTTTGTACATTGTTGTACAAATGTAAACTGTTTTTACTTGATCCGATGGTCCACTTGTACTCCCTGTGTCAGAATCAAGTTCACGCTCTATGTAATTAGCTAACAGTAGTTTGGGTCCCAAGAAAAATGTGTCCCAAGATAATTCCCTCATCCTTGTATACATCAATTTAGGTTTGAACCCCGAGACAGCTGGTAGCACAAATGGAACCAACCAGGACATCACAGATAACACAACGGCCAAACAGGAAAATGTATCCGGTGCAGTCAGCTCCCAGAAAGCACCAGTATCGAAGTCGTTCCACAAAATGGCGGTGATAGTCATTGACAACGGCACACAGAGAATTAAAGGAATTTTTACACCAGGGGCTGACAGCCCAACTTTAAGTGACGCCCATACATTTAGTGAACTCATGGCTCCACCACAGCAACACGTGACCACGGGTAACCAGATGTTGTATCTGGACAGTTCGGACAAACCAAAAGTAAAACATGGCCAGGGAAAATTTCTGAACTCATCAAGTTTGAAAAATATTGACAGATAGAGTGTGACACATACGGCAATAATCTTGATGAAAACATAAACCAGGTCTATAACAGAACTTGGTCTCTCAGTCGAGCTTCTCTTGTGGATTAATCTCTGCACTGAAGGTAACCACACAGCAGCCAATAGAATTAAAACCACAACAATAATTGTACAGCTTTCTTTAGTCAGACTGAAAGTGAATCAAGACAACATTAACATGAGATCTTAAAAAATTAACATGATTTGATGAAATAACAGCTAACTTATTAGTTAGTGACATGATATAATTAATTAGTGATATGATAAATTCAAAAAACACTTAACATATTAGTAAGTGATATGATATAATCAATCAACAGTTAACATATTAGTTAGTGACATGATGTAATCAATTAACATTTAACATATTAGTTTAGCTCCTATTGTCGTTCATTGTTTTGTTGTCATTCTATTTAAGGACTATTCTGTTTCATTCAGCCGGTGTTAAGGACTATTCTGTTTCATTCAGCCGGTGTTAAGGACTATTCTGTTTCATTCAGCCGGTGTTAAGGACTATTCTGTTTCATTCAACCATTGTTAAGGACTATTCTGTTTCATTCAACCGGTGTTAAGACCTATTCTGTTTCATTCAACTGGTGTTAAGGACTATTCTGTTTCATTCAGCCGGTGTTAAGGACTATTCAGTTTCATTCAACCATTGTTAAGGACTATTCTGTTTCATTCAGCCGGTGTTAAGGACTATTCTGTTTCATTCAACTGGTGTTAAGGACTATTCTGTTTCATTCAATCGGTGTTAAGGACTATTAGTACAATATATCGTACTGAGAATTCGGGAACCTCTTAGGGCTCTCTTAGTTCTTCCGTGGCCAGCGCACTAAAGTATTAGAGTATCCACAGACCAACACGACGGTGCGTCAAAAGCACGATTGTCGTCCTACACACGGCAGGCCGTTGACGAACCGTTTTGGGACAAAACACACTGTACGACGTGCGTTTTTTTTTTATTTTTTGCTCAATGACCTACAAAACGCAGCTAATAATACTGTTAAAATGAGAACTGACCTACACAACGTAGAGCTATTTTTAGACAAAGTGTGTGCACCGGCATATATAATGATGTGGGCTATCTTGCAGAAATCGTGATCCCGGGCTGAATACTTTATCGAGGTTGTTTTAAATTACGTATCAGCTAAAATCAAGGCTAACAAGCAATATTTAGTTCAGAAATTATTTGTAAATAATAATTGTATACTTTCTATATTTTATTTATTTTACTGAATCGGTTTTTTTTTAACTGGGTGAAAATAATTAATAATTGCGCGTGCATGTGGCACAACGTTAGTTGTATTTTCTCACCAATTTCTCTTCAAACAACAATGTTTTTATCCAGTGTAACAAAATCAAGTTTTTTTCTACTAAAAGAAATATTTAATAATGCAAATATATAATTTATATTATAATATACAAGTATTTTTATTCTCGAATCGTTGTTGTTAGGAAGCCATTTTGCAATGTTTACAACGCGTTTTTTCAGAAGGTTCGTCAAGAACCGGTCTAGCTGCAGACACGCACGACAAACGTCATGCCTGTCTGTGTTATAGCTATTTAAAGATTGGTTCGTGACGTCTCACGGTTTTCAGACGACAGCCGCATGAAGCATAGCAACGGAAAAAAACGCAGCGATCTGTGTCCAGTTTTATTAGAAAGAAATGTTTGCATGACATTTAAATTAAACTCATTCAGTACAGAACACAAACAGACGCGATCTTGTGTGACAGGTACGCGATCTTGTGTGACAGACGCGATCTTTATTGTGACAGACGCGATCTTCAATTGTGTGACATGCGATCTTGTGTGACAGACATGAGAATGCCGACAGAGCAATATATATATATATATATATATATATATATATATATATATATATATATAGTTATTATATAAAGCTATAGTTATAAATTGCTATAGTTACACATAGTTAAAGTTGTATATAGCTATATATGGCTATATTATTATACACATTTCACACTCTTTGAGAAACATTGTTTTAAATATGAACAGTTTCATTCTGCTAACCTATTTATGAGTTTCATTTCCCAGTTCAATCTATATATCAAGTGTTTGATTATTTTATATGAAGGAAATGTTGACATCAATACGTTCCTTGCATCTTGGGCGGGGTGGGAGGGGGAAATGTGGACAACAATACGTTGCATGCATCTTGGGGGGGGGGAATGTTGACTAAAATATGTTGTATGCATCTTTGGGGTGGGAATGTTGACAACAATCCGTTGTATGCATCTTGGGGGGAGGGGGAAATGTCGACAACAATACGTTGCATGCATCTTGGGGGGAGGGGGAAATGATGACAACAATACGTTGCATGCATCTTGGGGGAGGGGGAAATGTTGACAACAATACGTTGTATGCAACTTGGGGGGAAAATGATGACAACATTACGTTGCATGCATCTTGAGGGGGAAATGTTGACAACATTACGTTGCATGCATCTTGGGGGGAGGATGTTGACAACATTACGTTGTATGCAACTTGGGGGGGAATGATGACAACAATACGTTGCATGCATCTTGGGGGGGGATGTTGACAACATTACGTTGTATGCAACTTGGGGGGAATGATGACAACAATACGTTGCATGCATCTTGGGGGGGATATGTTGACAACAATACGTTGTATGCAACTTGGGGGGAAGATGTTGACAACATTACGTTGCATGCATCTTGAGGGGGGGAAATGTTGACAACATTACGTTGCATGCATCTTGGGGGGGGATGTTGACAACAATACGTTGTATGCATCTTGAGGGGGGAAATGTTGACAACAATACGTTGTATGCATCTTGAGGGGGGAAATGTTGACAACAATACGTTGTATGCATCTTGAGGGGGGGAAATGTTGACAACAATACGTTGCATGCATCTTGGGGGAGGGGGGAAATGTTGACAACAATACGTTGCATGCATCTTGGGGGGGGGGATATGTTGACAACAATACGTTGTATGCAACTTGGGGGGGAATGTTGACAACAATACGTTGTATGCAACTTGGGGGGGAATGTTGACAACATTACGTTGCATGCATCTTGAGGGGGGGAAATGTTGACAACATTACGTTGCATGCATCTTGAGGGGGGGAAATGTTGACAACATTACGTTGCATGCATCTTGGGGGGGGATGTTGACAACATTACGTTGTATGCAACTTGGGGGGATGTTGACAACATTACGTTGTATGCAACTTGGGGGGAATGATGACAACAATACGTTGCATGCATCTTGGGGGGGGGATGTTGACAACATTACGTTGTATGCAACTTGGGGGGGAATGATGACAACAATACGTTGCATGCATCTTGGGGGGGGGGGGATATGTTGACAACAATACGTTGTATGCAACTTGGGGGGAATGTTGACAACATTACGTTGCATGCATCTGAGGGGGAAATGTTGACAACATTACGTTGCATGCATCTTGGGGGGGGGATGTTGACAACAATACGTTGTATGCATCTTGGGGGGGGATATTGACAACATTACGTTGTATGCAACTTGGGGGGAATGATGACAACAATACGTTGCATGCATCTTGGGGGGGGGATATGTTGACAACAATACGTTGTATGCAACTTGGGGGGGAATGTTGACAACATTACGTTGCATGCATCTTGGGGGGGGGGATGTTGACAACATTACGTTGTATGCAACTTGGGGGGGAATGTTGACAACATTACGTTGTATGCAACTTGGGGGGGATGTTGACAACATTACGTTGTATGCAACTTGGGGGGGATGTTGACAACATTACGTTGTATGCAACTTGGGGGGGAATGATGACAACAATACGTTGCATGCATCTTGGGGGGGGGGGGATATGTTGACAACAATACGTTGTATGCAACTTGGGGGGGAATGTTGACAACATTACGTTGCATGCATCTTGAGGGGGGGAAATGTTGACAACATTACGTTGCATGCATCTTGGGGGGGGGATGTTGACAACAATACGTTGTATGCATCTTGAGGGGGGGAAATGTTGACAACAATACGTTGTATGCATCTTGAGGGGGGGAAATGTTGACAACAATACGTTGTATGCATCTTGAGGGGGGGAAATGTTGACAACAATACGTTGCATGCATCTTGGGGGGAGGGGGAAATGTTGACAACAATACGTTGCATGCATCTTGGGGGGAGGGGGAAATGTTGACAACAATACGTTGCATGCATCTTCCATGATAATGATTTGAATAATTTTGTTTTAGAGATTGTTAATGTCAATAAGAAAGTTGGATTGTTGTATATTTTAACAGTCTCTGTGTTAGACCTCATCACTTGCGCATTAGACGAGGATTAATTGTAGTTTAGTAGAGAAGATTGTTTGTAGTTTAGTAGAGAAGATTGTTTGTAGTTTAGTAGAGAAGATTGTTTGCAGTTTAGTAGAGAAGATTGTTTATGGTTTAGTAGAGAAGATCGTGTGTAGTTTAGTAGAGAAGATTGTTTGTAGTTTAGTAGAGAAGATTGTTTGTAGTTTAGTAGAGAAGATTGTTCGTAGTTAAGTAGAGAAGATTGTTTGTAGTTTAGTAGAGAAGATTGTTTGTAGTTTAGTAGAGAAGATTGTTTGTAGTTTAGTAGTAATATTTACAATGTGTGTGTGTGTGTGCACGACCCACTATCATACTAAACCTAATATTTACAATGTGTGTGTGTGCACGACCCACTATCATACTAAACCTAATATTTACAATGTGTGTGTGTGCACGACCCACTATCATACTGAACCTAATATTTACAATGTGTGTGTGTGCACGACCCACTATCATACTGAACCTAATATTTACAATGTGTGTGTGTGTGTGCACGACCCACTATCATACTGAACCTAATATTTACAATGTGTGTGTGTGCACGGCCCACTATCATACTAAACCTAATATTTACAATGTGTGTGTGTGCACGACCCACTATCATACTGAACCTAATATTTACAATGTGTGTGTGTGCACGACCCACTATCATACTGAACCTAATATTTACAATGTGTGTGTGTGCACGACCCACTATCATACTAAACCTAATATTTACAATGTGTGTGTGCACGACCCACTATCATACTGAACCTAATATTTACAATGTGTGTGTGTGCACGACCCACTATCATACTGAACCTAATATTTACAATGTGTGTGTGTGCACGCCCTGTGCAATTAGTTAAAATATCTGACTCCATGTTGAGCTCACCCAAATGTTGACCAGTCACACAGAAGTCCGGCTACAGTGCAACCAGCAATCAGCATATATCCAACACACATGATGTGGACACATTGACTACACTTGAACAGAAGGTGGGATGAAACTGACTGACCTTTAGTTTGGAGTGGTGGCCCCTGGACAGACAACAGGAAGAAACATACATTAACATAAATAAACACACTTTATTATTGTAACATGAATAGGAATGTATTACGGAAGCGTGTGTGTATGTGTGTGTGTGTGTGTGGTGACGCAATGTTGCACAAGTTGTCAAATTAACATAACCATTGACATTACGATCAAAGTAAACAAACAACTCAAGATTGTCAACAAAACCAATGGCCGGCTGCCCGCGTAGGGTGATTAAAAAATATTTTTGCAATGAAATATTGCATTGTTGTTAAATTTTTTCCTTTTATATTCCTAAACTTTCATGCCAAATTTTTATGCAATTGAATTGCATTTAGAGGTCGCTCATCGAGACTGAAGTTTTATAGTATATTCTTTAATGAAATGAATTCTTATAATATAAACATAATATTAAACATTATCTTAAAATCAACACTAAACATTAATTACAGCGAATTATACATGTTGAAATGTTAAATAACATAAAATATAATGATATGCAACAGTTACTGCTTGTTCATTCATGTATACATTGTATTACAAACACAATAAACGTTACTAATGATCGTCATTTCAACGCTTCTTACATAACTTCAGTGTACTTTTCGTCAAATTTGGCACTCTCTGACTGTGATCTTCTACAACTTGCAGCAATATCTGCATTTCAGATTCCGTTTAAGGGATTGACTTATTACATGATGACATCAGTGCAACTGACCGCTCGGCTGCATCATTGGCGACCTTAATGGCATCAAAAATACACTTAGCTTCAGCAAATGACGGCAATTGATTCCACTATACTGGATCAACTTCAACGAAGCTGGTATCAATGCTGTTGACAATACCGTCCAGCAGGCACTTGAGAAATGTAAAGAACTTGATATCCCTACAGAGAAGAGAATCATAAGAAAGAGAAGATTACCAGGAGAGAAGGCAAGAGATGATGGAGTGTCATTTCAGCAGGAGACCAATAGAGCAATGTTAGATTGTCTAAACCGTTTTCATATGGAGTTAGATACGAGAGGAAAGGCAGTGAATGACGTTTTGCTGACTTTTTCTGCCGTTCAGCCAGACCATATTATTTGTGCCAACGACGTGAAAATACAGTTGTCTGTTACCAAGCTCACAACCGTGTACGATGAGCCGAAGAAGACTTTTGTCTAGAAATTCCACCTTTAAGGCAACACGTACAAGCAGCTGAAATAAACTTTGAGGAAGCTAAGCACTGGATTGTACTGCAACTCCTACGGTTTATCATCAAGTGGAACTTTTTTGAATCATTGCCATATCTTACGCTGACTCTAAGATTCTTTCTGACAATATGTGTTTCTGTGGCATCGTGTGAAAGAAGTTTCTCCAAAATCAAACATAATACATTACCTCCGTTCAACCATGAGCTAATCGAGATTGTCGGATATGGCTGTTCTGTCCATTAAACGCGAGCTTACAAGACAAATAGATTTTGATGATGTCATTTGACCTGTTTGCCACAATGAAAACAAGAAGACATTCCTTCTAGGACTATAGTGTCGAAGGACATTATTTTGGGCTGTGCATTATCATGTTTAGCATTTAGATGTTCTGAAAGTGAACAGTTGCATTTTAAAAATCTTTGGATTTGAACTATTTTTTTTTGTGGTATTGGATTCGGATTTTGTCTTGGATCATACATGTAAGCAGTAACGTACCGGTCAGTAGAATAAAGTAGAGCCTAGAGGTAGAGTATGTATGAAAATTTAGCTACACTTAACCATTCAGCATAGGGTCGTGTGGGGTCACTGGGGTGACATTTGGACAGACCGCCCCGGGTGACGTGTACTCTAGCTACGCCACTGTGTGAGCTAAAACTGATTTCTAAACAAGTAGATCTTGAAGCAGTATATCACTTTCGCCATTCAGCGAGCCATATGGTAATTGCCTAGCCATGAAAGTGGTATGGTTGGTTGCTTTCACTGACGCCATCAGGGTTGGATCATCTCTCTGTAAACTTCACGTGGTATGTAACTTGAGGCACTTGACAGACTGTCTTGCAGGAATGACACAACACTGTGTTTGTGTTCCACCATAAACGGATCATCTAGCCTCGAATCCTTTAGCGGACTATACAGCTGCTGATTAATCTTAGGCCAAAATCGTTTGAAACATTTGTACAGTGGAATGTTAGGGCTGTTTGTGGAGCCATAGAGAGCAGAAAAAACAACTCCAGTGATCAGTTAACGCACATAATGACGACATGCAAAATGTAACAGCTCCTCTTGCAGCAATTTACATGTCCCCTTAGTAACACCAGAGTTGACGGATGTTGGGTCAAATCACATACCAATAATCTCATCAGATCAGATACGTCCCAAAGACTTAACAGCTGTATTGTTGCATTGGCTTGTGCCTTACCAGTTCCTGTTGGTACTTAAGCTAAACCTAAAATCTTCTTAACTTCTTTCCCAGTTACAACTACAGCTAATCTGTCTACGTGTGACTGCAGCTCTGGATTATCTGTAGTTTCCTCCATTATCTGTCGTTCCCAGTGAATGACCAAGGGGCATTTACTTCTAAATTGAAATTCTGATTTGAAATTTCTTCGTCTGACATTGAACCCTCAGACAGAAGCTTCTTTAAGTAAACAGGAATCTCAATTTCAATCCTCACTTTCGCTGTTGCTTGTAGACCAAGTAATAACAGTAGCCTCATTTGTCTTCTTTCGTCTTCAGCTACTCTTCGATTTTCTTCGACTGCTTTTCTTTTTCGGCTTCTTTCCTCTTTCTGTATTAATGCCTGCCATGTTCATAAGCCGCGGTCCTCGTTGGTCTGCTAGGAATAACCTGTCTTCATCAATTTTGATCATCTGCTCTGCTTGTTTGTGTGCTACATCAAAGAGTTGACTTAACCTGTTTTCAAATGTTTCTTCTCGAGTGTGTTGTGCAGATGATTTGCTTTTCTTATCTTTTATAATCAACATATCAACTTAAATTCTCGTCTTTGAAGTTTTGCTTTCCTCTAAAGCAACTGGAATCCGAGCATTGCTCCAGATTCTAACAAGATCGTTAACATGTTGGTAAGACATCGCTAGGCAGACAAGAATCCGTTTGTCCAATCTACCTAACTTCAGTTTTACGTCTTGTCAATACACTTTACGAATTACCACTTGATGTGGACGCCATATCAATTCAAAAATCTGTAATTAGTCCAAAACTACTTTATTATCCAGCAAACCTGAATAAAAAAATTAATTATTATCTAAAATTCAAATATCACGGTATACTTAAAATTTTACAATGAACTAAAGTTGCACTATAGCAAAAGCAAGCGACACATCAGAAGTGCCGCATTATCTCATACAGTGAAACTTCGATTCACTTGAGGAACAACTTAAAGTAGTCATTTTTTCCAAAAAGTTTAGTTTTTGTTGATTTGCTTGTTAAAAGGAAACAAATTAACAACAATGCATTAGAATCGGAGAATTTTTTTCCCATGCAATGATTAATCCCCCTACTGTCCTAGTGTATTTCAACCAATATATCATTCAACTCTAATTGGTGTAACTTAGTCATGGTCTACTCGGTATGTTTCAAATAAAGTCCCAGGTAACACCGTGGTGAGTAAAACCCAGAAAACTATCTTTATCTATATATGTTTATATCTATATCTATCTATATCTATATGTATACAGTATATCAATATCCTGATAAATTCAATGAACAAACATTGATTAGAAAATGATCTACATATAGCAGTATTAGACAATTGTGGCCCAATTTTACGTCTTCTTCGTATTAAACTTTATATAATCATATGTATATCCATTTGTATATCAAATTGTATAATCATGTATAATCCTTTGCATATTCATTTGTATATACATTTGCATATCAAATTGCATAATCATGTGTATATCCATGTGTATATCCATGTGTATATTCATGTGTATATCCATGTGTATATCCATGTGTATATCCATGTGTATATCCATGTGTATATCCATGCATGTGTATATCCATGTGTATATCCATGTGTATATCCATGTGTATATCCATGCATGTGTATATCCATGTGTATATCCATGTGTGAATCCATAAGTATATTCATGTGTATATCCATGTGTATATCCATGTGTATATCCACTTGTATATCCATGTGTATATCCATGTGTATATCCATGTGTATATCCATGTGTATATCCATGTGTATATCCATGTGTATATCCATGTGTATATTCATGTGTATATCCATGTGTATATCCATGTGTATATCCATGTGTATATTCATGTGTATATTCATGTGTATATCCATGTGTATATCCATGTGTATATCCATGTGTATATCCATGTGTATATCCATGTGTATATCCATGTGTATATCCATGTGTATATTCATGTGTATATTCATGTGTATATTCATGTGTATATCCATGCATGTGTATATCCATGTGTATATCCATGTGTATATCCATGTGTATATCCATGCATGTGTATATCCATGTGTATATCCATGTGTATATCCATGTGTATATCCATGTGTATATCCATGCATGTGTATATCCATGTGTATATCCATGTGTATATCCATGTGTATATCCATGTGTATATCCATGCATGTGTATATTCATGTGTATATCCATGTGTATATCCATGTGTATATCCATGTGTATATCCATGTGTATATCCATGTGTATATCCATGTGTATATCCATGTGTATATTCATGTGTATATCCATGTGTATATCCATGTGTATATCCATGTGTATATCCATGTGTATATCCATGTGTATATCCATGTGTATATCCATGTGTATATCCATGTGTATATCCATGCATGTGTATATCCATGTGTATATCCATGTGTATATCCATGTGTATATCCATGTGTATATCCATGCATGTGTATATCCATGTGTATATCCATGTGTATATCCATGTGTATATCCATGTGTATATCCATTCATGTGTATATCCATGTGTATATCCATGTGTATATCCATGTGTATATCCATGTGTATATCCATGTGTATATCCATGTGTATATCCATGTGTATATCCATTCATGTGTATATCCATGTGTATATCCATGTGTATATCCATGTGTATATCCATGTGTATATCCATGTGTATATCCATTCATGTGTATATCCATGTGTATATCCATGTGTATATCATGTGTATATCCATGTGTATATCCATGTGTATATCCATGTGTATATCCATGTGTATATTCATGTGTATATCCATGTGTATATCCATGTGTATATTCATGCATGTGTATATTCATGTGTATATTCATGTGTATATCCATGTGTATATCCATGTGTATATCCATGTGTATATCCATGTGTATATCCATGTGTATATTCATGTGTATATCCATGTGAATATCCATGTGTATATCCATGTGTATATTCATGTGTATATCCATGTGTATATCCATGTGTATACCCATGTGTATATTCATGTGTATATCCATGTGTATATCCATGTGTATATTCATGTGTATATCCATGTGTATATCCATGTGTATATCCATGCATGTGTATATCCATGTGTATATCCATGTGTATATCCATGTGTATATCCATGTGTATATTCATGTGTATATCCATGTGAATATCCATGTGTATATCCATGTGTATATCCATGTGTATATCCATGTGTATATCCATGTGAATATTCATGTGTATATCCATGTGTATATCCATGCATGTGTATATTCATGTGTATATCCATGTGTATATCCATGTGTATATCCATGTGTATATCCATGTGTATATTCATGTGTATATTCATTGACCATTTCTCATAAGACTAGACTATTTATTATACTCTGTAGAGTGAAGGTTTTGGTCATAGAAAAATGTGTTTTTGTATAAGTCCGAGTGAAGCAGTAAACATCTAATTATGTAATACCCATAAAATACATCTCTTACACCACATTAAAATTTATTGTCGATGTTTGTTGTACTGGTCTAGTGGACAGATCAATTGTACAGGTCTAGTGGACATATCAATTGTACAAGTCTCGTGGAAAGATTTATTGTAAGGTCTATTGGACAGATCTATTGTACAGGTCTAGTGGACAGATCTATTGTACAACTCTATTCTACATGTGTATCTATAAATGTCTTAAATATTAGTCTTACCTTGATGTATCTACAGACGTCTACAACAATAACAAGTGCCAATGTTGCTGAAGGTAATGTCAGTAATACTGGCTCAGGTAGAGAGTGGGCAGCTTCACAAGCAAACACACTTGTAGACACACCTTCCAGCAGTCCAGTGATAACACCCTTGAGTTTATTAAAAACACAAATAGAAATTTCTTCAATGTAGTTAGAATTAAAGTTTGATTTAAAAAAATGTTCTCTATTATTGATATGAAGAATTGGTCATAATTTTTGTTCAACATAGTAATGGTCAATGTAATTAATATAGGCTAACAGTTTTACCCAATCAGACCTCTTAGGCTAACAGTTTCACCCAATCAGACCTCATAGGCTAACAGTTTCACCCAATCAGACCTCATAGGCTAACAGTTTCACCCAATCAGACCTCATAGGCTAACAGTTTCACCCAATCAGACCTCATAGGCTAACAGTTTCACCCAATCAGACCTCATAGGCTAAAAGTTTCACCCAATCATACCTCATAGGCTAACAGTTTCACCCAATCAGACCTCATAGGCCAACAGTTTCACCCAATCAGACCTCATAGGCTAAGAGTTTCACCCAATCAGACCTCATAGGCTAATAGTTTCACCCAATGAGACCTCATAGGCTAACAGTTTCTCCCAATCAGACGTCATAGGCTAACAGTTTCACCCAATCAGACGTCATATGCTAACAGTTTCATCCAATCAGACCTCATAGGCTAACAGTTTCTCCCAATCAGACGTCATAGGCTAACAGTTTCATCCAATCAGACGTCATATGCTAACAGTTTCACCCAATCAGACGTCATAGGCTAACAGTTTCATCCAATCAGACGTCATAGGCTAGCAGTTTCTCCCAATCAGACGTCATATGCTAACAGTTTCACCCAATCAGACATCATAGGCTAACAGTTTCCTCCAATCAGACGTCACAGGCTAACAGTTTCTCCCAATCAGACGTCATAGGCTAACAGTTTCATCCAATCAGACGTCATATGCTAACAGTTTCATCCAATCAGACCTCATAGGCTAACAGTTTCTCCCAATCAGACGTCATAGGGTAACAGTTTCACCCAATCAGACGTCATAGGCAAACAGTTTCACCCAATCAGACCTCATAGGCTAACAGTTTCACCCAATCAGACCTCATAGACTAATAGTTTCACCCAATGAGACCTCATAGGCTAAAAGTTTCTCCCAATCAGACCTCATAGGCTAACAGTTTCACCCAATCAGACGTCATATGCTAACAGTTTCATCCAATCAGACCTCATAGGCTAACAGTTTCTCCCAATCAGACGTCATAGGCTAACAGTTTCATCCAATCAGACGTCATATGCTAACAGTTTCTACCAATCAGACGTCATAGGCTAACAGTTTCATCCAATCAGACGTCATAGGCTAACAGATTCACCCAATCAGACCTCAAAGGCTAACAGTTTCACCCAATGAGACCTCATAGGCTAACAGTTTCTACCAATCAGACGTCATAGGCTAACAGTTTCACCCAATCAGACGTCATATGCTAACAGTTTCATCCAATCAGACGTCATAGGCTAACAGTTTCTCCCAATCAGACGTCATAGGCTAACAGTTTCATCCAATCAGACCTCATAGGCTAACAGTTTCATCCAATCAGATCTCATAGGCTAACAGTTTCATCCAATCAGACCTCAAAGGAAAAAAGTTTCACCCAATCAGACCTCATAGGCTAACAGTTTCACCCAATCAGACCTCATAGACTAATAGTTTCACCCAATGAGACCTCATAGGCTAACAGTTTCTCCCAATCAGACGTCATAGGCTAACAGTTTCACCCAATCCGACGTCATATGCTAACAGTTTCATCCAATCAGACGTCATAGGCTAACAGTTTCTCCCAATCAGACGTCATAGGCTAACAGTTTCATCCAATCAGACGTCATATGCTAACAGTTTCTACCAATCAGACGTCATAGGCTAACAGTTTCACCCAATCAGACCTCATAGGCTAATAGTTTCACCCAATGAGACCTCATAGGCTAACAGTTTCTACCAATCAGACGTCATAGGCTAACAGTTTCACCCAATCAGACGTCATATGCTAAAAGTTTCATCCAATCAGACGTCATAGGCTAACAGTTTCTCCCAATCAGACGTCATAGGCTAACAGTTTCATCCAATCAGACCTCATAGGCTAACAGTTTCATCCAATCAGACCTCATAGCCTAACAGTTTCACCCAATCAGACGTCATAGGCTAACAGTTTCTCCCAATCAGGCGTCATAGGCTAACAGTTTCTCCCAATCAGACGTCATAGGGTAACAGTTTCATCCAATCAGACCTCATAGGCTAACAGTTTCATCCAATCAGACCTCAAAGGCAAACAGTTTCACCAAATCAGACCTCATAGGCTAACAGTTTCACCCAATCAGACCTCATAGGCTAATAGTTTCACCCAATGAGACCTCATAGGCTAACAGTTTCTCCCAATCAGACGTCATAGGCTAACAGTTTCACCCAATCAGACGTCATATGCTATTAGTTTCTACCAATCAGACGTCATAGGCTAACAGTTTCATCCAATCAGACGTCATAGGCTAACAGTTTCACCCAATCAAACCTCCTAGGCTAATAGTTTCACCCAATGAGACCTCATAGGCTGACAGTTTCTACCAATCAGACGTCATAGGCTAACAGTTTCACCCAATCAGACGTCATATGCTAACAGTTTCATCCAATCAGACGTCATAGGCTAACAGTTTCTCCCAATCAGACGTCATAGGCTAACAGTTTCATCCAATCAGACCTCATAGGCTAACAGTTTCATCCAATCAGACCTCATAGCCTAACAGTTTCACCCAATCAGACGTCATAGGCTAAATGTTTCTCCCAATCAGGCGTCATAGGCTAACAGTTTTATCCAATAAGACGTCACAGGCTAACAGTTTCTCCCAATCAGACGTCATAGGCTAACAGTTTCACCCAATCAGACGTCATATGCTAACAGTTTCATCCAATCAGACGTCATAGGCTAACAGTTTCTCCCAATCAGACGTCATAGGCTAACAGTTTCATCCAATCAGACCTCATAGGCTAACAGTTTCATCCAATCAGATCTCATAGGCTAACAGTTTCATCCAATCAGACCTCAAAGGCAAACAGTTTCACCCAATCAGACCTCATAGGCTAACAGTTTCACCCAATCAGACCTCATAGACTAATAGTTTCACCCAATGAGACCTCATAGGCTAACAGTTTCTCCCAATCAGACGTCATAGGCTAACAGTTTCACCCAATCAGACGTCATATGCTAACAGTTTCATCCAATCAGACGTCATAGGCTAACAGTTTCTCCCAATCAGACGTCATAGGCTAACAGTTTCATCCAATCAGACCTCATAGGCTAACAGTTTCATCCAATCAGACCTCATAGCCTAACAGTTTCACCCAATCAGACGTCATAGGCTAACAGTTTCTCCCAATCAGGCGTCATAGGCTAACAGTTTCTCCCAATCAGACGTCATAGGGTAACAGTTTCATCCAATCAGACCTCATAGGCTAACAGTTTCATCCAATCAGACCTCAAAGGCAAACAGTTTCACCAAATCAGACCTCATAGGCTAACAGTTTCACCCAATCAGACCTCATAGGCTAATAGTTTCACCCAATGAGACCTCATAGGCTAACAGTTTCTCCCAATCAGACGTCATAGGCTAACAGTTTCACCCAATCAGACGTCATATGCTAACAGTTTCTACCAATCAGACGTCATAGGCTAACAGTTTCATCCAATCAGACGTCATAGGCTAACAGTTTCACCCAATCAAACCTCCTAGGCTAATAGTTTCACCCAATGAGACCTCATAGGCTGACAGTTTCTACCAATCAGACGTCATAGGCTAACAGTTTCACCCAATCAGACGTCATATGCTAACAGTTTCATCCAATCAGACGTCATAGGCTAACAGTTTCTCCCAATCAGACGTCATAGGCTAACAGTTTCATCCAATCAGACCTCATAGGCTAACAGTTTCATCCAATCAGACCTCATAGGCTAACAGTTTCATCCAATCAGACCTCATAGCCTAACAGTTTCACCCAATCAGACGTCATAGGCTAAATGTTTCTCCCAATCAGGCGTCATAGGCTAACAGTTTTATCCAATCAGACGTCACAGGCTAACAGTTTCTCCCAATCAGACGTCATAGGCTAACAGTTTCATCCAATCAGACGTCATAGGCTAACAGTTTCTCCCAATCAGGCGTCATAGGCTAACAGTTTCATCCAATCAGACGTCATAGGCTAACAGTTTCTCCCAATCAGACGTCATATGCTAACAGTTTCACCCAATCAGATATCATAGGCTAACAGTTTCATCCAATCAGACCTCATAGGCTAACAGTTTCATCCAATCAGACGTCATAGGCTAACAGTTTCTCCCAATCAGACGTCATAGGCTAACAGTTTCATCCAATCAGACGTCATAGGCTAACAGTTTCATCCAATCAGACCTCATAGCCTAACAGTTTCACCCAATCAGACGTCATAGGCTAACAGTTTCTCCCAATCAGGCGTCATAGGCTAACAGTTTCATCCAATCAGACGTCATAGGCTAACAGTTTCTCCCAATCAGACGTCATATGCTAACAGTTTCACCCAATCAGATATCATAGGCTAACAGTTTCATCCAATCAGACGTCATAGGCTAACAGTTTCTCCCAATCAGACGTCATAGGCTAACAGTTTCATACAATCAGACGTCATATGCTAACAGTTTCATCCAATCAGACGTCATATGCTAACAGTTTCACCCAATCAGATATCATAGGCTAACAGTTTCATCCAATCAGACGTCATAGGCTAACAGTTTCTCCAAATCAGACGTCATAGGCTAACAGTTTCATACAATCAGACGTCATATGCTAACAGTTTTACCCTATCAGACGTCATAGGCTAACAGTTTCACTCAATCAGACGTCATAGGCTAACAGTTTCATCCAATCAGACCTCATAGGCTAACAGTTTCATCCAATCAGACCTCAAAGGCAAACAGTTTCACCCAATAAGACCTCATAGGCTAACAGTTTCATCCAATCAGACCTCAAAGGCAAACAGTTTCTCCCAATCAGACGTCATAGGGTAACAGTTTCACCCAATCAGACGTCATAGGCTAACAGTTTCATCCAATCAGACCTCATAGGCTAACAGTTTCATCCAATCAGACCTCAAAGGCAAACAGTTTCTCCCAATCAGACGTCATAGGGTAACAGTTTCACCCAATCAGACGTCATAGGCTAACAGTTTCATCCAATCAGACCTCATAGGCTAACAGTTTCACCCAATCAGACGTCATATGCTAACAGTTTCATCCAATCAGACGTCATAGGCTAACAGTTTCTCCCAATCAGACGTCATAGGCTAACAGTTTCATCCAATCAGACCTCATAGGCTAACAGTTTCATCCAATCAGACCTCATAGCCTAACAGTTTCACCCAATCAGACGTCATAGGCTAAATGTTTCTCCCAATCAGGCGTCATAGGCTAACAGTTTCATCCAATCAGACGTCATAGGCTAACAGTTTCTCCCAATCAGACGTCATATGCTAACAGTTTCACCCAATCAGACGTCATAGGCTAACAGTTTCATCCAATCAGACGTCATAGGCTAACAGTTTCTCCCAATCAGGCGTCATAGGCTAACAGTTTCATCCAATCAGACGTCATAGGCTAACAGTTTCTCCCAATCAGACGTCATATGCTAACAGTTTCACCCAATCAGATATCATAGGCTAACAGTTTCATCCAATCAGACCTCATAGACTAACAGTTTCTCCCAATCAGACGTCATAGGGTAACAGTTTCTCTCAATCAGACGTCATAGGCTAACAGTTTCATCCAATCAGAACTCATAGGCTAACAGTTTCTCCCAATCAGACGTCATATGCTAACAGTTTCACCCAATCAGACGTCATATGCTAACAGTTTCATCCAATCAGACCTCATAGGCTAACAGTTTCTCCCAATCAGACGTCATAGGCTAACAGTTTCATCCAATCAGACGTCATATGCTGACAGTTTCTACCAATCAGACGTCATAGGCTAACAGTTTCATCCAATCAGACGTCATAGGCTAACAGTTTCACCCAATCAGACCTCATAGGCTAATAGTTTCACCCAATGAGACCTCATAGGCTAACAGTTTCTACCAATCAGACGTCATAGGCTAACAGTTTCACCCAATCAGACGTCATATGCTAACAGTTTCATCCAATCAGACGTCATAGGCTAACAGTTTCTCCCAATCAGACGTCATAGGCTAACAGTTTCATCCAATCAGACGTCATAGGCTAACAGTTTCATCCAATCAGACCTCATAGCCTAACAGTTTCACCCAATCAGACGTCATAGGCTAACAGTTTCTCCCATTCAGGCGTCATAGGCTAACAGTTTCATCCAATCAGACGTCCTAGGCTAACCGTTTCTCCCAATCAGACGTCATATGCTAACAGTTTCATCCAATCAGACGTCATTTGCTAACAGTTTCACCCAATCAGATATCATAGGCTAACAGTTTCATCCAATCAGACGTCATAGGCTAACAGTTTCTCCCAATCAGACGTCATAGGCTAACAGTTTCATACAATCAGACGTCATATGCTAACAGTTTCACCCTATCAGACGTCATAGGCTAACAGTTTCACTCAATCAGACGTCATAGGCTAACAGTTTCATCCAATCAGACCTCATAGGCTAACAGTTTCATCCAATCAGACCTCAAAGGCAAACAGTTTCACCCAATAAGACCTCATAGGCTAACAGTTTCATCCAATCAGACCTCAAAGGCAAACAGTTTCTCCCAATCAGACGTCATAGGGTAACAGTTTCACCCAATCAGACGTCATAGGCTAACAGTTTCATCCAATCAGACCTCATAGGCTAACAGTTTCATCCAATCAGACCTCAAAGGCAAACAGTTTCACCCAATGAGACCTCATAGGCTAACAGTTTCTCCCAATCAGACGTCATAGGCTAACAGTTTCACCCAATCAGACGTCATATGCTAACAGTTTCATCCAATCAGACCTCATAGGCTAACAGTTTCTCCCAATCAGACGTCATAGGCTAACAGTTTCATCCAATCAGACGTCATAGGCTAACAGTTTCAACCAATCAGACGTCATAGGCTAACAGTTTCATCCAATCAGACGTCATAGGCTAACAGTTTCACCCTATCAGACGTCATAGGCTAACAGTTTCACTCAATCAGACGTCATAGGCTAACAGTTTCATCCAATCAGACCTCATAGGCTAACAGTTTCATCCAATCAGACCTCAAAGGCAAACAGTTTCACCCAATAAGACCTCATAGGCTAACAGTTTCATCCAATCAGAACTCAAAGGCAAACAGTTTCTCCCAATCAGACGTCATAGGGTAACAGTTTCACCCAATCAGACGTCATAGGCTAACAGTTTCATCCAATCAGACCTCATAGGCTAACAGTTTCATCCAATCAGACCTCAAAGGCAAACAGTTTCACCCAATGAGACCTCATAGGCTAACAGTTTTACCCTATCAGACGTCATAGGCTAACAGTTTCACTCAATCAGACGTCATAGGCTAACAGTTTCATCCAATCAGACCTCATAGGCTAACAGTTTCACCCAATCAGACCTCATAGGCTAACAGTTTCACCTAATCAGACCTCATAGACTAATAGTTTCACCCAATGAGACCTCATAGGCTAACAGTTTCACCCAATCAGACGTCATAGGCTAACAGTTTCACCCAATCAGACGTCATATGCTAACAGTTTCATCCAATCAGACCTCATAGGCTAACAGTTTCTCCCAATCAGACGTCATAGGCTAACAGTTTCATCCAATCAGACGTCATATGCTAACAGTTTCTACCAATCAGACGTCATAGGCTAACAGTTTCACCCAATCAGACCTCATAGGCTAATAGTTTCACCCAATGAGACCTCATAGGCTAACAGTTTCTACCAATCAGACGTCATAGGCTAACAGTTTCACCCAATCAGACGTCATATGCTAACAGTTTCATCCAATCAGACGTCATAGGCTAACAGTTTCACCCAATCAGACGTCATAGGCTAACAGTTTCATCCAATCAGACCTCATAGGCTAACAGTTTCACCCAATCAGACCTCATAGGCTAATAGTTTCACCCAATGAGACCTCATAGGCTAACAGTTTCTCCCAATCAGACGTCATAGGCTAACAGTTTCACCCAATCAGACCTCATAGGCTAACAGTTTCTACCAATCAGACGTCATAGGCTAACAGTTTCATCCAATCAGACGTCATAGGCTAACAGTTTCACCCAATCAGACCTCCTAGGCTAATAGTTTCACCCAATGAGACCTCATAGGCTAACAGTTTCTACCAATCAGACGTCATAGGCTAACAGTTTCACCCAATCAGACGTCATAGGCTAACAGTTTCATCCAATCAGACGTCATAGGCTAACAGTTTCTCCCAATCAGACGTCATAGGCTAACAGTTTCATCCAATCAGACCTCATAGGCTAACAGTTTCATCCAATCAGACCTCATAGCCTAACAGTTTCACCCAATCAGACGTCATAGGCTCAATGTTTCTCCCAATCAGGCGTCATAGGCTAACAGTTTCATCCAATCAGACGTCATATGCTAACAGTTTCATCCAATCAGACGTCATAGGCTAACAGTT
This sequence comes from Bulinus truncatus, assembly GCA_021962125.1. Classification (NCBI taxonomy): domain Eukaryota; kingdom Metazoa; phylum Mollusca; class Gastropoda; family Planorbidae; genus Bulinus; species Bulinus truncatus. The sequence goes on along the minus strand of JAGDYQ010000016.1, from coordinate 4,768,849 downwards.
TCTCCCAATCAGACGTCATAGGCTAACAGTTTCATCCAATCAGACCTCATAGGCTAACAGTTTCATCCAATCAGACCTCATAGGCTAACAGTTTCTCCCAATCAGACGTCATAGGCTAACAGTTTCATCCAATCAGACGTCATATGCTGACAGTTTCTACCAATCAGACGTCATAGGCTAACAGTTTCATCCAATCAGACCTCATAGGCTAACAGTTTCACCCAATCAGACCTCATAGGCTAATAGTTTCACCCAATGAGACCTCATAGGCTAACAGTTTCTACCAATCAGACGTCATAGGCTAACAGTTTCACCCAATCAGACGTCATATGCTAACAGTTTCATCCAATCAGACGTCATAGGCTAACAGTTTCTCCCAATCAGACGTCATAGGCTAACAGTTTCATCCAATCAGACGTCATAGGCTAACAGTTTCATCCAATCAGACCTCATAGCCTAACAGTTTCACCCAATCAGACGTCATAGGCTAAAAGTTTCTCCCAATCAGGCGTCATAGGCTAACAGTTTCATCCAATCAGACGTCATAGGCTAACAGTTTCTCCCAATCAGACGTCATATGCTAACAGTTTCACCCAATCAGATATCATAGGCTAACAGTTTCATCCAATCAGACGTCATAGGCTAACAGTTTCTCCCAATCAGACGTCATAGGCTAACAGTTTCATACAATCAGACGTCATAGGCTAACAGTTTCACCCAATCAGACCTCCTAGGCTAATAGTTTCACCCAATGAGACCTCATAGGCTGACAGTTTCTACCAATCAGACGTCATAGGCTAACAGTTTCACCCAATGAGACCTTATAGGCTAACAGTTTCTCCCAATCAGACGTCATAGGCTAACAGTTTCACCCAATCAGACGTCATATGCTAACAGTTTCTACCAATCAGACGTCATAGGCTAACAGTTTCATCCAATCAGACGTCATAGGCTAACAGTTTCACCCAATCAGACCTCCTAGGCTAATAGTTTCACCCAATGAGACCTCATAGGCTGACAGTTTCTACCAATCAGACGTCATAGGCTAACAGTTTCACCCAATCAGACGTCATATGCTAACAGTTTCATCCAATCAGACGTCATAGGCTAACAGTTTCTCCCAATCAGACGTCATAGGCTAACAGTTTCATCCAATCAGACCTCATAGGCTAACAGTTTCATCCAATCAGACCTCATAGGCTAACAGTTAATCCCAATCAGACGTCATAGGCTAACAGTTTCATCCAATCAGACGTCATATGCTGACAGTTTCTACCAATCAGACGTCATAGGCTAACAGTTTCATCCAATCAGACCTCATAGGCTAACAGTTTCACCCAATCAGACCTCATAGGCTAATAGTTTCACCCAATGAGACCTCATAGGCTAACAGTTTCTACCAATCAGACGTCATAGGCTAACAGTTTCACCCAATCAGACGTCATATGCTAACAGTTTCATCCAATCAGACGTCATAGGCTAACAGTTTCTCCCAATCAGACGTCATAGGCTAACAGTTTCATCCAATCAGACGTCATAGGCTAACAGTTTCATCCAATCAGACCTCATAGCCAACAGTTTCACCCAATCAGACGTCATAGGCTAACAGTTTCTCCCAATCAGGCGTCATATGCTAACAGTTTCATCCAATCAGACGTCATAGGCTAACAGTTTCTCCCAATCAGACGTCATATGCTAACAGTTTCACCCAATCAGATATCATAGGCTAACAGTTTCATCCAATCAGACGTCATAGGCTAACAGTTTCTCCCAATCAGACGTCATAGGCTAACAGTTTCATACAATCAGACGTCATATGCTAACAGTTTCATCCAATCAGACGTCATATGCTAACAGTTTCACCCAATCAGACGTCATATGCTAACAGTTTCACCCAATCAGATATCATAGGCTAACAGTTTCATCCAATCAGACGTCATAGGCTAACAGTTTCATCCAATCAGACCTCATAGGCTAACAGTTTCATCCAATCAGACCTCAAAGGCAAAAAGTTTCACCCAATGAGACCTCATAGGCTAACAGTTTCTCCCAATCAGACGTCATAGGCTAACAGTTTCACCCAATCAGACGTCATATGCTAACAGTTTCATCCAATCAGACCTCATAGGCTAACAGTTTCTCCCAATCAGACGTCATAGGCTAACAGTTTCATCCAATCAGACGTCATAGGCTAACAGTTTCAACCAATCAGACGTCATAGGCTAACAGTTTCTCCCAATCAGACGTCATAGGGTAACAGTTTCACCCAATCAGACGTCATAGGCTAACAGTTTCATCCAATCAGACCTCAAAGGCAAACAGTTTCACCCAATGAGACCTCATAGGCTAACAGTTTCTCCTATTCAGACGTCATAGGCTAACAGTTTCACCCAATCAGACCTCATAGGCTAACAGTTTCACCTAATCAGACCTCATAGACTAATAGTTTCACCCAAGGAGACCTCATAGGCTAACAGTTTCTCCCAATCAGACGTCATAGGCTAACAGTTTCACCCAATCAGACGTCATATGCTAACAGTTTCATCCAATCAGACCTCATAGGCTAACAGTTTCTCCCAATCAGACGTCATAGGCTAACAGTTTCATCCAATCAGACGTCATATGCTAACAGTTTCTACCAATCAGACGTCATAGGCTAACAGTTTCACCCAATCAGACCTCATAGGCTAATAGTTTCACCCAATGAGACCTCATAGGCTAACAGTTTCTACCAATCAGACGTCATAGGCTAACAGTTTCACCCAATCAGACGTCATATGCTAACAGTTTCATCCAATCAGACGTCATAGGCTAACAGTTTCTCCCAATCAGACGTCATAGGCTAACAGTTTCATCCAATCAGACCTCATAGGCTAACAGTTTCATCCAATCAGACCTCATAGCCTAACAGTTTCACCCAATCAGACGTCATAGGCTAACAGTTTCTCCCAATCAGGCGTCATAGGCTAACAGTTTCTCCCAATCAGACGTCATAGGGTAACAGTTTCATCCAATCAGACCTCATAGGCTAACAGTTTCATCCAATCAGACCTCAAAGGCAAACAGTTTCACCAAATCAGACCTCATAGGCTAACAGTTTCACCCAATCAGACCTCATAGGCTAATAGTTTCACCCAATGAGACCTCATAGGCTAACAGTTTCTCCCAATCAGACGTCATAGGCTAACAGTTTCACCCAATCAGACGTCATAGGCTAACAGTTTCTACCAATCAGACGTCATAGGCTAACAGTTTCATCCAATCAGACGTCATAGGCTAACAGTTTCACCCAATCAGACCTCCTAGGCTAATAGTTTCACCCAATGAGACCTCATAGGCTGACAGTTTCTACCAATCAGACGTCATAGGCTAACAGTTTCACCCAATCAGACGTCATATGCTAACAGTTTCATCCAATCAGACGTCATAGGCTAAAAGTTTCTCCCAATCAGACGTCATAGGCTAACAGTTTCATCCAATCAGACCTCATAGGCTAACAGTTTCATCCAATCAGACCTCATAGGCTAACAGTTTCACCCAATCAGACGTCATAGGCTAACAGTTTCATCCAATCAGACGTCATAGGCTAACAGTTTCATCCAATCAGACGTCATAGGCTAACAGTTTCATCCAATCAGACGTCATAGGCTAACAGTTTCTCCCAATCAGACGTCATAGGCTAACAGTTTCATCCAATCAGACCTCATAGGCTAACAGTTTCATCCAATCAGACCTCATAGGCTAACAGTTTCTCCCAATCAGACGTCATAGGCTAACAGTTTCATCCAATCAGACGTCATATGCTGACAGTTTCTACCAATCAGACGTCATAGGCTAACAGTTTCATCCAATCAGACCTCATAGGCTAACAGTTTCACCCAATCAGACCTCATAGGCTAATAGTTTCACCCAATGAGACCTCATAGGCTAACAGTTTCTACCAATCAGACGTCATAGGCTAACAGTTTCACCCAATCAGACGTCATATGCTAACAGTTTCATCCAATCAGACGTCATAGGCTAACAGTTTCTCCCAATCAGACGTCATAGGCTAACAGTTTCATCCAATCAGACGTCATAGGCTAACAGTTTCATCCAATCAGACCTCATAGCCTAACAGTTTCACCCAATCAGACGTCATAGGCTAAAAGTTTCTCCCAATCAGGCGTCATAGGCTAACAGTTTCATCCAATCAGACGTCATAGGCTAACAGTTTCTCCCAATCAGACGTCATATGCTAACAGTTTCACCCAATCAGACGTCATAGGCTAACAGTTTCATCCAATCAGACGTCATAGGCTAACAGTTTCTCCCAATCAGACGTCATAGGCTAACAGTTTCATCCAATCAGACGTCATAGGCTAACAGTTTCACCCAATCAGACCTCCTAGGCTAATAGTTTCACCCAATGAGACCTCATAGGCTAACAGTTTCACCAATCAGACGTCATAGGCTAACAGTTTCACCCAATGAGACCTTATAGGCTAACAGTTTCTCCCAATCAGACGTCATAGGCTAACAGTTTCACCCAATCAGACGTCATATGCTAACAGTTTCTACCAATCAGACGTCATAGGCTAACAGTTTCATCCAATCAGACGTCATAGGCTAACAGTTTCACCCAATCAGACCTCCTAGGCTAATAGTTTCACCCAATGAGACCTCATAGGCTAACAGTTTCTACCAATCAGACGTCATAGGCTAACAGTTTCACCCAATCAGACGTCATATGCTAACAGTTTCATCCAATCAGACGTCATAGGCTAACAGTTTCTCCCAATCAGACGTCATAGGCTAACAGTTTCATCCAATCAGACCTCTAACAGTTTCATACAATCAGCTAACAGTTTTACATCCAATCAGACCTCATAGGCTAAATCAGTTAATCCCAATCAGACGTCATAGGCTAACAGTTTCATCCAATCAGACCTCAAAGGCAAACAGTTTCTCCCAATCAGACGTCATAGGCTAACAGTTTCATCCAATCAGACCTCATAGGCTAACAGTTTCACCAATCAATCAGACCTCATAGGCTAATAGTTTCACCCAATCAGACCTCATAGGCTAACAGTTTCATCCAATCAGACGTCATAGGCTAACAGTTTCACCCAATCAGACGTCATATGCTAACAGTTTCATCCAATCAGACGTCATAGGCTAACAGTTTCTCCCAATCAGACGTCATAGGCTAACAGTTTCATCCAATCAGACGTCATAGGCTAACAGTTTCATCCAATCAGACCTCATAGCCTAACAGTTTCACCCAATCAGACGTCATAGGCTAACAGTTTCTCCCAATCAGGCGTCATAGGCTAACAGTTTCATCCAATCAGACGTCATAGGCTAACAGTTTCTCCCAATCAGACGTCATATGCTAACAGTTTCACCCAATCAGACGTCATAGGCTAACAGTTTCATCCAATCAGACGTCATAGGCTAACAGTTTCTCCCAATCAGACGTCATAGGCTAACAGTTTCATCCAATCAGACGTCATAGGCTAACAGTTTCATCCAATCAGACCTCATAGGCTAACAGTTTCACCCAATCAGACGTCATAGGCTAACAGTTTCACCCAATCAGACCTCATAGGCTAACAGTTTCATCCAATCAGACGTCATAGGCTAACAGTTTCTCCCAATCAGACGTCATAGGCTAACAGTTTCATCCAATCAGACGTCATAGGCTAACAGTTTCACCCAATCAGACCTCATAGGCTAATAGTTTCACCCAATCAGACCTCATAGGCTAACAGTTTCTACCAATCAGACGTCATAGGCTAACAGTTTCACCCAATCAGACCTCATAGGCTAACAGTTTCTCCCAATCAGACGTCATAGGCTAACAGTTTCATACAATCAGACGTCATATGCTAACAGTTTCTCCCAATCAGACGTCATAGGCTAACAGTTTCATCCAATCAGACGTCATAGGCTAACAGTTTCACCCAATCAGACCTCCTAGGCTAATAGTTTCACCCAATGAGACCTCATAGGCTAACAGTTTCTACCAATCAGACGTCATAGGCTAACAGTTTCACCCAATCAGACGTCATATGCTAACAGTTTCATCCAATCAGACGTCATAGGCTAACAGTTTCTCCCAATCAGACGTCATAGGCTAACAGTTTCATCCAATCAGACCTCATAGGCTAACAGTTTCATCCAATCAGACCTCATAGGCTAACAGTTTCATCCCAATCAGACGTCATAGGCTAACAGTTTCATCCAATCAGACGTCATAGGCTAACAGTTTCACCCAATCAGACGTCATAGGCTAACAGTTTCACCAATCAGACCTCATAGGCTAATAGTTTCACCCAATCAGACCTCATAGGCTAACAGTTTCACCCAATCAGACGTCATAGGCTAACAGTTTCACCCAATCAGACGTCATAGGCTAACAGTTTCACCCAATCAGACGTCATAGGCTAACAGTTTCATCCAATCAGACGTCATAGGCTAACAGTTTCTCCCAATCAGACGTCATAGGCTAACAGTTTCATCCAATCAGACGTCATAGGCTAACAGTTTCATCCAATCAGACCTCATAGGCTAACAGTTTCACCCAATCAGACGTCATAGGCTAACAGTTTCTCCCAATCAGGCGTCATATGCTAACAGTTTCATCCAATCAGACGTCATAGGCTAACAGTTTCTACCAATCAGACGTCATAGGCTAACAGTTTCACCCAATCAGACCTCATAGGCTAACAGTTTCATCCAATCAGACGTCATAGGCTAACAGTTTCTCCCAATCAGACGTCATAGGCTAACAGTTTCATACAATCAGACGTCATATGCTAACAGTTTCATCCAATCAGACGTCATAGGCTAACAGTTTCACCCAATCAGACGTCATAGGCTAACAGTTTCACCCAATCAGACGTCATAGGCTAACAGTTTCATCCAATCAGACGTCATAGGCTAACAGTTTCTCCCAATCAGACGTCATAGGCTAACAGTTTCATCCAATCAGACGTCATAGGCTAACAGTTTCTCCCAATCAGACGTCATAGGCTAACAGTTTCACCCAATCAGACCTCATAGGCTAACAGTTTCATCCAATCAGACGTCATAGGCTAATAGTTTCACCCAATGAGACCTCATAGGCTAACAGTTTCTCCCAATCAGACGTCATAGGCTAACAGTTTCTCCCAATCAGACGTCATATGCTAACAGTTTCATCCAATCAGACGTCATAGGCTAACAGTTTCATCCAATCAGACGTCATAGGCTAACAGTTTCACCCAATCAGACCTCATAGGCTAATAGTTTCACCCAATGAGACCTCATAGGCTAACAGTTTCTACCAATCAGACGTCATAGGCTAACAGTTTCACCCAATCAGACGTCATAGGCTAACAGTTTCATCCAATCAGACGTCATAGGCTAACAGTTTCTCCCAATCAGACGTCATAGGCTAACAGTTTCATCCAATCAGACCTCATAGGCTAACAGTTTCATCCAATCAGACCTCATAGGCTAACAGTTTCTCCCAATCAGACGTCATAGGCTAACAGTTTCATCCAATCAGACGTCATATGCTAACAGTTTCTCCCAATCAGACGTCATAGGCTAACAGTTTCACCCAATCAGACGTCATAGGCTAACAGTTTCACCCAATCAGACGTCATATGCTAACAGTTTCATCCAAGCAGACCTCATAGGCTAACAGTTTCTCCCAAATTAGACGTCATAGGCTAACAGTTTCAACCAATCAGACGTCATAGGCTAACAGTTTCATCCAATCAGACGTCATAGGCTAACAGTTTCTCCCAATCAGACGTCATAGGCTAACAGTTTCATCCAATCAGACGTCATAGGCTAACAGTTTCATCCAATCAGACCTCATAGCCTAACAGTTTCACCCAATCAGACGTCATAGGCTAACAGTTTCTCCCAATCAGGCGTCATAGGCTAACAGTTTCATCCAATCAGACGTCATAGGCTAACAGTTTCTCCCAATCAGTCGTCATATGCTAACAGTTTCACCCAATCAGATATCATAGGCTAACAGTTTCATCCAATCAGACGTCATAGGCTAACAGTTTCTCCCAATCAGACGTCATAGGCTAACAGTTTCACCCAATCAGACGTCATATGCTAACAGTTTCATCCAATCAGACGTCATATGCTAACAGTTTCACCCAATCAGATATCATAGGCTAACAGTTTCATCCAATCAGACGTCATAGGCTAACAGTTTCTCCCAATCAGACGTCATAGGCTAACAGTTTCATACAATCAGACGTCATATGCTAACAGTTTCACCCTATCAGACGTCATAGGCTAACAGTTTCACTCAATCAGACGTCATAGGCTAACAGTTTCATCCAATCAGACCTCATAGGCTAACAGTTTCATCCAATCAGACCTCAAAGGCAAACAGTTTCACCCAATAAGACCTCATAGGCTAACAGTTTCATCCAATCAGATCTCAAAGGCAAACAGTTTCTCCCAATCAGACGTCATAGGGTAACAGTTTCACCCAATCAGACGTCATAGGCTAACAGTTTCATCCAATCAGACCTCATAGGCTAACAGTTTCATCCAATCAGACGTCAAGGCAAACAGTTTCACCCAATCAGACCTCATAGGCTAACAGTTTCATCCAATCAGACCTCATTTCAGACCTCATAGGCTAACAGTTTCTCCCAATCAGACGTCATAGGCTAACAGTTTCACCCAATCAGACGTCATATGCTAACAGTTTCATCCAATCAGACCTCATAGGCTAACAGTTTCTCCCAATCAGACGTCATAGGCTAACAGTTTCATCCAATCAGACGTCATAGGCTAACAGTTTCAACCAATCAGACGTCATAGGCTAACAGTTTCATCCAATCAGACGTCATAGGCTAACAGTTTCACCCAATCAGACCTCATAGGCTAATAGTTTCACCCAATGAGACCTCATAGGCTAACAGTTTCTACCAATCAGACGTCATAGGCTAACAGTTTCACCCAATCAGACGTCATATGCTAACAGTTTCATCCAATCAAACGTCATAGGCTAACAGTTTCTCCCAATCAGACGTCATAGGCTAACAGTTTCATCCAATCAGACCTCATAGGCTAACAGTTTCTCCCAATCAGACGTCATAGGCTAACAGTTTCATACAATCAGACGTCATATGCTAACAGTTTCATCCAATCAGGCGTCATAGGCTAACAGTTTCTCCCAATCAGACGTCATAGGGTAACAGTTTCACCCAATCAGACGTCATAGGGTAACAGTTTCACCCAATCAGACGTCATAGGCTAACAGTTTCACCCAATCAGACGTCATAGGGTAACAGTTTCACCCAATCAGACGTCATAGGCTAACAGTTTCATCCAATCAGACCTCATAGGTTAACAGTTTCATCTAATCAGACGTCATAGGGTAACAGTTTCTCCCAATCAGACGTCATAGGGTAACAGTTTCACCCAATCAGACGTCATAGGCTAACAGTTTCATCCAATCAGACCTCATAGGCTAACAGTTTCATCCAATCAGACCTCAAAGGCAAACAGTTTCACCCAATCAGACCTCATAGGCTAACAGTTTCATCCAATCAGACGTCATAGGCTAACAGTTTCATCCAATCAGACCTCAAAGGCAAACAGTTTCACCCAATCAGACGTCATAGGCTAACAGTTTCACCCAATCAGACGTCATAGGCTAACAGTTTCACCCAATCAGACGTCATAGGCTAACAGTTTCATCCAATCAGACGTCATAGGCTAACAGTTTCTCCCAATCAGACGTCATAGGCTAACAGTTTCATCCAATCAGACGTCATAGGCTAACAGTTTCACCCAATCAGACGTCATAGGCTAACAGTTTCTCCCAATCAGACGTCATAGGCTAACAGTTTCATCCAATCAGACGTCATAGGCTAACAGTTTCAACCAATCAGACGTCATAGGCTAACAGTTTCATCCAATCAGACGTCATAGGCTAACAGTTTCACCCAATCAGACCTCATAGGCTAATAGTTTCACCCAATGAGACCTCATAGGCTAACAGTTTCTACCAATCAGACGTCATAGGCTAACAGTTTCACCCAATCAGACGTCATATGCTAACAGTTTCACCCAATCAGACGTCATAGGCTAACAGTTGCTACCAATCAGACGTCATAGGCTAACAGTTTCACCCAATCAGACGTCATATGCTAACAGTTTCACCCAATCAGATATCATAGGCTAACAGTTTCATCCAATCAGACGTCATAGGCTAACAGTTTCTCCCAATCAGACGTCATAGGATAACAGTTTCATACAATCAGACGTCATATGCTAACAGTTTCATCCAATCAGACGTCATATGCTAACAGTTTCACCCAATCAGATATCATAGGCTAACAGTTTCATCCAATCAGACGTCATAGGCTAACAGTTTCTCCCAATCAGGCGTCATAGGCTAACAGTTTCATCCAATCAGACGTCATATGCTAACAGTTTCACCCTATCAGACGTCATAGGCTAACAGTTTCTCCCAATCAGACGTCATAGGCTAACAGTTTCACCCAATCAGAACAGTTTCATAATGACTCATAGGCTAACAGTTTCATCCAATCAGACCTCATAGGCTAACAGTTTCTCCCAATCAGACGTCATAGGCTAACAGTTTCACCCAATCAGACGTCATAGGCTAACAGTTTCATCCAATCAGACGTCATAGGCTAACAGTTTCATCCAATCAGACCTCAAAGGCTAACAGTTTCACCCAATCAGACCTCATAGGCTAACAGTTTCATCCAATCAGACGTCATAGGCTAACAGTTTCATCCAATCAGACGTCATAGGCTAACAGTTTCAACCAATCAGACGTCATAGGCTAACAGTTTCATCCAATCAGACGTCATAGGCTAACAGTTTCACCCAATCAGACCTCATAGGCTAACAGTTTCACCCAATCAGACCTCATAGGCTAACAGTTTCATACCAATCAGACGTCATAGGCTAACAGTTTCACCCAATCAGACGTCATAGGCTAACAGTTTCATCCAATCAGACGTCATAGGCTAACAGTTTCACCCAATCAGACCTCATAGGCTAATAGTTTCACCCAATGAGACCTCATAGGCTAACAGTTTCATCCAATCAGACGTCATAGGCTAACAGTTTCTCCCAATCAGACGTCATAGGCTAACAGTTTCATACAATCAGACGTCATATGCTAACAGTTTCATCCCAATCAGGCGTCATAGGCTAACAGTTTCTCCCAATCAGACGTCATAGGGTAACAGTTTCACCCAATCAGACGTCATAGGGTAACAGTTTCACCCAATCAGACGTCATAGGCTAACAGTTTCATCCAATCAGACCTCATAGGTTAACAGTTTCATCTAATCAGACGTCATAGGGTAACAGTTTCTCCCAATCAGACGTCATAGGGTAACAGTTTCACCCAATCAGACGTCATAGGCTAACAGTTTCATCCAATCAGACCTCATAGGCTAACAGTTTCATCCAATCAGACCTCAAAGGCAAACAGTTTCACCCAATGAGACCTCATAGGCTAACAGTTTCTCCCATTCAGACGTCATAGGCTAACAGTTTCACCCAATCAGACGTCATATGCTAACAGTTTCATCCAATCAGACGTCATAGGCTAACAGTTTCTCCCAATCAGACGTCATAGGCTAACAGTTTCATCCAATCAGACGTCATAGGCTAACAGTTTCAACCAATCAGACGTCATAGGCTAACAGTTTCATCCAATCAGACGTCATAGGCTAACAGTTTCACCCAATCAGACGTCATAGGCTAACAGTTTCACTCAATCAGACGTCATAGGCTAACAGTTTCTCCCAATCAGACGTCATAGGCTAACAGTTTCATACAATCAGACGTCATATGCTAACAGTTTCACCCAATCAGACGTCATAGGCTAACAGTTTCATCCAATCAGACGTCATAGGCTAACAGTTTCTCCCAATCAGACGTCATAGGCTAACAGTTTCACCCAATCAGACGTCATAGGCTAACAGTTTCACCCAATCAGACGTCATAGGCTAACAGTTTCATCCAATCAGACGTCATAGGCTAACAGTTTCATCCAATCAGACGTCATAGGCTAACAGTTTCATAATCAGACGTCATAGGCTAACAGTTTCATCCAATCAGACGTCATAGGCTAACAGTTTCACCCAATCAGACCTCATAGGCTAACAGTTTCATCCAATCAGACGTCATAGGCTAACAGTTTCTCCCAATCAGACGTCATAGGCTAACAGTTTCATCCAATCAGACGTCATAGGCTAACAGTTTCACCCAATCAGACGTCATATGCTAACAGTTTCACCCAATCAGACGTCATAGGCTAACAGTTTCATCCAATCAGACGTCATAGGCTAACAGTTTCACCCAATCAGACGTCATAGGCTAACAGTTTCATCCAATCAGACCTCATAGGCTAACAGTTTCATCCAATCAGACCTCAAAGGCAAACAGTTTCTCCCAATCAGACGTCATAGGCTAACAGTTTCATCCAATCAGACGTCATAGGCTAACAGTTTCATCCCAATCAGACGTCATAGGCTAACAGTTTCATCCAATCAGACGTCATAGGCTAACAGTTTCATCCAATCAGACCTCATAGGCTAACAGTTTCATCCAATCAGACCTCAAAGGCTAACAGTTTCATCCAATCAGACCTCAAAGGCAAACAGTTTCACCCAATCAGACGTCATAGGCTAACAGTTTCACCCAATCAGACGTCATAGGCTAACAGTTTCATCCAATCAGACCTCATAGGCTAACAGTTTCACCCAATCAGACCTCATAGGCTAACTGTTTCACCCAATCAGACGTCATAGGCTAACAGTTTCATCCAATCAGACGTCATAGGCTAACAGTTTCACCCAATCAGACGTCATAGGCTAACAGTTTCATCCAATCAGACGTCATAGGCTAACAGTTTCACCCAATCAGACGTCTTAGGCTAACAGTTTCACCCAATCAGACCTCACAGATCATCATAAAATATCACTCTCTGTGATTATACCAAGACATAGTTTACAAACATATGAAACCATAATTTAAAAGATTTACATTTAATACCGTGTGTCATTGATGCCTATAATTTTTTTTCATAATTAAATCATAGAATCTATCTAAATAATAGCGGTTTGGGTTCTGCGGTAAATCGAAAGTAAAGAATTAGTACAACAGTATTCCACTTAAAAATCGTCAAACGTAAACAATTGTAATAACATTCAAGAAAAAAAATAAACGGATATGTCCGAAACCAAAAATAACCTAGCCTACTGATCAACCTATGGGGGATATAACTCTATGCAAAGGTTTCGCAGGATACAGCTAGTATAAATTATAATATACATTCTCTGTGGGGGGGGGCGAATGGTCGTGCTGTGTAGAGATGTCGACCAGGTTTGAACCTGAGTTAATTTTGCTGGCTAGTGTGCATATCTTTCAGTGAAATTAGAATAAACGTTTAGTGGGGGGGGGGGTACATTTTGTTCTGACATGAAGCAATTCATTCGAAAAAGTATAATGGTTCAAAGATACAATGTATATAAACGTATATAAACGTATTGTTAAGATTGAATTATACTAACTGGGCTTAATAGATTATGTCCATTGGCTAGGGTCGAACTTTGAACTTGAAAAAAAAAATGTTTAAGAAATTAAGATAAAGATGATCGAATCAATAGATGTTCGAAACAGACAAGAGGAAATAAGTTTGGAACAGCAAAAATGGAGAAATTCAAGTCTAAAAGGTCACTGGGTCACAGCCAAGATTAAAGTTCAGCACTTTAGTCTTGACATCTCACTTGGATCTAAGTGGCACAAAGACAAATGTCGCGCTGTCACCGCAAGTTTATTGTGACGTTTTTATCACGTTGAATGGTGGGAATGTCTTCTGCTGTTAGGAATTATCAAACGTTTGATTGGTCAGTTAAGATGGTTGTTTACGTGAGTCAATCAATTCAACATGTAAATTTTCTTTTTCATTTTTGTTGTTTTTTATGGATGTCTTTGCTATGAAGGCAATCTTTTCATTATTGTACGAACTATGCGTGTATTTTAAGACATCATTTTTATGAAATAAATGTTAATAACAACGATGATAGAAACATCAAATGATGTTAGAAAAGTAACTCAAAATTAATTATAAATAACTATGGTTTCAATATAATATAGTATCTTCAGTAACAAATAAATCTAAACTTACTAAACATGTTGTCAGTTTAATGTACAGTTTGTCAGTATATATGTGTGAACAGTTATCAAAGTAAAATATTTTATTTAATCCATGCTAATGTTTTTAAGTCCTTTACATGAACAGCAATTTACTTTTAAATCCTTTACATGAAAGCAATTTACTTTTAAATCGCTGGACATGTTTGTATGTGGACGATCAGTTTCAATTATCTTTGTCTTTTGCATTCTAATAAAGTTATGTTCTTTGGCATTATAATAAAGTTATGTTCTTTTGCATTATAATAAAGTTATGTTCTTTTGCATTATAAAAAAGTTATGTTCTTTGTATTATAATAAAGTTATGTTCTTTTGGATTATAATAAAGTTATGTTATGTTCTTTTGTATTATAATAAAGTTTTCTTCTTTTGCATTATAATAAAGTTATGTTTTAGCATTATAATAAAGTTATGCTCTATTGAATTATAATAAAGTTATGTTCTTTTGCATTATAATAAAGTTATGTTTTTTCTTTCCAAAATAAACTCGCAATAGAACATTATTCTCTCAATCTGGCTAGGGAATCACATTGAAATGTTGGCGCCATCTTGACCTATCAATTTATGTTCTGTATTGCTCAGTACATATTTCAATGTATGTTCAGTGGTGCCCAGTGCATGTATCAATGTATGTTCTGTGGTGCCCAGTGCATGTATCAATGTATGTTCTGTGGTGCCCAGTGCATGTATCAATGTATGTTCTGTGGTGCCCAGTGCATGTATCAATGTATGTTCTGTGGTGCCCAGTACATTATCAATGTATGTTCTGTGGTGCCCAGTATATTATCAATGTATGTTCTGTGGTGCCCAGTACATTATCAATGTATGCTCTGTGGTGCCCAGTACATTATCAATGTATGTTCAGTGGTGCCCAGTACATGTATGAATGTGTGTTCTGTGGTGCCCAGTGCATGTATCAATGTATGTTCTGTGGTGCCCAGTGCATGTATCAATGTATGTTCTGTGGTGTTCTCTTTTATCTTACCAGAACAACCCTGGACAAGTCGGGGAACTTTTCTCTGTGTACCGCGCTGACTATTGGAGTTTTCCAAAGCAAGTAGAAGAAGTTTAACAGGTGTGGTCCATCTAAAATCACAAGTAGAATGATGTACCTAGAAATGATAAGACGGAAAGACCATTTGCCTCCTCATATTTATATAAACATATAAACTAATCTAATCAGAAAATGAATAGTTACTAATCAAACAGATTGCATTAAGTTATTTATTGTACATTAAAGATGTGTTTACAAAAATCCCAAAAGACACTGAGTCGTAATTTTTTAAAGGACATCCCCCCCAGGTAACGCTATTTTACCATTTCTTATCCTTGCTGTCACACTCTCCCCCCAGGTAACGCTATTTTACCATTCCTTATCCTTGCTGTCACAGTCTCCCCCCCCCACTGGTATCGCTATTTTACCATTCCTTATCCTTGCTGTCACACTCTCCCCCCAGGTAACGCTATTTTACCATTCCTTATCCTTGCTGTCACACTCTTCCCCCCAGGTAACGCTATTTTATCATTCCTTATCCTTGCTGTCACACTCTCCCCCCAGGTAACGCTATTTTACCATTCCTTATCCTTGCTGTCACACTCTCCCCCCAGGTAACGCTATTTTACCATTCCTTATCCTTGCTGTCACACTCTCCCCCCAGGTAACGCTATTTTACCATTCCTTATCCTTGCTGTCACACTATCCCCCCAAGGTAACGCTATTTTACCATTCCTTATCCTTGCTGTCACACTCTCCCCCCAGGTAACGCTATTGTTGAGGACCCCTATGAGGGTATTCTTTGGCTTGTATCAAGAAGTATGAGGGCTGACTCAGTGATGACCCGTATTTCTATTTGTGTTTCTGCCAAACACTGTCTCACCAGCAATTAGACGTACAACACGTGAAGATATTCAATCGACAAGTCGTGCGTAACAACAGAAATAAAAATTTTATTTACACAACGGCACCAGCCCGTAACAGGGTCTGGCGGCTCATAAAAATTAAACAAAGATAATCCAAAAAGTACAGCAAAAGTTGTAATCCAATATAAATGAATAAAAAGTAGGGCGTTTCTCTCTCTCTCCGAGCCACATAAATCGACTCTCTTCTCAAAGACCACTCACCACTACGACCCTCGGTCGAATGTGCAGAAAACTATCTTTCGTCACTCACATCACTTTTCACACGTGACCCCTAGCCAATCAATTATCTACGCTCCTGTCCCTGTCAATCGGGGGGGGGGTGGAGCTAACTTCCCGCCTTAGATTGGGGGGGGGGAAGAAGTACGTCATACCGACAAAGACAATAGTAACTGGACATCTATCCTTTGTCGGCATTTGAACAGGGGCCGAGCGGTCATAGAGAATCCCACGAGAAATGTAGCACACCTATATGACATTCCTCAGCTCCCGCTTCATCAAGCTCCACTGGCCACCTGCGATATGACGCAATTACGGGGGGTGGGGGTAGAGTAAAAAGGGTGGTGGGCGGGAGAACTGGAACGTATACTACTATACATTGTATAATATACGTATTAATTTTATTAGGGGGTGGCCGGGTGAGTCAAGGGTCTGAACAAAATGGGTATGGTTTCGAAAAATTAATCACAACCCGTATCACCCCGACCCTAATCGAAACCATAGGGATGACGACACCGTAGTAGGGTGAGGCCTTTACATAACAAAGTTTATCTCCTGACAATTTATAAAAGAATCGAGTCCTTTCCATACGCTATGACTAGAACAAAGGGCGAATTAATCCGGGGTTATACATGAGCATATGTGCTTTATCACCCTGTAAATATCGTTATATAAAGATGCCCCAAACAATTGGGGGGTCAAATGGGAATAATACAAAAAGAAAACTTATTTTAATAACTCTGACCATAAAATAATAGATAGGGTCAGTGGGTAATTATATACATATATAAAAAAAATGGTTACGACGGCATATGGCATGACTGTGCCAGCCGGACATAAGGTATGGCCAAGACAAATTGGTCCAGAGATAAAAATAGTGATCACCCTTTCTTTCGAAAGGTGACACTTAAAACAAAATCAGTTGTATTAGTAAGCCTACATAGGCGGTTACTACATACGAATAGATAAAACAAGATAGTCTCCCTTTGAAGGGATAACTTTACATTTAAAGATACAATAAAGTTACGACACCAAACCTGTAATAGAAAGAGGAAATCATGCATAAATAAATATAACAATTGACATAACTACAATCGCACGAGATTCACTCACTCCAGGCAAGCCATCTAATAACCTCCATATGTGGCTTTTTGTGAGTGAGCTTCAACCAGGGATGTAGCCGCCGACGAGTTACACTGGACACCGACTCATCAAATCTGCCCCCACGCCTAACATGTCCCTTTAACATGGAGGAATATATAGCCTAGCTTTATTAGGGCCCGAATCCTCCCTATTGTGAAATTCCCCGTGATTTACACTTAATTTAAGGCTTACACTTTCTATTTTACCGCGCCTACTTCTACTTACTAGTCATGCTGCAAAAGGCCTTTCAGGGGAAATAGAGCGCCTCCGAGGTGCCCCTCTTTCGAGATGACAAGTTTGTTGGTGGCCCTAGGTGGGCGTCTAACAATAGGTTTTCTGTTGTTTGGGGAAATCCCCGGATTCCTGTCTTGTCACTGTCTCTACGAATACTCTCCACCCCTGATTGAACAACCGTCGTCTGTTTACCTCCCCTGCTCCGTCTGTCAAACCACGAGTCCTCATGTCTTTCTACATTCCCCCTAGCTTCACCATTAAACTTAGGGCCCATGGGTTCCTTGCTCTTCTGACTGGGCCCCTGGATTCTCCCATGACGCTTAGTTTGACCCTTAAACTTACCTTTAGATTTAACAAGCCTGGGCCCCCTCGACTTCATCGGCATGATGGTGACCCCCTCTCCTACCAGAGATTCCCTCACTGCGGCCCCTGAACTACCAGAGTCCCGTAGTACCTTAACCTTGAGGCCATTTACCCGGCCCTCTATCACTGGGAGATTTTTCTCCCCAGCTCCTACTTCAACCATTGCCCCCATGGGTATGGGCCCTACCCCTCTAGCAAGGGGCGCATTTCTCTGCAGCCTACATGAAGTGGAACGATGTCCTGGGGCCCCACAGTGTAGCACACCGATTTAGCATTAGTCGGGTGACTGAACACCCTGTTCCCGTTTACTGGGGCCCTCATCCTATCTTTAGGAGCCTCCCTCGTGTCATCTACCTCACTTGTTGGGGCCCTTTCGGCTTCAACCGCCTCTCTTTCCCTGCTTATGGAAAACTAGCGACCCTTGCCGTGGCGAGCTTCCCTGTAATTCTCAGCCAAAGTGAGCATCTCACCTCATGTACCTGGTTTACGTTCCCTTAGAAACACCTGTAGCTCACTAGGGGCCCCTTCCATCAACTGCTCCCTGAGCAGGAGGTCCATTAGGCCATCAAAGGTAGGCTCTGTCCCATTGAGCTCAACCCACCTCTTCAAGAGGTCCGCTAGACGTGTACCAAAAAGGGGTAGGTCTCCCCTTTTTCTAAATGGGCCCCCCTAAACTTACGTCTAAAGCTTTCCTCCGTATAGTCGTATGACTTTAGGACGGCAGCCTTCAGTGAGTCAAAGTCATTTGACTCGTCAGATGTCAAGCGGGTAGCTGTCGTCAGGGCCCGTCCCGTGAGTAGCGATGTCAAGCAGGGGGCCCATTCATGTCTTTCCCAACCCGCGGACAGAGCGTAACGTTCAAACCTACGAATGTAGGCGTCTATGTTATCCGTCTCGTCAAGTTTTGGGAGTTTTGGTTTGGAGGATGTAGAAGTCTGGCTGCTTGGAGTTGGGCTTGCCGACCCCACTTCCCTCTCTAACCGTGCTAGGGCCACCCTCTCCTCAGATGCTAATTTAGCTGCCTCCTTATAGGCAGCTATTCTCGCTAGCTCTTCCTCTTTATCATGCTTAGACTGATCTGTAGTTATTTTAGCTAACTCTACCTCTTTATCATGCTTAGCGCGTTCAGCTTCTGTTTCCCTATCTCTTTCACCCTTAGCGTGTTTTATGGCAGTATTAACGTCACACCCCAGGCCTGTGAAGTATTGCACATACTCCTCCAAAGACTTCATGGTTGGTGACGTTAGTACAAGCCTAAGATAAGTAACAGTTAACCCAGATAAAGCTCGCCGTGCAGCTCAACACGCAGTCAAAGCACTCACAAATTATCACATTTAAAAGAGGTGACAAAAATGGCTTACCTTAACGCTTCTTCCCTCCTTTCAACAGAATGTGAAATAGCTTCCACCGTACACAAACTTACGCACCATGCATAAAGTCTAAAGTCTAAATCTTTACTATTTGCCGATAACAGTCCGGCTTGTCCTTAAAACTGTCTTGTTGACTTCGTCTGTACTTTCAGTCAGACGGTGTGAGTACGCGTGGTGCTTACTGCTCCCGTTTCAAAACGGCCGAGTCCAATGAAGGACTGACCTACTGAAGACTTGTGAACTTCTGGTTTTCTGTCCGACGATGCACGTGAGTAAACGTGGCGTTTATTACTCACGTTTTAAACCGGCCACGTCTGATGAAGGACTGACCTACTGAAGACTTGTGAACTTCTTTACGTGGGACGATGTGGCAGATTACGCCCCCCTAGTCCGTAGTTGAGTCGGCTTCGGCCCCGCCTGATTATTGCAGAATACTACTCAGGTGGTGGTTCGATCCTTGGACGAGCCACACAGATGTTGAGGACCCCTTTGGCTTGTATCTAGAAGTATGAGAGCCGACTCAGTGATGACCCGTATTTCTATTTGTGTTTCTGCAACACACTGTCTCACCAGCAATTAGACGTACAACACGTGAAGATATTCAATCGACAAGTCGTGCGTAACAACAGAAATAAAAAAAACAAGCAATTTAAGTCTTTTCCGTTTCGGACAAAGGACATTTTAGAGCATTTTCGCCGAACGAAATCCGTATTTTTTTCCGTGTTTTGATAAATAGAGAGGGAAGTAATCATGTTGAATAACTGTTACAAAAATAAATAATGATTACGCCCCTTTGATTAGCTTTTATTATTTATATTTAAAATATAAGCAAAAACGGTACCTAGGAAAGTCTTTTTTTTCGGCCCTGAGATGTCAGATCGCAAAATGGACTTTTGATGTACACTTGGCAGGCCAAGACCTAAAAAATGATATATACATCATGGGTCTAGGACTTATGGTTGCTGAGATCTAGGGCGCTCCTATGATAATATATCTTATATAGTGAAAAACGGTACTTTACAAGCCCCCTTTTACGGCCCTCAGAGGTCAGATCGCGAAACGGACAAAAGTCATTTCTTGGAAGGCCAAGACCTACAAAATGATATATACATCTTGGGTCTCGGACTTATGGTTGTTGAGATCTTGGGTGATGACGGACAGGCAGACAGACAGACAGACAGACAAAACGGGGACAATAGAGGGAAAAAATGCTCTAAAAATTATTTACACAACGGCACCAGCCCGTAACAGGGTCTGGCGGCTCATAAAAATTAATCAAAGATAATCCAAAAAATACAGCAAAAGGTGTATCCAATATAAATGAATACAAATCAGGGCGTTTCTCTCTCTCTCTCTCTCCCTGACCCCGAGCCAATCAATTATCTACGCTCCTTTCCCTGTCAATCGGAGGGGGGTGGAGCTAACGTCCCTCCTTAGATGGGGGAGGGAAGAAGTACGTCATACCGACAAAGACAAGAGTAACTGGACATTAGGGTGATAACAATTTTCATTTTTTTTCGTAACCAACATGAAACCACTTACATTCGCGGAACAATTGTATGTAAATGACAGTAGTAACATTATTTATTTTTTAAAATTGAAAAAAGTTCCCCCACCTTTTCTTTTTTGTTTTCACATATTGCGCAGTTTGACTATCAGTTTCAATTTCACACTGAATTTTTACATGATTTTCTAGACTGCTTTTAAGCACAATCCAGACAGTTTTTCCATTTGTTTATAAACAAGGCATCTTCCCTCATCTTCTAAACAGAATAGGAATCCAAGAATTCCATCTGTTGAAAAGCTAATCAATCTCACATGGATGCCCACAAACCGTCAAATTCTTGGAAACGTCACTTTTCTGTTCAATAGCCAGAAACGGCAACTGGATCGAATCAAGATTATTACGGATATAGAATTGCTCTTGAGGGAAATTCTAGACTTTCCACTATTATCCAGCGCACTAATCAGAAAGAAAATCAATTGTCTGTTTGATTTATATGACAAAAACAAAAAGAAACCGTCTGATAAATTTACTACAACACTTTCTAAGTTATTTGATGTCACCAACGTCAATGGAAAATGGAAAAGCAAGAAGGATAAAGAGCTCTACCAGAAGCAAGTTAAGAGTGGAGGAAAGATTGGTTATTTAATGGTCAAACAAGCCCCTTTAGAATCAATCCACCCAAGAAAACGAATCCGACTATCCAAAACTCAATCTCAAGCCAGCTCTTCTCAATCGCAACCTACACAAACACATACAACTGTCTCATAACCTACACAAACACATACAACTGTCTCAGAATCTTCGGATTCTGAAACCTCTGCTTCTTCACCCGACTCGACAACCTATTCTTCCACGTCATCTTCTGAATGCAAACAGAAATACCAAAGAGCAAGCACTACAACAGCGGGTTTGCTAATACTGAAAAGCAACATTTCTACACATAAAGCATATAACGTTCTTGCAACCATTGCTGAACAGGATCATGATGTGCCGGTTCCAAGTCAGGCGGGTGTTTGGAAACGAGTAATCTCTGAAGGACGGAAAATGAAAACCAAAAATTTTCAAAAACTTCAAAGCAAAGAACCCTATTATCTCCAGTTTGATGGTAAAAGAGTGCAAGGGGAAGAGTATCAAGTAGTATTGCTGAAAATATGACAACCGAAATAAAACCGGTACTCTTAAATGTGATGTCTTGAGCAAGGGCTTTCAGAAGCCACAATATATTGACTGTCAGCACCATGTACTCGACCTCCTTCTGAAACATGTCATGAATTTCTTATTCAAGAACCAACGAGCAAACAAGAACTCAACTATTCCTTCATTGACAAATTAACGCAAAACTATGCCACTCTTCAGGCTGATTACCGCCTTGTTGTGATAGGTGATGTTAGCACAGGCGAGAACCCTGGATGGCGAGATGATTTTAAGTTCTTTTTATGAATTATGTCAGGCATATTGTCATTACAAAACAACTTCACGTTGGCCTCGCATCAGCTGGAAGAAACTACCAAATTTACACTAGGCAAGATGGAACTCACATGCGATCTATACTATTATAGCATTATTTCTGATACCAGAGTGGCGCAACATCATCGCTCCTGTTTGCAACTTCATCTATTATGAATGGGCAAATGCTTGATTCCATATGCAACACTACAATAAAGCGTCCGTCCTTCAATGAACTGTTAACCTCACTCATCAGGGTAAAATGCAAAAACGTGCTGTAAAACTGATGGAGGAACTGCATGCGAAAGCGAGAACATTTGAATTTTTGAATCTGAAGTTCATATGAACAATATGTTTTACACATTTCTTGTACATTCTGTACATTTTACTAACTGATCTGTATATTATTTGTTAATAAAAGTTCATTAGTTATTATTATTACTCTTTTAAATTAAGCTAAAAAAAAAACTTGTCCTTTTTTTCTTGAAAAAAAAAATATTTTTTCACTTTTTTCTTCCGAAAAAGGGGGAGGTGGGGGAACTTTTAAAAAAAAAATCAAAAACGCAGTTGATATTCTTAAATTACACATAAAGATTCCTCGATTGCAAGGGGTTTTCTAAAAATATTTTTTTTGTTATCACCCTAATGGACATCTATCCTTTATCGGCATTTGAACAGGGGCCGAGCGGTCATAGAGAATCCCGCGAGAAATGTAGCACACCTATATGACATTCCTCAGCTCCCGCTTCATCAAGCTCCACTGGCCACCTGCGATATGACGCAATTACGGGGGGTGGGGGTAGAGTAAAAAGGGTGGTGGGCGGGAGAACTGGAACGTATACTACTATACATTGTATAATATACGTATTAATTTTATTAGGGGGTGGCCGGGTGAGTCAAGGGTCTGAACAAAGTGGGAATGGTTTCGAAAAATTAATCACAAACCGTGACAGCTATTTTACCATTCCTTATCCTTGCTGTCACATTCTCCCCCCAGGCAACGCTATTTTACCATTCATTATCCTTGCTGTCACAATCTCCCCCCAGGCAACGCTTTTTTACCATTCCTTATCCTTGCTGTCACACTCTCCCCCCTCCCCCAGGCAACGATATTTTACCATTCCTTATTCTTGCTGTCACACTCTCCCCCCCTCCCCCAGGTAACGCTATTTTACCATTCCTTATCCTTGCTGTCACACTCTCCCCCCTCCCCCAGGTAACGCTATTTTACCATTCCTTATCCTTGCTGTCACACTCTCCCCCCAGGCAACGCTATTTTACCATTCATTATCCTTGCTGTCACAATCTCCCCCCAGGCAACGCTTTTTTACCATTCCTTATCCTTGCTGTCACACTCTCCCCCCTCCCCCAGGCAACGATATTTTACCATTCCTTATCCTTGCTGTTACCCCCCCCCCCAGGTAACGCTATTTTACCATTCCTTATCCTTGCTGTCACACTCTTCCCCCCAGGCAACGATATTTTACCATTCCTTATCCTTGCTGTTACTCTCCCCCCAGGTAACGCTATTTTACCATTCCTTATCCATGCTGTCACACTCTCCCGCAGGTAACTCTATTTTACCATTCCTTATCCTTGCTGTCACACTCCCCCCCAGTTATCGCTATTTTGCCATTCCTTATCCTTGCTGTCACACTCTCCCCCTCCCCCAGGCAACGATATTTTACCATTCCTTATCCTTGCTGTTACCCCCCAGGTAACGCTATTTTACCATTCATATCCTTGCTGTCACACTCTTCCCCCCAGGCAACGATATTTTACCATTCCTTATCCTTGCTGTTACTCTCCCCCAGGTAACGCTATTTTACCATTCCTTATCCATGCTGTCACACTCTCCCGCAGGTAACTCTATTTTACCATTCCTTATCCTTGCTGTCACACTCCCCCCCAGTTATCGCTATTTTGCCATTCCTTATCCTTGCTGTCACAATCTCCCCCCAGGCAACGCTATTTTACCATTCCTTATCCTTGCTGTCACACTCTCCCCCAGGCAACGCTATTTTACCATTCCTTATCCTTGCTGTCACACTCTCCCCCAGGCAACGCTATTTTACCATTCCTTATCCTTGCTGTCACACTCTCCCCCAGGTAACGCTATTTTACCATTCCTTATCCTTGCTGTCACACTCTCCCCCAGGTAACGCTATTTTACCATTCATTATCCTTGCTGTCACACTCTCCCCCAGGCAACGCTATTTTACCATTCCTTATCCTTGCTGTCACACTCTCCCCCAGGTAACGCTATTTTACCATTATTTATCCTTGCTGTCACACTCTCCCCCAGGTAACGCTATTTTACCATTCCTTATCCTTGCTGTCACACTCTCCCCCAGGTAACGCTATTTTACCATTCCTTATCCTTGCTGTCACATCTCCCCCCTCCCCCCCCCGCCCCTAAGGCGTTTCGTAATTGATAATTCGTTCATTTATGAGCCATTAACCCAACTGTGAATCGTTTACTCCTTTTTATTGTATCATTTATTTATTCACCAATTGGTCAACAGTCATTTGTGAATCTTTATCGCGTTAGTTTTAAAATTATTTATTCCCATCGGAATCCCTTTTTCATTCAGTCAGATGCAATCAGAACACACTTTATCATCAAAACTTTGAAACAGATCATGTCGCCTAGAAAGTTTAAAATTCAGTATCTGGCCTCAACCATGTTCATTTCCTACTAATAAAGTAGCTATCTTGTCGTCCATTCGGCGTCCGTCCTGTATGGGAAAGCCGTCGCTATAAAAAAATCTATGACGTCATTTCCATTTTTTTTTGCAGAATGGGAACGCCGTCGCTATAAATAAAAAAAAAACCCTCTGTGCCGTCATTTACCAATGGGTGCTGTATCGTGCCTTCGTGCTGCAAAATGGCATAATAAAGTAGTTCTTTTTTACTTTTCAGGGAATTTTTATAAAAACTTTTCTTTAATGCTTTGTTTTGATTTTAACATTGATATAATTAATTGCAAAATGTAACGGGTGAGATAAATTATCACCCATATCTTTACCTAAGCGTGTTTAGTTTTGTTTGGTTTGGTTAGTTGGTTTGCTTTAGTTGGTTTGGTTTGGTTGGTTGGTTGGTTTGTTTGTTTGGTTATTTGGTTTGGTTGGTTAGCGTTGACGGGTAAAACGTAATTTGTGACGTATAAAATGTAGGTCATTTCTGCACATCAGGAAGGTGGCATAAATCAGCACCTAATTAACCTAATCAATCGTATTTAAAAATTCAGTAGTTAAATTGATTTCCAGATGGTACAATTTATTTATAAATAGAAAAAATAATTCTGCACTTGGGATATCCTCTATGACGTCATGTCTCGGAAGTCGGCTGCGCATGTAGCAGAATGGGAACGCCACCGCTATAAATAAAAAATTAATTTTGCACTTGGAATTCCGTGTTAATAGTTCCTATTAAAGAAGACAGTAAGTCAAAATTTGCGCACAATACATTTGCAGCGGAATTGTTTTTGCTGGATGAGTGCACGATGCCATCGAGCCATGCTTTAGATGCAATTGGTAGATCACTAAGAGATGTTGCTCAAACCGGCTATTTACTAATGTTTAGAGCATTTTCGAAAAAAAATGCTCTATTGTCCCCGTTTTGTCTGTCTGTCCGTCCGTCCGTCATCACCCTAGATCTCAACAACCATAAGTCCTAGACCCATGATGTATATATCATTTTGTAGGTCTTGGCTTGCCAAGAAATGACTTTTTTCCATTTCGCGATCTGACCTCTCAGGGCCGTAAAAGGGGCCTTAGTACCGTTTTTTACTATATAAGCTATATTAATAAAGGAGCGCTATATCTCAGCAACTATAAGTCCTAGACCCATGATGTATATATCATTTTGTAGATCTTGGCCTGCCATGTGTACATCAAACGTTCATTTCGCGATAGGACCTCTGAGGCCCGGGCTTCAGGGCTCCTAAGGGGCTTATATATTATATATACACCTTGTACGTTCAATAACCCGTTCCTTTGGTGCGAAATACTGCAGCACGTAGTTTCACCAAGATTTATTAAGAAACTCATCAAATGAAATAGTCAGCTTGTGTTCTGAGTTTAATTGAAAGTATCAGAGCTATGCAACAATTGACGGAGTTTTCGGACGATTAAATGACTATAATTTAGAATGTTTTCAATTATGAGTCATATTTCAGTAACCACAAACCACTCGTAGTTAGATTTAAGAGACAATAATTTTTTTTCAAATATAAAGAAACGTCTTTATAATATTTTTTTTACAGATATATGCATTACACAATTGAATTTATAAACATTTCCAAAATTTACAAATATTTACTGAAAGCTAACAAACGTACTGATACATAATACGAAAATACGCTAACACGTCCTGTGTCCAGAATGGAACAGGCTTAATTGCTTGTTTTGTTATGCATTTGGAATTCCGTGTTAATAGTTCTTATTAATTCTCATATTAAACATTTTATTGAGATTTAAACTTAAGTTGCGAATGCAACGGGCAACTACTAGTTATATATAATTTGCTTTCTTTTTTTTAAATAAAATATTTGCCAAATTTCTTTTACTCTTGCCCTGTCAAAATTCCTCGAAGTTGCCCAAGCTCTGCATTGAGTTTGAATGAAGCAGTTATACACCTTTCTCAAAAAGTAGTCCCCTTACAGAATTGTTTGTTTAAATGGACAAGATACACTTCCGGTACCATTAAATGTACGCGAATCTGCGAAAAATAAATTTCTGTTGCCGCTATTCTTGTAATTTTAATCATGAAAATCAAATAATCAACATTTAATATTTTTTATTATTATCTTAAAAGTTGAAGCTAAAAAGTAGAATGGTTAAATAAATAATATCATTGACCATCACCTCATCAAAATGAGGTAGTAGTTTCAAACCTTTTACTACCGATTTTTAATTACTGTCTATCGCACAATGTATGCTAACCAAAAATATACCGTTTTACATATGACCCTACATAAGTCCCTACATATGACCCTACATATGACCCTACATATGACCCTACATAAGTCCCTACATATGACCCTACATATGACCCTACATAAGTCCCTACATATGACCCTACATATGACCCTACATAAGTCCCTACATATGACCCTACATAAGTCTCTACATATGACCCTACATAAGTCCCTACATAATTCCCTACATAAGTCTTTACATATGACCCTACATATGACCCTACATAAGTCTTTACATATGACCCTACAAAAGTCCCTACATATGACCCTACATAAGTCCCTACATATGACCCTACAAAAGTCTCTACATATGACCCTACATAAGTCCATACATATGACCCTACAAAAGTCTCTACATATGACCCTACATAAGTCCATACATAATTCCCTACATAAGTCTTTACATATGACCCTACATAAGTCCCTACATATGACCCTACATAAGTCTCTACACATGACCCTACATAAGTCCCTACATATGGCTCTACATAAGTCTCTACATATGACCCTACATAAGTCCCTACATATGACCCTACATAAGTCTCTACATATGACCCTACATAAGTCTCTACATAACATATGTCTCTACATATGTCCCTACATATGACCCTACACAAGTCTCTACATAAGTCCCTACAGAAGTCCCTAAATAAGTCTCCACATACGTCTCTACATATGACCCTACATAAGTCCCTACATATGATCCTACGTAAGTCCCTACATAAGTGCCTACATAAGTCTCTACATAAGTACCTACATAAGTCTCTACATAAACTGATATCGGGACACTTTGTGACTTTAAAAACTTGTCGAAGTCAGAAAAATTAAATTTTGGAATAAATTTAAACTCATTATATCTTAGATTAGACGAAAATGTAGAAAAAATAATCGAGAATTAATAGAATTTATCGAGCTAACTATTAATCAAGTATATAAATATCAATAACACAAAGCGACCGGAAGCCCATTATGATCTTATCACAAAGACAGCTGACGCGCAGGAATACATGTGAGAAAAGTTCATAGGTTGACCCATAGATATATAAGACTAGATCGCTTATGCTTATTTAATAGAGACCGAAAAAGTGTTGTATTCGAGACCCCTACTTTAAAAAGAGAAGAGTACAATTCTGTACAGTTCTTTATTTTTTACCGAAAAAGATTTCCTTCCTTTTAAAAAAAAAAAAATGCCCATTCATGCTAGAGATTGGCGCTTTTAAAATCTACTGATGTGTCCGAAAAAATTATATTTGACGGTTAGTAATAATATAATCAAACAACCGGGTACACAACACGAAGGCGTTTTGTTCAAAGTTAATTGAAAAAAAAAGTTTTTGAAAATTTGTCAAGGAAAACAATGCAAAATGTCTTCTGCTATTTATTTCGGTTACTTAAGGTTTCTATGCGAAATACGTCATCAGGTTATACAGAATTGTACTCTTCTCTTTTTAAAGTTATGGTCCGCACAATATATGTCTATGCATAGCCCATAAGCGATCTAGTCTTATATATCTATGGGTTGACCTATTGCGACTCTATTCCAACCAATCGTGTCTGATGTTTGATTTGACCTATTGCGACTCTATTCCAACCAATCGTGTCTGATGTTTGATTTGAAACTCGGGGCCCTTAGAACTATTTTTTGATAGAGGTTGTGATGTGCCAGCACGTCTCTGTAATAAAAGGTTTATTTCTTACCAGGTCGCTGGGTGAATCTGTTCATATTTATACAGACGCAGTAACCATAACAATGAGACATATGACGTAATCATAAATGTTGTAGTGCTAAGCATCAACCAGGCTGACATGGAAGTCTGCAATATTGACATAAATAGTAAAATGAACAAATGAATGTCTGCAATATTGACAGAAATAGTAAAATGAACAAATGAATGTCTGCTATATTGACAGAAATAGCAAAAATGAACAAATGAATGTCTGCAATATTGACAGAAATAGTAAAATGAACAAACGAATGTCTGCAATATTGACAGAAATAGTAAAATGAACATATGAATGTCTGCAATATTGACAGAAATAGTAAAATGAACATATGAATGTCTGCTATATTGACAGAAATTGTAAAATGAACAAATGTATGTCTGCAATATTGACAGAAATTGTAAAATGAACAAATGAATGTCTGCAATATTGACAGAAATAGTAAAATATACATATGAATGTCTGCTATATTGACAGACAAAATAAAATGATCACATTAAAGTAATCTATACAATTCAATAATTCAAGTAATATTTTTAATTCCGCTGTTCTTTGATATCATACTGTATATCACGGGACTGAATTAATAATATATGGATACAATTATTCTTACCACCCAAGATAGTTGTCCCATGGTTAGACACACCACATGCAACAATATTACCAACTGTGTATTATTCCATATCCAACAATCAACTTGTCTCCCACAACTAATGACTCGATCTCACATGGTTAATCACTTGACTGAATTTCTCCCAATGAAAACAGTTTATATATCGCCCTCTATGGGAGGCGGAGTTAATTTCAAATGACCAGTTGACCTCGTCAAGTTTAAACCGATTGACGGAATCCAGATCCGCTACAAACTTACGGTCACTAAGAAAGATGTAAATAACGGCCAGTCTTATGTGAAGGTGAAACTAATCCGTGGACTTAGCGGTCAGTCAGACTTTGAAAAAATTTATGAACTCATGCAGTGTAAAGCGTGGACAATGGTCAAAATGGTCGAAATATTTTTTTTCATCTACACAAGAATCAACCAGAAAAGATTGTGATCGAAGAATGTAATATTACAATATAGATACCATGCATAGAATGTAATATTACAATATAGATACCATACATAGAATGTTATGTTACAATATAGATACCATACATAGAATGTTATGTTACAATTAAGATACCGTACATAAAATGTAGTGTTACAATATAGATACCATACATAGAAAGTAATGTAACAATAACGATACCGTGCATAAAATGTAATGTTACAGTAACGATACCGTGCATAAAATTTAATGTAACAATAACGATACCGTGCATAAAATGTAGTGTTATAATAACGATACCGTACATAAAATGTAATGTTACAATAACGATACCGTACATAAAATGTAATGTAACAATAACGATACCGTGCATAAAATGTAGTGTTACAATAACGATACCGTACATAAAATGTAATATTCTTATAATATAACAGATTATGATCAAAGAATGTAATGATGCTCAATATAGAAACCTTACATAGAATGTAAGGATGTTTTAATATTTCACTCTTTTTTCATTCAAGATTTTGCAAAAAGTAATCATTGTGGCAGAGCTATAGATAGCTATTGTGACAGAGCTGTAGATAACTATTGTGACAGAGCTGTAGATAACTATTGTGACAGAGCTGTAGATAACTATTGTGACAGAGCTGTAGATAGCTATTGTGACAGAGCTGTAGATAACTATTGTAACAGAGCTGTAGATAGCTATTGTGACAGAGCTGTAGATAGCTATTGTGACAGAGCTGTAGATAACTATTGTGACAGAGCTGTAGATAGCTATTGTGACAGAGCTGTAGATAGCTATTGTGACAGAGCTGTGGATAACTATTGTAACAGAGCTGTAGATAGCTATTGTGACAGAGCTGTAGATAGCTATTGTGACAGAGCTGTAGATAACTATTGTGACTGCTGTAGATAACTATTGTGGCAGAGCTGTAGATAACTATTGTGACAGAGCTGTAGATAACTATTGTGACAGAGCTGTAGATAGCTATTGTGACAGAGCTGTAGATAGCTATTGTGACAGAGCTGTAGATAACTATTGTAACAGAGCTGTAGATAGCTATTGTGACAGAGCTGTAGATAGCTATTGTGACAGAGCTGTAGATAACTATTGTGACAGAGCTGTAGATAACTATTGTGGCAGAGCTGTAGATAGCTATTGTGGCAGAGCTGTAGATAGCTATTGTGACAGAGCTGTAGATAGCTATTGTGACAGAGCTGTAGATAACTATTGTGACAGAGCTGTAGATAGCTATT
Source organism: Bulinus truncatus (assembly GCA_021962125.1). NCBI lineage: Eukaryota > Metazoa > Mollusca > Gastropoda > Planorbidae > Bulinus > Bulinus truncatus. Next base: position 4,737,421 of record JAGDYQ010000016.1, on the reverse strand, counting down.
GTGACAGAGCTGTAGATAGCTATTGTGACAGAGCTGTAGATAACTCTTGTGACAGAGCTGTAGATAACTCTTGTGACAGAGCTGTAGATAGCTATTGTGACGTCCTGTGTGAATTGAATTATTGGCAACACCCACCCCACTCATATTACTAACGAAAAAAAAAGTTAACATTTTCCGGAAGAGTGCGATTTTGCATGTACTACATTACATGTACACTATTGTATTCTCATAAATTATCTTAATGGTATTTTGTAAGTGTATCATGTATACTCAAGATTATTTTGAAGTTTATCATGTATACTCAAGATTATTTTGAAGTTTATCATGTATACTCAAGATTATTTTGAAGTTTATCATGTATACTCAAGATTATTTTGAAGTTTATCATGTATACTCAAGATTATTTTGAAGTTTATCATGTATACTCAAGATTATTTTGAAGTTTATCATGTATACTCAAGATTATTTTGAAGTTTATCATGTATACTCAAGATTATTTTGAAGTTTATCATGTATACTCAAGATTATTTTGAAGTTTATCATGTACTATGTTTTTGTGTGTTTTTTTTTATTATTTTTAGGTTTGTTTCACACTTATACTATTCATTTTAGATTTGAATTAAACTTAAACTATTTCATGCACAATTATACTATTCATATTAGATTTTATTCAAACTCATATTATTAATTTTAGATTTCATTTACATTCATAATAACGTTTTAAAGTAACTATTATACCGAAAACTTTTTTTTCTTGTGTAAATTGTTTACATAAATAAACCAGTGATGTTAATCCTTGTCCTTGTCCTTAAGGACCATTTTTCAGTCCTTATCCTTGTCCTGGTCCTTGGCAGACAAGTCCTTATCCTTGTCCTTATCCTTGCTCTTTCAGTCCTTATTAACATTACAAGGACCTGCTTTGTGGTTTTTAATAAAAAAAAAATTTTTTGCTATTCTTAGGCTGGTGCTATATTTAAAATCAAAGCCAATCTATGGCAATGCACTCTGCATGTATTTATAATATATTATCTATGGTGCTGCCATTTCTAGACTTCCTTTTCTTTTTGTTTCCGGTTTATTATTGGCGGCATATTTCTAATCTCATAAATATAAATTGATTTTTTTTAAATTTAATTATAAAAAAATAATGGCTCCGCTTTGTATACCAAATGTAATTAATTTTGCCTATACCTACTTTAGTGAAGATAAGGTTAAAAATAAGTGGAGTGCAAAATGTTGCATTTGTCGCAAAATAATTCAAGACAATATCAACGTGACTTCAGGATTTACAAAGTAAGTGTGCTTTGTTTAGCCTCAGTAGTAATTTTTTCAGATTTTTGAATTAGTAGTATTACGCATTTTAGTAGTCTTGCTACATGTTCTTAATAATTTTAATTACGCCTTATACGGAAAATACCGTATTATCGCAAACAATGTTCAAAATTCTAGCATACAGTAGCAATAGTTTATTAACAGAAGTAATTAAAAACAATATACATTAAGTATTTTGATTGAAGAATATATGTAGTCGCCTTAGATAACGCGCACACGTAGATAATGCGCAGGAGGGTTTGCTGTTTGTAAAATCGTGTAGAGCGCGCGCGTTATATACGTGAAAATACGGTACACGTTGCCTGTGTAGAACTTTTTTAGGCCAAAATTTTATATTTTTATATTCAACTCAACAGACTTCTGTCCAACCGTCACGAGGATAAGTACAAATCTTACCAAAGAGAAACGTCTCGACCAACAACATCTGATCAGTCACAAATCACAGATTTCACAAGTAGTCCCTCTAATTGAAATGCGGGTGGTTCTACAACATATGGTGCCAGCAGCAGTCGGCAGAAAGTCATCACCCAATCGATTATTGATAATCCTGATTGTTGGCTTGGGTATTGCAATTTCAGCCATTGACAGCCCCCAGTTTCGCCAGTTCTTACAAGTTGTTGATCCAAGATACCAGGTTCCGTGTCGGCAAACTTTGTCATATTCAGTTATTCCAAAGTCAGTCGAGGAGCAAAAGGCTAAGTTGATGGTCAAGCTGAAGGGCTGCACAGATGTGGCACTGACTGCTGATATCTGGACAGACCGTCGGTGCCATTCATACCTTGGTGTGACAGTGCACAGTGTGCTGTACGGGGATCCATTCTCTCAGCTGTTGGCATTCTCAGCTTTTCGTGGATCACACACCGGTCAATTAATTAGTGAAGCACTCGATCGAATAGTGAATGATTTCAGTCTGAATGGAAAAGTTAGGCACGTGATTACTGATAACGCGAGCAATATGTTGAAAGCCATGTGTCTTTTTTTCCCATCATCTGAAGAAAAAACGCCTCCAGTGGACACATATGTTGATGATGATCAGCTGTGGGAGGATTTGCCTGATGAGGAAACTGATTCACTGACTGAAATTGGAAGCCGACTTGCATGCTTCAGTCATTCACTGCAGCTGGTTGTGCGAGGTGGCCTTGAGAAGACCACCAGCTGTAGATCAGCACTCTCAAAAATTTCGAAATTAGCCAATATTGTTCATCAAAGTGCATTATTTCGAACGGCTTGTGAGGACATTTTCAAGTGTGGAAACATGGTAAAGTTAATTCCAGCAACAAACGACACTCGTTGGAACAGTGTATATATTCAGCTGGAAGCAGTTGTCGACTTGGACCAGGCAAAATTGATGGATATGCTGCGACAAACATCACATGAACATCTTATAATGCCAAGGAATATGGACAAATCCAAGAACATGTTGATGTTCTAGCTCCATTTGCACAGGCGACAGATATTGCACAGGGAGAGAAAATGGTTACAATTAGTTGTGTGGTCCCGACCATTTTCAGCCTTCGCCGCTTTCTTTCTCAGCAGCTGAATAAAGTTTCGTACCACCATTCTGTCCTAAATGAACTTCTTTGTCAGTTGGATGAAAGGTTTTTCATGCTGTTCAAGCGTCTTGATATGACAAATCACTTGACTCGTCAACAAACTTCAAAGTCGTTGGCATTTGAGAACAGCATTTTTATCTTAGCATCTGCAGCAGACCCCCAATATGCTTTTCACTGGCTTGTTGACCACCCAGGACCTCAAGATGTGAGAGACAACCTACGACATCGAATAACTGGTAAGTTGATGATTTTATTTTTTATGATTGTTTGGCAGTTAATGTGCAATGCTGAAGTTGTAAATTTGTGTCGTTGTTTATGGCAATTTTTTTCAAAACGTTATTCATTCATTGCTCCTAGTAACCACTTGGCCAGTGCTAATCACTCATTTATTTTTAATTAAAGCAAAATGTTTACCTAATGCATATGTGTATAATTGTACATAGTTGTAAACGGTTTTTTGTTTTTTACAGCAATGCTGCAGTCTGAGCTCACTGTTTGCCGACCAGCATCTTCTATTTCCACATCAGCCGAGTCGCACAAGCCAACTCCAGCTCCCTCGGAAAGTCAACCTTCTGCGATAAAAGCCAGAGTCTCCCTCTTTTCACATTATAAAAACAAGTTGGAGACTACTGTAGAAGATGCAGCTGTTAAGAGTGAGAAACAGCTGCAGAATTACCTGGAAGTTATAAATGCATCATCATTTAATGCAGACGAGTGCAAACTGTCAGACATATATAAGAAACCGGAATTTTCATTGATGCAGCCATTGCTGGCGAGACTGTTTTGCGCTCCTGCAAGTTCAGCTCCAGTGGAACGAGTCTTTTCACAAAGTGGATTGTTTTTACGACCACACAGAGCTCGTATGAGTGATTCACTATTGGAGGCACTTGTGTTCCTCAAGTGTAACGCTTGACATTGACTAACGTTATGATTTTGTTAAATGCACTACATTACATGTATATACATGAAATTTAAATAAATTTTGTTGTTAAAGAAATATTGGATTTTATTGTTTTATGAAATCCTTGTTTCAGTCCTTGTATGCAAAGTCCTTGTCCTTGTCCTGGTCCTTGGCAGGCAAGTCCTTGTCCTTGTCCTTGTACTTTGTGTCCTTGTCCTGGTCCTGGTCCTTGCACTTTGTGTCCTTGTTAACATCACTGAAATAAACCCAAAATATTAGCACTACAAAATAACCAATTCCACAAGTATTTTAAACTTGACCAAAATATGTTAATTACCTACTATCTTATCTTATTGTAACAGCGTCTAGTCTTTTACGTAACACAGTTTACAAAACGATTTACCTTGCTTTGACGTAGGCATAATTGTTTAATATATCAATATTATATGATATGCTGTTTTATGTTCTATTCATAACAACTCCAACACAAATATACGGTTTTATGACATAGTTATACGGTTTTATGACATAGATATACGGTTTTATGACATAGATATACGGTTGTATGACATAGATTACGGTTTTATGACATAGATATACGGTTTTATGACATAGATATACGGTTGTATGACATAGATATACGGTTTTATGACATAGATATACGGTTGTATAACATAGATATACGGTTTTATGACATAGATATACGGTTGTATGACATAGATATACGGTTTTATGACAAAGATTACGGTTTTATGACATTGATATACGATTTTATGACATAGATTGCGGTTTTATGACATAGATATACGGTTCTATGACATAGATATACGGTTCTATGACATAGATATACGGTTTTATGACATAGATATACGGTTCTATGACATAGATATACGGTTTTATGACATAGATATACGTCTATGACATTGATATACGGTTCTATGACATAGATATACGGTTCTATGACATTGATATACGGTTTTATGACATTGATATACGGTTTTATGACATAGATTGCGATTGTATGACATAGATATACGGTTTTATAACATAGATATACGGTTCTATGACATAGATATACGGTTTTATGACAAAGATTACGGTTTTATGACATTGATATACGATTTTATGACATAGATTGCGGTTTTATGACATAGATATACGGTTCTATGACATAGATATACGGTTCTATGACATAGATATACGGTTTTATGACATAGATATACGGTTTTATGACATAGATATACGGTTTTATGACATAGATTGCGGTTTTATGACATAGATATACGGTTCTATGACATAGATATACGGTTTTATGACAAAGATTACGGTTTTATGACATTGATATACGATTTTATGACATAGATTGCGGTTTTATGACATAGATATACGGTTCTATGACATAGATATACGGTTCTATGACATAGATATACGGTTCTATGACAAAGATATACCGTTTTATGACATAGATATACGGTTCTATGATATTGATATACGGTTTTATGACATAGATATACGGTTTTATGACATAGATATACGGTTTTATGACATAGATTGCGGTTTTATGACATAGATATACGGTTCTATGACATAGATATACGGTTTTATGACAAAGATTACGGTTTTATGACATTGATATACGATTTTATGACATAGATTGCGGTTTTATGACATAGATATACGGTTCTATGACATAGATATACGGTTCTATGACATAGATATACGGTTCTATGACATTGATATACGGTTCTATGACATAGATATACGGTTTTATGACATAGATATACGGTTCTATGACATTGATATACGGTTTTATGACATAGATATACGGTTTTATGACATAGATATACGGTTCTATGATATTGATATACGGTTTTATGACATAGATATACGGTTTTATGACATAGATATACGGTTGTATGACATAGATATACGGTTCTATGACATTGATATACGGTTTTATGACATAGATATACGGTTTTATGACATTGATATACGGTTCTATGACATAGATATACGGTTTTATGACATAGATATACGGTTCTATGACATTGATATACGGTTCTATGACATAGATATACGGTTCTATGACATTGATATACGGTTTTATGACATTGATATACGGTTTTATGACATAGATTGCGATTGTATGACATAGATATACGGTTGTATGACATAGATATACGGTTTTCTGACAAAGATTACGGTTTAATGACATTGATATACGGTTTTATGGCATAGATTGCGGTTGTATGACATAGATATACGGTTTTATAACATAGATATACGGTTGTATGACATAGATATACGGTTTTATGACATAGATATACGGTTTTATGACATTGATATACGGTTTTATGACATAGATTGCGGTTTTATGACATAGATATACGGTTCTATGACATAGATATACGGTTTTATGACAAAGATTACGGTTTTATGACATTGATATACGATTTTGTGACATAGATTGCGGTTCTATGACATTGATATACGGATTTATGACATAGATATACGGTTCTATGACATAGATATACGTTTCTATGACATAGATATACGGTTGTACGACATAGATATACGGTTCTATGACATAGATATACGGTTCTATGACATAGATATACGGTTTTATGACATAGATATACGGTTGTATGACATAAATATACGGTTCTATGACATTGATATACGGTTTTATGAGATAGATATACGGTTCTATGACATAGATATACGTTTCTATGACATAGATATACGGTTCTATGACATAGATATACGGTTTTATGACATAGATATATGGTTGTATGACATAGATTACGGTTTTATGACATAGATATACGGTTTAATGACATTGATATACGGTTTTATGACAAAGATTACGGTTTTATGACATTGATATACGATTTTATGACATAGATTGCGGTTTTATGACATAGATATACGGTTCTATGACATAGATATACGGTTCTATGACATAGATATACGGTTTTATGACATAGATATACGGTTCTATGACATAGATATACGGTTTTATGACATAGATATACGGTTCTATGACATTGATATACGGTTCTATGACATAGATATACGGTTCTATGACATTGATATACGGTTTTATGACTTTGATATACGGTTTTATGACATAGATTGCGATTGTATGACATAGATATACGGTTTTATAACATAGATATACGGTTCTATGACATAGATATACGGTTTTATGACAAAGATTACGGTTTTATGACATTGATATACGATTTTATGACATGGATTGCGGTTTTATGACATAGATATACGGTTCTATGACATAGATATACGGTTCTATGACATAGAAATACGGTTCTATGACAAAGATATACCGTTTTATGACATAGATATACGGTTCTATGATATTGATATACGGTTTTATGACATAGATATACGGTTTTATGACATAGATATACGGTTTTATGACATAGATTGCGGTTTTATGACATAGATATACGGTTCTATGACATAGATATACGGTTTTATGACAAAGATTACGGTTTTATGACATTGATATACGATTTTATGACATAGATTGCGGTTTTATGACATAGATATACGGTTCTATGATATAGATATACGGTTCTATGACATAGATATACGGTTCTATGACATTGATATACGGTTCTATGACATAGATATACGGTTTTATGACATAGATATACGGTTCTATGACATTGATATACGGTTTTATGACATAGATATACGGTTTTATGACATAGATATACGGTTCTATGATATTGATATACGGTTTTATGACATAGATATACGGTTTTATGACATAGATATACGGTTGTATGACATAGATATACGGTTCTATGACATTGATATACGGTTTTATGACATAGATATACGGTTTTATGACATTGATATACGGTTCTATGACATAGATATACGGTTTTATGACATAGATATACGGTTCTATGACATTGATATACGGTTCTATGACATAGATATACGGTTCTATGACATTGATATACGGTTTTATGACATTGATATACGGTTTTATGACATAGATTGCGATTGTATGACATAGATATACGGTTGTATGACATAGATATACGGTTTTCTGACAAAGATTACGGTTTAATGACATTGATATACGGTTTTATGGCATAGATTGCGGTTGTATGACATAGATATACGGTTTTATAACATAGATATACGGTTGTATGACATAGATATACGGTTTTATGACATAGATATACGGTTTTATGACATTGATATACGGTTTTATGACATAGATTGCGGTTTTATGACATAGATATACGGTTCTATGACATAGATATACGGTTTTATGACAAAGATTACGGTTTTATGACATTGATATACGATTTTGTGACATAGATTGCGGTTCTATGACATTGATATACGGTTTTATGACATAGATATACGGTTCTATGACATAGATATACGTTTCTATGACATAGATATACGGTTGTACGACATAGATATACGGTTCTATGACATAGATATACGGTTCTATGACATAGATATACGGTTTTATGACATAGATATACGGTTGTATGACATAAATATACGGTTCTATGACATTGATATACGGTTTTATGACATAGATATACGGTTCTATGACATAGATATACGTTTCTATGACATAGATATACGGTTCTGTGACATAGATATACGGTTTTATGACATAGATATATGGTTGTATGACATAGATTACGGTTTTATGACATAGATATACGGTTTTATGACATAGATATACGGTTGTATGACATAGATATACGGTTTTATGACATAGATATACGGTTGTATAACATAGATATACGGTTTTATGACATAGATATACGGTTGTATGACATAGATATACGGTTTTATGACAAAGATTACGGTTTTATGACATTGATATACGATTTTATGACATTGATATACGGTTTTATGACATAGATTGCGGTTTTATGACATAGATATACGGTTCTATGACATAGATATACGGTTTTATGACATAGATATACGGTTCTATGACATAGATATACGGTTTTATGACATAGATATACGGTTCTATGACATAGATATACGGTTCTATGACATAGATATACGGTTCTATGACATTGATATATTGTTTTATGACATAGATTGCGATTGTATGACATAGATATACGGTTTTATAACATAGATATACGGTTCTATGACATAGATATACGGTTTTATGACAAAGATTACGGTTTTATGACATTGATATACGATTTTATGACATAGATTGCGGTTTTATGACATAGATATACGGTTCTATGACATTGATATACGGTTTTATGACATAGATATACGGTTTTATGACATAGATATACGGTTCTATGATATTGATATATGGTTTTATGACATAGATATACGGTTTTATGACATAGATATACGGTTGTATGACATAGATATACGGTTCTATGACATTGATATACGGTTTTATGACATAGATATACGGTTTTATGACATTGATATACGGTTCTATGACATAGATATACGGTTTTATGACATAGATATACGGTTCTATGACATTGATATACGGTTCTATGACATAGATATACGGTTCTATGACATTGATATACGGTTTTATGACATTGATATACGGTTTTATGACATAGATTGCGATTGTATGACATAGATATACGGTTGTATGACTCAGATATACGGTTTTCTGACAAAGATTACGGTTTAATGACATTGATATACGGTTTTATGGCATAGATTGCGGTTGTATGACATAGATATACGGTTTTATAACATAGATATACGGTTGTATGACAAAGATTACGGTTTTATGACATTGATATACGATTTTATGACATTGATATACGGTTTTATGACATAGATTGCGGTTTTATGACATAGATATACGGTTCTATGACATAGATATACGGTTTTATGACAAAGATTACGGTTTTATGACATTGATATACGATTTTGTGACATAGATTGCGGTTCTATGACATTGATATACGGTTTTATGACATAGATATACGGTTCTATGACATAGATATACGTTTCTATGACATAGATATACGGTTGTACGACATAGATATACGGTTCTATGACATAGATATACGGTTCTATGATATAGATATACGGTTTTATGACATAGATATACGGTTGTATGACATAAATATACGGTTCTATGACATTGATATACGGTTTTATGACATAGATATACGGTTCTATGACATAGATATACGTTTCTATGACATAGATATACGGTTCTATGACATAGATATACGGTTCTGTGACATAGATATACGGTTCTATGACATAGATATACGGTTCTATGACATAGATATACGGTTCTATGACATAGATATACGGTTGTATGACATAGAGATACGGTTCTATGACATAGATATACGTTTGTATGACATAGATATACGGTTCTATGACATAGATATACGGTTCTATGACATAGATATACGGTTCTATGACATAGATATACGGTTTTATGACATAGATATACGGTTGTATGACATAGATATACGGTTCTATGACATAGATATACGGTTGTATGACATAGATATACGGTTCTATGACATAGATATACGGTTGTATGACATAGATATACGGTTCTATGACATAGATATACGGTTCTATGACATAGATATACGGTTCTATGACATAGATATACGGTTGTATGACATAGATATACGGTTCTATGACATAGATATACGGTTGTATGACATAGATATGCGGTTGTATGAAACAGACTAGATCAAAGGACCGGCTATTAGGCACGCAGTTGGAGTTGAAAATGGTGATGCGCTCACAACACCATATCATTGACTAATCTTAATTCATTCATAATATTTTAAAGGACTCTTTCTCAACAGTTCTTTTTTTTTTATAATTTATCAATTCTCTTTCACTTAGCCCCCACACCCATCCTTCCCTCCCCACCCGCCACCCCCTTCCACTCAAGACATGCTCGAATCGCAGTGGGTCTCGATGTACACAATTACAAAAAGGGGCATTTAGTATAACTGAATGTTCTTAGAACATGTATTATTTTAATTTTCTTCTATTTCATTTCTATTCCAACTTTACATATTTTGCGCACATTAATAAGAAATCCTTGTTGTGTTTAGAATTCCCTAGCATTTCATTTTTATTCACGAAAGAGTCATTTGATGAACAAAATGCGCACCAAACATACTCTCAGTTAGTAAGTCGTCTCTTTTCAATTTCTATAATTTAGGAATTCCTTAGACTATTTTTATACTGACGGCTGACGCGCGCTGTTTGTTTTTTTACTCCGCTAATGTGTGACTAGAATCTCTTTTAGTTTTTAGCGATTTCATCTCGTGCGGTGCCGTGTATTTGTAACGTGCAGAAATGTGGCTTTTATTGCCATGAACATCAAATACACCGCACGGTGTGAAGGTCTGTCGAACGTACGGTCGAACGGTCTATTGTCTATGTTAGACGATTATGTATAAATAGTTTTAGTTGCTGGAGCTGTGTAAACATTTAACACCATTTACCAGGAGTGTGAGAAACATTCTAAGTTTGAATGTACACATGTATTTCGTTAAGATTACATTTGTGAATGTTATTTTTTCTATCAAAACTGAAAATCTTATACAATTGCTTAACAATGGAATTTAAAACTTCTAACCTGTAATAATTATATTTGGCTGTAATAATTATATTTGGCCTAGAAGTTTAGTTAGCATAATTATATTGACTGGCCAATCAAGGAAGTAGAGATTGGCAGACGAGAATAAGACAAACGACGACAGAAATAAGACAAACGACGACAGAGATTCATTAGAAAATGACATTAATTCATATCACATCATTCACTGTAAAATATTATATGTATTTCATTTTTGATTCATATTGACAGTAAATATAAATAAATAAATAAATAAATATATATATATATATATATTATATATATATATATATATATATATATATATATATATATATATATATATATTAGGGTTATGACTTTTTTGTAACCTCATATTTACATGGCAAGAAAAGGTGACTTTTAATGAGTGTATTATGACACAAATAACCTTTTATGAAAATATTTGAAAAACCTTCCCCACCAAACCATAAAACGAATATTATATATTAATATATATAACACAACACTGCAATGGAAATTTACATAAGAACAATAAGTGCAATGCATGTAAGCATGTGTATAGAGATGTCCAAAATATGAAATGATAATAAAGGACAGCATAGGAAACATAAATTAAGTTTTATGCTTCATCATTAGTGAGAATAAAACAGTAATTAGTGTCTTTGAAGTCCTACAACGTGGAACAATATCTTGCATTTTTTGTATAGCTCTTTCTGCATAGCAGTTACTTCGTTCTATACCAGGTATTGCTTAATCTTCACAGACCCAGTGCCTCAAGAAGCATCTTTCTGCTTCAGTGTATCTATGCAAAGCAGGTGCTAAAATCTCTTTTCCTATTTTCCAGTCCCTTTGATATGAAAACCATACTTCAGACCATGCATGTTCTCGCTATGAAAGTACACACAAGTTCAAATCTCTCGTTTCTATTTTCCGGAATGCCAGAAGTGCTAGTATTGCACTTGAATTCCAACGAGCATTACTTAAAGCCGTCAGTATCTGGAAGTGAATTACTGGAAAGGTTTTATTTCATTCGTAATAGTGAAATACTTGCGTCAAATGATGTAAGAACTTCATGTCGTCTTTCCATCCTTTGTTTTCTCACAAGATTTCTGAACTACTATCTTGAGAATCAAGTGACTCTTTAAGTGACTCGTAATTTGCGCTAATTTCAGCAACAAATGGATAAGAAATGTTTGGATTAGACGTTTCCCTGCCGAAAACTGAATCCATGGCATGCTTGAGTACTAGGCCTAAAAAATGAAGCTGGCAGCCTATGTACTGAGGGATTTATCCACTGTTCTGTTGACAGTAATTTTGCAGCTTGCGTACCACACCATTTTTGCTGCCAGAATTTGTATTCCTTGTATCGCAAATAATTACTCGAATACATGAATAGAGTTCGTATTCAGCTAGAACAGCCCTATTCGCTGTAAATATTGTCTCTGCTTTTCCATTTGTCAGAGACAATATGGCTAATCGAATTTCTTTTTTTTAACGTTTTTCAGTAAAACAACTTGTTTTTCTCCTTCTATTCTTTTTCTGTCAAAATAAATGCATCATTCAAAATTTTGTAAGCTGTTTTTATAAACTGCAACTTCAACAAATCTGCTTCTTTATAGGTTGCCTTATACACTCCTGACTGCGAAGGAGCTTCAATATTGGGAGAGTGTTCGATTATTATTTTTAAAACTTTACAAGCTTTATTTGTTGACAAATTTGCTTTCCTACAAAATTAATTACAAATAGACGATTACAGTTGAATGAAATTGAAATAAAAGAATACAATATTCTCAAATCAACCAAGCAGACTTTCCAAATTCCAAGCAGACCACTCGTGACAATTACCAAACAAAGGTATCATAAGATTTGACCATTTTTGGTACAGTTGCAGTAGAAGCGTAATACATTCAAAAAGTGCACCTAAAATTTAAAATAAACTTTTTTGATTTATTTTGTTTCAGACATGGAGGTAAAAAATACCCTATAAAGTTCCTGGATGTAATTAATGTAATCAAATATTTGTTAATGCGCAATCCATAAAGAAGTAATTTTATTGAAAAATGCTTCTTATTTGTAAACACAAGATGGCGTTGGTGGGGAAGGTTTTTTTGAGTGAAAAATAAATTAATATTATTTTCATATTTTGTTCACGATTGTTCATTAAAAATGCCATGTAAAATAAGATTCTGAAAAAAATGAAAAAAAGTACAAACCCTAATATATATATATATATATATACAACCTCATATATATAAAGTAAAGAGGTTCCCTTCTCTAGCCCCTGACGGGCCATACCGGGGCATATGAATGAACGGTGTATTGGTTACTGGCAATGTACGCCCAACAGCCTTACTTCCCCCTAACTTAAGTCAGGTACCCATTTAAAGCTGGGTGGACTTGTGGGACGACTGTGCACCACAATTTCACCTGAAAGATTCCATGGGCCTCACTGATGATCCGAACCTCAGGACTCTCTGGGTCGACAGTCGAGTATCCCACACCACTCGGCCATCCGTCCCACTATATATATATATATATATATATATATATATATATATATATATATATATATATAGAGAGAGAGAGAGAGAGAGAGAGAGAGAGAGAGAGAAATTAAATATTAATTAATACATAATATTAATTAAATATCTTTACTCAGTGATTTAGAACTGTTTGTATGTGTTACGTCTCACACATATATGTGGACATTTAATTGATATACTAGAAATATAATCAACTCCGAAGAGATTGAATATGCTAAATTGATATACACCTTACCATAAGTAGAATATTTATGGAAGAAATAATAATAAATAATAATATGCTACAATTTTATATACCAGAATGTCAGATTTACTTATGTCATCATTCAATTGATTGATCGTAATTCTTTTATATTTAATACTAGTTGCAATTACCCGGCTTTGCCCGGGTTTAAAATAAGGTTTTCTGTTTACCTTCTGTTTTCTCCCTACCCCCTCTCTCCCTTCCTCTCTCTCCCTCCCTCCCTCCCCCTCTCTTCCTTTCCCTCCCTCCCTTTCTCCCTCCCTCCCCCTCTCAAATCTCTCTCCGTCCCTCTCCCATCTCCCTCTCTCTCCCCTCTCCTCTCTCCCCCCGTCCATCCTCCTCCCTCCTCCTTCCCTCTCTCTCCCTCCCTGCCCCCTCTTTCTCTTTATCTCTTCCTCCCATTTCTCCCATCCTCTCCCTCTCTTCTTCCCTCCCCTCTCTCCCCTCCCTAACCCCCTCTCCCCCTCCTTTCTCCCTCCCTCCCCTTTCCACCTCTCTCTCCCTCCCCCTCTCTCCCCCTTCCTCCCTCCCCCTCATTCCCTCTCTCCCTCCCTACCCCTCTCTCCCTACCTTCCTTTCTCTCTGCCTCTCCCCCTGCTCCCTCTCCCCCCTACTCCCTCTTCCATCTCCCTCTCTCCCCCTCCTTTTCTCCCCCCCGTCCACCCCCCCTCCCTCCTCTCCTCCCCTCCCGCCCTCCCTCCTACCCTCCTTTCCTCTCTCTCCCTCCCCTCTCTCTCTCTCTCTCTATATATATATATATATATATATATATATATACTTATTATTATGGTTTCACACTTCTAAAATCCTTCTTCATTCCTTTACCTTCCTCAAACTGTACACATCAGAGAGCATGAAAAAACATCAACAATTCTTTGC
The DNA here is from genome assembly GCA_021962125.1 of Bulinus truncatus. Lineage (NCBI taxonomy): Eukaryota > Metazoa > Mollusca > Gastropoda > Planorbidae > Bulinus > Bulinus truncatus. Next base: position 4,722,357 of record JAGDYQ010000016.1, on the reverse strand, counting down.
ATCACAAAGGCACAATACAGCACCAGCGCGCAAGTTCTATTCAATCATAGGGAAATTTCAACGTGAAATTTGTTACACATACACATAATTACATGGGGAAGGTTATAGGACAGGTTTCGTTTCATATCGATGGGTAGTTTAATTGTAATTAATTTTTTTTTATGTGTAACAAATTTCACGTTATTTGTTTGTCTGGATCTTGAGTTATAAGGGAACAGACAGACAGACAGACAGACAACAAATGCGTCTTATAAGTATATATATATATATATATATATATATATATATATATATATATATATATATATATATATATATATATATATATATATATAGTGGGACGGATGGCCGAGTGGTGTAGATACTCGACTGTCGACCTGAGAGTCCTGGGTTCGATCCTTGGTGAGGCCCATGGAATTTTTCCAGGTGAAATTTGGTGCACAGTCGTCCCACAAGTTCACTCAGCTTTAAATGGGTACCTGACTTAAGTTGGGCAAGTAAAGGCTGTTGGGCATTGTGCTAACCGCACAATCCATTCATATGCCGAGGTTATAGAAACAGATGAATTCTACACTTCATCTGCCCCGATGGCCCGTTAGGGCTAAGAAGGGAACTTTACTTTATATATATTTATTTATTTATATTTACTGTCAATATGAATCAAAAATGAAATACATATAATATTTTACAGTGAATGATGTGATATGAATTAACGTCATTTCCTAATGAATCTCTGTCGTCGTTTGTCTTATTCTCGTCTGCCAATCTATACTTCCTTAATTGGCCAGTCAATATAATTTTGCTAACTAAACTTCTAGGCCAAATATATTTATTACAGCCAAATATAATTATTACAGGTTAGAAGTTTTAAATTCCATTGTTCAGCAACTGTATAAGATTTTCAGTCGGCATCAAGTTTTGATAGAAAAAATAACATTCACAAATGTAATCTTAACGAAATACATCTGTACATGCAAACAGCACTTAGAATGTTTCTCACACTCCTGGTAAATGGTGTTAAATGTTTACAGCTCCAGCAACTAAAACTATTTATACATAATCGTCTAACATAGACAATAGACCGTTCGACCGTACGTTCGACAGACCTTCACACCGTGCGGTGTATTTGATGTTCATGGCAATAAAAGCCACATGTCTGCACGTTACAAATACACGGCACTGCACGAGATGAAATCGCTAAAAACTAAAAGAGATTCTAGTCACACATTCGCGGAGTAAAAAAAAAACAGCGCGCGTCAACCGTCAGTATGAAAATAGTCTGGGGAATTCCAAAATTATAGAAATTGAAAAGAGACGAATTACTAACTGAGAGTATGTTTGGTGCGAATTTTGTTCATCAAATGACTCTTTCGTGAATAAAAATGAAATGCTAGGGAATTCTAAACACAACAAGGATTTCTTATTAATGAATTAAGATTTTTAAATGATTAGGAGTAGTGTGCGCAAATTATGTAAAGTTGGAATAGAAATGAGATAGAAGAAAATTAAAATAATACATGTTCTAAGAACATTCAGTTATACTAAATGCCCCTTTTTGTAATTTTGTACATCGAGACCCACTGCGATTCGAGCATGTCTTGAGTGGAAGGGGGTTGGCGGACGGGAGAGGGAGGGAGGGATGGGTGTGGAGCTAAGTGAAAGAGAATTGATAAATTATATAAAAAAAAGAACTGTTGAGAAAGAGTCCTTTAAAATATTACGAATGAATTAAGATTAGTCAATGATATGGTGTTGTGAGCGCATCACCATTTTCAACTCCAACAGCGTGCCTAATAGCCGGTCCGGGTACCGGGCCTTTGATCTAGTCTGTTTCATAAAACAGTATATCTATGTCATACAACCGCAATCTATGTCATAAAACCGTATATCTATGTCATACAACCGTATATCTATGTCATACAACCGCAATCTATGTCATAAAACCGTATATCTATGTCATACAACCGTATATCTATGTCATACAACCGCAATCTATGTCATAAAACCGTATATCTATGTCATAAAACCGTATATCAATGTCATAAAACCGTAATCTTTGTCATAAAACCGTATATCTATGTCATACAACCGTATATCTATGTCATACAACCGCAATCTATGTCATAAAACCGTATATCTATGTCATAAAACCGTATATCTATGTCATACAACCGCAATCTATGTCATAAAACCGTATATCTATGTCATAAAACCGTATATCAATGTCATAAAACCGTAATCTTTGTCATAAAACCGTATATCTGTCATACAACCGTATATCTATGTCATACAACCGTATATCTATGTCATAAAACCGTATATCTATGTCATAAAACCGTATATCTATGTCATACAACCGCAATCTATGTCATAAAACCGTATATCTATGTCATAAAACCGTATATCTATGTCATACAATCGCAATCTTTGTCATAAAACCGTATATCTATGTCATAAAACCGTATATCTATGTCATACAACCGCAATCTTTGTCATAAAACCGTATATCTATGTCATACAACCGTATATCTATGTCATACAACCGTATATCTATGTCATAAAACCGTATATCTATGTCATAAAACCGTATATCAATGTCATAAAACCGTATATCTATGTCATAAAACCGTATATCAATGTCATAAAACCGTAATCTTTGTCATAAAACCGTATATCTATGTCATACAACCGTATATTTGTGTTGGAGTTGTTATGAATAGAACATAAAACAGCATATCGTATAATATTGATATATTAAACAATCATGCCTACGTCAAAGCAAGGTAAATCGTTTTGTAAACTGTGTTACGTAAAAGACGAGACGCTGTTACAATAAGATAAGATAGTAGGTAATTAACATATTTTGGTCAAGTTTAAAATACTTGTGGAATGGTTATTTTGTAGTGCTAATATTTTGGGTTTATTTACGTAAACAATTTACACAAGAAAAAAAAGTTTTCGGTATAATAGTTACTTTAAAACGTTATTATGAATGTAAATGAAATCTAAAATTAATAATATAAGTTTGAATAAAATCTAATATAAATAGTATAATTGTGCATGAAATCTAAAATGAATAGTTTAAGTTTAATTCAAATATAAAATGAATTGTATAAGTGTGAAACAAACCTAAAAATAAAAAAAAACACACACAAAAACATAGTACAGGATAAACTTCAAAATAATCTTGAGTATACATGATAAACTTCAAAATAATCTTGAGTATACATGATAAACTTCAAAATAATCTTGAGTATACATGATAAACTTCAAAATAATCTTGAGTATACATGATAAACTTCAAAATAATCTTGAGTATACATGATAAACTTCAAAATAATCTTGAGTATACAAGATAAACCTCAAAATAATCTTGAGTATACATGATAAACTTCAAAATAATCTTGAGTATACATGATAAACTTCAAAATAATCTTGAGTATACATGATAAACTTCAAAATAATCTTGAGTATACATGATAAACTTACAAAATACCATTAAGATAGTTTATGAGAATACAATAGTGTACATGTATATAGTACATGCAAAATCGCATGTTAACTTTTTTTTCGTTAGTAATATGAGTGGGGTGGGTGTAGCCAATAATTTAATTCACACAGGACGTCACAATAGCTATCTACAACTCTGTCACAATAGTTATCTACAGCTATGTCACAATAGTTATCTACAACTCTGTCACAATAGTTATCTACAGCTCTGCAACATTAGTTATCTACAACGCTGTCAAAATAGCTATCAACGGCTCTGTCACAATAGCTATCTACAGATCTGTCACAATAGTTATCTACAGCTCTGTCACAATAGCTATCTACAACTCTGTCACAATAGCTATCTACAGCTCTGTCACAATAGTTATCTACAACTCTGTCACAATAGTTATCTACAGCTCTGTCACAATAGCTATCTACAAGTCTGTCACAATAGCTATCTACAGCTCTGTCACAATAGTTATCTACAGCTCTGTCACAATAGTTATCTACAGCTCTGTCACAATAGTTATCTACAGCTCTGTCACAATAGTTATCTACAGCTCTGTCACAAAAGTTATCTACATCTCTGCCACAATAGTTATCTACAACTCTGTCACAATAGCTATCTACAGCTCTGTCACAATAGCTATCTACAACTCTGTCACAATAGCTATCTACAGCTCTGTCACAATAGTTATCTACAACTCTGTCACAATAGCTATCTACAGCTCTGTCACAATAGTTATCTACAACTCTGTCACAATAGCTATCTACAGCTCTGTCACAATAGTTATCTACAGCTCTGTCACAATAGTTATCTTCAACTCTGTCACAATAGCTATCTACAGCTCTGTCACAATAGTTATCTACAACTCTGTCACAATAGCTATCTACAGCTCTGTCACAATAGCTATCTACAACTCTGTCACAATAGCTATCTACAGCTATGTCACAATAGTTATCTACAGCTCTGTCAGAATAGCTATCTACAACTCTGTCACAATAGCTATCTACAGCTCTGTCACAATAGTTATCTACAGCTCTGTCACAATAGTTATCTACAGTTCTGTCACAATAGTTATCTACAGCTCTGTCACAAAAGTTATCTACATCTCTGCCACAATAGTTATCTACAACTCTGTCACAATAGCTATCTACAGCTCTGTCAGAATAGCTATCTACAACTCTATCACAATAGCTATCTACAGCTCTGTCACAATAGTTATCTACAACTCTGTCACAATAGCTATCTACAGCTCTGTCACAATAGTTATCTACAACTCTGTCACAATAGCTATCTACAGCTCTGTCACAATAGTTATCTACAGCTCTGTCACAATAGTTATCTACAACTCTGTCACAATAGCTATCTACAGCTCTGTCACAATAGCTATCTACAGCTCTGTCACAATAGTTATCTACAGCTCTGTCACAATGATTACTTTTTGCAAAATCTTTAATTAAAAAAGAGTGAAATATTAAAACATCATTACATTCTATGTAAGGTTTCTAAATTGAGCATCATTACATTCTTTGATCATAATCTGTTATATTATAAGAATATTACATTTTATGTACGGTATCGTTATTGTAACACTACATTTTAAGTACGGTATCGTTATTGTAACACTACATTTTATGTACGGTATCGTTATTGTAAAATCATTTTATGCACGGTATCGCTATTGTTACATTACATTTTATGTACGGTATCGTTATTGTTACATTACATTTTATGTACGGTATCGTTATTGTTACATTACATTTTATGCACGGTATCGTTATTGTTACATTACATTTTATGCACGGTATCGTTATTGTAACACTACATTTTATGCACGGTATCGTTATTGTTACATTACATTTTATGTACGTTATCGTTATTGTAACATTACATTTTATGCACGCCATCGTTATTGTTACATTACATTCTATGTATGGTATCTATATTGTAACACTACATTTTATGTACGGTATCTTAATTGTAACATAACATTCTATGTATGGTATCTATATTGTAACATAACATTCTATGTATGGTATCTATATTGTAATATTACATTCTATGCATGGTATCTATATTGTAATATTACATTCTTCGATCACAATCTTTTCTGGTTGATTCTTGTGTAGATGAAAAAAATATTTCGACCATTTTGACCATTGTCCACGCTTTACACTGCATGAGTTCATCATTTTTTTCAAAGTCTGACTGACCGCTAAGTCCACGGATTAGTTTCACCTTCACATAAGACTGGCCGTTATTTACATCTTTCTTAGTGACCGTAAGTTTGTAGCGGATCTGGATTCCGTCAATCGGTTTTAACTTGACGAGGTCAACTGGTCATTTGAAACTAACTCCGCCTCCTATAGAGGGCGATATATAAACTGTTTTCAATGGGAGAAATTCAGTCAAGTGATTAACCATGTGAGATCGAGTCATTTGTTGTGGGAGACAAGTTGATTGTTGGATATGGAATAATACACAGTTGGTAATATTGTTTCATGTGGTGTGTCTAACCATGGGACATCTATCTTGGGTGGTAAGAACAATTGTATCCATATATTATTAATTCAGTCACGTGATATATTACTTGAATTATTGAATTGTATAGATTACTTTAATGTGATCATTTTATTTTGTCTGTCAATATAGCAGACATTCATATGTACATTTTACAATTTCTGTCAATATTGCAGACATTCATGTGTTCATTTTACTATTTCTGTCAATATTGCAGACATTCATTTGTTCATTTCAATATTTATGTCAATATTGCAGACATTCATTTGTTCATTTTACTATTTATGTCAATATTGCAGACTTCCATGTCAGCCTGGTTGATGCTTAGCACTACAACATTTATGATTACGTCACATGTCTCATTGTTATGGTTACTGCGTCTGTATAAATATGAACAGATTCACCCAGCGACCTGGTAAGAAATAAACCTTTTATTACAGAGACGTGCTGGCACATCACAAACTCTATCAAAAAAAGTTCTAAGGGCCCCGAGTTTCAAATCAAACATCAGACACGATTGGTTGGAATAGAGTCGCAATATGTCAGCCTATGGACATTTCTCACATTTATTCCTGCGCGTCAGCTGTCTTTATGATAAGATCATAATGGGCTTCCGGTCGCTTTGTGTTATTGATATTTATATACTTGATTAATAGTTAGCTCGATAAATTCTATTAATTCTCGATTATTTTTTCTACATTTTCGTCTAATCTAAGATATAATGGGTTTAAATTTATTACCAAAATTTAATTTTTCTTACGTTGACAAGTTTTTAAAGTCACAAAATGTCCCGATATCAGATTATGTAGAGACTTATGTAGGTACTTGTGTAGGGACACGTAGGGTCATATGTAGGGACTTATGTAGGGTCATATGTAGAGACGTATGTGGAGACTTATATAGGGACTTATGTAGTGACCTATATAGGGAATTATGTAGGGACTTATGTAGAGACTTATGTAGGGTCATATGTAGGGATATATGTAGAGACATATGTTATATAGGGACTTATGTAGGGACTTATGTAGGGTCATATTAGAGACTTATGTAGGTACTTATGTAGGGATTAATGTAGGGACTTATGTAGGGTCATATGTAGGGACTTATGTAGGGTCATATGTAGGGACTTATGTAGGGTCATGTGTAGAGACTTATGTAGGTACTTATGTAGGGATTAATGTAGGGACTTATGTAGGGTCATATGTAGGGACTTATGTAGGGTCATATGTAGGGACTTATGTAGGGACTTATTTAGGGTCATATGTAAAACGGTATATTTTTGGTTAGCATACATTGTGCGATAGATAGTAATTAAAAATTGGTAGTAAAAGGTTTGAAACTACTACCTCATTTTGATGAGGTGATGCTCAATGATATTATTTATTTAACCATTCTACTTTTTAGCTTCAACTTTTAAGATAATAATAATAAATATTAAATTTTGATTATTTGATTTTCATGATTAAAATTACAAGAATAGCGGCAACAGAAATATATAATTCGCAGATTCGCGTACATTAATTGGTACCGGAAGTGTATCTTGTCCATTTAAACAAACAATTCAGTAAGGGGACTACTTTTTGAGAAAGGTGTATAACTACTTCATTCAAACTCAATTCAGAGCATGGGCAACTTCAAGGAATTTTGACAGGGCAAGATTTAAAGAAATTTGGCAAATATTTTATTTAAAAAAAAAAGAAAGCAAATTATATATATATCTAGTAGTTGCCCGTTGCTTTCGCAACTTAAGTTTAAATCTCAATAAACTGTTTAATATGAGAATTAATAGGTACTATTAACACGGAATTCCAAGTGCATAACAAAACAAGCAATTAAGCCTGTTCCATTCTGGACACAGGACGTGTTAGCGCATTTTCGTGTTATGTATCAGTACGTTTGTTAGCTTTCAGTAAATATTTGTAAATTTTGGAAATGTTTATAAATTCAATTGTGTAAAAAAAAATTATAAAGACGTTTATTTATATTTGAAAAAAAATTATTGTCTCTTAAATCTAAATACAAGTGGTTTGTGGTTACTGAAATAGGACTCATAATTGAAAACATTCGAAATTATAGTCATTTAATCGTTCGAAAACTCCGTCAATTGTTGCATAGCTCTGATACTTTCAATTAAACTCAGAACACAAGCTTACTATTTCATTTGATGAGTTTCTTAATAAATCTTGTTGAAACTACGTGCTGCAGTATTTCGCACCAAATGAATGGGTTATTGAACGTACAAGGTGTATATATAATATATAAGCCCCTTAGGAGCCCTGAAGCCCAGCCCTCAGAGGTCCTATCGCGCAATGAACTTTTGATGTACACATGGCAGGCCAAGACCTACAAAATGATATATACATCATGGGTCTAGGACTTATAGTTGCTGAGATATAGGGCGCTCCTTTATTAATATAGCTTATATAGTAAAAAAACAGTACTTTATAAGCCCTTTTTTACGGCCCTCAGAGGTCAGATCGCGAAATGAACTTTTGCTGCACACATGGCAGGCCAAGACCTACAAAATGATATATACATCATGGGTCTAGGACTTATGGTTGCTGAGATCTAGGGTGATGACGGACAGACAGACAGACAAAACGGGGACTAAAAATTAGTAAATAGCCGGTTTGAGCAACATTTCTTAGTGATCTACCAATTGCATCTAAAGCATGGCTCGATGTCATCGAGCTCTCTCCAGCAAAAACAATTCCGCTGCAAATGTATTGTGCGCAAATTTTGACTTACTGTCTTCTTTAATAGGAACTATTAACACGGAATTCAAAGTGCAAAATTATTTTTTTATTTATAGCGGTGGCGTTCCCATTCTGCTACATGCGCATCCGACTTCCGAGACATGACGTCATAGAGGATATCCCAAGTGCAGAATTATTTTTTCTATTTATAGATAAATTGTATCATCTGGAAATCAATTTAACTACTGAATTTTTAAATACGATTGATTAGGTTAATTAGGTGCTGATTTATGCCACCTTCATAATGTGCAGAAATGACCTACATTTTATACGTCACAAATTACGTTTTACCCGTCAACGCTAACCAACCAAACCAAATAACCAACCAAACAAACCAACCAACCAACCAAACCAAACCAACTAAAGCAAACCAACTAACCAAACCAAACCAAACTAAACACGCTTAGGTAAAGATATGGGAGATAATTTATCTCACCCGTTACATTTTGCCATTAATTTTATCAATGTTAAAATCAAAACAAAGCATTAAAAAAATTTTTTTTATAAAAATTCCCTGAAAAGTAAAAAAGAACTACTTTATTATGCCATTTAGCAGCACGGAGGCACGATACAGCACCCATTGGTAAATGACGGCACAGAGGATTTTTTTTTTATTTATAGCGACGGCGTTCCAATTCTGCAAAAAAAAAATGTATCATCCGGAAATGACGTCATAGATTTTTTATAGCGACGGCTTTCCCATACAGGACGGACGCCGGACGGACGACAAGATAGCTACTTTATTAGTAGGAAATGAACATGGTTGAGGCCAGATACTAAATTTTAAACTTTCTAGGCGACATGAGTGTGTTCTGATTGCATCTGACTGAATAAAAAAGGGATTCCGATGGGAATAAATAATTTCAAAACTAACGCGATAACGATTCACAAATGACTGTTGACCGATTGGTGAATAAATAAATGATACAATGTAAAGGAGTAAACGATTCACGGTTGGGTTAATGGCTCATAAATGAACGAATTAACAATTACGAAACGCCTTGGGGGCGGGGGGGGGGGGAGAAGGAGATGTGACATCAAAGATAAGGAATGGTAAAATAGCGTTGCCTGGGGGGAGAGTGTGACAGCAAGGATAAGGAATGGTAAAATAGCATTGCCTGGGAGGATGTGACAGCAAGGATAAGGAATGGTAAAATAGCGTTGCATGTGGGAGAGTGTTACAGCAAGGATAAGGAATGGTAAAATAGCGATACCAGGAAGGGGGAGACTGTGACAGCAAGGATAAGGAATGGTAAAATAGCGTTGCCTGGGGGATGAGTGTGACAGCAAGGATATTGAATGGTAAAATACCGTTGCTTGGGGGGAGATTGTGACAGCAAGGATAATGAATGGTAAAATAGCGTTGCCTGGGGGGAGAGTGTGACAGCAAGGATAAGGAATGGTAAAATAGCTGTCACGGATTGTGATTAATTTGTCGAAACCATTCCCACTTTGTTCAGACCCTTGACTCACCCGGCCACCCCCTTTATATAACTATATTTACAGGGTGATAAAGCACATATGCTCATGTATAACCCCGGAAAGGACTCGATTCTTTTATAATTTGTCAGGAGATAAACTTTATGTTATGTAAAGGCCTCACCCTACTACGGTGTCGTCATCCCTATGGTTTCGATTAGGGTCAGGGTGATGTCATGGGTTGTGATTAATTTTTCGAAACCATACCCATTTTCTTCAGACCCTTGACTCACCCGGCCACCCCCTAATAAAATTAATACGTATATTATACAATGTATAGTAGTATACGTTCCAGTTCTCGTACCCACCGCCCTTTTTACCCCACCCCCGTAATTGCGTCATACCACATGTGGCCAGCGGAGCTTGATGAAGTGGGAGCTGAGGAATGTCATATAGGGGTGCTACATTTCTCGCGGGATTCTCTATGACCGCTCGGCCCATGTTCAAATGCCGACAAAGGATAGATGTCCAGTTACTCTTGTCTTTGTCGGTAGGACGTACTTCTTCCCACCCCCATCTAAGGAGGGACGTTAGCTCCACCCCCTCCCGATTGACAGGGAAAGGAGCGTAGATAATTGATTGGCTCGGGGTCAGGGGGAGAGAGAGAGAAACGCCCTAATTTTTATTCATTTATATTGTATTACACCTTTTGCTGTATTTTTTGGATTATCTTTGATTAATTTTTATGAGCCGCCAGACCCTGTTACGGGCTGGTGCCGTTGTGTAAATATTTTTTTTTTATTTCTGTTGTTACGCACCACTTGTCGATTGAATATCTTCACGTGTTGTACGTCTAATTACTTGTGAGACAGTGTGTGGCAGAAACACAAATAGAAATACGGGTCATCATTGAGTCGGCCCTCATACTTCTAGATGCATCCATATTGGTCCTCAACATCTGTGTGGCTAGTCCAAGGATTGAACCACCACCTGAGTAGTATTCTGCAATAATCAGGCGGGGCCGAAGCCGACTCAACTACGGACTCGGGGGGGCTTAATCTGCCACATTGTCCCACGTAAAGAAGTCTACAAGTCTTCAGTAGGCCAGTCCTTCACCAGACGTGGCTGGTTTAAAACGTGAGTAATTAACGCTACGTTTACTCACGTGCATCGTCGGACAGAAAACCAGAAGTCCACAAGTCTTCAGTAGGTCAGCCCTTCATTGGACTCGGCCGTTTTGAAACGGGAGCAGTAAGCACCACGCGTACTCACACCGTCCGACTGAAAGTACAGACGAAGTCAACAAGACAGTTTTAAGGACAAGCCGAACTGTTATCGGCAAATAGTAAAGATTTAGACTTTAGACTTTATGCATGGTGCGTAAGTTTGTGTACGGTGGAAGCTATTTATTATTCTGTTGAAAGGAGGGAAGAAGCGTTAAGGTAAGCCATTTTTGTCACCTCTTTTAAATGTGATAATTTGTGAGTGCTTTGCGTGTTGAGCTGCACGGCGAGCTTTATCTGGGTTAACTGTTACTTATCTCAGGCTTGTACTAACGTCACCAACCATGAAGTCTTTGGAGGAGTATGTGCAATACTTCACAGGCCTGGGGTGTGACGTTAATACTGCCATAAAACACGCTAAGGGTGAAAGAGATAGGAAAACAGAAGCTGAACGCGCTAAGCATGATAAAGAGGTAGAGTTAGCTAAAATAACTGCTGATCAAGAAAGGGAAGCTGAACGCGCTAAGCATGATAAAGAGGTAGAGTTAGCTAAAATAACTACAGATTAGTCTAAGCATGATAAAGAGGTAGAGTTAGCGAGAATAGCTGCCGATAAGGAGGCAGCTAAATTAGCATCTGAGGAGAGGGTGGCCCTAGCACGATTAGAGAGGGAAGTGGGGTCGGCAAGCCTAACTGCAAGCAGCCAGACTTTTCCATCCTCCAAACCAAAACTCCCAAAACTTGACGAGACGGATAACATAGACGCCTTCATTCGTAGGTTTGAACGTTACGCTCTGTCCGCGGGTTGGGAAAGACATGAGTGGGCCCCCTGCTTGACATGGCTACTCACGGGACGGGCCCTGACGACAGCTACCCGCTTGACATCTGACGAGTCAAATGACTTTGACTCACTGAAGGCTGCCGTCCTTAAGTCATACGACTATACGGAGGAAAGATTTAGACGTAAGTTTAGGGGGGCCCATTTAGAAAAAGGGGAGACCTACCCCTTTTTGGTACACGTCTAGCGGACCTCTTGAAGAGGTTGGTTGAGCTCAATGGGACAGAGCCTACCTTTGATGGCCTAATGGACCTCCTGCTCAGGGAGCAGTTGATGGAAGGGGCCCCTAGTGAGCTACAGGTGTTTCTAAGGGAACGTAAACCAGGTACATGGGGTGAGATGCTCACTTTGGCTGAGAATTACAGGGAAGCTCGCCACGGCAAGGGCCGTGAGTTTTCCATAAGCAGGGAAGGAGAGGCGGTTGAAGCCGAAAGGGCCCCAACAAGTGAGGTAGATGACAGGAGGGGGGCTCCTAAAGATAGGATGAGGGTAAACGGGAACAGGGTGTTCAGTCACCCGACTAATGCTAAGTCGGTGTGTTACACTGCGGGGACCCAGAACATGTAGGCTGCAGAGAAATGCGCCCCTTGCTAGAGGGGTAGGGCCCATACCTATGGGGGCAGTAGTTGAAGTGGGAGCTGGGGAGAAAAATCTCCCAGTGATAGAGGGTCGGGTAAATGGCCTCAAGGTTAAGGTACTAAGGGACTCTGCTAGTTCAGGGGCCGCAGTGAGGGAATCTCTGGTAGGAGAGGGGGCTATGACCGGGCGATGGGCCCATTTCAAAAGTATTAACGGTGCAGTCAGCAAGACCCCAATCGCCACCGTTTATGTGGACTCTGACTACTATCGGGGCACTTTAGAGGCTATGGTCCTCACGACCCCAGTAGTTGATCTAATTATTGGTAACATAAAGGGTGCCAAGGCTCCTTGGTCTAACCCAGTAAACAGCCGGGGTCACCATCATGCCGATGAAGTCGAGGGGCCCAGGCTTGTTAAATCTAAAGGTAAATTTAAGGGTCAAACTAAGCGCACCGTGGGGTCGTGGTTTGACCACGTCAAGGGAGAATCCAGGGGCCCAGTCAGAAGAGAGGGAACCCATGGGCCCTAAGTTTAATGGTGAAGCTAGGGGGAATGTAGAAAGACATGAGGACTCGTGGTTTGACAGACGGAGCAGGGGAGGTAAACAGACGACGGTTGTTCAATCAGGGGTGGAGAATACTCGTAGAGACAGTGACAAGACAGGACTCCGGGGATTTCCCCAAACAACAGAAAACCTATTGTTAGACACCCACCTAGGGCCAACAAACTTGTCATCTCGGAAGAAGGGCCACCTCGGAGGCGCTCTATTTCCCCTGAAAGGCCTTTTGCAGCACGACTAGTAAGTAGAAGTAAGCGCGGTAAAACGGAAAGTGTAAGCCTTAAATTAAGTGTAAATCACGGGGAATTTCACAGTGGGGAGGATTCGGGCCCTAATAAAGCTATGCTATATATTCCTCCATGTTAAAGGGACATGTTAGGCGTGGGGGCAGATTTGATGAGTCGGTGTCCAGTGTAACTCGTCGGCGGCTACATCCCTGGTTGAAGCTATATCACAAAAAGCCACATATGGAGGTTATTGGATGGCTTGCCTGGAGTGAGTGAATCTCGTGCGATTGTAGTTATGTCAATTGTTATATTTATTTATGCATGATTTCCTCTTTCTATTACAGCTTTGGTGTCGTAACTTTATTGTATCTTTAAATGTAAAGTAATCCCTTCAAAGGGAGACTATCTTGTTGTATCTATTCGTATGTAGTAACCGCCTATGTAGGCTTACTAATACAACTGATCACTATTTTTATCTCTGGACCAATTTGTCTTGGCCAGACCTTATGTCCGGCTGGCACAATCATGCCATATGCCGTCGTAACCATTTTTTTATATATGTATATAATTACCCACTGACCCTATCTATTATTTTATGATCAGAGTTATTAAAATAAGTTTTCTTTTTGTATTATTCCCATTTGACCCCCCATTTGTTTGGGGCATCTTTATATAACGATATTTACAGGGTGATAAAGCACATATGCTCATGTATAACCCCGGGTTAATTCGCCGTTTGTTCTAGTCCTAGCGTATGGAAAGGACTCGAATCTTTTATAAATTGTCAGGAGATAAACTTTATGTTATGTAAAGGCCTCACCCTACTACGGTGTCGTCATCCCTATGGTTTCGATTAGGGTCGTGGTGGTGTCACGGGTTGTGATTGATTTTTCGAAACCATACCCTTTTTGTTCAGACCCTTGACTCACCCGGCCACTCCCTAATAAAATTAATACGTATATTATACAATGTATAGTAGTATACGTTCCAGTTCTCCCGCCCACCACCCTTTTTACCCCACAGCCCGTAATTGCGTCATATCGCAGGTGGCCAGCGGAGCTTGATGAAGCGGAAGCTAAGGAATGTCATATAGGTGTGCCACATTTCTCGCGGGATTCTCTATGACCGCTCGGCCCCTGTTCAAATGCCGACAAAGGATAGATGTCCAGTTACTATTGTCTTTGTCGGTATGACGTTCTTCTCCCCCCCAATCTAAGGCGGGAAGTTAGCTCCACCCCCCCCGATTGACAGGGAAAGGAGCGTAGATAATTGATTGGCTAGGGGACACGTATGAAAAGTGATGTGAGTGACGAAAGATAGTTTTCTACACATTCGACCGAGGTCCTAGTGGTGACCGGTCGTGATTCGACTGCGTGGTCTTTGAGAAGAGAGTCGATTTATGTGGCTCGGAGAGAGAGAGAGAGAGAGAGAGAGAGAGAGAGAGAGAGAGAGAGAGGGAGAGAGAGAGAAACGCCCTACTTTTTATTCATTTATATTAGATTACAACTTTTGCTGTATTTTTGGATTATCTTTGATTAATTTGAATGAGCCGCCAGACCCTGTTACGGGCTGGTGCGGTTGTGTAAATAAAATTTTTATTTCTGTTGTTACGCACGACTTGTCGATTGAATATCTTCACGTGTTGTACGTCTAATTGCTGGTGAGACAGTGTGGCAGAAACACAAATAGAAATACGGGTCATCAAAGAGTCAGCCCTCATACTTCTAGATACAAGCCAAAGGATACCGTCATAGGGGTCCTCAACAATAGCGTTGCCTGGGGGGGGAGAGTATGACAGCAAGGGTAAGGAATGGTAAAATACCGTTGCCTGGGGGGAGAGTATGACAGCAAGGATAAGGAATGGTAAAATAGCGTTGCCTGGGGGGAGAGTATGACAGCAAGGATAAGGAATGGTAAAATAGCGTTGCCTGGGGGGAGAGTATGACAGCAAGGATAAGGAATGGTAAAATAGCGTTGCCTGGGGGGAGAGTATGACAGCAAGGATAAGGAATGGTAAAATAGCGTTACCTGGGGGGTGTCCTTTAAAAAATTACGACTCAGTGGTCTTTTGGGATCTTTGTAAACACATCTTTAATGTACAATAAATAACTTAATGCAATCTGTTTGATTAGTAACTATTCATTTTCTGATTATATTAGTTTATATGTTTATATAAATATGAGGAGACAGATGGTCTTTCCGTCTTATCATTTCTAGGTACATCATTCTACTTGTGATTTTAGATGGACCACACCTAGTAAACTTCTTCTACTTGCTTTGGAAAACTCCAATAGTCAGCGCGGTACACAGAGAAAAGTTCCCCGACTTGTCCAGGGTTGTTCTGGTAAGATAAAAGAGAACACCACAGAACATACATTGATACATGCACTGGGCACCACAGAACATACATTGATACATGCACTGGGCACAATTGAACACACATTCATACATGTACTGGGCACCACAGAACATACATTGATAATGTACTGGGCACCACAGAACATACATTGATAATGTACTGGGCACCACAGAACATACATTGATACATGTACTGGGCACCACAGAACATACATTGATACATGCGCTGGGCACCACATAACACACATTCATACATGTACTGGGCACCACAGAACATACATTGATAATGTACTGGGCACCACAGAACTTACATTGATACATGCACTGGGCACCACAGAACACACATTCATAGATGTACTGGGAACCACAGAACATACATTGATACATGTACGGGGCACCACAGAGCACACATTGATACATGTACTGGGCACCACAGAACATACATTGAAATATGTACTGGGCACAACAGAACATACATTGATACATGCACTGGGCACCACAGAACACACATTCATACATTACTGGGCACCACAGAACATACATTGATACATGTACTGGGCACCACAGAACACACATTGGTACATGTACTGGGAACCACAGAACATACATTGATATATGTACTGGGAACCACAGAACATACATTGAAATATGCACTGAGCAATACAGAACATAAATTGATAGGTCAAGATGGCGCCAACATTTCAATGTTGGCCCGATTGAGAGAATGATGTTCTATTGCGAGTTTATTTTGGAAAGAAAAAAAACATAACTTTATTATAATGCAATAGAGCATAACTTTATTATAATGCTAAAAACATAACTTTATTATAATGCAAAAGAAGAAAACTTTATTATAATGCAAAAGAACATAACATAACTTTATTATAATCCAAAAGACATAACTTTATTATAATGCAAAAGAACATAACTTTATTATAATGCAATAGAGCATAACTTTATTATAATGCTAAAAACATAACTTTATTATAATGCAAAAGAAGAAAACTTTATTATAATGCAAAAGAACATAACATAACTTTATTATAATCCAAAAGACATAACTTTATTATAATGCAAAAGAACATAACTTTATTATAATGCAATAGAGCATAACTTTATTATAATGCTAAAAACATAACTTTATTATAATGCAAAAGAAGAAAACTTTATTATAATGCAAAAGAACATAACATAACTTTATTATAATCCAAAAGACATAACTTTATTATAATGCAAAGAACATAACTTTTTTATAATGCAAAAGAATATAACTTTATTATAATGCAAAAGAACATAACTTTATTATAATGCCAAAGAACATAACTTTATTAGAATGCAAAAGACAAAGATAATTGAAACTGATCGTCCACATACAAACATGTCCAGCGATTTAAAAGTAAATTGCTGTTCATGTAAATGATTTAAAAGTAAATTGCTTTTGATGTAAAGGATTGAAAAGTAAATTGCTGTTCATGTAAAGGATTTAAAAGTAAATTGCTGTTCATGTAAAGGATTTAAAAGTAAATTGCTGTTCATGTAAAGGATTTAAAAGTAAATTGCTGTTCATGTAAAGGATTTAAAAGTAAATTGCTGGTCATGTAAAGGATTTAAAAGTAAATTGCTGGTCATGTAAAGGATTTAAAAGTAAATTGCTGTTCATGTAAAGGATTTAAAAACATTAGCATGGATTCTGGGTTTTTTTGTCCCCTGTAATTCAAACACTAGATGCTAATTAAATAAAATATTTTACTTTGATAACTGTTCACACATATATTCTGACAATCTGTACATTAAACTGACAACATGTTTAGTAAGTTTGGATTTATTTGTTACTGAAGATACTTTATTATATTGAAACCATAGTTATTTATAATTAATTTTGAGTTACTTTCCTAACATCATTTGATGTTTTATCATCGTTGTTATTAACATTTATTTCATAAAAATAATGTCTTAAAATACATGCATAGTTCGTACAATAATGAAAAGATTGCCTTCATAGCAAAGACATCCATAAAAAATAACAAAAATGAAAAAGAAAATTTACAAGTTGAATTGATTGACTCACGTAAACAACCATCTTAACTGACCAATCAAACGTTTGATAACTCCTAACACGTGTCTTTATATAGCAGAAGACATTCCCACCATTCAACGTGATAAAAACGTCACAATAAACTTGCGGTGACAGCGCGACATTTGTCTTTGTGCCACTTAGATCCAAGTGAGATGTCAAGACTAAAGTGCTTAACTTTAATCTTGGCTGTGACCCAGTGACCGTTTAACTTGAATTTCTCCATTTTTGCTGTTCCAAACTTAATTCCTCTTGTCTGTTTCGAACATCTATTGATTCGATCATCTTTATCTTAATTTCTTGAACATTTTTTTTTCAAGTTCAAAGTTCGACCCTAGCCAATGGACATGATCTATTAAGCCCAGTTAGTATAATTCAATCTTAACAATACGTTTATATACGTTTATATACATTGTATCTTTGAACCATTATACTTTTTCTAATGGATTGCTTCATGTCAGAACAAAATGTACCCCCCCCTCCCACTAAACGTTTATTCTAATCTCACTGAAAGATATACACACTAGCCAGCAAAATCAACTCAGGTTCAAACCTGGTCGACATCTCTGCACAGCACGACCATTCGCCCCCCCCCCCACACACACAGAGAATGTATATTATAATTTATACTAGCTGTATCCTGCAAAACCTACGCATAGAGTTATATTTCCCATAGGTTGATCAGTAGGCTAGGTTATTTTCGGTTTCGGACATATCCATTTTTTTTTTCATGAATGTTATTACAATTGTTTACGTTTGACGATTTTTAAGTGGAATACTGTTGTATTAATTCTTTACTTTCGATTTAACGCAGAACCCAAACCGCTATTATTTATATAGATTCTATGATGTAATTATGAAATAAAATTATAGGCATCAATGAGACACGGTATTAGATGTAAACCTTTTAAATTATGGTTTCATATGTTTGTAAACTATGTCTTGGTATAATCACAGAGAGTGATATTTTATGATGTTCTATGACTTCTGATTGAGTGAAACTGTTAGCCTATGACGTCTGATTGGGTGAAACTGTTAGCCTATGAGGTCTGATTGGGTGAAACTGTTAGCCTATGAGGTCTGATTGGGTGAAACTGTTAACCTATGAGGTCTGATTGGATGAAACTGTTAGCCTATGAGTTCTGATTGGGTGAAAGTGTTAGCCTATGATGTCTGATTGGGTGAAACTGTTAGCCTATGAGGTCTGATTGGGTGAAACTGTTAGCATATGAGGTCTGATTGGGTGAAACTGTTAGCCTATGAGGTCTGATTGGGTGAAACTGTTAGCCTATGAGGTCTGATTGGGTGAAACTGTTAACCTATGAGGTCTGATTGGATGAAACTGTTAGCCTATGAGTTCTGATTGGGTGAAAGTGTTAGTCTATGATGTCTGATTGGGTGAAACTGTTAGCCTATGAGGTCTGATTGGGTGAAACTGTTAGCATATGAGGTCTGATTGGGTGAAACTGTTAGCCTATGACGTCTGATTGGGTGAAACTGTTAGCCTATATTAATTACATTGACCATTACTATGTTAAACAAAAATTATTACCAATTCTTCATATCCATAATACAGAAGAATTTTTTTAAATCAAACTTTAATTCTAACTACATTGAAGAAATTTCTATTTGTGTTTTTAATAAACTCAAGGGTGTTATCACTGGACTGCTGGAAGGTGTGTCTACAAGTGTGTTTGCTTGTGAAGCTGCCCACTCTCTACCTGAGCCAGTACTACTGACATTACCTTCAGCAACATTGGCACTTGTTATTGTTGTAGACGTCTGTAGATACATCAAGGTAAGACTTATATTTTAGACATTTATAGATACACATGTAGAGTAGACTTGTACAATAGATCTGTCCACTAGACCTGAACAATAGATCTGTCCAATAGACCTTACAATAAATCTTTCCACGAGACATGTACAATTGATATGTCCACTAGACCTGTACAATTGATCTGTCCACTAGACCAGTACAGCAAACATCGACAATAAATTTTAATGTGGTGTAAGAGATGTATTTTATGGGTATTATATAACTAGATGTTTACTGCTTCACTCGGACCTATACAAAAACACATTTTTCTATGACCAAAACCTTCACTATACAGAGTTGCGAATGGTATAATAAATAGTCTAGCCTTATGAGAAACGGTCAATGGATATACATATGAATATACACATGGATATACACATGGATATCAAGGTTGTTAACAATACTCTCAAATTGTATCGTCAATACCGATACCAATACTCCATTAAAATAGTATCGCCAATACCAATACAAATACTCAAGTAAAAATGTATTGCCAAATTCGATACCAATACAATACCAATACTTTTGAGATCAACAAAATATTTTAATTTTCAAAAAAGCTAAAACAATAAAATACAATGTCAAAGCACAATTTTTAGGCCAATCACTTCACCACTTGGCAGCACATAAGAAGACCATCATTTCAAAATGATCATTGGTTAGCCTTGAACGTAATGGCATAAAAACACGCCCACCCAAAGAAAACGCGTTCAACTGCAGCACTAACCGGAAGTCCAGTGTTCAGTTGCAGGTATAGTTTCTTAATACTTGGGTAGGCTGCTAATGACAGCGTTTCTGGTGATTTATCTTCAAGATATCTGTCTACTTCAGCAGAACTGTTGCTATTAAGCAACTCGCCCTGCTCCATCCGCCGCGCAGTAAAACAAGCAAAAAAATCTGTAGATTCGGATATCGGTACTGCTGACTGTACTGAAGCTGCACCATCCTGCCGAGTAAGTTGAATTGGAACTGCACTCAGTGCACTGCACGAACGCTTTAAGGTTTGTACAACTTCAGCCTTGTGATCCAAGCTGTCAATCCAGTCGGTCTTAAATTTTGGATTGACAACTGCTGCCAGTTTTGCCTCTGGGTCAGAAAATATATAATCGAATCGCGCATTAATTCCATCAATAACAGCTCTGGCAAGGGGTTCACACACCGTGAGCGGGTGTTTATGTCGCACAATCATTTCCTGTAGTTGGCCTTTTATAACGGTTAGTGTGGGCAGCAAATAGCCAAATCCAATATTATTTTCTCCTTGCAAAATGTCCAGTCCACGACACAATGGAGCAAATACTTCAATGTATTCTGCTCTGAATATTTTCTGCTTCGGAGTCAGTCTCTTGATGTCAAGGTCATCAAACAACATATCAAGTTTAACTTCTAATTCTGGATTGGATAGTAAGCAATGTATTTTTACAACAGAATCGTAAGTGGAATTCCACCGAGTGTCACCAGGAGTAACGAGATACGTGCCAATTGCCGCTTTGATTGCATCTGCAGCCAAAGATGAGCGATTTTGTTTGTTCCAGATAGCTACTAACTTTGCAAATGTTGACACTGACAACCGTTTCGTTACTTCTTGTAGTACTTTAGCATCACGCGTAACAACAAGATTTAACAAGTGGCATGCACATTTACGATGTGGTGGTAGCTGGTAAATAATCTGTTCATGTTCGTCATCATTAACACATGGTGGATTCAGTAAATTATCAATTTGTTCAAATTCCATATCCACATTTTCATCATCCTGTTGCTCCTGACTGTGATCTTCATTTAAATCCACATTGTTTACACTTAAGTTCATCATTTCATCTTTATTCAGTCCAAAACAGCGAAATGCTTTTAAATTTGATCCGCTGTCTGTTACAGTGAAAGAAATTTTGTCACTTATTTCATATTCTCTGTTGATTGCTTCTAGTGTTTTGGCAATTAAATTATAGGTATGTCGGCCAACTATTCTACGCACGGCCAAGCAGCAGCTTTTTCGCTCAAGTGACTCAGGTTCTAACCAATGCACAGTAACACCAATAAAACTTCTTCGTCTGGACGTCCAGCAATCGGCAGTTGTACAGACAGTATTAATTGAAGCCAACTTATCTTTCAGCTGCTGCCTACGAAGTTCAAATCTATGTTCCAGTTGTTTTGTCAATGTTTGTCGACAGCGAGGCATCATTTGTTGCCTGGTAAGTCTATTAATTAACGTTCTGAAACTAGCGGTGTCGATATGATGGAAAGGCAAGACTGAATCAATTAGATAATCCATAACCCATTCATCTAATAAATGCTGAGTGACGGGCTGGCAAAATGTAATCTTGGCTTGTTTCAATGCTGGTCCATTGCAATGAGAACTACCACCAGTGTCATCGTCATTGCTATTGTTACTTCCACTATTAATTTCAGTTGAGTGTCTCTTCTTTCGTATCAATTTTTCATGAATTATATTACAAGCCATCTCAAACTTGGTAAGTAATGC
Organism: Bulinus truncatus; assembly: GCA_021962125.1. Lineage (NCBI taxonomy): Eukaryota > Metazoa > Mollusca > Gastropoda > Planorbidae > Bulinus > Bulinus truncatus. The sequence goes on along the minus strand of JAGDYQ010000016.1, from coordinate 4,700,013 downwards.
TCCATGACGTCTCTGTGAAACAATAATAATAATCCAAGTACTGTATTTGTGCAGTGTCACAACTTATCCATAAATAACATATCAAAGTTATTCAAATAGTTCTATTGACCTACAAGTAATAAATATTGAGAAATATATTAAGCTAACTTAGCTTTTGTAAATTCTAACGTTCTAGTTGTTTTAGGTTTTAAAACCTTATTTATATTATTCATTTATTTAAAATTTACCTCTATATACTTCTTCAAATTTTGTCTTGACTGGTTATGGCACGATAAAGACTTGTTAGTCAATCCCGGCGGGCAGTGTAAGCATTTATACAGTGAATTGCCCCTTTTTTCAGCTGGTCCCAGGTATTTGAAAAAATCGGTAGGAATATTAATTGTCTCTTCTGCCATGACTACTTACAGATGACTGAGTGCAACGACTAGTGCGTACTTCAATGTTTTAAATGCGATAAAAATATACAACTAGGGAGCGACCGATATGCCTTTTTACCGATAGTCCGATACCGATATTTTCTTTTTAATGAAAAAAAATGCCAAACACGTGCTATTCTCGTGCTGTATAGTTCCCAATATAATGACGTATGTCAACCCATGTTCACCCCTTCTCTGTCATATTTTGTAACACTTCGCCCACACGTAAGTCTCGTTTACCCCCACCCCCGCCCCCAACTTCCCATCCCAAAAAAAATACACACAGATGTTCACAAATTGTTTCATTAGAATTAAGAAATGCCAATCCTATTGTTTCAAGGTCATATCTCTGACGATTTCTGTGTACGGGTTTTTTTTTTTCCTTTTTTTTTAAATCTTGTCTGATCTGGTTATAGAATTGTGTTATTTACTGATTTTTTTTTCTGCAACTCTGTAACAACTATTACTATAACCCAATATAATTCAAAGAAAGAATGTATAATGTTGACACATGAAAGAACAACAGATGATGAAACAATGAAAAATGAAAGCCGACCGATCAATAAAATAATTTTACTTTGAACGTTTGAAAATTGCCATGCGGTTGCATCAAAGAGTTTCATTTTACAAGATTTTTTTTTATTAGTTTGTTAATTTTCATGTATTTATATTCAATTAATTGTTATTAACCACCCATAATTTTATTGTTTGTTGAACTCAGCATACAATTTAATAATATAATATGTGTTAATTAAATGATATTGTTTTATTACACAGTTTTCAATTTGAATTACATCATGCAGTTTTAGAATTTAATACCATTCAATTAATTATTTTTAATGAAATGTAGTAAACACTAAAATAATGAATTAATAAATAAAAACAATATATAAATATAAATAAATTACTGATAGATCGATAAAAAAGAAATAAAGTTTTCTTTTCTGTCGTTCATTGAAACATTGAACAAATAGTTGATAGAAAGAAAGTAAATGAATGAAAGAGTATAAGAATAACATTTATAGACATAGGCGCGCAAAGCAAGAACTTCAAAAGAAAATTTATTTTTTCCTTCAACTCACCGACCGTGGTTGTATTGGTGGGGAGGTGGGTGGTGTTAGTATTGGTGGGGGTTGTTGGCTATGATGACTAGTAGTGATTTAATGTATGTAGCCTAGATTACTCTTAAAACAAGGCATTAAAATCGCTAATGTTTTTCTGCAAATAGTTAATAGTGGCAATAGAAAAGTATTGGTATCGAGTATCGAAAATTTTTCGTTTAAAATGTATCGGCGATACACAAATCAATACTTGTTACAAAAAGGATCGGCAATACAGCAACCAATACTAAAAAAGTATCGCCGATACTGTATTGGCCGATACCGATACTTCGATACTAACAACCCTGATGGATATACACATGGATATACACATGGATATACATATGGATAGATACATGGATATACACATGAATATACACATGGATATACACATGGATAGACACATGGATATACATAGGGGTGTGCTGGATCCGTTTATTCCTACCGGATCCGGATCCAGATTATGATTCCGGATTTTGGTACTTTGCAGATACCGGTAAATCTCAGGGGTTGGATGCCTTCTGAACAGTTGGCCTAAATGGTTAAATGACATTGGCTGATTAGAAGTTGGAAGTGAAGAACTATTGTAGTGTACTAATTGTTTTGAATCTGAGGAGAAAGTCAGACTCATCATCTGAGTTCACCTCGTCTTGTTATTTGCTCATTGGATGATGGATGCTTATTGCTTATTGTTATTGTTCAAATGTTCATAGTTTATGATGTGTATTGAAATGGATAATTAATTGAAAAAAAAAACAAATAACAAGATTGAATGGAATTGAGATTTGAAGAACAATAATTCTGTATTTCTGAACTTTACAAGTTTGAAAATTGAAATACAAATTTTAATGAATTCAATTGGCATTTGACAAAGCCATTATTCAAGCCTAAAGAAGTAAGAATAAGATGTTGATGACTATTAGTTTGTTAACAGTGTTAAGTTACTCCAAGTCCACAGCCAAATAATGTACACATTCCAGTGATGCCACAAAATTTCAGCTGAGCGCCGCGGGCCGCGGCTACGTCATACCGTCGTTAAAACCAGGCTTGCGGAGCCGCCAATTTTTTTTCCGGCTCCGGCTCCCACAAATTTGACGGCTCCGGCACGGCTCCGGCTCCCTATTAAGATATTATCACACGAGACAAAAATTTTTGTAATTGCGCCACGCAAACATGCCGCTGATAAAAAGTTATGCAAATTTTGTCGCGTTCACCCCCATAGCAGGCCCGTAGCTTGCGGGGGGGGGGCAGGGGGGCCAGGGCCCCATGCGTTTTGTCTGGCCCCCTCTGCTTATTTGTTCTACTTAGTAAAATGTATTACCTGCCCCCCCTGCTATTGCCTGGCCCCTGCTGTAGAATGCCTGGCCCCTGCTGTGGAATTTTCACGCTACGGGGCTGCCCCATAGTCAGGAACTTGAAAAATATACGCATGTCGGTTTTACTAAAAACAAACTGTTTCAGTGCATCCAGAATCATATCATTATTTTCGACCGAGGTTTCACTAGTCGCCATTTTCATAAGTAATAAAAAGTTATTTCAATCATCAAATTAGCAAATAGTAAAATGATACATTATTTAAAATATTTTAAAGACTTCAGTATTTATATTTATTATTTATAAATTCGAAGTGATCATTCGGCTCTGGGTACCAATAAACTCCGATTTTTATTCGGACCCCGTCCCAATAAAGTCTGATTGTTATTCGGGCCCGTGGCAAATATGCACTCAGCTTAGCTATACATAAACTTCATTATTATTTTTTTTTTATAATTGTTTGAATTGTATGATTTAATCGTTACTCAGTGTCTAGGGTTCCACTAAGCGGACTCTGTATTATTATTTTTTCGGGTTCCGTCAAATAAAGTTTAAATATAGCTAAGCTTAGTGCATATTTGCCACGGGTCCGAATAACAATCGGGTTTTATTGGGACCCGGGTCCGTATAGCCACAGCCTTATAAATTTATCTACTCTTTTTCAGATATTCTGTTTATAATAAAATTGTTAAATACAGAAAGCGACCATTTTGTTTTTAGTCTATTACAAATTCGCGGCAGCCCCGTAGCGTGAAAATTCTACAGCAGGAGCCAGGTATTCTACAACAGGGGACAGGCAATAGCGGGGGGGGGGGCAGGTAATACATTTTACTAAGTAGAGCAAATTAGCAGAGGGGGACAGACAAAACGCAAGGGGGCTAAGCCCCCCTGGCCCCCACACACGCTACGGGCCTGATTCGCGGTCAAATAATAATACGAAATGACGCGCTCTATTTGTCGTCTTAGTTAAAATTTATTTTAAATGATTGATACAATTATTCTATGAAATAAAACTGTTTTAACTTTATATATAACAAAATAACATGCCATTAAAAAATTTTGGAGGGTAAATAAGATTTAAAACGAACACTAAACGATTCCCCATTAAAGATTTCTTGTGGTGATGTGCGTGCACGCTATCATTTTAACGCTGTTACTGTTGTGGCGTTCGTAAAAATAACATTTCAAATTGTAGGAGGTAAACAATCAAACAAATTTGGAATTTTAAAGCTAAAAAAAAAAAAATTCTGCTGTAAAAAAAAAGCATTTGGGAGCCGTGGAGCCGCCAGATTTTTGTCGGCTCCGGCTCCGGCTCCAGCAAAAAGTAGCGGCTCCCTGCTCCTCGGCTCCGGCTTCGCAAGCCTGGTTTAAACCAAAGAGCACAGATCATAGCGCAAGCGAGAATCGCCGAAGATGGCTTGGTGACATAGAGATAACCAAAGACCTTTAAATAATTTATACTAACGTAATGTTAATTTTTACTCAAAAATGATACGCATTTTTAACAATTGAGTGAACGATAATATAAATCAAAATAGGAATTAAAATTACGGTAATTTTTTTTAAAGCATATTGGACTTTTAATTCCTAGTTTAAATATAATTATAATAACCTTTATTATAAAATAGAATTATAAAACAAAAAAATTGGGAAGGAATTTAAAGGAAGACGTTACGTTAGGGTTAGGGTTAGATTACCAACTCAGTGACTTGTTATATTAATTAGTGTTAGAGAATTAGTGTTTCTTCACGGAAATTTCAGAATGGAAAAATATTCTATTTTTCATTTTACAATATTTAATATTCATATTTGAACTATTTTTTCAACAGGAAATCTCGTGGGTGATGCTTTTTAATTTAATAACAAAGAAGACATCTTTTCCATCTCTCAGAGAAATCTAAATAACTTAAATGTTGAATTTATCAAAAAACCATTCATTTCTGTTATTTATTTTGTGGCGCGCTGGCGGCCAGGCGCTTGGGCAGTATAATTGCTTATTATTTCTGTTACAACGTCATTGGTGATTGCGGCTAAGATGACGTCACTAATAATAATTACTCATCCCCGCACTATCATATATGGGATTGGGCCGATTGGCCAATATTAGCGGTGCTGACTCTATGTTCAAAACATTAAACAAGCTTAACACTCGAAACAATCGATTAATGTATCGTGATCGTGTAGAATTCGGGAAAGAGAATTACTTTTATTTCAGATTATGGTCCGTGAGTCACAAAATCTGGTAAATTCAGAAATCCGGTATTTTCCGGATTCCGGAATCCGGTTATTCCGGATACATGTAAATCTGGCAGAACCGGAATTTACCGGATAGTGCAAAATCCGGCGGAACCGGATTCCGGACCGGATTCCGCCACACCCCTAGTTTTAGATTATACACATGGATATACACATGATTATGCAATTTGATATGTAAATGTATATACAAATGAATATACAAAAGATTATACATGATTATACAATTTGATATACAAATGGATATACATATGATTATATAAAGTTTAATACGAAGAAGACGTAAAATTGGGCCACAATTGTCTAATACTACTATATGTAGATCATTTTCTAATCAATGTTTGTTCATTGAATTTATCAGGATATTGATATACTGTATACAGATAGAAATATGCTAAACACGATAATGCACAGCCCAAAATAATGTCCTTCGACACTATAGTCCTAGAAGGAATGTCTTCTTGTTTTCATTGCGGCAAACAGGTCAATGACATCATCAAAATCTATTTGTCTTGTAAGCTCGCGTTCAATGGACAGAACGGCCATATCCGACAATCTCGATTAGCTCATGGTTGACCGGAGGTAAAGTATTATAAGTTTGATTTTGGAGAAACTTCTTTCACACGATGCCACAGAAACACATATTGTCAGAAAGAATCTTAGAGTCAGCGTAAGATATGGCAATGATTCAAAAAAGTTCCACTTGATGATAAACCGCAGGAGTTGCAGTACAATCCAGTGCTTAGCTTCCTCAAAGTTTATTTCGGCTGCTTGTACGTGTTGCCTTAAACGTGGAATTTCTAGACAAAAGTCTTCTTCGGCTCATCATACACGGTTGTGAGCTTGGTAACAGACAACTGTATTTCTTCGTCTTGGCACAAATAATATGGTCTGGCTGAACGGCAGAAAAAGTCAGCAAAATTTCATTCACTGCCTTTCCTCTCGTATCTAACTCCATGTGAAAACGGTTCAGACAATCTAACATTGCTCTATTGGTCTCCTGCTGAAATGACACTCCATCATCTCTTGCCTTCTCTCCTGTTAATCTTCTCTTCCTTATGATTCTCTTCTCTGTAGGGATATCAAGTTCTTTACATTTCTCAAGTGCCAACTGGACGGTATTGTCAACAATATTGATACCAGCTTCGTTAAAGTTGATCCAGTAACCTGGAATCAATTGCCGTCATTTGCTGAAACTAAGTGTATTGTTGATGCCGTTAAGGTCGTCAATGATGCAGCCGAGCGGTCAGTTGCACTAATGTCATCGTTTAATAAGTCAATCACTAAAACGGAATCTGAAATGCAGATATTGCTGCAAGTTGTAGAAGATCACAGTCAGAGAGTGCTAAATTTGACGAAAAGTACACTGAAGTTATGTAAGAAGCGTTGAAATGACGATCATTGGTAACGTTTATTGTGTATAAATGAATGAACAAGCAGTAACTGTTGCATATCATTATATTTTATGCAATTTAACATTTCAACATGTCTAATTCGCTGTAATTAATGTTTAGTGTTGATTTTAAGATAATGTTTAATATTATGTTTATATTATAAGAATTCATGTCATTAAAGAATATACTATAAACTTCAGTCTCGATGAGTAACCTCTAAATGTAATTCAATTGCATACAAATTTGGCATGAAAGTTTAGGAATATAAAAGGAAACAATTTAACAACAATGCAATATTTCATTGCAAAAATATTTTTTAATCACCCTACGCGGGCAGCCGACCATTGGTTTTGTTGACAATTTTGAGTTGTTTGTTTACTTTGGTCGTGATGTCAATGGTTATGTTAATTTGACAACTTGTGCAACATTGCGTCACCATACAGACACACACACACATACACACACTTCCGTAATACATTCATATTCATGTTACAATAATAAAGTGTGTTTATTTATGTTAATGTATGTTTCTTCCTGTTGTCAATGTCCAGGGGCCACCACTCCAAACTAAAGGTCAGTCAGTTTCATCCCAACTTCTGTTCAAGTGTATTCAATGTGTCCACATCATGTGTGCTGGATATATGCTGATTGCTGGTTGCACTGTAGCCGGACTTCTGTGTGACTGGTCAACATTTGGGTGAGCTCAACATGGAGTCAGATATTTTGACTACTTGCACAGCGCGTGCACACACACACATTGTAAATATTAGGTTTAGTATGATAGTGGGTCGTGCACAAACACACATTGTAAATATTAGGTTCAGTATGATAGTGGGTCGTGCACACACACACATTGTAAATATTAGGTTCAGTATGATAGTGGGTCGTGAAGAGAAAACGTTTGAGAACCACTGACCTATACAATTATTTATGATAACCACAAACATAAATAGAAGGTGAAAAAAAAAAACCCAATCAATATTCTGTTGTTGTCACCTATACGTTGTGTCATTTCACGTGACTTAGTCCCTGCTTTTCTTATGGTGAATAAAATATTATCTTGAACTTTCTCGCTGTATTTGAAAATAAAATCCCAACAATTCCTTGCATATTAAGCTACGAACAATCTTCTCTACTAAACTACAAACAATCTTCTCTACTAAACTACGAACAATCTTCTCTATTAAACTACAAACAATCTTCTGTATTAAACTACAAACAATCTTCTCTACTAAACTACGAACAATCTTCTCTATTAAACTACAAACAATCTTCTCTTAAACTACAAACAATCTTCTCTACTAAACTACGAACAATCTTCTCTATTAAACTACAAACAATCTTCTCTACTAAACTACGAACAATCTTCTCTATTAAACTACAAACAATCTTCTCTACAAAACTACAAACAATCTTCTGTACTAAACTACAAACAATCTTCTACTAAACTACAAACAATCTTCTCTACTAAACCACAAACAATCTTCTCTACTAAACTATAAACAATCTTCTCTACTAAACTACAAACAATCTTCTCTATTAAACTACAAACAATCTTCTGTACTAAACTACAAGCAATCTTCTCTACTAAACTACAAACAATCTACTCTACTAAAGCACAAACAATCTTCTCTACTAAACTACAAACAATCTTCTCTACTAAACTACGAACAATCTTCTCTACTAAACTACAAACAATCTACTCTATTAAACTACAAACAATCTTCTCTATTAAACTACAAACAATCTTCTCTACTAAACTACGAACAATCTTCTCTATTAAACTACAAACAATCTTCTCTATTAAACTAAAAACAATCTTCTCTACAAAACTACAAACAATCTTCTCTACTAAACTACAAACAATCTTCTGTACTAAACTACAAACAATCTTCTACTAAACTACAAACAATCTTCTCTACTAAACCACAAACAATCTTCTCTACTAAACTATAAACAATCTTCTCTACTAAACTACGGACAATCTTCTCTATTAAACTACAAACAATCTTCTGTATTAAACTACAAACAATCTTCTCTACTAAACTACGAACAATCTTCTCTATTAAACTACAAACAATCTTCTCTATTAAACTACAAACAATCTTCTCTACTAAACTACGAACAATCTTCTCTATTAAACTACAAACAATCTTCTCTACAAAACTACAAACAATCTTCTGTACTAAACTACAAACAATCTTCTACTAAACTACAAACAAGATGCATACATTTCCCCCCCTCCCCCCTGCCCCGTGATGCATGCAACGTATTGTTGTCAACATTCCCCCCCGCCCCATGATGCCCGCAACGTATTGTTGTCAACATTTCCCCCCTCTCTCCCCCCCCCCCCCATGCATGCAACGTATTGTTGTCAACATTTCCCCCCTCTCCCCAAGATGCATGCAACGTATTGTTGTCAACATTTCTCCCTCCCCCCCAAGATGGCATGCAACGTATTGTTGTCAACATTTCCCTCCCCCAAGATGCCCCTGCAACGTACCCCCCCCAACATTTCCCTCCCAAGATGCATGCAACGTATTGTTGTCAACATTTCCCCTCCCCCCAAGATGCATGCCCCCCCCCCCCCCCAACATTTCCCCCTCCCCCCCAAGATGCATGCAACGTATTGTTGTCAACATTTCCCCCTCCCCCCAAGATGCATGCAACGTATTGTTGTCAACATTTCCCCCTCCCCCCAAGATGCATGCAACGTATTGTTGTCAACATTTCCCCCTCCCCCCAAGATGCATGCAACGTATTGTTGTCAACATTTCCCCCTCCCCCCAAGATGCATGCAACGTATTGTTGTCAACATTTCCCCCCCCCCCCCCCCCCCCCCCCCCCCCCCCCCCCCCCCCCCCCCCCCCCCCCCCCCCCCCCCCCCCCCCCCCCCCCCCCCCCCCCCCCCCCCCCCCCCTCCCCCCCCCCCCCTCCTCCCCCCCCCCCTCCCCCCCCCCCCCCCCCCCCCCCCCCCCCCCCCCCCCCCCCCCCCCCCCCCCCCCCCCCCCCCCCCCCCCCCCCCCCCCCCCCCCCCCCCCCCCCCCCCCCCCCCCCCCCCCCCCCCCCCCCCCCCCCCCCCCCCCCCCCCCCCCCCCCCCCCCCCCCCCCCCCCCCCCCCCCCCGGCCCCCCTCCCCCGCCCCATGATGCATAACGTATTGTTGTCAACATTCTTCCCCGCCCCATGATGCATGCAACGTATTGTTTTCAACATCCTCCCCACCCCATGATGCATACGACAGATTGTTGTCAACATTTCCTCCTCCTCAAGATGCATGCAACGTATTGTTGTCAACATTTCCCCCCCAATATGCATGCAACGTATTGTTGTCCAAGCATTTCCTCCCAAGATGCATACAAAAGATTGTTGTCAACATTTCCTCCCCAAGTTGCCATCGTATTGTTGTCAACATTCCCACCCCATGATGCATGCAACGTATTGTTGTCAACATTCCCCCCGCCCCATGATGGTACAACAGACTGTTGTCAACATTTCCCTCCCCAAGATGCATGCAACGTATTTTTGTCAACATTCCCCCCCCAAGATGCATGCAACGTAATGCTTTCAACATTTCCCCCCCCCCCCAAGATGCATGCAACGTATTGTTGTCCACATTTCCTCCCCAAGATGCATACAACAGGATTGTTGTCAACATTTCCCTCTCCCTGGGGTTGCTTGCATCGTATTGTTGCGCACATTCCCACCCCAAGATGCATGCAACGTATTGTTGTCAACATTTCCTCTCCCTCCCCCACAAGATGCATGCAACGTATTGTTGTCAATACATTTCCCTACCTCCAAGATACATGCAACGTATTGTTGTCACCATTCTCACCCCAAATGCATGCAACGTATTAGTGTCAACATTTCTCCCGTCCCCACCATGATGCATGCAACGTATTGTTGTCAACATTCCCCTGCCCCATGATGCATGTACGTATTGTTGTCAATATCTCCCCGCTCCATGATGCATGCAACGTATTGTTGTCAACATTACCCCCGCCCCATGATGCAGATGCAACGTATTGTTGTTAACATTCGCCCGCCCCAGGATGCATGCAACGTACTGTTGTCAACATTCTTCCCTGCCCCATGATGCACATGCAACGTATTGTTGTCAACATTACCCCACCCCATGATGCATGTGCAGCGTATTGTTGTCAATATCTCCGCCCCATGATGCATGCAACGTATTGTTGTCAACATTCCCCTGGCCCCATGATGCATGCAACGTATTGTTGTCAACACACACCCGCCCCATGGATGCATGCAACGTATTGCTGTCAACATTACCCCCCATGATGCATGCAACGTATTGTTGTCAACATTAAGCACCCGCCCCATGATGCATGCAACGTATTGTTGTCAACATTACACCCGCCCCATGATGCATGCAACGTATTGTTGTCAACACACCCCCTGCCCCATGATGCATGCAACGTATTGTTGTCAACATTCCCCCCATTGTGCATGCAACTTATTGTTGTCAACATTCCCCCTCCCCCCCCGCCCCATGATGCATGCAACGTATTGTTGTCAACATTCCCCATGATGCATGAAACGTATTGTTGTCAACATTCCCCCCGCCCCATGATGCATGCAACGTATTGTTGTCAACATTCCCCCCCCATTGTGCATGCAACCCCCGCCCCCCCCCCCCCATGATGCATGCAACTTATTGTTGTCAACATTCCCCCTCTCCCCATGATGCAACGTATTGTTGTCAACATCTCCCCATAATGCATGCAACGTATTGTTGTCAACATTCCCCCCCCCATGATGCATGCAACTTATTGTTGTCAACATTCCCTTCTCCATGATGCATGCAACGTATTGTTGTCAACATTCCCCGCCTCATGATGCATGCAACGTATTGTTGTCAACATTCCCCGCCCCATGATGCATGCAACGTATTGTTGTCAACATTCCCCCTCTCCATGATGCATGCAACGTATTGTTGTCAACATTCCCCCCCATGATGCATGCAACGTATTGTTGTCAACATTACCCCCCCGCCCCATGATGCATGCAACGTATTGTTGTCAACATTCCCCCCCCATGATGCATGCAACGTTTTGTTGTCAACATTCCCCGCCCCACATGATGCATGCAACGTTGTGTTGTCAACATTTCCCCACCCCATGATGCATGCAACGTATTTGTCAACATTTCCCCGCCCCATGATGCATGCAACGTATTGTTGTCAACATTACCCCCGCCCACATGATGCATGCAACGTATTGTTGTGAAACATTTCCCCCCCGCCCCATGATGCATGCAACGTTTTGTTGTCAACATTCCCCCCGCCCCATGATGCATGCAACGTATTGTTGTCATCATTCCCCCCCCGCCCCATGAAGAACATGCAACGTATTGTTGTCAACAATCCCCTCTCCATGATGCATGCAACTTATTGTTGTCAACATTCCCCCCCATGATGCATGCAACGTATTGTTGTCAACATTCCCCCTCTCCATGATGCATGCAACGTATTGTTGTCAACATTCCCCCCATACCCCATGATGCATGCAACGTATTGTTGTCAACATTCCCCCCCCGCCCCATGATGCATGCAACGTATTGTTGTCAACATTATCCTCCCACCCCATGATGCATGCAACGTATTGTTGTCAACATTTCCCCCTCGCCCCATGATGCATGCAATGTATTGTTGTCAACATTTCCCCGCCCCATGATGCATGCAACGTATTGTTGTCAACATTCCCCCCCCCAGATGCATACAAAAGATTGTTGTCAACATTTCCCCCGCCCCCAGTTGCTTGCATCGTATTGTTGTCAACATTCCCCCACCCCATGATGCATGCAACGTATTGTTGTCAACATTCCCCCCCGCCCCATGATGCATACAACAGATTGTTGTCAACATTTCCCCCCTCCCCCCAAGATGCATGCAACGTATTTTTGTCAACATTCCCCCCCCAAGATGCATGCAACGTAATGTTTTCAACATTCCCCCCCCCCCCAATATGCATGCAACGTATTGTTGTCCACATTTCCTCCCCAAGATGCATACAACAGATTGTTGTCAACATTTCCCCCCTCTCCCCAAGTTGCTTGCATCGTATTGTTGTTAACATTCCCACCCCAAGATGCATGCAACGTATTGTTGTCAACATTTCCTCTCTCCCTCCCCCCACAAGATGCATGCAACGTATTGTTGTCAACATTTCCCCTACCATCCAAGATACATGCAACGTATTGTTGTCACCATTCTCACCCCAAAATGCATGCAACGTATTAGTGTCAACATTTCTCCCGTCCCCACCATGATGCATGCAACGTATTGTTGTCAACATTTCCCCCGCCCCATGATGCATGCAACGTATTGTTGTCAACATTCCCCCCCGCCCCATGATGCATGCAACGTATTGTTGTCAACATTCCCCCTCTCCATGATGCATGCAACGTATTGTTGTCAACATTCCCCCCGCCCCATGATGCATGCAACGTATTGTTGTCAACATTCCCCCCGCCCCATGATGCATTCAACGTATTGTTGACAACATTCCCCCCGCCCCATGATGCATGCAACGTATTGTTGTCAACATTCCCCCCGCCCCATGATGCATGCAACGTATTGTTGTCAACATTCCCCCGCCCCATGATGCATGCAACGTATTGTTGTCAACATTCCCCCCGCCCCATGATGCATGCAACGTATTGTTGACAACATTCCCCCTCTCCATGATGCATGCAACGTATTGTTGTCAACATTCCCCCCGCCCCATGATGCATGCAATGTATTGTTGTCAACATTCCCCCCGCCCCATGATGCATGCAACGTATTGTTGACAACATTCCCCCCGCCCCATGATGCATGCAACGTATTGTTGTCAACATTCCCCCCGCCCCATGATGCATGCAACGTATTGTTGACAACATTCCCCCGCCCCATGATGCATGCAACGTATTGTTGTCAACATTCCCCCCGCCCCATGATGCATGCAACGTATTGTTGTCAACATTCCCCCCGCCCCATGATGCATGCAACGTATTGTTGACAACATTCCCCCGCCCCATGATGCATGCAACGTATTGTTGTCAACATTTCCCCCGCCCCATGATGCATGCAACGTATTGTTGTCGAAATTCCCCCCGCCCAATGATGCATACAACAGATTATTGTCAACTTTTCCCCCTCCCCCCCCAAGATGCATGCAACTTATTGTTGTCAACATTTCCCCCCTCCCCCCAAGTTGCTTGCATCGTATTGTTGTCAACATTCCCCCCCCCCCAAGATGCATGCAACGTATTGGTGTCAACATTTCCCCCTCCCCCCCTCCAAGATGCATGCAACGTACTGTTGTCAAAATTCCCCCCGCCCAATGATGCATACAACAGATTGTTGTCAACATTTCCCCCTCCCCCCAAGATGCATGCAACATATTTTTGTCAACATTTCCCCCTCCTCAAGATGCAAGCAAAGTATAGTTGTCAACATTCCCCCCCACCCTGCCCAAGATGCAAGGAACATATTGTTGTCAACATTTCCTTCATATAAAACAATCAAACACTTGATATATAGATTGAACTGGGAATGAAACTGATAAATAGGTTAGCAGAATGAAACTGTTCATATTTAAAACATTGTTTCTCAAAGAGTGTGAAATGTGTATAATAATTTAGCTATATATAGCTATATACAACTTTAACTATGTATAACTATAGCAATTTATATTTATAGCTATATATAATAACTATATACAAATATATAAATATATATATATATATATATATATATATATATATATATATATATATATATATATTGTTCTGTCGGCATTCCCATGTCTGTCACACAAGATTGCGTCTGTCCTCGAGATCGTGTCCGTCACGTAAACTGTATGTGTTCTGTACTGAATGAGTTTAATTTAAATGTCATGCAAACATTTCTTTAATTTCTTTCTAATAAAACTGGACACAGATCGCTGCGTTTTTTTCCGTTACTATGCTTCCTTCATGCGGCTGTCGTCTGAAAACCGTGAGACGTCACGAACCAATCTTTAAATAGCTATAACACAGACCGGCACGACGTTTGTCGTGCGTGTCTGTAGCTAGACCGGTTTTTGACGAACCTTCTGAAAAAACGCGTTGTAAATATTGCAAAATGGCTTCCTAACAACAACGATTCGAGAATTAAAATACTTGTATATTATAAAATAAATTATATATTTGCATTATTAAATATTTCTTTTAGTAGAAAAAAACTTGATTTTGTTATACTGGAAAAAAAACATTGTTGTTTGAAAAGAAATTTGTGAGAAAATACAACTAACGTTGTGCCACATGCACGCGCAATTATTATTTATTTTCACCCAGTTAAAAAAACCGATTCAATAAAATAAATAAAATATAGAAAGTATACAATTATTATTTACAAATAATTTCTGAACTAAATATTGCTTGTTAGCCTTGATTTTAGCTGATACGTAATTTAAAACAACCTCGATAAAGTATTCAGCCCGGGATCACGATTTCTGCAACATAGCCCACATCATTATACATGTATATGCCGGTGCACACACTTTTTCTAAAAATAGCTCTACGTTGTGTAGGTCAGTTCTCATTTTAACAGTATTTTTAGCTGCGTTTTGTAGTCAATGAGCAAAAAATAAAAAAAAAACGCACGTCGTACAGTGTGTTTTGTCCCAAAACGGTTCGTCAACGGCCTGTCGTGTGTAGGATGACAATCGTGCTTTTGACGCACCGTCGTGTTGGTCTGTGGATACGCTGGCCACGGAAGAACTAAGAGAGCCCCGCGAGGTTCCCGAATTCTCAGTACGATATATTCTACTAATAGTCCTTAACACCGGTTGAATGAAACAGAATAGTCCTTAACACCGGTTGAATGAAACAGAATAGTCCTTAACACCGGTTGAATGAAACAGAATAGTCCTTAACACCGGCTGAATGAAACAAAATAGTCCTTAACACCGGCTGAATGAAACAGAATAGTCCTTAACACCGGCTGAATGAAACAGAATAGTCCTTAACACCGGTTGAATGAAACAGAATAGTCCTTAGCACCGGTTGAATGAAACAGAATAGTCCTTAACACCGGCTGAATGAAACAGAATAGTCCTTAGCACCGGATGAATGAAACAGAATAGTCCTTAAATAGAATTACAACAAAACAATGAACGACAATAGGAGCTAAACTAATATGTTAACTGTTAATTGATTATATCATATCACTTACTAATATGTTAACTGTTATTTGATTATATCATATCACTAATTAATATGTTAAATGTTAATTGATTACATCATGTCACTAATTAATATGTTAACTGTTAACCGATTATATCATATCACTTACTAATATTTTAAGTGTTATTTGAATTAATCATAGCACTAATTAATTATATCATGTCACTAACTAATAAGTTAGCTGTTATTTCATCAAATCATGTTAATTTTTTAAGATCTCATGTTAACGTTGTCTTGATTCACTTTCAGTCTGACTAAAGAAAGCTGTACAATTATTGTTGTGGTTTTAATTCTATTGGCTGCTGTGTGGTTACCTTCAGTGCAGAGATTAATCCACAAGAGAAACTCAACTGAGAGACCAAGTTCTGTTATAGACCTGGTTTATGTTTTCATCAAGATTATTGCCGTATGTGTCACACTCTATCTGTCAATATTTTTCAAACTTGATGAGTTCAGAAATTTTCCCTGGCCATGTTTTACTTTTGGTTTGTCCGAACTGTCCAGATACAACATCTGGTTACCCGTGGTCACGTGTTGCTGTGGTGGAGCCATGAGTTCACTAAATGTATGGGCGTCACTTAAAGTTGGGCTGTCAGCCCCTGGTGTAAAAATTCCTTTAATTCTCTGTGTGCCGTTGTCAATGACTATCACCGCCATTTTGTGGAACGACTTCGATACTGGTGCTTTCTGGGAGCTGACTGCACCGGATACATTTTCCTGTTTGGCCGTTGTGTTATCTGTGATGTCCTGGTTGGTTCCATTTGTGCTACCAGCTGTCTCGGGGTTCAAACCTAAATTGATGTATAAAAGGATGAGGGAATTATCTTGGGACACATTTTTCTTGGGACCCAAACTACTGTTAGCTAATTACATAGAGTGTGAACTTGATTCTGACACAGGGAGTACATGTGGACCATCGGATCAAGTAAAAACAGTTTACATTTGTACAACAATGTACAAAGAAAGTCAAGTAGAAATGTTAAGATATTTAACAAGTGTACACAATGTTTTCCAGCACAGTGACGCCAATCAAGTCAAGCTAGAGGCTCATGTTTTCTTTGATAATTCAGTTCGATCTGATCGACTGAGCCCTCGGGCCCGACACCTGCTGGCCCTCACCTGCCAGACATTCCATGTGTCACATTCACAGCTGGTCCAGCTGGCCACACCCTATGGATGTCAAGTGCACACTGGTGGTCTGTTGAAGTATCCCCTGTTTCTTCATTTTAAAGATGAGATGAAAGTTAAATGTAAGAAACGGTGGAGTCAGGTGATGTACTTTCACTACGTGTTGAGATTTAGAGCCACGTCACAACACAGACAGGAGGGGGGGGGGCATTGTCTGCGACCTGGTCACAGTCAGACGACCTGTGACTACGTGAAGTACTGCCCACAGAGTTCCAAATCATTAATCTCTAATGCACAGATGGTGGAAATGGAGCAGAACATTGGAAGTTTCACCCATCATAATTGCAGCTCAGAAATGTTTCTTGGGCAAACGCCTTGCATTGTGAACTTTGACTCTTCTAAAGAACTTACACCCATCAGTTCTCCATTGGCTATCAGCACATTGCTACATGCGAGCTATCAGTCCGGAGATAAGTACGTGGACAGAGAAGAGATAGACTATACGGATTTCACGTATAGAAAATCTTTTTCTTTGAGTACGGATAAAGATCACAGTAGTTCTATGGAGTCTTTGAGGTGAACCAAACACAGTTGTATACATCTAATACAAACTTTATACATCTAATACAACTTTATACATCTAATACAACTTTATACATCTAATACAACTTTATACATTAGAGTGTTTCAAAGAAAATTTTTTTTTCAAATTTAACCGCATAAGGCATTAATGGATGAGGATTGATGTATTAGGTAACCAGTAAAAATTTCAGTCAAAAAGATTGACATTAACAGACTGCTCAAAGGGTCTCCTTCTTTTGGCATATTCGTAAGCAGGGACGAGGAGTAAGTGTTGCCGGTCTAACTCTTAGAGAAAAATTTATTGATGTTTTTATAGCCATATACAAAGCACAAACGAACTTCTTCTTCTTTGTTCTCGATATATGATTATGGAGGATTTCAAACGACCAGGCCTATAGTTATGATGAACTGCACGGTGGCATCCAGGTCCGTCTCGCTCCCATAAAGTTTTTGATTGAAGGAGGTCGTCTGTGGCCAGAACCTGTTGCGAGCTGTGTCATGTAAAGGGCATGTTTGGAGAACATGTTCTGCATTCTCTGGAGACATCCCACATGGGCAGTCCTCACTGTTTCCAATGCCTAGCCTTCGGAACATGTGTTGTCTTAGTCTGTTGTGTCCAGTTCTGAGTCTGAAGATAATATTTTGAGCCTGTCTGGGAAGATTATAATAGGGGTCGTTTTTGTCATGATCTGGGTGATTCCTCATCCATTCCTGCTGGATCCGTTCACCTATACAGCTCTTCATTTCTTCCGCATCCAGAGGGACATCCACCTGTATTTCTTTGCTGCCAGATTTTGCCAATTGGTCAGCAATCTCATTGCCATCTACCTTGGTGTGTCCTGGTATCCATTGCAGAAGTGTTTCCTTTGAGTTTTGGGTCAAACGAACAAAGATCAATATATTTGTATAAAGTATTGGACTAATAATATACACAATTTATATATAGCTGATGTTATATATATTTAAACTTGTAGTCATTTTATTATGAATGATTATGCTAACTATATTCAATACACACAAGACCATTTTATAGCTATATAATGGTCCTGTGTGCATTGAATATAGTTAGCATAATTTTTCATAATAAAATGATTACAAGTTTAAATATGTATAAAATTTATTTATATAAATTGTATATATTATTAGTCCAATACTTTATACAAATATATAGATATTTGTTCGTTTGTGCTTTGTATATGGCTATAAAAACATCAATCAATTTTTCTCTAAGAGTTAGACCGGCAACACTCACGCCTCGTCCCTGTTCGTAAGCCTATATGATGCACTTTTGGAGTGGAGTTTTTAAATTGTCTTTGTAGTGTACTATTATTGACATTTAAATTGTTAATTCCGCATTATTCATTCTGCAATGTACACTGCTGTGCGTTCTTTTTCTTTCAGATTTAGAGTTCAATTGTAATAATTAATATGGCATCTGTACCTCAAAAGACTTTCAAAACTAGATCTGAAATCGATGTCTGGTTGATTGGTCAACAGTAAGCATCTCTTAATTTAGTCACTTGTTCTAACAGCCTACCAACTATGGGGCTCACTCTGCGTCTATTGCTTTATGAGCAGTCACTTAGACTCAATATTTTTTCCTATAATTTGGCTTACGTATCACTGACCCGAAACCTCACATTTCTGGGGGGTATGCGAAAGTGAATTAAAAAATTTTTTCACCATTATCTTTTGAAACACTCTATTATACATGTAATACAAACTTTATACATCTAATACAAACTTTATACATCTAATGCACCTTTATACATCTAATACAAACTTTATACATCTAATACACCTTTATACATCTAATACAAACTTTATACATCTAATACAAACATAATACTTCTAATACAACTTTATAATCTAATACAACTTTATAATCTAATACAACTTTATAATCTAATACAACTTTATACATATAATACAAACTTTATACTTCTAATACAAACTTTATACATCTAATACAAACTTTATACTTCTAATACAAACTTTATACATCTAATATTAGTCACTTGTTCTAACAGCCTACCAACTATGGGGCTCACTCTGCGTTTATTGCTTTATGAGCAGTCACTTAGACTCAATATTTTTTCCTATAATTTGGCTTACGTATCACTGACCCGAAACCTCACATTTCTGGGGGGGGGGGTATGCGAAAGTGAATTAAAAAATTTTTTTCACCATTATCTTTTGAAACACTCTATTATACATGTAATACAAACTTTATACATCTAATACAAACTTTATACATCTAATACACCTTTATACATCTAATACAAACTTTATACATCTAATACAAACATAATACTTCTAATACAACTTTATAATCTAATACAACTTTATAGTCTAATACAACTTTATACATATAATACAAACTTTATACTTCTAATACAAACTTTATACATCTAATACAAACTTTATACTTCTAATACAAACTTTATACATCTAATACAACGTTATATATCCAATACAACCTCATAATCTCATGCATCTTCATACATCTAATACAACTTTAAACGTTTGATACAACTTTATACATGAAAAACAATTTCATAAATAAAATACAACATTATTTATTTAATATGTATAGTCAACAAGAAACTTTTCTGTTAAAACTTTTATCCTGTGTTATTGATTGTGTCTGCAGTACAGAGACAATGTGTAACAGTGACACAGATCAAATCTTCGTGACCCAGTCTAGTACATTACAATCATCATATTCTTCAATAGACCAGGTATTTCTGCTGACCACTGATGCTGATACAGGTAAGCTATCCAATGATTTGGGTTCATTTGATGAAATATTTTATGAGTTATTTTATGAATTATTTTATGAATTATTTTTTTAATTATTTAAACCAAATTTCAGAATTTAACTCTGATAGTGTGCAGAGTGTTTTGGACCAGTGTCAGTCTGACCCAAGAATTGCAGCAGTGTGTGGTAGAACCGTACCAGTTGGGGCCATGAAGCCTATTGTATGGTATCAGAAATTCGAATATGCAAAAGGTTTGTTCAATTTATTCTAATTAATTTCAAATTATTAACCACAAGACAGTAGAGTAAAACCTTAAATTACAAAAGTAAATTTTTCTCATTTGATATTTGCATAGAAAAAAATTGTAATACTCAAATAAATTGAATTCCATGATGACAAATTTTATGTCAAGCATGTATTCAATAAATAAAATGAAAGTGGCCTAACCTATTTATCAAATTTAATGTTTATCAATATTTACACACTGACCTTCATATGCTAATTTGACAATCGTCTGCGCATTTGTAAACTTTATTATTCTATATTTAGATTTCTGGCTGGTGAAATCTTCACAGAATATAATTGGATCTGTTACTTGCTGTCCTGGTTGTTTCAGTATTTATCGCGGTGTTGCCATGACAACAGTATTGTCTGAGTTTTGTAAACCAACAAACTCAGCTTTTGATAATCTAGTTATGGATCATGGTAAGACAAACATTTGTATGTGTCCAACAAGCATCGTTAAACAATAAACACCAGTCAGCCAGCAAACTTCGTTTAACAATAAACACAAGTCAGCCAACAAACAACGTTAAACAATAAACACAAGTCAGCCAACAAACATCGTTAAACCATAAACACCAGTCAGCCAGCAAACATCGTTAAACAAT
Organism: Bulinus truncatus; assembly: GCA_021962125.1. NCBI lineage: Eukaryota > Metazoa > Mollusca > Gastropoda > Planorbidae > Bulinus > Bulinus truncatus. The sequence goes on along the minus strand of JAGDYQ010000016.1, from coordinate 4,678,941 downwards.
AAACACCAGTCAGCAAGCAAACATCGTTAAACAATAAACACAAGTCAGCCAACAAACATCGTTAAACAATAAACACAAGTCAGCCAGCAAACATCGTTAAACAATAAACACAAGTCAGCCAACAAACATCGTTAAACATTAAACACAAGTCAGCCAACAAACATCGTTAAACAATAAACACAAGTCAGCCAACAAACATCATTAAACAATAAACACCAGTCAGCCAACAACATCGTTAAACAATAAACACAAGTCAGCCAACAAACATCGTTAAACAATAAACACAAGTCAGCCAACAAACATCGTTAAACAATAAACACTAGTCAGCCAACAAACATCGTTAAACAATACACAAGTCAGCCAACCAACATCGTTAAACAATAAACACAAGTCAGCCAACAAACATCGTTAAACAATACACAAGTCAGCCAACAAACATCATTAAACAATAAACACCAGTCAGCCAACAACATCGTTAAACAATACACAAGTCAGCCAACCAACATCGTTAAACAATAAACACAAGTCAGCCAACAAACATCGTTAAACAATACACAAGTCAGCCAACAAACATCGTTAAACAATAAACACAAGTCAGCCAACAAACATCATTAAACAATAAACACCAGTCAGCCAACAACATCGTTAAACAATAAACACAAGTCAGCCAACAAACATCGTTAAACAATAAACACAAGTCAGCCAACAAACATCGTTAAACAATAAACACTAGTCAGCCAACAAACATCGTTAAACAATAAACACAAGTCAGCCAACAAACATCGTTAAACAATAAACACAATTCAGCCAACAAATATCGTTAAAAAATAAGCACAAGTCAGCCCTGAATCAAGGAAACACAGTTATCCAAAAGTTTCTTAAAGTCACCGTTAGATAATAACATTTTTTAGTTGAAAATCATGGTCAAACAATCATCTTAATCAGGAACGGCAAGACAAATACAAGGATGTGGATCATTCTTGGCACGTCAGAAATATTTCCTAGTAAACATCCACATAAAAAATGTATAATATAAATATTGAAACATTAATGTTATGTATTGGGTTTTAATTGTATTACAAGGATGCCAATTTGGCCTATGTGAAAGCCAAGATGGCTGAATGTTGAGGTAGATATCTGATTTAGAGAGAACAAAAAATTTCATAAATGTGAGATAACTGAGAGTTAGAGCACTTTAGTGTTATTCCAACACACCCACTATCTTTGAGATAATCCTGCAAAGGAATATGGTATTAACAAAGGAGCTTTACTAATGACACTGAAAGTGACCACTGTGATTGCTTACCAGTGACGTCATCGACGATAGCTTGGTAAGAGTTAGGGTATATAAGTGATACATTTTAGTTGAGAGGAGAGAGAGAGACCGAAAACCAGAAATATAGAGATAGTGAGCAGATTTTTTATTTGTATGTGAGTAGATGTCAGAGCTCAGGATTTTGTTTGCTCAAATCTGAAAAAAAGGTTTTAGATAACGTGTTGTATATAAACTGAACGATGGTAGTATGTACGCGTTGTATATACACTGAACGCTGGCATGTAGTGTTGTATATACACTGAACGATGGTATATATCTGTTGTATATACACTGAATGCTGGCATGTATGTGTTGTATATACACTGAACGCTGGCATGTATGTGTTGTATATACACTGAACGCTGGCAGGTATGTGTTGTATATACACTGACGCTGGCATGTATGTGTTGTATATACACTGAACACTGGCATGTATGTGTTGTATATACACTGAACGCTGGCATGTGTGTGTTGTATATTCACTGAACGCTGGCATTTATGCATGTTTTGTACTGAATCTAGAAAGTGAGCGGTGAAATGTAATTATCCTCGCATACAACCATCACCTCTCATACAGCCATCACCTCGCATACAACCATCACCTCTCATACAACCATCACCTCTCATACAACCATCACCTCTCATACAGCCATCACCTCTCATACAGCCACCACCTCTCATACAGACATCACCTCTCATACATCCATCACCTCTCATACAGCCATCACCTCTCATACATCCATCACCTCTCATACAGACATCACCTCTCATACATCCATCACCTCTCATACAGCCATCACCTCTCATACATCCATCACCTCTCATACAACCATCACCTCTCATACAGCCATCACCTCTCATACAGCCATCACCTCTCATACAACCATCACCTCACATACAACCATCACCTCTCATACAGCCATCACCTCTCATACAGCCATCACCTCTCATACAACCATCACCTCTCATACAACCATCACCTCTCATACAGCCATCACCTCTCATACAGCCATCACCTCTCATACAACCATCACCTCTCATACAACCATCACCTCTCATACAGCCATCACCTCTCATACAGCCATCACCTCTCATACAACCATCACCTCACATACAACCATCCTTAAACAAGGATATTGAAAACAAGAAGCAGCACAAAGAAACAATTTATATATTTGTCTATCTACTGTTTCATTCTACCACAGGTGAAGATAGATGGTTGTGTACATTACTGATGCAGCGAGGGTGGCGACTGGCCTACTCGTCTAGTGGTCAAAACTCGACTCACTGTCCGGAAACCATCGGCGAATTCCTGCGACAAAGACGACGCTGGGTTCTGTCCGAGTTGTCCAACACAGCAGACATCTTGATGACCGTGGCCGAGCTAGTCCGGAACAACGCCTCATTCTCCATCATGTTTTTGTTCTCACTACTGAGTACCTTTCTGTGGGTGATTCTCTCCCCTGCAACCACTCTTGTGTTTATGTGTGCGGGTTTCGATGTGCTCTTCAACATGCCAATGACCTTCACACTCCCTCTGGCATTGACCTTATTTCTTGGATATTGTTTGATTTGTTACGTGGCCAATCAAAGCAGACAGAAAATCGTCTCCATAGCAATGATATGTGTACTTGCAGCAACAGTTCTGAGTCTGAGTGCTGGCTTCAGTATCTATATAACCAAAGCTGCCAAGATTGGTTCGTCGCATTTTTCCTATTATATTGTTTAGAAGTGAATTAAAAGTAAAATTAAAAGTTAGGATAAAAATATAGAGGGTTAATAAATATGAATTGATTTGAAGTTGGTGATTTATTTGTTCAGTTTACATTCAATCAGAGCCATTATTGTGGATTGGAAAACTAAATGGCCACCAAGCCCCACCCCCACTGACCACTGTAATTAGACACCAAGCCCCACCCCCACTGACCACTGTAAGTAGACACCAAGCCCCACCCCCACTGACTAATGTAAGTAGACACCATGCCCCACCCCTCAGTGACCACTGTAAGTAGGCACCATGCCCCACCCCCACTGAACAATGTAAGTAGAACCATGCCCCACCCCACTGACCACTGTAAGTAGACACCAAGCCCCACCCTTACTGACCACTTTAAGTAGATACCATGCCCCACCCCCCAGTGACCGCTGTAAGTAGGCACCATGCCCCACCCCCACTGAACAATGTAAGTAGAACCATGCCCCACCCCATTGACCACTGTAAGTAGACACCATACCCCACCCCAACTAACCACTGTAAGTAGACACCATGCCCCACCCCACTGACCACTGTAAGTAGACACCATGCCCCACCCCAACTGACCACTGCAAGTAGACACCATGCCCCACTCCAAATGACCACTGTAAGTAGACACCATGCCCCACCCCCGCTGACCAATGTAAGTAGACACCATGCCCCACTGACAAATTAAGTAGACACCATGTCCCACCCCCACTGACTAATGTAAGTAGACACCATGCCCCACCCCCACTGACCACTGTAAGTAGACACCATGCCCCACCCCCACTGAACAATGTAAGTAGAACCATGCCCCACCCCACTGACCACTGTAAGTAGACACCATGCCCCACCCTAAATGACCACTGCAAGTAGACACCATGCACCACCCCACTAACCACTGTAAGTAGACACCATGCCCCACCCCCACTGACCAATGTAAGTAGACATCATGCCCAACCCCCACCGACCAATTTAAGTAGACACCATGCCCCACCCTCACTGACCACTGTAAGTAGACACCATGCCCCACCTCACTGACCACTGTAAGTAGACACCATGCCCCACCCTCACTGACCACTGTAAGTAGGCACCATGCCCCACCCCCACTGACCACTTTAAGTAGACACCATGCCCCACCCTCACTGACCACTGTAAGTAGACACCATGCCCCACTGTAAGTAGACACCATGCCCCACCCCCCCTGACCAATGTAAGTAGACAACATGCCCCACCCCACTGACCAATGTAAGTAGACACCATGCCCCACCTCCACTATCCAATGTAAGTAGACATCATGCCCCACCCCCACTGACCAATGTAAGTAGACACCATGCTGAGAGTTTTATTTTGAAGTAAAAATAAAATGTGTTATATACTAGATCTTGTCATGGGCCCCGTATTAAATAGATGTAAATGTATACGTCATGGGTCCCGTATTAAATAGATGGGGAAAGGGCCCAGTTCCCAGGTTAACAGAGGGTTGAAGAATGTTAGGTGATGGTCTTCACACGATGCTCTCTATCGAAGTAAGACTGGCTCTGTATACAATAATATAAGGCTGTATTGGCATACAGCCTCCTATTGACGTACTACTGGCTCTGTATACAATAATATAAGGCTGTATTGAAATATAGCCTCCAATTGACGTAAGACTGGCTCTGTATACAATAATATAAGGCTGTATTGAAATATAGCCTCCAATTGACGTAAGACTGGCTCTGTATACAATAATATAAGTCTGTATTGCCTATAGAATCAAGACATAATGTAACCCTTTATTGTCATATAGAAACGACATATGCAAGCTGGAGTCCAATACTATCTACTCAAAAACTTGACTATTTATATTTTCAGACACCTGTTCGAATTTCATTAAAGACATAACTAGTAGAAATATTTTGCCCCATCTTTTATAAATTTCTAGGTTAATTTAAATTAACTAGTCTGTATCAAGTAGTCTATCCTTGAATTTTTTTTTAAAGTAAAAAATATAAAATAATAATTCAAGTGTAAATTAAGTGTTCAGCGGTTCTCAAACTATGATTGAAATAGCCCAAACTGATGGGAAACTGCCAAACTGATAGGAAACTGCCGAACTGATGGGAAACTGCCAAACTGATGAGAAACTGCCAAACTGGCGGGAAACTGTCAAACTGGCGGGAAACTGCCAAACTGGCGACACTTTTATTTTCGGCGAAAAGGGGAGGGGTGTCTTTTTTTTTTTGCCACTGCTCGTCAGAGGCTTTTATGAGCCAGCGATCCTCAACGAATTATGTTAAATTTGATAATCATCGAATTTATAGCACATTTAATAAAGAAATTTGTTGTTTTATATTTCTAAGATATTAAAGATTTAAATACATTCATTTGTTTCATATTCCTCAGATATTAGAGATTTTGGCTACATCCAGTTTCGTCCATATTTCCTAGTCTTTCTCCTCATCATATCAATAGTCTATGCCGCTGCCCTGCACCCACAGGAAAGTTTGTGTCTTATCTACGGATTCGCCTACGCCCTTTTATTTCCGGCCATGTTTGTTGTGCTGCCAGTGTACGGAGTCGCTAATATGTTGGATCAGTCTTGGGGAACTAGGGAAGTAAGTCACTTTAATGTTCTAGCATTGGGTCACACTTGGTTAACTAGGAAAGTAAGTCACTGTAATTTTCTAGCATTGGGCCAATCTTGGTTAACTAGGGAGGTAAGTCACTTTAATGTTCTAGCATTGGGGCAATCTTGGTTAACTAGGGAGGTAAGTCACTTTAATGTTCTAGCATGGGGTCACTCTTGGTTAACTAGGTAGGTAAGTCACTTTAATGTTCTAGCATTGGGCCAATCTCGGTTAACTAGGGAGGTAAGTCACTTTAATGTTATAGCATTGGGTCAATCTGGGTTAACTAGGGAGATAAGTCACTGTAATGCTCTAGCATTGGGTCAATCTCGGTTAACTAGGGAGGTAAGTCACTGTAATGTTCTAGCATTGGGCCAGTCATGGTTAACTAGGGAGGTAATTCACTTTAATGTTCTAGAATTGGGCCAATATCATTTAACTAGGGAGGTAAGTCACTTTAATGTTCTAGCATTGGGCCAGTCTTGGTTAACTAGGGAAGTAATTCACTTTAATTTTCTAGCATTGGGGCAAACTTGGTTAACTAGGGAGGTAAGTCACTTTAATATTCTAGCATTGTGTCACTCTTGGTGAACTAGGGAGGTAAGTCACTTTAATGTTCTAGCATTGGGTCAATCTCGGTTAACTAGGGAGATAAGTCACTTTAATGTTCTAGCATTGGGCCAATCTTGGTTAACTAGGGAAGAATATCACTGTAATGTTCTAGCATAGGGCCAGTCTTGGTTAACTAGGGAGGTAATTCACTTTAATGTTCTAGCATTAGACCAATCTCGGTTAGCTAGGTAGTTAAGTCACTTTAATGTTCTATCATTTGGCAATCTCGGTTAACTAGGGAGGTAAGTCACTTTAATGTTCTAGCATTGGACCAGTCCTGGTTAACTAGGGAGGTAAATCACTGTAATGTTCTAGCATTGGGTCAATCTGGGTTAACTAGGGAGATAAGTCACTGTAATGTTCTAGCATGGGTCAATCTCGGTTAACTAGGGAGGTAAGTCACTGTAATGTTCTAGCATTGGGTCAATCTGGGTTAACTAGGGAGATAAGTCACTGTAATGTTCTAGCATTGGGCCAGTCATGGTTAACTAGGGAAAAAATTCACTTTAATTTTCTAGCATTGGGGCAAACTTGGTTAACTAGGGAGGTAAGTCACTCTAATATTCTAGCATTGGGTCACTCTTGGTGAACTAGGGAGGTAAGTCACTTTAATGTTCTAGCATTGGGTCAATCTCGGTTAACTAGGGAGATAAGTCACTTTAATGTTCTAGCATTGGGCCAATCTTGGTTAACTAGGGAAGAATATCACTGTAATGTTCTAGCATTGGGCCAGTCTTGGTTAACTAGGGAGGTAAGTCACTTTAATGTTCTAGCATTGGGATAGTCTTGGTTAACTAGGGAAGTAATTCACTTTAATTTTCTAGCATTGGGGCAAACTTGGTTAACTAGGGAGGTAAGTCACTTTAATATTCTAGCATTGGACCAGTCCTCGTTAACTAGGGAGGTAAATCACTGTAATGTTCTAGCATTGGGCCACTCTTGGTTAACTAGGGAGGTAAGTCACTTTAATGTTCTAGCATTGGGCCAGTCTTGGTTAACTAGGGAGGTAAGTCACTTTAATGTTCTAGCATTGGACCAATCTCGGTTAGCTAGGTAGTTAAGTCACTTTAATGTTCTATCATTTGGCAATCTCGGTTAACTAGGGAGGTAAGTCACTTTAATGTTCTAGCATTGGACCAGTCCTGGTTAACTAGGGAGATAAGTCACTTTAATGTTCTAGCATTGGGCCAATCTTGGTTAACTAGGGAGGTCTTGAGGACCCCTGTGAGGAATCCTTGGCTTGTCGTCTAAGTGTATGAGTTGCTGACTTAATTGGGACTTGTATTTATATTTGTGTCTCTGCCCTGAGTTTCACAGGTAATCAAACGTACAATACGTGAATGAAATAAACCATCAGGTCTTGTATAACAACTAATAGGTGTTTATTTATATGAAGGCACCAGTTCTTAACAGGATCTAGTGGCTTGTAAAGATACAGCAAAAATAATCCAAAATTAAATCAACAAAGTGAATAGAACATTCTCTCGATCTCCCTCTCACACGTCGACCGTTCTCTTCGAGAAACCTAAGTCGAAAAATCTATCTTCCCCGCTCTGTCATACTTCCACTCTTGCACGCGTGACCCCTGACCAATCATCCATCCGTGCTCTTTACCCTGCAAATCAGTGGTCACTAATTCCCCGACCTAAAGGGGTTATGAAGGTACGTCATACCGACAAAGACAATAGTAGCCGGACAACTGAACGGACATCTATTCTTTGTTGGCAGCCGAACCGTGACCGAGTGGTCAGAGAAAATTCCGAAGGTGTGAAGTGACATCCTCCAGTCAAATTCCTGACCCCTCGCTCCACTAGTCGGAACGTAGGCCTTTCATCTAAGCTTCGCTGGCCACCTGCTGTATGACGTAATCACGTGTAGAAATGGGGTGGGAATAATGAAACATATACTATTAGGGGGTTGCCGTGCAAATCAAGGGTTGGAATAAAGTGGGAATGTTCTAGCGTTGGGCCAATCTTGGTTAACTAGGGAGGTAAGTCACTTTAATGTTGTAGCATTGGGCCAGTCTTGGTTAACTAGGGAGGTAAGTCACTTTAATATTCTAGCATTGGGCCAATATTGGTTAACTAGGGAGGTAAGTCACTGTAATGTTCTAGCATTGGGCCAATCAGGGTTAACAAGGGAGGTAAGTCACTTTAATGTTCTAGAATTGGGCCAATCTCATTTAACTAGGGAGGTAAGTCACTTTAATATTCTAGCATTGGGTCACTCTTGGTTAACTAGTGAGGTAAGTCACTTAAAGTTCTAGCATTGGGTCAATCTCGGTTAACTAGGGAGATAAGTCACTGTAATGTTCTAGCATTGGGTCAATCTTGGTTAACTAGGGAGATAAATCACTTTAATGTTCTAGCATTGGACCAATCTCGGTTAACTAGGTAGGTAAGTCACTTTAATGTTTTAGCATTGGGCCAATCTCGGTTAACTAGGGAGGTAAGTCACTTTAATGTTCTAGCATTGGGTCAATCTCGGTTAACTAGGGAGATAAGTCACTGTAATGTTCTAGCATTGGGCCAATCTTGGTTAACTAGGAAAGTATATCACTGTAATGTTCTAGCGTTGGGCCAATCTTGGTTAACTAAGGAAGTAATTCACTTTAATGTTCTAGCATTGGGGCAATCTTGGTTAACTAGGGAGATAATTCACTTCAAAGTTATTATGTTATGTTCAATAATTCTAATGTTTTCAATAATCCTAATGAGTTCAATAACTCTAATGTGTTCGATAATTCTAATGTGTTTAATTACTCTGGTGTGTCTAATAATTATAATGTTTTTTTTCCTTAGTCTGGGAAAATATAACGCGTTTTAAGAAAGATATGGTAAATTAAAATGTTACTTTCAAGAAATGTATCTTCTACCGAGTGAAGCCTAGATCATCATCAACATCATCATAACCTTAACTCATGTGATCGTTGGGGGAACGAATGGACACATCAACAGACATATTTCTCCACAGTTGCCTATCCTTTGCAGCTGTCTTTAGTTCATTTATTGGTAGCTCTGTCCATTCTTTTATATTGTCAAACCAACATTTCCTCTGTCGCTCTCTGTGACGGCCTTCTACAGTCCCTTAGAGAATGGTTTCTTGCAGGCTATCATAACTTGACATATGTCCAAACTATGCTATCTTACGTCTCTCGATAGTTGCCATAATCGTTTCCCAGACAAACTCATTGGTCTTGCGTTCTAGGTAGAAGATTCGTAAGATTTTCCTCATGCATTTTTTTCAAATGTCTGTAGCTTCCTTATCGTGGCTGCTGGAAGTGTCATGTCTCACACCCATATAGAGCAATGGTTTTAACTAGGGTTCTGTAAAGTTTGAGTTTCGTAAGTAGGCTAATGCTTTTGCTGGTCCACTTTTTGTTTAATTTAGCCGTAGCCGCCATAGTTGATCCAATCCTGGCCCGAATTTCCGCTCCGCAGCTTCCGTCTTCGGATAAGATGTCTCCCAGATATTTTGAAGTTCTGTACTTCTTCCAGCTTTAGATGGTTCAATATGATGTTTGCACTACAGGCATCTGTAGTGTTGATCATTATCTCGCTTATGTCGCTTTTCTCTGAGCTGATTTCCATTCCGTATGCACCCTCCCTATATGCAAGTTCATGTAGTTTATTGTTGCCTAGATCTTGGTTGTTGGACGATTTATTGTGGCAGAAAAATATTTCGGGGCCATGGGCAAATGTTAATGTCGGGGCCCCTTTATCATATTTGATAGTGAAATAGGCCCCCTATATCATATTTGATAGTGAAATAGCGCCCCTATATCATATTTGATAGTGAAATAGGGCCCCTATATCATATTTGATAGTGAAATAGGGCCCTATTTCAGTTTGTGTGTGTGTGAGGGGGGGAAGCTAAATTATTGTCTATTTATACGAACTACTCTGCATGAGATCATATAAATTATTATGAAGGAAAGAGGTTTATTAATGAGTACTAGGAAAGAAGGACGGATGGCTGAGTCGTGTCGATGCCCGATTGTTGACCTGAGAGTCCTGGGTTCGAACCATGGTGAGAACCAAACACATTTTTTAAGTTAGTTGAAGTCCCACAAGTCTGCCAAGCTTTGTACCTGACTTTAATTGGGGAAGTTAATGTGGCTGATCATTGTGCTAACTAGGCTTGTGGAGCCGAGCCGGAGCCGTGGAGCCGCGGAGCCGCTAATTTTTGCTAGAGCCGGAGCCAAAAAAATCTGGTGCCTCAGGCAGAATTTTTTTTAGCTTTAAAATTCCAAATTGGTTTGATTGTTTGCCTTCTACAATTTGAAATGTTGTCATGTTTTACGAACGCCACAACAGTAACAGCATTTAAATGATAGCGTGCACGCACATCACCACAAGAAATCTTTAATGGGGGTCGTTTTGTATTCGTTTTAAATCTCGTTTACCCGCCGAAATGATTTTAATTGCATATTATTATGTTAAATATAAAGTTAAAACATTTCTATTTCATAGAATAATTGTATCAATCATTTAAAAGTAAATTTTTGCTACGACGACAAATAGAACGCGTCATTTCGTATATTATTTGACCGCCATTTGTAATAGACTGAAAACAAAATGGTCGGTTTCGCTATTTTTAACAATTTTATTATAAACAGACTAGATGAAATAGAGTAAATATAATTATAAGGCTTAATTTAAATGGTTTCTGGGTGTAAAGATACTGCTTTGGCGAACACATTTTTTTTGTTTTTTATGTTTGTTATTTGAATAAAATTGTTTAATCCGACTATGCTGGCTTAACGACGAACCCATAGATATCTATAGCCGGATCCGAACACAAAAAATTGCGATTGTCACGCATGCGCACATCTATAGACGGAATCCGAAAAATTAATAATACCGAGTCCGTCTAGTCGGAACTCTATCCACTGCACTGAGTACCGATTGAATAATAAAATTCAAACAACTATACAATAAACAAAAAACAATAAAAAAAAGTTTATATATAGCTAATCTAAGTGCATATTTGCCACGGGTCCGAATAACAATCGGACTTTATTGGGACGGGATCCGAATAACAATCGGACTTTATTGAGACCCGGGTCCGATTAGTGACTTTGAATTTATAAATAATAAATATAAATACTGAAGTCTTTAAAATATTTTAAATAATTTATCATTTTACAATTTGCTAATTGGATCAGTGAAATAAATTTTTATTACTTATGAACATGGCGATTAGTGAAACCTCAGTCAAAAATGATATGTTTCTAGATGCATTGAAATGGCTTGTTTTTAGTAAAATCGACAATGCGTATATTTTTCAAGTTCCTGACGATGGGACTGAACGCGGCAAAATTTGCATAACTTTTCACCAGCGGCATGTTTGCGTGACACAATTGCATAAATTTTGTCTTTTGTGATACTATCTTAATAGGGAGCCGGAGCTGAGCCGGGAGCCGAGCCGGAGCCGTCAGATTTTTGGGAGCCAGAGACGAGCCTGGGAAAAAATGGCGGCTACGCAAGCCTAGTACTAACCACAAAAAATCCCTACAAATGTCGAGGTTATAGAAAAAAAAATTCTACCAATCGTCTGCTCCGATAGGGCCAATGGAACTTAACTCAATTTTTAGGAAAGTTTTAGGGAAACAAATTACAAAAAAATTTTTTTACGAAAAATGATGAAAAACTGAAATTTTCAAAATGTCCCCCCCCCCGACCAGGTGGGAAACATGGTTTAATAAGACGGAAGGGCAAAACATATAAAAGAAGAAATTTTCTCTCTCTGTAGGAGGACAATATGTCATCTGAATATTTATCAAATCTTTGTTTTAATTAATTGACACATGAACCTAAAATTACTATATAAATGCAGCTAAGCTATATGTTCATTTTCTTGTCTAATTAATGTAGTTTTAATCGCATCGTTCCGTATCGATTTTATTTTAAAGTATTGTGCATGTATTAATTAATCTTCGTATGTAAAATAAATAGCGATGCATAACAAAATCAACAACCACTTCCCCTATTTTTATAACAAAATATAACGGGGGAAATATGTTAAAAAAATAACGGGGAAAATATGTACAAAATAAGAGAATTGGCTTGTACTCTTATATATCAAAATCTATATTTGTTTCAATATTTATATTTGCTTTAGAAGAAATGAATAATTGTTTACCAGCTTATTAAAATAGGAAAATATAATTTGCATTAAATTACCTTTATTACCAGGCAGGTTCTCATGGATGTTGCCAGGTACCAGAAGAGGAGGAAGACAATACAAGATTTACCAGTTGAGTTTTGGCACTTTATGTAGAAATAAATATAAATATAACATTTATATGTACAGTATTATATGTGTGTATTGTATAATAAATTACATTTATTGAATTCGTTTTTGCGGTGATGTTGCTTTTCTGAAATAATGATAACTTAATTTTAATTTATATTATTGTCTAACTTCCATCAGATTATGATATCAAAGTATCAAGTCTTAAAGAACTCACTTCCACACCTAGTGGACACATAGAGCAAGTTTTCTGGAACAATCTTATAACGACATACATCGGAAATGACGTCAACAAAGGAAAGTCTAGTGACGTTCTGTCACATGATCTACATCACCTTCGTGGACTTACAATGTCCGGTTTGATCGTGTGTAATTTTCTTTGGTTCATCTGTTTGAGTGTTCTGTATGCATTTGCCGGAAGTGATGTCATTTGTTATTCTGTAGCAGCCATCTTTAGTTTTTCATTGGTTGTGCAGCTGGTAGGGTTAACGTGTTTCAAATTAAATAATTTCATCGAAAGAAATTTGAAGAAAAATGTGAAGGATTACGTGAAAAAATAATGAATTTGTCTGTGGACACTTGTATATCACGTTTTTACGTGAAGTATCGAGAAACAATAAAATAATGAATTTGTTTATGTACTCTTATATATCTTGTTTGTACGTGAAGTATCGAGAAACAATAAAATAATGAATGTGTTTATGTGCTCTTATATATCTTGTTTGTACGTGAAATAGTGACAATAAAATTATGAGATATGACTCGTCACATAAAAAGATGTCTCCCACATATGTCTGTATCTACAGCTACATTACCAAGGCAATTTACATTTGAGCGCTGTCGGTGTTTTTATAAGTGGCGTAGAGGCGTTGTGATAACGTTGTGGTCTTCCACTCTCTACACTCTACAAACTCTCTCTCAAAATAACAAGTCTAGATTGCTGATACAAATATTATTATACAAAATACACATCAAATGATATAATACAGAGACTGTCCTTTTCAATAATACTATGCAAGTTCCGGATAATATATTATAAAACGCCGGATTGCACCGGATAGAAAATGTACATTCTCAAAATAGCAATAAAAAATTTGCTTAACAAAAAAGTATGTCACATAAGTTCCGTAAGAAGATTATCAAGTAACTGTCGGTTTGGCAAAATAAAAACCCCGATCTCCTGTTACAATCATCTAAATCTGGGATCCGGAAAAATATATAAAAGTTCTACCTTTACAAGGGCCCTTAGAAAACTAGCTAGTAGCATGTTTCTTAAAAATGCTGAGTCCCTTTTACTTGACATTAAGGATTCCTGTGACCCTCCCTTCCTTAATTCTTAACTCATTTATACGGGGCTCACATACAGACGTGTGAAGCTGTTCTGTTTGCCCCTTTGTCACGGGCCCCTTGTGGGATCCACGTGGTCGTTGTCTACGAGGATGATCCCCTACTGAGTTTTTGCCAGTATTTGTATATTTCCCAGCCACGTGATTCCCACAGGACACGCACAACACAACAAGAATTGATAACTCGACACAGATGTAAATACACCAAATATTTATTTGCATAAAAAAGACCATCATTGTGCCCTAAAAAGGGCAAGTAGCTTTCTCGGCTACTACACATAAATATATTAAACAGTTATACAACAAGACCTAATGGTCCTTACCTGGGGCTGGGAGTTCTAAGCAGAACTCAGAACTAAGCTGGTCAAACATCTAAGTCCAGCCACACTCAGTCTGTCCCCCCAGCCCAGGATTTACTCGAACCGACCGGCTCGCAGTCTGAGCTCAACTGTCCTTTCTCTCCGACTGCCTCACTCAAAACTAACTGAAGTCTCCATCCACGCACATCGATCCAATCTCGCGATTTATGCGCGCCAAGACTTCCGCTTCACTGACCAATGGGAAGTGAACCGTGTAGGCCACACTCATCACGCGTGGTCAGTTGCGACCTTCAAACGTGGGGCGATAAAGGGACAGAGTGCCCACCCCTCTCCCGCTTGAATATGATGAGGGTACCCATTCCCTCCCCTGTCTACTTTGATCTTCCCCAATTGACGTTAGCGGACGTGTTAAGTGGGTTAATTCCCCCTGGCGCCAGATGTGTTGACCACAGAGCCAACACCTGGGAAGACCAAAGCCTTTGACCTTTTCCCTTTGTAATCTCCCCCTGAGTCGATGACACAACACGAGAGAGGGATGAGGAAATAGGAGAGGGCTAGATTTTACCAAAACCTCACAGAATGTGACACCCTCCCCACACAAATCACACACATTTCCCTTCACACACACACATCTTTTCCCAAACTTACATCAACATTATGAAAAATTCAATATTTTCTTATGTTATATTTTTATAACTTATAAATAATCAAGTAATATGATAGTTGATAAAAATAGGCTAAAATGTTACACCAATCAAAACGTTTAAAATCGCTAAAAATATGAATGCCGACAAATGAAACATTTCACTGCAAAACGAACACCTAAACTTTATTATGGATAAACTAAAACTCTTTAAAAACATGGGATTTTCTTTTTCAAGTTTTGTGTTTTCATAAAGTGAAAGTATTACAATGAAAGATGAGGTGAATATACTTTGGTTAATTTCAAATTTAACTAATAACTCAAATACATTAAAAAATTAATATTTATGAACAGAAGCGTAACTAGGGTGGAGGAGGGGGCGTTCAAATTCAAAAGTCTCACGGGCCCCAGCTTGAGGGGGCCCCAAAAATATACTGAGTGGATTATCTCATGTCGTGGTGTCGAATCTCGAAATGCAGGGGCCCCAAAAGAGGCCAAGCCCCCCGGGTCCCTAAATCATTAGGTGCGGCACTATTCAAAAAGCAATGAATTTTTCAAATTTTAGGACAGTGGTGGCGAATCTATCGCAAACGAGCCACAGTCGGCTCACAGAGCCTCATCAATCGGAAAACAGAGCCTCATCACTCGGCACACAGAGCCTCATCAGTCGGCACGCAGATCTTCATCAGTCGGCACACAAAGCCTCATCAGTGGGCACACAGAGTCTCATCAGTCGGCACAAAGATCTTCATCAGTCGGCACACAGAGCCTCATCAGTCGCACACAGAGCCTCATCATTCGTCACATAGAGCCTCATCAGTCGGCACGCAGAGCCTCATCACTCGGCACACAGAGCCTCATCAGTCGGCACGCAGAGCCTCATCAGTCGGCACGCAGAGCCTCATCAGTCGGCACGCATAGCCTCATCAGTCGACACGCAGAGCCTCGTCACTCGGCACACAGAGCCTCATCAGTCGGCACGCAGAGCCTCATCACTCGGCACACAGAGCCTCATCAGTCGGAACGCATAGCCTCATCAGTCGGAACACAGTGCCTCATCAGTCGGCACGCAGAGCCTCATAATCCGGCACACAGAAATCAGTCGGCACGCAGAGCCTCATCAGTCGGAACACAGAGCCTCATCATCCGGCATACAGAGCCTCATCATTCGGCACACAGAGCCTCATCAGTCGGTACACAGAGCCACATCAGTCGGGACACAGAGCCACATCAGTCGGAACACAGAGCCTCATCATCCGGCACATAGAGCCTCATCGATCGGCACGCAGAGCCTCATCAGTCGGAACGCAGAGCCTCATCAGTCGGCACGCAGAGCCTCATCAGTCGACACGCAGAGCCTCAACAGTCGGAACGCATAGCCTCATCAGTCGGCACGCAGAGCCTCATCATTCGGCACACAGAGCCACATCAGTCGGCACGCAGAGACTCATCAGTCGGCACGCAGAGCCTCATCAGTCGGCACGCAGAGCCTCAACATTCGGCACACAGAGCAACATCAGTCGGCACGCAGAGCCTTATCATTTGGCACACAGAGCCTCATTAGTCGGCACGAAGATCAGTCCGAACGAAGAGCCTCATCAGTCGGCACGCAGAGCCTCATCAGTCGGGACACAGAGCCTCATTAGTCGGCTTACAGAAATCAGTCGGCACACAGGGTCTCATCAGTCAAAACGCAGAACCATATCAGTCGGCACACAGAGCCTCATCAGTCGGCACACAAAGCCTCATCAGTCGGCACACAGAGCCTCATCATTCGGAACGCATATCTTCATCAGTTGGCACACAGAGCCTCATCAGTCGGCACACAGAGCCTCATCAGTCGGAACGCAGATCTTCATCAGTCGGAACACAGAGCCTCATCAGTCGGCACGCAGATCTTCATCAGTCGGCACACAGAGCCTCATCAGTCGGCACGCAGATCTTCATCAGTCGGCACACAGAGCCTCATCAGTCGGCACGCAGATCTTCATCAGTCGGCACACAGAGCCTCATCAGTCGGCACACAGAGCCTCATCAGTCGGCACGCAGATCTTCATCAGTCGGCACACAGAGCCTCATCAGTCGGCACGCAGATCTTCATCAGTCGGCACACAGAGCCTCATCACTTGGCACACAGAGCCTCATCATTCGGCACACAGAGCCTCATCATTTGGCACAAAGAGCCTAATCAATCGACACGCAGAGCCTCATCAGTCGGCACGCTGAGCCTCATCAGTAGGCACGCAGAGCCTCATCAGTCGGCACACAGAGCCTCATTAGTCGGCACACAGAGCCTCATTAGTCGGCACACAGAAATCAGTCGGCACACAGGGTCTCATCAGTCGGAACGCAGAACCTCATCAGTCAGCACACAGAGCCTAATCAATCGGCACACAGAGCCTCATCATTTTGCACGCAGAGCCTCATCAGTTGGCACGAAGAGCAGTCGGCACGCAGTGCCTCATCAGTCGGAACGCAGAGCCTCATCAGTCGGCACGCAGAGCCTCATCATTCGGCACACAGAGCCACATCAGTCGGCACGTAGATCTTCATCAGTCGGCACACAGAGCCTCATCAGTCGGCACGCAGATCTTCATCAGTCGGAACACAGAGCCTCATCGATCGGCACGTAGAGCCTCACCAGTCTGAACGCATAGCCTCATCAGTCGGCACACAGAGTCTCATCAGTCGGCACAAAGAAATCAGTCGGCACTCAAGGTCTCATCAGTCGGAACGCAGAGCCTTATCAATCGGCACACAGAAATCAGTCGGCACACAGAGCCTCATCAGTCGGCATGCAGATCTTCATCAGTCGGCACACAGAGCCTCATCGATCGGCACGCAGAGCCTCATCATTCGGCACGCAGATCTTCTTCAGTCGACACACAGAGCCTCATCTGTCGGCACGCAGATCTTCATCAGTCGGCACACAGAGCCTCATCAGTCGGGAAATAGAGCCTCATCAGTCGGCACACAGAGCCTCATCAGTCGGCACGCATATCTTCATCAGTCGGCACACAGAGCCTCATCAGTCGACACGCAGATCTTCATCAGTCGGCACACAGAGCCTCATCGATCGGCACGCAGAGCCTCATCAGTCGGCTCGCATAGCCTCATCAGTCGCATGCATAGCCTCATCAGTCAACACGCAGAGCCTCATCAGTCGGCACGCAGAGCCTCATCAGTCGGCACGCAGAGCCTCATCAGTCGGCACGCTGAGCCTCATCAGTCGGCACGCAGATCTTCATCAGTTGGAAAACAGAGCCTCATCACTCGGCACACAGATATCAGTCGGAACACAGAGCCTCATCAGTCGGCACGCAGATCTTCATCAGTCGGTACACAGAGCCTCATCAGTCGGCACGCAGAGCCTCATCAGTCGGCACGCAGAGCCTCATCATTCGGCACACAGAGCCGCATCAGTGAGAACGCAGAGCCTCATCAGTCGGCACGCAGAGCCTCATCAGTCGGCACGCAGAGCCTCATCAGTCGGCACGCAGAGCCTCATCACTCGGCACACAGAGCCTCATCAGTCGGCACACAGACATCATTCGGCACACAGAGTCTCATCAGTCGGAACGCAGAACCTCATCAGTCGGCACACAGAGCCTCATCAGTCGGAACGCAGAGCCTCATCAGTCGGAACGCAGAGCCTCATCAGTCGGCACGCAGACCCTCATCATTCGGCACACAGAGCCATATCAGTCGGCACGCAGAGCCTCATCATTTGGCACGCAGAGCCTCATCAGTCGGCACGAAGAGCAGTCGGCACGCAGAGCCTCATCAATCGGCACGCAGAGCCTCATCAGTCGGCACACAGAGCCTCATCAGTCGGCACACAGAGCCTCATCTGTTGCACGCAGAGCCTCATCACTCGGCACACAGAGCCTCATCAGTCGGCACACAGACATCAGTCGGCACACAGAGTCTCATCAGTCGGAACGCAGAACCTCTTCAGTCGTCACACAGAGCCTCATCAGTCGGAACGCAGGGCCTCATCAGTTGGCACGCAGAGCCTCATCAGTTGGCACACAGAGCCTCATCAATCGGCATACAGACATCAGTCGGCACACAGAGTCCTATCAGTCGGAACGCAGAACCTCTTCAGTCGGCACACAGAGCCTCATCAGTCGGAACGCAGGGCCTCATCAGTTTTCACGCAGAGCCTCATCAGTTGGCACACAGAGCCTTTTCAGTCGGCACACAGACATCAGTCGTCACACAGAGTCTCATCAGTCGGAACGCAGAACCTCATCAGTCGGCACACAGAGCCTCATCATTTGGCACAAAGAGCCTAATCAATCGGCACTCGACTAAAATATCACTGCCTTAAATGCCGTGCGGTGTAGTGTGCTCGGCTGCTGAACGGAGAGTCCTGGGTTCGAACCTCAATAAGAGCCTTGGGATTTTTTCAGGTCTTGGTGTAAGTCCACAAGTCCACCCATCTTTAAATGGGTACCCGACTTTAAGTTGTGGGAGTAAAGGTTGCTGGGCGTTGTGCTAATTACACAATCCCTTTATATGCCGAAGTTACTTAAAAAGGTGAATGGCCAGTTAGGGTACTTTACAAAAAAAAATTATTGGAGTGTCGGCACTTTGTTATAAATAAGTGGTTATTTGGTTGAGTTTAGGGCACGTGGCCCCAAAATATTTCTCGACCACTGCTTTAGTATAACGTAAATTAAACAGTCACAAGAATAGTTTTTATATCTTTCAACTATTGCTATTAAACATTTATAGAAAAGTAAAAGAAAAAAAGGTTTTTGGCCCGTTCGTCGCACGGATGTCGGCCCCGGTGAAAATAGTCACCCTTGCCTTAAGTACAACTTACAATGGATTACATTGTTTACTTCTTGTACTTTGTAGTGAGCTGAACAAATCTAACACAACCACATAGTCAACAGAACATCTGTTATTATTATATCATATAGCTAAGTTTTATGACATCTATTAACTTCAAATTATATAGGTTATGTTTTGTCATTTTTGCATATTATGGAAATAGGTTTGTAAACAAAATGTTCCGATAAATGTTTTAAAATAAAATATAAGAGCATATATAAAATATATATCAAATGTTCCGATAAATGTTTTGATATACAATATAAGAGCCATTTAACATTCATCTTTACTAATTATAAATATAGTTTTGTCAGGGTGAGGGACAATAGTTTAGATCAGTGTTTCCCAAACTGGTCCCTACGGACCCCCAGGGGTCACTGGCATCATAAAGGGGGGTCCGCGGAAAATGTTAATTCATTTCGGGGTCCTTGAACAACTTCAGGGGGGTCCGTGAAAGGTTTAATGTAAAATAGTAAAATTGTGAACTTTTATTTTTATTATTATGGAAATCAAAATAAAATAAATAAATAAATAAACTAATTGTGCACATTAATTAAACGCACTTGTTACGGGACCATACGTGACCATTATATTAGGGTATAAGGAACAAGACATATATAAATTTTTTTTTTTTTTTCAGAATTTTTTTTTTCAGGATTAGGGTTAGGGATAGGGATAGGGTTAGGGTTAGGGATAGGGTTAGGGTTAGGGTGTGGAGCAATATTATCTACGGCTGGTACCCGAAGTAAAAAAAATACGGAGACCATACGTATGGTCCCGTAACAAGTCCCTTAATTAAAATAATAACAATCATGGTGCGGTGTGAGACAGATGACCGAAAACACGTTTATACCATCTACATGAATGAAATAACGCCGCTTCACGCACTAACTTGACTACAATAAAAACTTCTACATTATAAAGCAGCTAAGCTTGTCCGGGTCGCGTGTGGGGAATCCGTTCTATAAATAAACGACCTCCAGAAATAATATAAAAAAACAATAGTATTTGATAAAGTAATCACGTGACCAGCGAGGTCAGGAAAACATAATTCGAAATGGCGTCTTCGATTCGATTTTTCTTTTTTAAAAATCTACAGTTTTAAATGGTTTCTGTGGTTTTTTATTTTGAAATGAAAAAGTCCTGAATATTAAATAAAAATAATATATAATATCATTCCAATTTTTAGTTTTTATTACAACAGTAAGCATTTTAATCAGACTAGGTCACTAGCGTGCGCGTTCGTAAATAACTCATGACCTATGACGTCATTTGCAGAATGGGTGCGCCGTCGCTATAAATAAAAAAAAATCCTCTATGACGTCATTTCCCGTTGAGTGCCTTCGCGCTGTAAATGACATAGTAAAGTAGTTATGTTTTACTTTTCAGTGCATTTTTTAATGCTTTGTTTTGATTTTAACTATAAATAGACGTCAAATAAAAAACAACAACTCTGCACTTGATTTCACGTAAATTGTGTACTGGAGGTTATTGTTCCCTCGTTGGATTACTTTTTGATGTTGGTTTGTTGGTTATGGCAGCCACATCTTTTGACGAATGAAATGTAGGTCATGTCTGCACATTAGTAAGGTGGCATAAAATAGCACCTAATTTAATTAATTAAATTGATTACGAAGGGGTTTAACATTACACCTAGATTTCCCGGGCAACGCCGGGCTTAATATCTAGTACACTATTAAAGAGTTGTACATAGTACATCAAATTAAGTTCTATTTTATGCTGATACAAAGTGTATCAACTAATTTTCTCAGTCTTAGAAAAAAGGATAAGGAATTAACGTTTTTTTTTTTCAAACAGTCAAAGAAAAATATTTAAGAATACCCTCACTGCAACAACACATAGGGACAACATCTAAGCGAGATGATGATGGACTGATAGCTGCTTATAATAATTCTTTATTAATTGTAAGGTCCGGAAAGCTGCATACTATTGGTAAAGAACTAATTTTACCAGCCGTAAGTGAGGTAATATTCACAATTTTGCACAAACCAACTTTCGATATAATAAAAACAATGAGTAATACTACAGTAACACTGTGTGTTCCTCACTGCTGCTTCAGATACTTGTATTGGTTTATGTAGCTGCCGATATCATAACTGGTTTATAAACTTAAGTAAGCGTTCAGTCTCGTTGCACTCTCAAACAACACACCAATCAATGAGGCAAAGTTCACCGATTCAATTATATTTATTCAACAATAAGAAAACATATGTAGTATGAACTTATATTGCAGCAATATTCACAAATGCTTCGTACACAATATAACACGTAGTACTCCAGTTTTGAAGGAATTCTCTGGCAATACTTTGACACTTAGTATCCTGAGTTCCCGAAAGAATTATTCAGAGATACTTCAATAAAATAGACGCCCCCCCCCCCCCCCCCCCCCCCCCCCCCCCCCCCCCCCCCCCCCCCCCCCCCCCCCCCCCCCCCCCCCCCCCCCCCCCCCCCCCCCCCCCCCCCCCCCCCCCCCCCCCCCCCCCCCCCCCCCCCCCCCCCCCCCCCCCCCCCCCCCCCCCCCCCCCCCCCCCCCCCCCCCCCCCCCCCCCCCCCCCCCCCCCCCCCCCCCCCCCCCCCCCCCCCCCCCCCCCCCCCCCCCCCCCCCCCCCCCCCCCCCCCCCCCCCCCCCCCCCCCCCCCCCCCCCCCCCCCCCCCCCCCCCCCCCCCCCCCCCCCCCCCCCCCCCCCC
This sequence comes from Bulinus truncatus, assembly GCA_021962125.1. Taxonomy (NCBI): domain Eukaryota; kingdom Metazoa; phylum Mollusca; class Gastropoda; family Planorbidae; genus Bulinus; species Bulinus truncatus. The sequence goes on along the minus strand of JAGDYQ010000016.1, from coordinate 4,656,552 downwards.
CCCCCCCCCCCCCCCCCCCCCCCCCCCCCCCCCCCCCCCCCCCCCCCCCCCCCCCCCCCCCCCCCCCCCCCCCCCCCCCCCCCCCCCCCCCCCCCCCCCCCCCCCCCCCCCCCCCCCCCCCCCCCCCCCCCCCCCCCCCCCCCCCCCCCCCCCCCCCCCCCCCCCCCCCCCCCCCCCCCCCCCCCCCCCCCCCCCCCCCCCCCCCCCCCCCCCCCCCCCCCCCCCCCCCCCCCCCCCCCCCCCCCCCCCCCCCCCCCCCCCCCCCCCCCCCCCCCCCCCCCCCCCCCCCCCCCCCCCCCCCCCCCCCCCCCCCCCCCCCCCCCCCCCCCCCCCCCCCCCCCCCCCCCCCCCCCCCCCCCCCCCCCCCCCCCCCCCCCCCCCCCCCCCCCCCCCCCCCCCCCCCCCCCCCCCCCCCCCCCCCCCCCCCCCCCCCCCCCCCCCCCCCCCCCCCCCCCCCCCCCCCCCCCCCCCCCCCCCCCCCCCCCCCCCCCCCCCCCCCCCCCCCCCCCCCCCCCCCCCCCCCCCCCCCCCCCCCCCCCCCCCCCCCCCCCCCCCCCCCCCCCCCCCCCCCCCCCCCCCCCCCCCCCCCCCCCCCCCCCCCCCCCCCCCCCCCCCCCCCCCCCCCCCCCCCCCCCCCCCCCCCCCCCCCCCCCCCCCCCCCCCCCCCCCCCCCCCCCCCCCCCCCCCCCCCCCCCCCCCCCCCCCCCCCCCCCCCCCCCCCCCCCCCCCCCCCCCCCCCCCCCCCCCCCCCCCCCCCCCCCCCCCCCCCCCCCCCCCCCCCCCCCCCCCCCCCCCCCCCCCCCCCCCCCCCCCCCCCCCCCCCCCCCCCCCCCCCCCCCCCCCCCCCCCCCCCCCCCCCCCCCCCCCCCCCCCCCCCCCCCCCCCCCCCCCCCCCCCCCCCCCCCCGATATAATAAAAACAATGAGTAATACTACAGTACAAAGATAGGATTGACGAATGGGCTCAGTCCGTAGAAAATTCTTTATGTTATTACTTTAAAAGTTATGAATTTTCCATACAGCTTGACGAGTCTACTTTACCAGCAAACGAAGCTTTACTTTTAGCTTATATAAGATTTGTAAAAGAAGAAAAATGTTTTCAAGAATTGTTATTTGCTAAATGTTTGGAAACAAAAGGTGAACCGTTATTTACTGAATTAAAAGATTGTTCAATGTAAAAGCTTTACCCTTGACTAATACCATTTCTGTTGACGGTGCTCCAGCAATGGTAGGAAGATAAAGAGGCTGTCTGGCTTACTTAAAACAAGCTGCACCAAATGTATTTTTAGCGCACTGTGTCAATCATTGACATCATTTGGTCGCAAAAAATCTTATTGTTTTCTCAACTTTGTTTGAAAAATGACGAAGACTATAACCGTTTACTACTTCACACAGAAGTAGGTTGGTTATCTAAAGGTGCATGTTTAAATCGATTATTTGCGATCTTTGATTTAGTGTTGGCATTCATGGAAAGCAAAGACAATGATTTGCGACACAATTTAACATAGCCTTTATGAGTGATTCATTTGACAAACTTAATGAAACTAATTTGAACCTACAAGGTGACAAATTAAATTGAATTACAACTTAAAGCGTAATGGCTGCGTTTGTGGCAAAACTTTTTCTGTACCAACAAAACTTGGAAAAATGATAATTGTCACAGAGTGACTGTGTACGCTGTGTGCTGAATAACGGTATGGTATGCATGGGCAGGGGAGAGCATGAGTGTGTAACTGGAGACTAGTGAATTCGCTGTGGGTCTCTGTGTGTGTAACTGGACATTGAACAGCAGAGTACGATGATCCTTGGACAGCGAGGTTGTTCTTGGATTTCAGTGTTTATTAATGTATATTTTTGCTTGGACTTATTAAAGGACAATTGTGCATTTTTTCAAAAAGGATTTTGTTACTTTATGTTATCAGTGTTCCTGTTGTGATATCTGTGTAGCAGATAAAACACGACGGAAGATAAAATACGTTGTGATATCTGGGGGCTCGTCCTAAATTGTGTTGTATCTGAAGGTACGCCACACGGGTACTTTTGTTAACAACATGGACCCCAAATCCCAAGATGATTTGTTGAATCGTACCATCAAAAAGGGGTCTCATTAGGACTACAAGGTGAGAAGTTAAGTGGATTTATTGAAAATGCAATGGCGCGGGATGAAAGAGCGAAGGAGCGAGAGAGGCAGGAGAAAGAAAGAGACTCAATTAAGAATGATAGAAATTGAACTAGAAAAAGAAAAACTGCGAGGAGGTAGAGAAGATATCAAGAGCGAACAGCGGGCGACATATGCAAACACGTGGAGGCTGAAACTGCAGAACTTCAATGAACAGGTAGACTTGATTGATACCTACCTGTAACGATTCAGAATTCACACAGAAAGCGTAGGTTGGCCAAAGAAAGAATGGGGGAAGTTTCTGTATAACTTTCTCTCAGGAAGAGCCCTTCAAGCCTGCATGACTTTCACCATGTCTGACTTGGAAGACTATGATAGGATGTGCGAAGTCTTGCTTACCAGGTTCGGACTGACGGAAGAAGGCTACCGCAGGAAGTTCCATGAAGCTACACCTCAGCCAGGGGACACGTTCCACCAGTATATGGACCAAGTATAGTTGTATTTTGACAGGTGGGTGCATCTATCTGGGGCCGAGTTAACTTATACAAATCTTCGAGATCTTGTTCTACGAGACAAAATTTACCAGTCATGTGATCTTGTGCTGGTGGCGTTTCTCAAAGAACGTAAGCCGACCAGTTTGGCAGTGGCAGTAGAACTCTGTCAGCAATACGCAACGGCCCACCCAGAGAGGAGCATGGGAGTTGAAAGTGTTGCCGAATTATCTTTCGCTGCAAGAACGGTGGCGGGTGTGTCCAGGAATAGAGTGGCAACCAGTGGTAGAGAGACCGTGATCTGTTTTAATTGTGGGAAGGCTGGTCACATGAGAGCTAGCTGCAACCTGGAACAGAAATATTTCGAAATTGCAAAGTTGAATATCAGCTTGCTTACTGTCAACACTTAACGGTTCTTCATGCAGAACTGAGCCAAAGATCTGAAGACATTCTTCACTTGGATATTCCCGACTGGGCGTAGAGCCCTTGCATGGGCACAGATGATTCCTTACTAATACAGGAGCAGCTTATTGAAATATTTACAAAAGAGGAATTTAAACCAATCTTTAAACAAGGGTATCACAAACTGTGGTTACAAAAACAGATATCAATTTTATATCCTGCATCATGGGTTATTGTACAGAAGTTGTTCACTGCTTTTCCGTCTTACTATTTGGTAGAACGTTGATTCAGTGCTGTTATGAACTTCATCACAGACACAAAGAAAACAGAAACCGACCAGAAATTTGTGCTCATGGGAATTTTCAGTCACTACTCACAAACATTAAGCTGGACATAAATACACTCATATCATCCACAAACATTGAGCTGGACATAAATACACTCATATCATCCACAAACATTGAGCTGGACATAAATACACTCATATCATCCACAAACATTGAGCTGGACATAAATACACTCATATCATCCACAAACATTGAGCTGGACATAAATACACTGATATCATCCACAAACATTGAGCTAAACATAAATACACTCATATCATCCACAAACATTGAGCTGGACATAAATACACTCACATCATCGACAAACATTGAGCTGGACATAAATACACTCACATCATCTCATCAAGTTCATCCACGTCATTGTTTTGTTTTTATTTTTAAACGAAAATTATAATTTCAATAAATACTTTTCAACGAAATGTTGTTTTTTTTTAATTTATAATTTTCATACCATGAATTTATACAGCGTTTTCGCTTGGGGGTCCGTAGGCAAGTTTTGACTATAAAAGGGGTCCATGGGTCAAAAAAGTTTGGGAACCACTGTGCTAGAGTGAAACCACTTTGCCAAAATTACGGTGCAAAAAGAGTGTGGGTCTTGTGGGGGGGGGGGTTGATTACTTTTGCAAATGATGCTTGACACTTTAAAGTCAATATTTGAAAAATCATTAAAATATTTGGTTAACGAAATCAGGATTTCTAGGGTTTCTTTGATTATGATGAAGCCCAAATGTCTTCTATCGGTTGATTATTTGTGTGTAACCATTTAGAGCCGTGTTGACTTGTAAAGAAAGAATTATACAATTTTTTAAATTAAAAAAAAAACCTTTTAATAAGATGAAAAATTACCTTCAAGAAAAGCGCATTGTTTGAAGAATTATACGCCGAATGATTAAGGTATGGATACATTTCGAAAGCGCTATGCTTCTCCATTTGACACAAGAAGTTTAATTAAAAAAATGGAATGCTGCTGCTATCGATTTTCTTTGTTGATATAGCTCAAGTGCACAACTTTTTAATTGCTAAAATGAACAGAATATAAAACAAAATCTTTTTTGTTACTGTACTTCTACATTTCCCCCCCCCCCCCTTTAAATGACTTTTAAAGCTTTTGTTCTACATTTATTCTCCAAACTTGAAAGCTACTAGCGAGAGTTGGTATCGATAGCTATTGAGGTTGGCAAGTAATAACATGAACTGTTACAATTAATGTATGAAAAACAACACACACCAAATAACTATTAAAAAATATCATACGATGCATTTCAACGTGTAATTAACAGTTTGAGGGAGGGGGGACGGTTTATATTAGAAATAATGATAGTTTTATTATGTGAACTATGATGTGTGATTTTCCCTTGCTTAATAGTCAAAAAGACACAGAAGAATGGCGGAATCTAGGTCAGGATTATCGCAAATTTTAACGAAAATAGCTGGATATAAAACACACAGAGCTAATCCAGTCTGCTAAATACCGAAATAAATTATATCTGAACTTATGAGGACACTCGTTACATCAAAGTTGTAAATAACTAAACTAAAAAGAGACATTTTTATGCCTAATTCCCGGTTCTGTTTACATCGGAAATGTGTATAAGATGTGTGTGAAAACTATTAGTTTCATCAAAATAAGCTATATATCTTTGCAAACCTATTGAAAAATGGATAGTACATTTAAATTTAAACGTACAAAAGTAACATGCGTGAATGAAAAGCTTTTAAAATTACTTTTTTTACTTAATTTAACGACGCCCATCTCTATTTCACACACATGAAAGGACTAAAAAAACGATGGATATTTTAAATAAAATGATGAAAATTAAAGATACGCCGTTCATCACACAGAAGAATGTTTAGTTTTACGTCATTCTCATATAATGCGACACCTTTTGTTTCACTGTTTAATGGTAAAATAATTTTTCAAACAATGCATATCGTTCAAAAGCACCCATTTTTTAGTCGGCTCAAGGAGTACTCCACAGGGCTTGTACACCTGTGACGTCAGTGCTCTCCTGTATGTTCGAGCAAGCGCTCATGTACTCGGGACTCTTGGTCTGACTACATTCATGTGTTGCCACTCCTTGGGTTTTTTCACAAAATCTTGGGTTTTCGGACACTAACTTGGGAAATGGGGATTTCGGCTGTAAATCTTAGGTTTTTTTGTTTTGTTTTTTTCTCTATTAGACAAGTGTCCCCCCCCCTTTATCTGGGTCAGTTTTAGTGTGAAAAGGGGGAAAAACTGAACGTAGGACCTAGAAACTTCCCGACAGGTAAATTGACACCAATAGGTGTGAGGCGACGGCGAGGGTAGCCGGTAGAGAGAAAGTGTTGTTGCGGAATGTACTTTTGGACTCATGGGGTTAGAGTTTTTCCGAAAGTATCGTATGTCCCGTGTTTAGTCTCTTCTCAATAGCATAAAGTGTCACATAAAGCTGTCACAGACCGGTGGGGAGGGGGGGGGAGGTTAGTTGGACTTGTTGTAATGATCTTTTACAAATCACTCATGTCGAGACAAGGGCTAAACAGTCTTTATATCAGTTGTACGATTTTTGTGAGTCGAGAAAACTTGGAACTTTTGTTGTAGAAAGTTGAGCAGCCACGTAGCGTGAAAATTCTACAGGAGGGGCCAGGCATTCTACAGCCTGGGTCAGGCATTCTACAGCAGGGGCCAGGCAATAGCAGGGCAGGTAATACATTTTTCTAAGTAGAACAAATAAGCAGGGGGGCAGACAAAACGCAGGAGGCCCGCCCCTCTCCCCCGCGCGCTACGGGCCTGAAGTTGAGCCATAATATACAAACACATTAAATACAAAAACATTTTTTTTTAGAATTCCCAATATTTTTGTAATTAGTTTCAAAAAATAAAAAAAAAAATTTGGATAAAAAACAACAACACACAATTCAATTACATTATATTATATACTACTGCCTTATGTTACCTTTTTTTTTCATTAACAACAATGAGGAAAATGATCTTGGGTTTTCTTGGGTTTTTTAAGGGTCCCAACTTGGGTTTTTCATATTTTTAGAGTGGCAACACTGTTCGAGTTTTTCTCGCTACCAGTTTTTTCACTACCCCGTATTATTCTAGACGGTGCTGCATGAGGACACAATATACCTCTAATAAACACACATACCAGTTTTTAACCCAAGAATTTTTTTTGTTGTTGTGCTAGAGTAGATGTACAAATGTACAACATCAGTCTGGTTACTAAATGCACATTTCTTAATTCACCTCCTAGAAAATTACTAGCATAATTCCAAACCACATGTATACATCGCCGGTTTAAGTTATATGTATTAAGATGTTTTATGTATAAAGATGTTTTATGTATTAAGATGGTTCAAATTTTAGAATACATTAATTTAGTGGAACCCTAACCTGCATTTAGCGCTTTATTTGAAGTGATTTTTTTTCTATTACTCCTTTAAATCTTGTTAACAATGATACAGTTTTATATTGGATATTTCAACCAGAATTTGGCTCTCATGAATTGCTGCTCAGATGAAGTGCTTTTCCTGCTCTCAAGAAGTGCTGCTCCCATGAGGTGCTGCTCTAAAGTATTGCCTTTCCTGGTATACCGTATTAAATAATGAAGGTTTTATTGTATTAAATTATTTGTATTTTTTTTTCAGATGAAATAAATTCCATTGTTCACACTCCCAAATACACTTTCCCCCAACACAGACCATCTATACCAGTGATGCTAAACCTTTTTTTTTTTTACTGTGGGCCATTATTGTCTGCCAAAAACATTTGGAGGGCCAAAAATATAATTTTTATATATGTATGTATATAATGAGATGTTATTTTTTTAAACTTGTGGGGCCAAAAATTATCATAAAGGGCCCAAATTGGCCCGCGGGCCAGTATTTTAGCATCACTGATCTATACAGAGCTATGAAATGTGAGTTAACTCTTGACTTGACATTATGTCTATTTTAAGAGATGAATGGTATATACAAAAATGTAAATAAGTGGATGATGACTACCAGGACATGTAGATTGAAATAAAACTCAGTGGCAGTGTGAGTGATGACGTAAAGTTTAATTGGGAATGTAAACAATATAAATGCTGAAATCCATTATTGACGAAGTAATTAGATGTCAAATGAATGTTTATAAAGTAAAACACTGTTTTCTTTGCGCTCATCAGTTATAGCACTGAGTGAAATCAATTCAATACAATGTTGATAGAAGTCAGTCAAAATCAAATGTTGATTTACATTGCTGATGGTATCATTGGTTTCCCCGATAGTATCTTTGGACAATCTCTTGATGGTAGCATTGGATGACATGGTGTAATGAAGTAGTTAGTAATTATTGTCATTGGGTTATTGGAGGAAGTGTAGCCACATCCGGCAGTCGAGCGAAGTAACGTCTGCATACAGCACTACCACAAGTATGGATCTGTTGAGAACAAAACAATCGATACTTTACAAACTTTAGATTGTAGTGATTCAAATATCCATAGTGAGTTTATAACATTAGATTGTAGTGATTCAAACATTCATAGTGAGTTTACTAACATTAGATTGTAGTGATTCAAACATTCATAGTGAGTTTATAACATTAGATTGTAGTGATTCAAACATTCATAGTGAGTTTATAACATTAGATTGTAGTGATTCAAACATTCATAGTGAGTTTATAACATTAGATTGTAGTGATTCAAACATTCATAGTGAGTTTATAACATTAGATTGTAGTGATTCAAACATTCATAGTGAGTTTATAACATTAGATTGTAGTGATTCAGACATTCATAGTGAGTTTACTAATATTAGATTGTAGTGATTCAAACATTCATAGTGAGTTTATAACGGTAGATTGTATTGATTCAAACATTCATAGTGAGTTTATAACGCTAGATTTTAGTGATTCAAACATACCAAAAATGATGTACACAGCTTATTAACTTTATATTGGGATATTTGAAACAACCCAAATATGATGAACACTGTTTATGAAAACATAATTTGATGATTGAAACAAACAAAATCATATACTATATTTCAATACTGGATTTACCTAATCATTATAAGGACTGACTTAGTGCATCATTGGAAGGGGGAAACAACAGAAAGTGACGGATACTACAGTGATCTAGTCTAGATATTTGACACAGTGAAAGTGACAATATTTAGTGTGCAGTTACCAATGTAGATGTTGTCATTCAGATATTATTAACAAATTGAAGAGAAGAGAGTTCAACCTAGGAACAAGGCAGGCTGGATGACTTATGTTTGTAATGTACAACAAGGCTGGATGACTTATGTTTGTAATGTACAACAAGGCTGGTTGACTTATGTTTGTAATGTACAACAAGGCTGGTTGACGTATGTTTGTAATGTACAACAAGGCAGGCTGAATGACATATGTTTGTAACGTACAACAAGGCAGGCTGGATGACTTATGTTTGTAATGTACAACAAGGCAGGCTGGATGACTTATGTTTGTAATGTAGAACAAGGCTGGTTGGCTTATGTTTGTAATGTACAACAAGGCTGGTTGACTTATGTTTGTAATGTACAACAAGGCTGGTTGACGTATGTTTGTAATGTACAACAAGGCAGGCTGAATGACATATGTTTGTAACGTACAACAAGGCAGGCTGGATGACTTATGTTTGTAATGTACAACAAGGCAGGCTGGATGACTTATGTTTGTAATGTAGAACAAGGCTGGTTGGCTTATGTTTGTAATGTACAACAAGGCTGGTTGACTTATGTTTGTAATGTACAACTAGGCTGGTTGACGTATGTTTGTAATGTACAAAAAGGCTGGATGACCTATGTTTGTCATGTACAACAAGGCTGGTTGACGTATGTTTGTAATGTACAACAAGGCAGGCTGGATGACTTATGTTTGTAATTTACCACAATGCTGGATGAGTAATGTTTGTAATGTAAAACAAAGCTGGCTGGATGACTTATCTTTGTAATGTACAACAGGACTGGCTGGATGACTTATGTTTGTAATTTACAACAATGCTGGATGAGTAATGTTTGTAATGTACAACAACGCAGGCTGGATGACTTATCTTTGTAATGTACAACAAGGCTGGTTGACTTATGTTTGTAATGTAAAACAAGGCTGGATGACGTATGTTTGTAATGTACAACAAGGCAGGATGGATGACTTATGTTTGTAATGTACAACAAGGCTGGCTGGATGACGTATACCTGTAATGTACAACAAAACAGGCTGGATGACTTATATTTGTAATGTACAACAAGGCATGTTGGATGACTTATGTTTGTAATGTACAACAAGGCAAGCTGGATGACTTATGTTTGTAATGTACAACAAGGCTGGCTGACTTATGTTTGTAATGTACAACAAGGCTGGTTGACGTATGTTTGTAATGTACAACAAGGCAGGATGGATGAGTTATGTTTGTAATGTACAACAAGGCAGGTTGGATGACTTATGTTTGTAATGTACAACAAGGCAGGCTGGATGTCTTATGTTTGTAATGTACAACAAGGCAGGCTGGATGACTTATGTTTGTAATGTACAACAAGGCAGGCTGGATGACTTATGTTTGTAATGTACAATAAGGCAGGTTGGATGACTTATGTTTGTAATGTACAACAAGGCTGGTTGGATGACTTATGTTTGTAATGTACAATAAGGCTGGTTGACGTATGTTTGTAATGTACAACAAGGCAGGCTGGATGACATATGTTTGTAATGTACAACAAGGCAGGCTGGATGACTTAACTTTGTAATGTACAACAAGGCTGGTTGACTTATGTTTGTAATGTAAAACAAGGCTGGTTGACGTATGTTTGTAATGTACAACAAGGCAGGCTGGACGACGTATATTTGTGATGTACAACAAGACTGGTTGACTTATGTTTGTAATGTACAACAAGGCAGGCTGGATGACTTATGTTTGTAATGTACAACAAGGCAGGTTGGATGACTTATGTTTGTAATTTACCACAATGCTGGATGAGTAATGTTTGTAATGTAAAACAAAGCTGGCTGGATGACTTATCTTTGTAATGTACAACAGGACTGGCTGGATGACTTATGTTTGTAATTTACAACAATGCTGGATGAGTAATGTTTGTAATGTACAACAATGCAGGCTGGATGACTTATCTTTGTAATGTACAACAAGGCTGGTTGACTTATGTTTGTAATGTAAAACAAGGCTGGTTGACGTATGTTTGTAATGTACAAAAGGCAGGATGGATGACTTATGTTTGTAATGTACAACAAGGCTGGCTGGATGACGTATACTTGTAATGTACAACAAAACAGGCTGGATGACTTATATTTGTAATGTACAACAAGGCATGTTGGATGACTTATGTTTGTAATGTACAACAAGGCAGGCTGGATGACTTATGTTTGTAATGTACAACAAGGCTGGCTGACTTATGTTTGTAATGTACAACAAGGCTGGTTGACGTATGTTTGTAATGTACAACAAGGCAGGATGGATGAGTTATGTTTGTAATGTACAACAAGGCTGGCTGGATGACGTATACTTGTAATGTACAACAAAACAGGCTGGATGACTTATCTTTGTAATGTACAATAAGGCAGGTTGGATGACTTATGTTTGTAATGTACAACAAGGCTGGTTGGATGACTTATGTTTGTAATGTACAATAAGGCTGGTTGACGTATGTTTGTAATGTACAACAAGGCAGGCTGGATGACGTATATTTGTGATGTACAACAAGGCTGGTTGACTTATGTTTGTAATGTACAACAAGGCAGGCTTGATGACTTATGTTTGTAATGTACAACAAGGCAGGTTGGATGAATTATGTTTGTAATTTACCACAATGCTGGATGAGTAATGTTTGTAATGTAAAACAAAGCTGGCTGGATGACTTATCTTTGTAATGTACAACAGGACTGGCTGGATGACTTATGTTTGTAATTTACAACAATGCTGGATGAGTAATGTTTGTAATGTACTACAAGGCAGGCTGGATGACTTATCTTTGTAATGTACAACAAGGCTGGTTGACTTATGTTTGTAATGTAAAACAAGGCTGGTTGACGTATGTTTGTAATGTACAACAAGGCAGGCTGGATGACGTATATTTGTGATGTACAACAAGGCTGGTTGACTTATGTTTGTAATGTACAACAAGGCAGGCTGGATGACTTATGTTTTTAATGTACAACAAGGCAGGTTGGATGACTTATGTTTGTAATTTACCACAATGCTGGATGAGTAATGTTTGTAATGTAAAACAAAGCTGGCTGGATGACTTATCTTTGTAATGTACAACAGGACTGGCTGGATGACTTATGTTTGTAATTTACAACAATGCTGGATGAGTAATGTTTGTAATGTAAAACAAGGCTGGTTGGCTTATGTTTGTAATGTACAACAAGGCTGGTTGACTTATGTTTGTAATGTAAAACAAGGCTGGTTGACGTATGTTTGTAATGTACAACAAGGCAGGATGGATGACTTATGTTTGTAATGTACAACAAGGCTGGCTGGATGACGTATACTTGTAATGTACAACAAAACAGGCTGGATGACTTATATTTGTAATGTACAACAAGGCATGTTGGATGACTTATGTTTGTAATGTACAACAAGGCAGGCTGGATGACTTATGTTTGTAATGTACAACAAGGCAGGCTGACTTATGTTTGTAATGTACAACAAGGCTGGTTGACGTATGTTTGTAATGTACAACAAGGCAGGATGGATGACTTATGTTTGTAATGTTCAACAAGGCTGGCTGGATGGCGTATACTTGTAATGTACAACAAAACAGGCTGGATGACTTATATTTGTAATGTACAACAAGGCAGGTTGGATGGCTTATGTTTGTAATGTACAACAAGGCAGGCTGGATGACTTATGTTTGTAATGTACAACAAGGCTGGATGACTTATGTTTGTAATGTACAATAAGGCAGGTTGGGTGACTTATGTTTGTAATGTACAACAAGGCTGGTTGGATGACTTATGTTTGTAATGTACAATAAGGCTGGTTGACGTATGTTTGTAATGTACAACAAGGCAGACTGGATGACATATGTTTGTAATGTACAACAAGGCAGGTTGGATGACTTATGTTTGTAATGTACAACAAGGCAGGTTGGATGACTTATGTTTGTAATGTACAATAAGGCAGGCTGGATGATTTATATTTGTAATGTACAATAGGGGGGGGGGCAAATTGCTGTTGTCTCTGTCAGACAATTATAAATAGATGCTCCCTCATCTAGTGATCAATTTGACAATTCATGTTTATGTGTTATTTTCATTTCTAGGAGTCGCAACTTTGAAAAATACTGTTCTTATTGTACATTCTTTGAATATTAACCCCTAAAGCGCCAACTAATATTAACGAAATGTACCTAGAATGGTTTTCATATTTATGTTTGGTATAATTGTACAACTAAATAATAGATGAAGGCACCGTTGTTACAGAAGACTTGGACGCGGAAATTTGTTCAGGAAACGATTCAGAAGATAACCGAAATAATGACAGCAGTTATGTGCAAGATGAAGACACAGAAGAAGATAGTGACAAAGAAGCGCGTTCCAGCACTGTTCCACAAAATAGATGGCTGTATCCAGAGCTTTGCAAAGCTTTGATAGGGCCAATGTCATCAATCGTGATACCGTTTTGATTGTAAATGCCGTCTTGAAAGATTTTGGACTGTTGACACCTGAAAATGCTTTGCACCCCAGCAAGCTGCGCCGTCAAAGAGTTGCTTGGAGGAAGAAGTCAGTTCAGGATCACAAAGAAGAAAGTGAAGGAATTGTTTGTCTCGGTTTTGATGGCAAGGTTGATGTCACAGCATACTGGGTCTACTCGTCGCAAAGTCAAAGAAGAGCACTACGTCTTAGTATCATTTCCTACCCGCAGCTATGTTGAACATGTTGTTCCAGCATCAGGAAAGTCCAAGGACATTTCCAGAGAAATTATGTCAGTGGTTACAAGCAGCAAATCGGAACTAACTTTACAAGCAGTTGTTTGTGATAGAACACCAATAAATACTGGTAAACATAATGGTGTATTCCGACAACTTGAACTTCAGCTACGAAGGCCACTTCAGTGGTTGGTTTGTTTACTGCATGCCAAAGAATTGCCTTTAAGGAAGCTAATAGAAGTCGTTGATGTGAAGACCACTTGTCCAAAGACGTCAGAAGGACAGATAGCAAGCATGCTGGAATTTGATCCCCAGCAGAAATCAATCATCGAATTTTCTCCAGTTTCAGGTTCCGTGGTTGAGATTGAAGACGAGGTGATAAAAGATCTAAGTACAGATCAGCAGTATTTACTGAAAACGTGTCTGCTTATTCAAGGTGATTGCAGCGCTGGTCAGAGTTACATCTCATACTTAGAGAATGCTCAACCTGGGACAATCAGTCATGCCAGACGGTTAACTAAATTTAACCGAATACTCAGGCTGTATGCCTCCGCCTTCAACGAATTGTGAAATTCATGCTGAATTTTTATGCTCCATCATGGTTTTACATCAAGTCTCATCCAAGCTGCCAGGATGGAGCCAAGAACTTCTTCATGATTCACTGTATCAAAAACTTGACACAAATGATCAGGCTGTCGTGGCTACATTGCTTCAAAACAACATCTACTTTCGTCATCCAGAAAATATCTTGTTGGCGGCTGGTGGCGACAAAGAGGGAAACATTAGAAAATTTGTATACGAAAAAGTGTTGCTGGCTCGAAGTACTCACTCAAGTGGCACGTGTAAGATTCATTGTTTTGACAAGAACAGAATTAAAATAAACTTTTCAGCTGAGTCGTACATTAGCATAGTTAACTGGGAACTGGTCGAGTTTGATTCACCTCCACTGCTGCAGGACATCACTGCCGAAGATATTGCCAGTTACGGCCACGTGATTCTACTTCACTTCTCATGCCATTCGCAAGATGTTGAAAGAAACGTCAAGGATGTCACACTCACAGCCGTTTGTGGCAAAGTATACGAACATGATAGACGCCATGGTGCTATTATTCAGAGGAATAAATCAAGATCGGACGTGCCAACAATAGAAACAAATGCAGACTTTCTGCACTAATTTCACATTTGAACTGCCGTACTGTTGCAAATAACTTTGTTTTTTTTATTTTACTAGAGATTGTTGTTGTTGAATATGTTGTGTTTGATTTTAAGAACCATTAAATGTGTTAATAATTCACTCTGTTCAGCAGCGTTATATTTTCAGAACACATTTAATTGAGTTTTTTTTTAAAGACAGAGTTGCAAGAAAACGGTTATACAGAAAATAAAGCTGTTTTTGTTTACGCTTTTACTTTCATATGGATCACTGACTTTGGTTTTTCTGAGACCTTAACTCCAAAATGTGTCAGTTTTTGCCCCACCCTACTGTACAACAAGGCAGGCTGGATGACGTGAAATTAATCTTGAAGATTTGACCAAAGACTTTGCAAGAAAGAAAAGTTGACAATAGTATTTAGCCATTAAGAAAATGAAAGTATGGACAAATAAAATTTTAATTTTTCTATGAATATATAATTTATTAAATTGCGTTGTTTTTTCTCAATAATAAATTAGTTTGTGTGTATTTTTGTGAACATATTTGAGTTATCCGTGTCAGTTGTGTAATGTAATGTACAATGTACAGATTGCGCGATTTTGTTACAATATGTTTCCCAGTTTGGATAAAAACTTACGCTTCCTTGGTACAATACACTTCCTATATTGTAAAACGGTTTTTAGCAGTAAATTTAAGTGAAGAATTTATTAATCTACTTGAAATGTCAACGATAATTTGATATATTTTATATTGTACTGGATCATTTCAGTAGACACTACAAAAATGTTTATGGTGAATAGAATTATTTTATATTGGACTGGATCATTTCAGTGAACACCACTAAAATGTTTATGGTGAATAGTTCATTGGACATATCGTGGCACACAACTGTCATAAATGTAGTTACCAACTTACCATGGTCATATGTTACTGTGTATGTATTGTACCTCTATCAAATGTATGTGTGTTATACATAATTGTATAAGGTATAAGTCACTGTACATTAAACTGCAATATCTCAAGCCATCAATTTATTAATTAACAAGGTGATAATATAAAATAAACACATAATATAATCCATGGAAGGTTCTTTGAATTAGTTCAACATCAAACACTATCACTTGCAACAATCCCTATCACTTGCAACAATCCTTATCAATTGCAACAATCCCTATCAATTGCAACAATTTCTATCATTTGCAACAATCCCTATCACTTGCAACAATCCCTATCAATTGCAACAATCTCTATCACGTGCAACAATCTCTATCACTTGCAACAATCCCTATCACTTGCAACAAACTTTATCACTTGCAACAATCCCTACCACTTGCAACAATCCCTACCACTTGCAACAATTCCTTTCACGAAAACAAAAATTACGTCCCCTCCTTCTTCCAAAGTAATCTAAAACAACTGGGATACTCTTTTTTATTGCAGTACAGCTCAAATCTTCCGGAACTCAGTATACATACTGCAGTACATCTCAAATCTTACTGAATTCTATATAATCCTGCAGTACAGCTCAAATCCTACTGAACTCTATTATATACATACTGCAGTACAGCTCAAATATACTGAACTCTCTCTCTCTCTCTCTCTCTCTCTCTCTCTATATATATATATATATATATATATATATATATATATATAATACTGCAGTACAGCTCAAATCTTACTGAACACAATATACATACTTCAGTACAGATCAAATCTTACTGAGCTCTATTATATACATCCTGCTGTACAGCTCAAATCTTACTGAACTCTATATACATACTGCAGTACAGTTCAAATCTTACTGAATTCTATAAATATACTGCAGTACATCTCAAATCAAATTCTACTGTTACACATTAGTAGCAATGATATCTAATAATATACATTTACTCATAATACCTATCACAACGTATGTATATCCACATAATACCTACCATTACAAATATACACCAAAATACCTACCACAACATGGTTGTAGTCACGTAATACCTACCACAAAGTGTGTACATCCACATAATACCTACCACAACGTGTGTACATCCACATAATACCTACCACAACATGTTTACATCCACATAATACCTACCACAACATGTGTACATCCACATAATACCTACCACAACATATGTTCATCCACATAATACCTACCACAACATGTTTAAATCCACATAATACCTACCACAACATATGTACATCCACATAATACCCACCATAACGTGTGTATATCCACATAATACCTACCACAACGTGTGTACATCCACATAATACCTACCACAACATATGTACATCCACATAATACCCACCACAATGTGTGTACATCCACGTAATATCTACCACAACATGTTTAAATCCACATAATACCTACCACAACATATGTACATCCACATAATACCCACCATAACGTGTGTACATCCACATAATACCTACCACAACGTGTGTACATCCACATAATACCTACCACAACATATGTACATCCACATAATACCCACCACAATGTGTGTACATCCACGTAATATCTACCACAACATATGTACATCCA
This sequence comes from Bulinus truncatus, assembly GCA_021962125.1. Lineage (NCBI taxonomy): Eukaryota > Metazoa > Mollusca > Gastropoda > Planorbidae > Bulinus > Bulinus truncatus. The sequence continues at coordinate 4,639,632 of JAGDYQ010000016.1, read as the reverse complement.
CATAATACCTACCACAACATATGTACATCCACATAATACCTACCACAATGTGTGTTCATCCACATACTACCTACCATAACTTGTTCTCCCAACTCATTAATGAATCTCTCAACTCCCTGAGTTTTGTTCCAGCCTTCTTCCATTGAAGTCAGAAGTAATGTTAATTTGCCGTCCTTGTAACTTGCGAATACCTACAATATAAAACATTTGATACAATGTTTCCAACAAATACCTACAATATAAAACATTTGATACAATGTTTCCAACAAAAACCTACAATATAAAACATTTGATACAATGTTTCCAACATAAACCTACAATATAAAACATTTGATACAATGTTTCCAACAAAAACCTACAATATAAAACATTTGTTAAAATGTTTCCAAATAAATGCACATAATATAAAAACATTTGTTACAGAATGTTTCCAACAAATACCTACAATATAAAACATTTGATACAATGTTTCCAACAAAACCTACAATATAAAACATTTGATACAATGTTTCTAACAAATACCTACAATTTAAAACATTTCTTACAATGCTTCCAACAAATACCTACAATATAAAATATTTGTTACAATGTTTCCAACAAATACCGTTAAAAAAAACCTTGATACGATCCTTTGTATTATACAGTCAAAATATTTATTATGACTTGGTCAGTTTTTAATTTAATCGCAAAATGGATATAAAAGAGGTAAGTGTATACATTTAAATTTCCTTGGTTTGAGAAAATGAAATATCAAAAACTTCAGTAATAATAAAAAATCGAATCAAATATAACAAATTCCATATTGCTAAATGAATAAATTACAAAAACATCCTCACACTCTGTCTAGACTTCTCGACTAAATTTTCCACAGCTTGTTCCAGTTGGTAAACGTAGTTTTGATTGTGGAAGGTGGAATGGAAACTAACGTAGATTTTGTCACCTTTAACTGTAAATATTTGTTCTGGTGTTGATTTAGCTGCCAAACTTCTGTTCAATAAACCAACACCTGAAAAAAAATTCTGTGGCATAATCTTGACCACAAAGGGTGTAATAAATCTTTAAAATAATTCTTAAATAATTGAAATATAGTTTTGAACTCATACCCGTACATTGGCATGGTGATATCAAGTGACTGAGAAATGTTTTGAGATAGAATCAAATGTTGTGTATCACAAAAATTATATTTATAAAAACTGTTTATTGACTAATACAAACACATACATGCAACTATTGACAGGAGATATAGTCTGAATATATTAGCAGTGCCGGGGATGAAAAATACAAACACATACATGCAACTATTGACAGGATATATATGTCTGAATATGTTAGCAGTGCCGGGGGATGAAAAAAAAGTTTCTTCAGAGCCGGGGATAAATATCCCCAGCATCCCCCAGCGGCGGCGAGATGCCAACAATTTTTTTGAGGATCTTCAATTTACAACCCATGGGCCAACAAGTAACTAATTTATTTTCATAGAGTCTACAATTTGCATCTTAGACAAAAATCAACTAAAACATTTGAAAATTTAATGTACTTATGCATCTTAATTAACGTAGTTCACGTTGGTTCAAACAAATTTGAAGCTATACATTAATAGGATAAGAAATGAAATTATTTCTAACTAAAAATACAAATTTTTCATTTATTCTCTGAATGTTGAATTCAAATATTCCATTACTCAAAATTATTTCAATTAAACAAATTATGACGTTGTTCCATAACTACGGTTATTCTTTTGTTGGGTTGACACAAGGTTCACCGCTGGCAGAATGCCTTCTGGCTTTTAACCACATTGTGGCATACAACTTTGCATCAACGTATTGAAGTGGTGGACCATTAATTTTATTAAACAGCAAGTGTTTGATGGACTCGACATCTAATGAATTACAAAGATATGTGTGTGTTAAATTCAATGCATTGAATCCTCTCTTGCATACTGCTCTAGATATTGGCAGAACATCCAATCACTTATAAAAATCATTAATTTCTGTTTCAGCGTCATGGTCATCCTTTGTCATGTGAAATTATTGTACTATGGCTGAAGTATGACATGCTTCAATTGGTGTACTATGGCTGAAGTATGACATGATTCAATTGGTGTACTATGGCTGAACTATGAAATGATTCAATTGGTGTACTATGGCTGAAGTATGACATGATTCAGTTACTGTACTATGGCTGAAGTATGACATGATTCAGTTACTGTACTATGGCTGAAGTATGACATGATTCAGTTACTGTACTATGGCTGAAGTATGACAAGATTCAGTTACTGTACTATGGCTGAAGTATGACATGATTAAATTGGCTATTTTTTCATGTTTTTACCAAAATTCGTCAAAATTATTTCTTCTAAAAATGGCTAAAAACTTTGGGAAAAAATATATTTTCTTCATCAGGATATTGCCCAGCACATAATGGTTACTTGTTAAATAACTAAATGTTTGAAATGTTTACTGTGGAGATCGAGGTTTCTCACAAAGACATGTCACTAGGATGTGAGTCTAGAAAAACAGGACAATACATCTGTACATTTAAATATGTTCAGGGTTATTACTTTGTTGACTAAATAAGGTCCCAATTGGAATTTAGAAAGACAGGATCATATATTAGTTAAATTAAGACATGATCATATATTAGTTAAATTAAGACATGATCATATATTAGTTAAATTAAGACATGATCATATGTTATTTAAATTAAGACATGATCATATATTAGTTAAATTAAGACATGATCATATATTAGTTAAATTAAGACATGATCATATATTAGTTAAATTAAGACATGATCATATATTAGTTAAATTAAGACATGATCATATATTAGTTAAATTAAGACATGATCATATATTAGTTAAATTAAGACATGATCATATATTACTTAAATTATGCTGGGTATAAAAAAAGGTTACAAGTAAAAGTCAGATTCCTTACAACTTCCAGTGCCCCAGGTTGGGAAATATAGTAATGCACATTCGGGTGTCCCAAAAAATGAAGTTTTGAAATGTTGATGTCTCACCCCACAGAATATGTCTGTATGGTAACAGTAGTTAACCTGCAAAATTTCAGCTCATTTGGACAATATTTAGAGGTCTCCCTAGAGGTTTAAAGTTCCAGATTTTGGTGTAAAATCATTCGCGGTCAAATGTAATACAGCGTTAATGTTGCATTATATGCGAAACTGATATATTAAGTAACAAATTGATGCTTAGTATTGTTTATAATATTAAATGAAACAAAAATATATAAATCTTGAATGGTTTATATTTTTAAATTTGAAATTTAAGTAAAATTATGAAAAACAAAGTTTTATTCATTTTGTCAAGTTAATTCTTGAATCAATGTCAATCTGCGTGAAAAATAATAATAATAAGCAATGCAAATAAGAACTCCTGCTATTTATTTTGTACTTTGTACTGTAGGGTAGACAAAAATTTAAAAAAGTTCTTCAAATTTAAATTTTAGCCAGCTGTTCACGATTACACTCTTCAAAATTTTTCCGATGTTTTTCAACCACTTGGAGCAAAAATTGCCTTTGTTCTTCATTTTTGGTGATACTGTCATTGAAATTTTGTATCAATGCTACACTTCGTCATAGGAGTCATTGATGCAAGCCAGATTCTTTACAAAATCTGCTGCAACTTTAAAAGATGGTTAATCTGTCCAGGCTTCAACAGAATATCTAGAAAACTGGCATCAATGTTGAAGTTTCAAAAAGTGGGGGGGAAGCACGCAAATCAACAACACTTTTTGATAGTGTTTTTATGAGATGCGGTCCAAGTTCTGATTGCATTGTCCAAACAAGGCCAGTTTTTTCTTTGTCCGACAAAAGGGTTTAAAATAACGCAAGCGTCGACTGATTCCGGACCGTCAAGTACCACGAGTGACGCATAGCACCATTTCAATCCAGTCGATCGAAGAACAACATTATCATATTCGTATAAACTGCTTTATCAACAAGATATCATTTACAGGCACATCGCGGTGAGCCTACATGAAAATCATGATTGAAGATAAAACACATATGGTAAACCGATTAAAAAAGCTTTGATTACCTTGTAATTCTGGAGCTGTTAACTGAAAAAGATGGTTTCATTGCCTGCAAACAATAGATCGATTTTCAATGCATAGATTGCTTTCGCCATCCACCTTGCCCTATGTAGGGGCTCCAGGTCTGCGAATGCTGACATCAACCTCCAACTCAACCATTTGGTGCAGCAAGTAGAAGAAAAATCTCAAATAATCATCACGTGAATGACTGACCTCAAATTGACATTTGATAAATTCTTTAATCGAATCAGACACGATTATCAAAGGGGCGGATCTGGCTTCGGGTGTGTGGTTTAATTCTGGCCATTTTTCTCGAAACCTCTTAAAAACAAAATTTCTGGTCCAGTGGATGTTCCAAGACAAACATTGAATGCATCGGAAAGGAGTACTTCCAACATGTGATGACGGCATGCAATCCATAATAGATTACGTCCCAGGGCTACTTCTAACAGAGTGCAAGCTCCATTGAGTCTTCCAGTATGGTAGAGAATAATTTTATAGTTGTTTCTAGTCTTCCAGTATTGGAAGCCGTTGTGTCGAAGCACATGCCGATGACAATAGATTCGCACTTCCATGATTTGATATGTTTATATACTGCATCAGCAGCTACCCATCCTGACCCGGATGCTAACTTGGGAACACCAAGAAGCTTTGTAGTGCCATCGACAAGTGACGAGAGCAGGACAGGTAATCGATCGCCGTTGTTGGTAACATGTCCGGTAACATCGGGCAATAGCTTACCATCCCAATATACAATTGATTTTGAGGGAATATAGTCTTCTTTCATACATGCTGCAGCTTGTTGGATGACAAAGTTTATGATCACGATGCATTTTGCTCTTGGAAAATACTGTGTCAGATGTCGGAACACCAGCTTCGTTGAATGCGGATGCAAGTATCATTGTTGATTTTCTAATGCTGGTGTTCGTTCTGTCCAGCACTGCAGCAACTTTTGGTGATATGATGCCTGACAATTTAGCATGCTTAGTTTAAAAAAATAAATCTTCAAAAATATGCACATTGCTTAAATTTTGCACATTATGTGTTTTATATGTTTTCTAGCATTTATTACATTTTCTAATTAAAAATCACACAATTTCAACTCTAGTTAATGGTAGCAATGAGATAAATATAAGTATATTTATGCTTCATTTTATTCAACTATGGCATGCAAAAACTGCAAATTATTTGAGCCATGATTCGTCTGGATTTTTATGTTGGCCTAATACTGGAATTTTAAAAGCTCTTGGGGGACCTCTAAATGTTGTTCAAATGGAGCTACAACTTCACCAATTCACTCATTGTACCCAAGAGACACATTTCAGGGGGTGAGACACCAAAGATTTAAAAAAAAATATTTTTTCGAGTATTCTTGGGACACCCTAATGCACATATTAGACTATACATATAAATTACACATAATAAACTCTATACATATAAAATACATTAACCTTAATGTCGATGGGTGGGAATCATTTACACCGTATCTAAAAATAAGAGGTCAACAAAGTTTCTGTGTAGCAAATAGGTAAGTCGCTTAATTTCTAAAAATATTTTCAGCAAAGGGCGCTAACAAATGGGACACTAAGGTTTCATGAAACGGTTGTAATACAGAGACAGGGGGTTGAGATGAGGAGAGACAAGAAGTGAGACAAGGAGAGACAGGGAGTGAGAATAGGGAGTGGACAGGGAGGAGACGTGGAGGGACAGGGAGGAGACAAGGAGGGACATGGAGTAAGACAAGGAGGGGCAGGGAGTGAGACGTGGGAGGACAGGGAGTGAGACAACGAGAGACAAGGATTGAGACGAGAAGAGACAGGGAGTGAGACAACGAGAGATAAGGATTGAGACGTGGAGGGAGATGGAGTGAGACGAGAGAGACAAGGAGTGAGATGAGGAGGGACAGGGAGTGAGATGAGGAGGGACAGGGAGTGAGATGAGGAGGGACAGGGAGTGAGATGAGGAGGGACAGGGAGTGAGATGAGGAGGGACAGGGAGTGAGATGAGGAGGGACAGGGAGTGAGACTAGAAATAGGTTGAGACAGTCGTTGAGAGTGGATGGTGTAGTATGAAGAAGTGTGCTATAGCCTGAGACGAGAAGAATTTAGACAGCGGTCACGTGTTACTTAAAGCTATTGGACTTAGTGACCTCACATGAATTTGTAACTATTTGGATAATATTTGATTATGACAACCAAAGCACTTTTGTTCAATTTGTAACAGTATTTTTTGTGAATACGTCTATATTTAAATAAACAGCAATGAGAAAAGAAAGACTCAGAGGTACACAACATAAATGAAAGACTCAGAGGTAGACAACATAAATGAAAGACTCAGAGGTACACAACATAAATGAAAGACTCACAACATAAATGAAAGACTCAATACATAAATGAAAGACCTAGAGGTACACAACATAAAATGAAAGACTCAGAGGTTCACAACATAAATGAAAGACTCAGAGGTACACAACATAAATGAAAGACTCAGAGGTACACAACATAAATGAAAGACTCAGAGGCACAACATAAATGAAAGACTCAGAGGTACACAACATAAATGAAAGACTCAGAGGTACACAACATAAATGAAAGACTCAGAGGTACACAACATAAATGAAAGACTCAGAGGTACACAACATAAATGAAAGACTCAGAGGTACACAACATAAATGAAAGACTCAGAGGTACACAACATAAATGAAAGACTCAGAGGTACACAACATAAATGAAAGACTCATAGAGGTACACAACATAAATGAAAGACTCAGAGGTACACAACATAAATGAAAGACTCAGAGGTACACAACATAAATGAAAGACTCAGAGGTACACAATATAAATGAAAGACTCAGAGGTACACAACATAAATGAAAGACTCAGAGGTACACAACATAAATGAAAGACTCAGAGGTACACAACATAAATGAAAGACTCAGAGGTACACAACATAAATGAAAGACTCAGAGGTACACAACATAAATGAAAGACTCAGAGGTACACAACATAAATGAAAGCATTCAGAGGTACACAACATAAATGAAAGACTCAGAGGTACACAACATAAATGAAAGACTCAGAGGTACACAACATAAATGAAAGACTCAGAGGTACACAACATAAATGAAAGACTCAGAGGTACACAACATAAATGAAAGACTCAGAGGTACACAACATAAATGAAAGACTCAGAGGTACACAACATAAATGAAAGACTCAGAGGTACACAACATAAATGAAAGACTCAGAGGTACACAACATAAATGAAAGACTCAGAGGTACACAACATAAATGAAAGACTCAGGAGGTACACAACATAAATGAAAGACTCAGAGGTACACAACATAAATGAAAGACTCAGAGGTACACAACATAAATGAAAGACTCAGAGGTACACAAATATAAATGAAAGACTCAGAGGTACACAACATAAATGAAAGACTCAGAGGTACACAACATAAAATGAAAGACTCATAAAAAACAACATAAATGAAAGACTCAAAAAAACAACATAAATGAAAGACTCAAAAACAACATAAATGAAAGACTCACAACATAAATGAAAGACTCACAACATAAATGAAAGACTCACAACATAA
>JAGDYQ010000016.1:4402462-4631479 GCA_021962125.1 Bulinus truncatus | reverse complement strand
ATGACATTTCATTTACTTCTTCAGCCACAATTACACCAACAATCCCAAAAATAATGTTGCCGGGCTGTGCTGAAAAAAAGTTATCTGCAAATTCTGTTATGGGTCATGCTGAAGTTGCTGTGTTTGATTAGCCTACAGACTCATATACTGGTACTAATTTATACTATTAGGATCAGTAAGAGATACCGGTTTGAAGCATGAGCTGCATGACAAAGAATACAGTAATTCAAGTGATCCAGCTGATTGGAGCAAACTGCACATCTAAGAAGTTATTATGCTGAACATCTTCCTTCACAAAATTTGGAGTCAGATAAAGGGTAAACAATTAGGCGACAAGAACAAATATGCACGCAAAAAAAAATTTTGCTAGAACGTTGATAAATGGTGAAATTGTCACGCGAGACTGGCTTCTCTATTCTCCTTCAACGGGTAAAGTGTTTTGTTACCTGTGCAAGCTGTTTGACTACAACACCGGTTTTGCAAATCAGTTTATCGAAGGTTTTGATAAAACGCCATCGCTAGGATTACACCACATGAAAAGTCGAAGAATGACATTGCTGCTCTGTCAAGGATGTAATAATGCCAAAAGACATCTAGAATTTACGAAAAACTGCAAAAGGAGAAGAAATAATTGTGCCAATACTGGACTCATATTATATTATAACAATGGAAATTATCTAGGTTGCATTGACTTTTTAGCTGAATTTGATCCCTTTCTAAAGAAACACATTGAGATAAATGGAAACCCCGGAAAGGGGAATGTGTCATATCTTTCTGCCAGTATATGTGATGAATTTATTGAGTTAATGGGATCCAAAGTATTGACGCAGATACTGTCTCAAATTAATGAATGCTAAATATTATGAAATCAGTATTGATTCCACTCCTGGAATAATACCAATGAGTATAATAACACTTTAGCATGGGTACACACCAAGAGACTTTTACTCTACTAAAATTTAGTCAGGAAAGACACAATACTTTGTAATACAACAAATATATATCTGTTGAAAACATTAATCAATAGTAGGTTTGTATAAGATTGATTTCCAGACAAGGCGAAAGAACAAACATAGTCATACCTTTCATTGGCAATACATTCAATGATTTAATACCATCATTGGCATATCATGATGATCATAGGCCTAGCCAAGCAATTGCAGATCGCAGTCCTATGACAATGCGAGTAATATGAGTGGGATTTATTCGGGAGTACAAGCTAGATTTAGATTGATTAATAAATAAGCGGAGTGGGTGCCATGCGCTGCCCACAGCTTAAATTTGGTAGGCTCATCTGCTGTGGAGAGCTGTTCAGCTGCACTTCTATTTTGCTATTGTTCAGTCAGTCTACACGTTTTTTTCACTTTCACCGCAGCGATGGTTAAAATTGACAGAAAGAAAAAAATATGTTGCAAGGGCTATCAGCAACAAGGTGGTCAGCACAAAGTGACGCTACTAGAGCTTTTTATGCATCTGTGCATGAAGCCAAATCACTCATAAAGAAGTTGGACCATTTCGAGACAGCGTTAGTGTGTGTAATTTGAAAAGACTTGCTCCAAAAAATTGATATTGTCAATAAAGCTGTACAGGAGCCTGGAATTGAGTTAACGACCATCATCAACATGAATGACATTTTTGTTCTTAACTTTCATGATACACGCGTTAAATTTGAAATGTACGAAGGTATAGTAAAAAAGCTCTCACAAACAGACTATAAAGACTGTACACAACGCAAACGGCAGCGACGCCGATTTCATGATGAAGTTGTGGATAATAATGATCTGGTTTTAGGTATGAGTCCTAGTGGAAAATTTTGTACCCAGTCTTTTTATGTTATCATAGATAGACTTATTACTGAGATGGAAAAAAAGCGAGCAGCCTACACAACATTACATAAAAGGTTCAACTTTCTTCGGGACAGATCTGTGTCAACTGATCAAATAGTTTCAAAAGCCAAGTCACTAATTGAAATGTACCCATCAGATCTGGAAGAGGCATTTACTAATTAATTTTTTGTTTGTTCTCACGGATGTTTGCTGACAAGACAATTGTATTGTGGCTGAAATGCTTACAGTACAAATACAGAATAGATTGGTGTCACACTCTGTGAGTTTTTGGTGAAATCTAGCCCTGCCCTATTTCTTTGTCCCCCTCGTGTTGCGTCATCGACTCAGGGGGATAACAAAGGGGATAGTCAAAGGCTTTGTTCTTCCCAGGTGTGCGCACTGTGGTCAATACCGTCTAGCGCCAGGGGAATTAACCCACCTAACACGTCAGCTAACGTCAATTGGGGAAGATCAAAGTAGACATTGGAGGGAATGGGTACCCTCATCCCTTTTATCGCCCCACGCATTATTGCAACTGACCACGCGTGATGGGTATGGCCTATAATGGTCACTGCTCATTGGTCAGTAAAGCGGAATTCTCGGCGCGGATGAATCGTGAGATTGGGCCATATGTGAGGCTCGAGACTTCAGCGAGTTTTTTTCAGACAGTCGGAGTGAGGCAGTCGGAGAGGACAGTTGAGCTCAGACTGCGAGCCGGTCGGCTTGAGTTGACCCTGGGCTTGGGAAACAGACTGTGCGTGGTGGGACTTAGATGTTCGACCAGTTCAGTTCTGAGTTCTTTTTAAAACTACCAGCCCCAGGTAGGGACCATTCGGTCTTGCTATTATTATAATGTTTACTATAAGTAATGTTTTGGTACCGGATGAAGCTACTTGCCCTTTTTAGGGTACAATGATGGTTCTTTTTTATGTAAATAAATATTTGGTGTATTTACATTTGTGTCGAGTTCTCATTTCTCGTTATGTTTTGCGCGTCCTGTGGAACACGTGGCTGGGAAAATAAAAACACAGGCTAAAACTCAGTAGGTGATCATACTCGTAGACAACGACCGCATGGATCCCGCAAGGGGCCCGTGACAGTTGGTGACAAGTTTTCCAAATGTAAATATTGCTTTCAGGATCTATCTTTAAATTTTTGGAACAAGTGCTGAAGGGGAACGTACGTTTTCTAAACTCAAATTGATAAAAACATATCTTCGGTCAACGATGGGACAAACACGACTATCCTCCCTGGCATTACTTTCTATTGAAAAGGATTTGATGAGGGAAATGACATTTGAGGACGTCATATGTGACTTCGCTAAGACAAAGAGCCGAAAAGTTAGCATACTGTAATTTACAGATCTATAGCACTGCAGCTTGACTTGCTCAGGTTCTCATCTCACACGTTATATATATTTACTTAAATACAAACATGATTAAATTTTATTGGCATTCTGAACTTGTTTTCACTTTATGTTCGCCATTTCGTAGGCCCTTGAAAAGTCCGTAAGCCCTAGGCACAGTGCCTACTTTGCAAAGTTGATAAAGCAGCACTGAAGCTAAGAAAATAACTATCACAACTTTTGAAATTTTGTATTGATTTGTATATTGTGTTACATTACAAATATCTTTTATTTTTTAGTTCAAAGAATACTTAAGACAAAGATATGATTTTGCAAGTATAAGATAGACATCCTGCCTTAATAAAGTTGAGTTAGCATTAGTAAATATTTATTAATTATTCTTTTCAAATCCTATAAGGTCAAATGTGCAACATTTTTAATGAATGCAAAAAATAAAGCTTTATAGAAAATCATTTTTTCTTACATGATTAATACGTTTGATGTGTGCGGTTGCTAATGTTTTATTTGTGTAAACATAACTGTAAAAAACTTGTCTGTAATAAATAATACAAATTCAGTCACAACAGTATATAACAACACTTCACATATTACAGCTAAGTAATATTTCTGTTTGTTAACACACTACACATAATCATCTCCATTAATAAAATTGCAATCTTTGGTGGACATTGACAGCAAATGAATGCAATTCTTTAAATTTTGAAACTTTCTTTAAAATGCACACCAGGAAGACAAAATGATGATTTATCTAGAAAGGGGAAAAAAATTGTTTATAAAAATAACAATGCTCATTTTGGCAGCTGCTTTAAGTGTAGAATTCATCAGCTTCATTGTGGCCATAGATATATAAGACTAGATCGCTTATGCTTATGTAATAGAGACCGAAAAAGTGTTGTATACGAGACCCCCACTTTAAAAAGAGAAGAGTACAATTCTGTACAGTTCTTTATTTTTACCGAAAAAGATTTCCTTCCTTTTAATTAAAAAAAAAAATCCCCATTCATGCTAGAGGTTGGCGCTTTTAAAATCTACTGCTGTGTCCGAAAAAATTATGTTTGACGGTTAGTAATAATATAATCAAACAACCGGGTACACAACTCGAAGGCATTTTATTCAAAGTTAATTGAAAAAAAAAAGGTTTTTGAAAATTTGTCAAGGAAAACAATGCAAAATGTCTTCTGAAATTATTTCGGTTATTTAAGGTTTCTATGCGTACTACGTCATCAGGTTATACAGAATTGTACTCTTCTCTTTTTAAAGTTATGGTCCGCACAATATATGTCTATGCATAGCCCATAAGCGATCTAGTCTTATATATATCTATGATTGTGTCTATCACATTACCCAGATGGCTTTGCTTCAACAAAATATGTCTGACGCACATATAAAGCTGTGTGAACTTTCACCAGTTCCATAGGTTCGAACCTGGAACCCTTGGGTCCAAAGTTAAGTGCTCTATACTGCACTACCATCTGCCCGCCCCCCTCCTCCTAAATAGAACGAACATGCTAGTAAAATCAATTACGCTGGATTTTTTCATTAACTTTAACAATATAATGTGTTAACGTTATAATTAATTGAATTATTTTATATTTCATTTGTTTTAAAATAAATCACACTAATCATTGATCATCAAATTTTATGGTTCTTACTGGTAAAACGTTCAACACTGTAATCAATAAGTATTTTAATACAAATCATTTACCAAAAAAATGTTGAATTGTAAATGTTGCTCCATCTTGACACTTTAGTCATTTGGCAGAAAGCTTTGCACCAATAACAATCTTAGCGAAGACTTATAAGTATCCTAAGAAAAAAGAACGTAAAGTGAATAATTTTTAGTAAATATCAGCACATTTATGATTTAATACTAAAGGTTTATAATTAACGCCACACCTAAAATCCATTAATTATCAATAATTCTTACTATGTGGAATCCAAGCAAAAAAAAAAATTGCCTGAAAATATGGTTCTATTGCTTTCTATTTAGCTAATATAATTTTTAATTACATTATTTATTTGTATACAGAGACTGATGTAATTTTCTGTTTCTAACAAATTTTATTACTTTTATTACAATGCATAATTAGTTATATTTCATATACTGGTGCATAATTAATGACTAATATAAGTAAAAACTGTTAGTTAATAATATCAATAATCAGCTGCTGATGAAAAACTATGACCAACCTTACTAACAAAAGCCAGATCCCTTCTAGTTATAACAACACTGAGCAAATCCCCATGACATGTCAACTAAATCAGCTTTATAAAATATTGACGTACTTGACTTAATCTGAACTCCTTCCAGAGCTTAGGGCCTCTGCAACTACTCTCCAGTGCACTCTGTTTTGGGAGGCCTTTTTCAATTCACTCCATGTCTGTTTGCAGCTTTTCATCTCATGCTCGCAAGACCATCTCCAAGTGGTCTTTTGGTGGCGCAGACCTTTCTCTGGTCTTAGGGAGGCGTCTTTATACAATCTGCATGTTCAGATTTTGCACATTTCAGTAAGGCATAAGTTTGTGTTCCTAAGACGCCTAAGTAAAATAGAAAAAAAATATTAATTGATCAAATAAAGGATATTTTTATCATTTTTTTTTTCTTAATGCATCGTAAAAATAATTATCTTTTTCTTTTAGTTTACATAAGCATTTAATTATGATTAAAAGTTCTAGGTCGTCTATGTAACAAAAAGGCCTTTTTCTCAGCCATCCATCAAATTTACATTAATTTATAATAATAAATACATTTTTCTAACAACAAATTTTAACTATCGATAAAAAAAATAATTTTCACAGCTTTTTTTATTCAATTATTTATGCTTAGGCTTAAGTTAAGCCTTCCCTTAACAGTGGGTGTTCAGCCTTATCCCTTAATGGCCTTATGATGACCGCAATATTAAATGATGGAACATTAATTTTGCTAATGTTAAGTACTATATCATAACTTTTTATAAATATCATAACTTATTTAAGTGATAACCACATAAAACCACTTCAACGTTCTTAGCCTAGGCTTGGCCTAAAATGCAGCCTCATACTGAGTCATAGTGTCATGGCTCATGGTGAACATATTGTCTTAACGGACAAATAATTTAGCTAATATTAACTTTTATTAATGTCACAACATGTGGCATGGCATGTCACTTTAAAAAAAGAAAAAAAACTATTATACTGAATTTTTATTTGAATAATGGGCCGTTTCGTGAAAAGTTTTTTTTTTTTACAATTATACTACAGTAAAAACAAACTCGTCATGACCATATATTTATTTCGATATCTTGGAATTTTCAAGACTTATTTAGCAAACAATACATTAATTTAGTTATTGTGTTTCTATCTATAGAAGTTAAAACGTATTCTTACCTAAATAAGAGGTCATTTTACGAAATAAACTGTTTAAAATGTCTTATCCACTATATAATTAATATGGCTAGAAAACTCTTGTACGACGGAAGTGGCTTTGAGCTGATTATTTTCAAAACCACATGCCGGAAATGAGATGTTAATGATATACAGTGACGTAATTTTTACCAAAGTTGATTGACGCCACTGGACCTGTCTTGCTTTGAGTTTAACTTATGCATGTAAAGTGATAGTATTGTACACATGTAGTATTTCGTCACGTGAAGTCATTTGTATACAAAATTGTGTTTTTATGACGCAAGTTAATGGAGTGTTTTAGCTGAAATAGATATGTGTGCGTGCCCTGGAGTCACTGTGTATTTCCTGCCCATTTGTGTGTCTTTTTGTCAATAAGTGTGTCAATATCATTTCCTGTCGATGGATGTGTATGTGTCAGTGAGTCTGTGTGCATTTCTATCAACAGACTGGCAGACGGAGTGTATATGTGTCAGCGTCTCTTTTTCAACAGATTAATCTTTTATTACAAAAGATGTGTGTGCGTCGATTTGTATCTTCTGTCATGGATCGGAATCAAGAATCGAAATCGATGTTTTAGAGAAGAATCAGAATAGAATCGATATCGTTAAAAAATGACATCGTCCTATCAGTATATATAGCCATATGTGAATTACATCAAATATAAACAAGCTATATGGCTGTGTAAAAAAAACAACTGAAAGCACTACACACAAACTACAAGGATGTGTAAAATAGAAACTATAAACACTACACACAAACTACAAGGTTGTGTAAAATAGAAATTATAAACTTGACACACAAACTACAAGGTTGTGTAAAATAGAAATTATAAACTTGACACACAAACTACAAGGTTGTGTAAAATAGAAACTATAAACTCTACATACAAGCTGCAAGGTTTTGTTAAAGGTAAACTATAATCATTACACACAAAATACAAGACTGTGTTAAAGGAAAACTATAACCACAATAGACCAGCTACACGGCTTTGGTATATATTGCAAGTTGTTTTATTTATTATTTAATCGATTGATATGTAATAGTTATACACATGGTTTAAATGCAGTTATTTTTAATGTTACATATGCTCAGAACATGAACCATTAGATTCTATATTGAGTGAGGAGCGTAATAAATGAACTTAAGTGAAAAAAGGCAGCATTGGTAATCGATAAAACGTGATCAATACTAAATGTGGCACAGAGAATCGTTTTTTTTTATTCAAACAGCGAATACTGTTTTTTCATTGGCAATGTCTATTTAAAGATTTTATTCTCCTGTGGGTATTATAAATTTGGGAAATAAAAAATAAAATAAAAACATAATAGTTTAGAAAAAGAATTAATATGCGTAATAATAGTGACCTCGTTAAAAAATCGGAGCCCTTCCACAAAATGTTTGAGGGAGGCCTAAATAAAATACTTTTTGCCTATAAAGGTTTTTTTTTTTTCAAGAATGGTGTTTTCATACTATGAAGGAATAGCTATAAATTCATTTGTTTTAAAACTACTCTTTAAATTTGTCATGGAAACGTTAACTTATAAAATTAGCTGTTATAGTCACAGTATAAAATATAGCTATTGACTAAGCCTTAATCTTTTAAAGCTTTATGGAGGAATGGAGACAAAGAAATAGCGAAAAATCGTTTGAAAAATCACTAGGTCTTTATAAGTTTTCTACCGCGTTTTTTTTAATAAAGTATAGATTTTTATTTCAAACTATCTCTCAAATCTACTCAAGGTCAACACGGACGAGTGCAAATAATTTTTTTTTTGGTATATTTATTACACCTTCTATTTCTTTTTTTTTAATTTTGGCATATTGTGCATTATGTCTAATTTTTAAGCGAGAAAGTAAGAAAAAGAGCAAAAGTAAGTTGATTTTTTTTTTCAAAATTATTTATTTTATCGTCACCTAGTTAAAATTCTTTATAAAGTATGCTCTGCTTTTATGCCTTAAGCCCATTTGGCCACTAAAACTGTTCTCCTCAATATATAAATTAGAAATAAAAACGCCTTAAGCTTTTCTCTTGCATAGATATGAAATGTGAAGAGTGACAAATTCTATGATATTATTTATTGACAACAGGACCCAAAGCTAAAGCAAAAAAGTCACATGGATTGGGGACGGGTGGAAAATATTTAAAAAAAAAAAAGAATCTGGTTGAGAATTAAAAATTTACTTATTGGCCGAGACCTAAAAAAAAATATGCACACGGTTAGGTTAACACTCTCCAAAGCCCAGCAAAAATATTACAAAACAGGCAGTCAAACAGAACATATATACGAGTAAAGAGCTGGAAGACCTTGGAGTCATGGATATCAAGAAGACTTCCCAAAACTTTGTCCGCTTATGAAATAAACATGAGATCTTATGCAATTGCCTGAGTTTAATGAAGGGAGAAGATAAAATATGGAATACAAAAAACCTATCTTAAGAGACAAGTTTTCCTTTTTTTTTTTTTAATTTTACATTTATATCTATATATATAATTCTCTTCTTCGCCCAACCTTGCGGGACAACGGCGGCCTGCAAGACGCAATTCTATATATATATAGATTTGTCGCGTTTGTGGAATTACCGAATACGTCAAAGCAACCAAGACGCGTTCAACAACGTTCGACAACTCGCGTTGTTTTCTGATTTCTTTTATAAAACCAGATTATTTTAATTTCTAATATGACGTTTTGTTCTTTTATTTAGTGAAATACGAGCACAATGGTGGTTGTACAATAGTATTTCATGTCTAGACAGCTCCAGTAATTTGAAAAACAGTATTATTTGGTCGTAATCATGTTTTTATATGTGCTCTAACTAAGAAACTATTTCATTTATCCCCCGTCGCGGTAAATTATGTAGCCGTTTAACAGCGGAAAATGACGGAGTGCTGTACATAAAATAACATTAGCATGTCAACTGATTATTGTAAAAAAAACAAACAAAAATAAAACACATTTAGTAATACAATTATGTGTGAAGAATAAAGCAATATTGAACTAATTTCCAATTTTAGAATTTAAAAAAATGGTGTATAAATATAGATAAGATGTGAAAATGCTATGGAGGCCGGCGCTACCATTAGGCTACAAAGTGGGCCAAGAGAACACATTCAATGCTGAAGTGTATTCAATAAAATATTAGGTATGGTGAAATCTTTTGTTTTGATTTCTTTGCGCTGCTGTTTTGGGGAAAATCCCGATTTAGAAAATTATAAATATGTATGGCGCATTACAAACAAATGTTAACTGTTTCAGAATATGTACACATTACAAAAAAATATTAACTAACATCTATCTGTACTGAATAGTATCAAAATAACTATATAGTGTGCTGGGGGAAGGGTGGATTAAGGCAGACAAAAATAAAAAGAAATGCAAATTAAAACGCCTCCCGAAATATGTTTATTAGAAACTGAAAGAAAAAAAATTACAATTCATAGAAAAAAATCCTGATCTTAAAAAAAGCCATTAAAATATATCTAACCAATAAAGAAGACAGTTTGACAGTCTTTTTAGTAACTTTATATAGTAAAATATGTATTGATCATTTGGTCTAGGGGGGTGGGGGGGCTCAAGCCCCCCCCCCGGTTGCGCCACTGCACATTATGATGAGGTGATGGTCAATGTGTTATTTTTCTTAAAAAAACAATATACAGTTACAGACCTTAGCTCTACACTAGGAAATGTAGTAAAACTATCAGCGAGATGCTATAGAAGCCAGAAAAAAAATCACGAACCTCATAATTTACAGGTAAAAGGAAAAAAATATGTTACTATTATAAAATATGTTACTTATTTAATATTTTTTAAAGTGAAAATATCTGGTGATTTTTTGGTGCGAGAAGGGAATTTATATTTGTACAGCCAGATACAAATGTTTGAAAAATGACAAATTAACAAAAAACATACCCTTTTGGTTGAAGGCAGTCGGACTACAAAGTCATATTTAAAATGTCAACTTTTATACATGGGTATACAATTGTACTTTTTTACTGAGTTGAAGTTGTTTGCATTAAACACATGTTTAACTGTTTACAGAAAGTCCATTAAAATATTAAGATTAAAATGTCGAGAACATACACTAGTGTTAGCAGTGGTCTTTAATTATAAAAATTATATCGTATAGTATTAAAAATCAGAAAAACATTGCTATAGTGTTTAACTTTTAAGATAATAATAATTAATCACACTGAAAAATATATTAAATTTTGATTATTTGATTTTCATGATTAAAATTAAAAGAATAGCGGCAACAGAAATGTATTATTCGCAAATTCGCGTAAGACTAGATCGCTTATGCTTATTTAATAGAGACCGAAAAAGTGTTGTATTCGAGACCCTTACTTTAAAAAGAGAAGAGTAGAATTCTGTACAGTTCTTTATTTTTTACCGAAAATGATTTCTTTCCTTTTAATTAAAAAAAAAATCCCCATTCATGCTAGAGATTGGCGCTTTTAAAATCAACTGATGTGTCCGAAAAAATTATATTTGACGGTTAGTAATAATATAATCAAACAACCGGGTACACAACATGAAGGCATTTTATTCAAAGTTAATTGAAAAAAAAAGTTTTTAAAAATTTGTCAAGGAAAACAATGCAAAATGTCTTCTGAAATTATTTCGGTTACTTAAGGTTTCTATGCGTACTACGTCATCATAGTAGCAAAGAATTTGTAAAAATTATATAAGTTATACAGAATTGTACTCTTCTCTTTTTAAAGTTATGGTCCGCACAATATATATCTATGCATAGCCCATAAGCGATCTAGTCTTATATATCTATGCGTACATTAATTGGTACCGGAAGTGTATCTTGTCAATTTAAACAAACAATTCAGTAAGGGGACTACTTTTTGAGAAAGGTCCATTGGTGTTTTAATACAACAGATAGCATTTTAAAATCATCAAACGTAAAAAATAAAAATTAAATCGTAAATTTTCCGACTATGAGAACAGCGAGCGCGTTCGTCGTATCTAATTTCGTAACTAAAGTGTTTTTAAAAGTCGATAAAATATACATGTAAAAAAAAAAAAAAGAAATTCTGCTAATTTCTATACAAATAAAGTTCTCAGATATCACATTATTTGATTTTTTAAAATAAATAGTACATTGATTTATTTTTGAATTATAAAATAAGAATATAATTTTTGACTTCAAGTAAAATAATCGAGCAATTTTTATATAATGTAATAAAAATCAATTTCCCATGACATGTTGGCCGAATGGTTATGCTACTTTAATTACTTTTTTTTCTGGCTACCCTGGTTCAATTCCTCGCGAGGACATTTTTTTAATAATGTTTCTTTTTTGTTGTTTTAATGAAAAATAACAACTAATTAGATCTCTGACAAAATTTTTTTTAATTGAAATAATTTATCCTTTATGTTGCTGCAAGGAAAAGAAACAACAAATAACTAGATTTTTAATTTCGTTCATAACTTAAAAAAATGAAATAAAGCTAAACAATAATCTATCTCTATGCAAAGGCTTTGCAGGGTACAGCTAGTATATATAGTATATATATATATATATATATATATATATATATATATATATATATTTATACTCTGTGTGTGTCATAATAATGCATCCTATGGCGTTTACTATTTACTTTAAAAGTAAGCACACAATAAAAGATAGCAATTCACACTACACTGACAATTAGTGACCGGACACTCCTACCCTAAACTTTGATTTTATTTTTACAAGACGTTCAAATAGACGAAATAATCGTCACTTGTTAAAGACACACCCTACATCCGCGGGTCGTAATCCTCCTGATGGTATTATCACTTTGACATATTAGTGAACTACCATTATTTATGTGCATGGTCATGCTTTAGTCTTTAGCCCAGGGGGTAGTCCACTATACTAGATTAAATTTTAGTCTTATTCCCTAGTGCATTGGTTTACAAACTTTTACACTTCGCGACTAACTGTGTATCTAGTTCAGCTTTCTCGTACCACCTGTAAAGAAAGATATTGTTGACATTCTGTATTAAGCTGTGATGAGTCGTAAGTTTTACAAGGGTGTTACTGGTCATTATTGATATAACAACTTTCTTTTACATACAATACTTCTACTGATAACTTAGACACTACATACTAGCTTACCTCTACTATGTAGACTACTTATAGAATAGCTACATTCGTTGATTCTTTTGTATGAATAACATTCAAATACACCCAATATGTTTAAAGAGTAAAAAATAAACTAAAACTCCCTTTGTGTTTTCGCAGAAACACAACGAGTCACGGGAAAAGAAAGGTGGGGGAAGACTGGGAGGGAGGAGGGTTGACAGGTGACGAGACTAGCAAAAACTCCTGCTGTTGAAGTCATGCGCTGACGTAAAAAAATGCTCTTTTGTCCCCGTTTTGTCTGTCTGTCTCTCTGTCTGTCTGTCTGTCTGTCCGTCATCACCCTAGATCTCAGCAACCATAAGTCCTAGACCCATGATGTATATATTATTTTGTAGGTCTTAGTCTGCCATGCGTACATCAAAAGTGCATTTCGCGATAGGACCTCTGAGGGCCGAAAAAGGGGGCGTATTAAGTACCGTTTTTTACAATATAAGCTATATTAACAAAGGAGCGCCCTATATCTCAGCAACCATAAGTCCTAGACCCATGATGTATATATCAATTTGTAGGTCTTGGCCTGTCAAGTGTACATCATAAGTCCATTTCGCGATCTGACCTCTCAGGGCCAAAATATAAGAGTTTCTTACGTACCGTTTTTGCTTATATTTTAAATATAAATAATAAAAGCTAATCAAAGGGGCGTAATCATTATTTATTTTTGTAATAGTTATTCAACATGATTACTTCCCTCTCTAAATTTATCAAAATCCATACGCGTGGAGCAATATTTATAGCTGTAACCCGGAAAAAAAAATACGGATTTCGTCCGGCGTAGCCACTGCTTACACGAAAATGCTCTAAAATGTCCTTTGTCCGAAACGGAAAAGACTTAAATTGCTTGTTTATACCCGCAGAGCTGCCAACTGTGATATTTTATTACCAGTTCTATATTATTTTGATCAATCGAAAAGTCTTTTTCGAGATTAGATGTAGAAATTTATTTTTTATATTTATTCAGATATAAATTTAGATTATTTACTCAATTCTTTTACAATTCTGGATAATTATAATACATATGCAAATAATGTTTTGTTGAAAAAGTTAGCAGGTAAAATATGATGTCGTCTTGCTGCCATTATCTCCGTAGGTAACACTATAAACATATTCATATATATATATATATATAAGTGTAACCCGAGTTCACATCGGCAACATCTTTGCTTTTATGTCCAATTATCATTCGATTCTATAAAAAATGCAAAATTAGTGATATTATTAGAATATATATTTGATGTTAATTTTGTTGAGCAACTTAAAATGCTATAAATGCACTCTTTTTTATTTGTTTTGTTCTGTTTTTCCTCTGCCTTTGTAGTTGTCCGAATGACTGTTGCCGCAGGCAACACAGGTTACATGAACGCCTCGCTCTAGAAGCCAATTTAGAGTCAACTCTATTCAAATCTGCTGATAGTAAGTGAATGGCTAGCTGTAAGTGATGATAATGAGTAGCTATGTGTGTTGATAGTAAGAAGCTATGGGTGTTGATAGTAAGATGCAATGTGTGTTGACAGTAAGAAGCTATGTATGATGATAGTAAGAAGCTATGTGTGTTGATTGTAAGAAGCTATGTTTGTTGATAGTAAGAAGCGCTGTGTGGATAATAAGTTTTGTGTGTGTACCTATAATGAGTTAATCTGTGGTTATTGATAGTAGTTAGCTATTTGTATGCAAATAGTAAGTAGTAATGTGTGTAGATAATGATTAGTTATGCGTTGATTGAAAATGAGTAGTAAATTTTGAGTAGCTATATGTGTGTTGATAGTGAGTAGTTATTTGTTTGTTTATATTGAGTGTGTGTTGATAATTAATATATATTTGTCTGTTGACAATGAGCAATTATGGGTGCAATTAGTGAGTACTTATCCGTGAATGGATAGTCAGTATTTATGTATGAGTGTAGATAGTAAGAAGTCATGTATGTAAATATTGACTAGTTATGTTTTAGCTGATAAAGAGTATTTATGTGTGTAGATAGTGAGTATTTATTTTTGTGTTGATAGTGAGTATTGTTGTATTAGTTTTTAGATCGTGAGTAGTTAAGTGTGTAATAGTATGTATCTATTTTTATGATAATGGATAGTTTGGTGAGAGGGTGGATGGTAAGCGGTTATGTGTGTGTAGATAGTGAGTAGATATGTGTATTTTGTAAAATAGTGGCTATTAGTGTGTTGATTGTTAGTAGTTATGCGTGTTGATAGTGAATAGTTTTGTTTTTGTTGATAGTGATAATGTTTGTGTGGATAGGAAGAAGTTTGTGTGATGATAGTGAATAGTTATGTATGTTGATACTTAATAGTTAGAAGCTTTATGAGTAAATATGTGTTTTATGTAATTCTGTGCGTGTGTTCGGATAAGGAGTAATTGTGTGTGTGGATAGTAAGTTGCTTTGTGTTTGTGGATAGTGAGTAGTTATATTTCTAGATAGTGAGTAGTTAAGTTTGCTGAAAGAGTTTGTTGAGTATTAGCAGTTATATGTATGTATACTGTGAGTAGATGTTTTACTAGTGAGCAGTTATGTGTGTTATGATAGAAATACATTTTTTATGTTTTTAAATAATGAGTATTTATGTTTATTGTGAGTAGTTAAGTTTGTGTTTATAGTGAGCAGTTATGTGTACGTGTGGATATGTGTGTGTTTAGATAATAAGTAGTTATGTGTGTTGATAGTGCGCAGATATGAGCAGATATTGAGTACTTATGTGTGTTGATAGTAAATAGCTATGTTTTTGTTGATAGTGTGTAGGTTTGTTTGTTTTAATAGTGAGTAGTAATGTGTGTTTGGATAGTGAGTATTTATGTGCGTAGATAAAAAGTAGCTATTTATTAGTTATTGAGTAGTTGTGCGTGTTGATAGTGAAATAGTTATGTGTTTTGATAGTTAGTAGTAATGTGTATTATAGTGAGTAGTTATATGTGTAAATAGTGTGTAGTTATGTTTGTTGATAGTGAGAAGCTTTGTGTGTAGATCGTATCTCTGTGTTTGTGGGTAGCTATGTGTATGTTGGGGATAGTAAATAGGTATGATTTTGTTTATAGCGTGAAGTTTTTGTATGTGTTAATAGTGAGTAGATTTATGCATATTATTTCATGAATGATTTGAAAGTTAGTAGTTTTGTATGTTGATAGTTAATTGCTATGTGTGTTGATATTGAGTAGTAGTTTGTGTTATGGTGAGTAGTCGTGTGTGTGAGTGTGTGTAGATAAAGAATAGTTATGTTTGTTGATAGTAGATTAATTTGTGTGGATAGCGAGAAGCTAATTATTTGATAGTGAGTATTTTGTTTGTTGATTGTCCGTACATATGTGTTTGATATGTGTGTTTGGAAAGTAAGTTGTTATGTGTGTGGGGCTAGTGAGTACTTTTGTGTATACATTGAGCAGTTATGTGTTTGTGAGAGTAGTTATTTGTGTTCATTGTGAGTACCTCTATTAGTTGATATTAAGAAGTTAGGTTTGTAAATTATTGATTAGTATGTGTGTTCATAGTAAGTAATTATGAGTTAGTGAGTAGTTATAAGAGTGTGGAAAGCGAGTTCCCATGTGTGTTAATAGTGTGTAGTTATGTGTGTTGATAGCGAGTAGCTATGCGTGTTTATGTGAGAAGTTGTGTGTTATTTGTGTGTGGATAGTGTGTGTTGATAGTGAAAGCTATGTCTTGTTTATAGTGAGTAGCTATATATATATATTTTAATGGTGAGTATCTAATGTATATGTTGATAGGGAGAAGCAATGTTTGTATAGTTAGTGAATACATTTGTGCATAGATAGTGAGTTATGTTTGATACATGTTTGATAGTGAGTAGATATGTTTGTGCTGTTTTTATTAGTTATGTGTTGGTTGATAGTTAGTAGTTATGTGTTGATTGATGTGTGTGTTGATAAAAGTAGTTTTGTGTTTTTAGTGAGTAGTTGTAGATATTGAGTAGTTTTGTGTATTGAGAGTGAATAGGTATGTGTATTGATAATAAGTAGTTATTTTGTGTTAATAGTGAGTCGTTATGTGTGTTGATAGTGATTAGTTAATTGTTTGATGATAGTGTTATGTGTTAATATATAGTTGTAAAATGTATAGATAATGAGTAGTTAACTGTTTTGAGTGTGACCTGTATCTGTGTTATTAGTATATGTTTATGGTTAAAAATATAGTGAGGACTTATTTGTAGATGCTAAGATTAGTTAAGTGTATGTTAATTTGATTATTATGTCTATTACGATATTAAAATTTCTATATTAATTAATATTGTTTTGTCGTGTCAGTTGATATTGAATAATCATGTTTAACAGAAAAAGAAACAAAAAAAAAAGAAAATAGACAGACACAGTACGAAAGAGATCAGTGTAAATAACAGAGAGAGAGAGAGAGAGAGAGAGAGAGAGAGAGAGAGAGAGAGAGAGAGAGAGAGAGAGAGAGAGAGAGAGAGAGAGAGAGAGAGAGAGAGAGAGAGAATGAGAGAGAGAATGCCTGATTATTTATAGCACAAAATATATAAGAGGATGAACTATCATTCCCCTTTAATGCTCTTTTATTGATTTTCACAAGAAATAGAGTGCTGGCTGGACAAGAATTGTATATTTATTTGATTCATATTACTATCCATGGTGCCAATTCTGTTTGGAAAGACAGAAGTAATAATGTGACACTTGAAACATTTGTAATGCTTATACAGCTCTACTTTTAGAAACTGATGTTGAAGAGCACACCATCACGTAATGACGTCAACGATTATAATTAGTTGTGTTTTAAATGAACGAATTCAAGACTTAAAATGAATAAACACAAGACAATTTTGATTTAAAACATTCTTTTTTTAATTTTTATGTATTTCAACAAAAACTTTTTTTATTCATTTTTTATAACAATAATTATTCTTTAAAAAGTCCCGATTTACGTTTATTTTTACTATGTTTCCCATATTTTTTCTTTAACAATTATACAGAAAATATTTTTTTTACATATCCAGATTATACTAAACAGTTGATAGATGTTGAAATGAGCCGGGGGATGGAGTTGAGTGAAGTTATTTTTTTTGTCAAAATTGTCATTTATTTTGCAACATGATCTCCTTAGAAATTAAAAAAAAAATTATACATCTGTAAATAATCGAATGATCTTGTGGTGCATTTTATTCTCCGATTAGTGTAACAAATTGAATAGCACACATACTTTTTAGAGTATTTAAGTCTAAAATTATAATGATGAAAGCTGGGATTTTGACGGTCCTCAGATTCGAAAACTCATCAACGATCGAAATTTTATTAATTTCATGGATCACCTTGATTCTTCATGGAACTTTTGTTTCAGTTGTCAGGAACTTCTTAGGTAATAACAAAGCAGAAATTACGAACAACTGGTGCAATATATGCTCGTTAACTTCAGAAACATTGAAGCAAATATGAGCATCAAGGTACATTACCTGCACAGTCATTTAGACAAATTTTCCAGGTAACCAGGGGACTTCAGTGAGGAACGAGGCGAGAGGTTCCATCCAGTGGCGTCACTAGGGTTGGTGTCGCCCGGTGCGGTAACTCATGGTGTCACCCTCTCATGACACCCCATAGACATACAGCATTCTTAGCAAAATTTATAAATAAATTTACAACGACAATAGAAGAATGAATAATTCAAGGTCGATTTTTTTATTCTTTAAAAAAAATTGTGATCTGTCAAAGATTTTGAGAAATAAAACTAAATAGAAAATATGTCACTTTTTTTTAAATGTTATTTTTACATTAAATTTTATGTCACATTAAATCTCAACTTTGAATTATTTTAAATTACAAAATATGAATATAGGCCTGTAACTAGATATTTTGCATTGGTGTCACCCCTTGTGAGGGTGTCACCCGGTGCGGACCGCAACCCCGTCACCCTCCTAGTGACGCCACTGGTTCCATCAGGATATGAGGGTGATGGAGGAAGATATCAAGGAAGATGGGACATACATATGATGGCTGACTACTGTTGGAGCCTCCAGCGCAATGGCCCCAACGACTCACACAAAAGGACGTCGAGCAAACAGCGATTTGCTAATGCATTACCATAGACAATAAACATATTAATTAATTAGACATAGTGTAGTTTTTTCAAATGAAAATGTTTTCTTCTATGACACATATATTTTTGAACAAATTTCTGCATGACTATTAACAGTTTATTATTTGTTATATACTATTTTAATTTATGCAATTCTTGACGATTTTCAAACACGGTGCATACATTATTTCATTAATTTTAATTATCTCGTAAATAGAGAAAATCTAGCAAAAACACTTACATATTCTAAATCAGCATAGTTGTATTTGTAAAAATGATTCAAATATCACTGGCAATGAAATCACTGTTTACCAGTGTATTTAACCTTTTTAAATGCAAGAATGAAATATATCTATACCAATATAAACTGTATCGGTTGGAAGTGACAAAGCTGAGATCAAATTTTTGCAAGTACTCTCTGAAACAAAACATTTGTTTAAATGTCTATTAAACTTGACCTTTTAAATATCTATTCTAAATGTTTACTTTTTCTATCTAAAATACTGCCGCAAACTGAGTCGCGGTCGTCTAGTTACTTGTGTGGGTGTGTGCTCACTTTTTTTTATGTCTCATATAAGTATTATAATGAACACATTCATTAAGTTTAGCAACATAATCAGTAACAAACTGTCTCAGAAAACGGATTTAATTACATTACTGTAAGAGACGAAATATTAAAATGAACAGTGTGTTTTATTTCTAAATTCACGATTTATACTTCAAGATGAGCTTTCTATAAAGCGTCGTATACAATCATTTAAAATCTCTCCCTTGTAGCAGTTTTATTTTGAAGATTTATTACTTGAATTTTGTAAATAATATACATAACATGGTGGCATTCTAACCACTTACTTCAGCCGATATGCGTCCTTCATCTGTTCCGTTAACGAAATGTTCATCTAATGATACCGTCAATACATTGATTAATGACGTTGTTGATTCAATAACTAAAAAACGAAAACATATTGGTAAATGTTCTATAAAACACACTTTCGTATTAAATTAACGTGCAACTCACTGGTTAACAATTATTAGGTTGTCGATTAATGACGTTACTATGTATGGTAGTGCCGTAGCGCGCTTAACTCGCGCCCGGGGCACAATACCTTTGCTAGCGCCCCCATTCTAAAAGTACATAATATTTTATTAAAATATACCATTTGGCGCCCCATTGTGAGTAACGCCCGGGTCATTATTTATTGCCCTTCCCCGTTACAACAAAGTTGCTGTGACCATTCCCAAAATACATATGTATTTTGGGAATAGTCACCTTTAAAGATGTTTACTCGACCTTATGGTACTTAAGGCGGCATTTTCATGGTAGCCCGAGTATCACAAACATGAATTATGACACTGGTGCCTATGACATTTGTAAAATAATGGTTAAATCCTCGCATGGTTTGATGGAATTCTCAAATTTATGTAAAAAAAAAATAATTTATACTGAGAGGCTACAGTTATCGAAGAGTATTTCTTTTGGCAGTTTCATATACCAGATACACGTAAATACATGTATTTTGTATTTTGACTTTATTTTAAAACTTATTTTAGTCAATTTAATTTTTATAAATATTTTTTGATCTAAGATTTTTTTTTAATTAAAGCGTTTTTTTTTTAACAATATTTTGTTGCCCTTTTTTGTGCTTGGATAAAAAAATTCTATAATGAATTAATTACTAGTAGAAAAGCGGGCTACAAAAGACATATGAAAAGGCAAAGTATGAAATAAACGACATAGTTAAGCTGAAATTAAATGTTTGTTGATTTTATTTCCATGAAAACAATATAGCATCATCAACAAAATGTCATAAAGTTCCTTGTTTACAACATATTTGATGCAGCAGGTGGAGCTGCTATTAAACAGTTCCATTCTTTATCGCCCCCCACCCCTAACGGAATGAATTTTTAAATTAAGCTGACCTGCATGCACGGGAGATTCCAACATTTCAATAATCTATTTTAGACCATTTGTTTTTAATAGTTTGTATTTACGGCTGGCTGTAGCATCAACAACATGTTACATGACCTTTAGTTGATGTCACCTCCAGCAACTTACAAACGGGTAGTCTATTTAAATACAGATAGAAAAACATTTGTAAAATTATTCTGACTAGCCTTAAAGCCTAACCATGATGCTAAACGAAATGAGTACTCAGCTATACTTGTGTTGTATATTATCAAGCCATTGTCAACTCAGCCAGGTAAAGGAATATTGTGCTAATATAAATGTAATGTACATAGAAAATAAACATTTTACGTTATTAATTAACAAAACATTATTAAACTGTCTTTTTTATTCTACTATTTTTCTTGCTTTTGATTTTTCAGTAAAATATTTTTTTGTTTGCAATTGTTCATTTACATTTGCAACTTTCATGTAGTAGGTTTATATCATTAACATAGCTTGTAATTACTACACATAGCCTCATCCATAGATGTGATACAGATATACAGAGAGTCTATAGATGTACTACAGATAGCCTACAGAAGTCTATAGATGTACTACAGATAGGCTACGCCGCTACAGAGAGTCTATAGATGACCTACTGATAGTTCACAGAGAGTCTATAGATTTTACTACAGATAACCTACAGATGACATGCTCAAACTCAAGCGACACCCAGGTGGATAGGTTAAACTTAATATCCAGATTTACATTTAAGCTCTTGTGATGTCGAAGAAAGCGTCGAGACGAGGCGCTGCGCACATCTGTTGCTAAAGCTTATATGCGACTTTTCTTTCATTTCGTTCTTGTTTTCTGAGGTGATGTTTTACAAGAAGTCGACTTAGCACAGAAGTACATGAAAACACCAGTATTACTGTTGACATGGTTGCAACCAAAATAAGGGCTCTCAAGGTCTTTGTGGAAGAGCATCGTACGAAAGGTTGTTGAAATGCCGTCCAGCAGGCACTTGCGAAATGTGAAGAACTTGATATCCCTACAGAGAATAGAATCATAAGGAAGAGAAGACTACCAGGAGAGTAGGAAAGAGATGCTGGATCATCATTGCAGCAGGAGACCAAAAGAGCAATGTTAGATTTCTGAACCATTTTCATATGGAGTTAGATACGAGAAATGAGGTGAATGAAACTTGGCAGACTTTCTGCCGTTCAGCCAGACCATATTATTTGTGCCAACGACGAAGAAAATACAGTTGTCTGTTACCAAGTTCACAACCGTGTATGATGAGCTGAAGAAGACCTTTGTCTAGAAATTCCACGTTTAAGGCAAAACGTACAAGCAGCCGAAATAAACTTGGTGGAAGCCAAGCACTGGACTGTACTGCAACTCCTACGGTTAATCATCAAGCGGGACTTTGTTGAATAACTGCCATATCTTACGCTGACTCTAAGATTCTTTCTGAAAATATTTGTTTATGTGGCATCTCCAAATATGAGCTTATAAAACATTACCTCCGGTCAACCATGAGCCAGTCGAAATTGTGAGATATGGCTGTTCTGTCCATTGAACGCGAGCTTACAAGATAAATAATTTGACGATGTGACGTTTACTAACTACGCCAATGCTGCTTTCTTTCCTCGTCAACCGTCTGTGTCTCTCTTTTTTCACTTTCGTTTAATAACCCATTCATTTGGTGCGCCAGCACAGGAATTCCCTCTGACAACTAGATTGATACTATTCTTAATTGTCTATCTATATAACTATCTATCAATCTATATGTCTGTCTATCTAAAATGTGTATGTCTATAATCTATTTATACATGTATTGCAATAGTAATCAGTATTATGGACATTTTATTTTCTCATTTGAATGAAGAAATCTTTTTCGTCCCCATCTCTCTCTCTCTCTCTCTCTCTCTCTCTCTCTCTCTCTCTCTCTCTCTCTCTCTCTCTCTCTCTCTCTCTCTCTCTCTTTATATATATGATTCAAATTTTAAAAAAAGGAACTTACGATGTGCATGAATTTCTTTTTTACATGCTCACAACAAAAATAATTTTCTGTCATATTTAATCCCATCAATATTTAACAAAACTATACAAAAATATTTATTATATCTCAATGTATATTTTTTACACATAATTTATTTTAAATAAATGACTCGAAAAATCAACGAAATCTTTTTTTAATATAACTTCAAAGATCCTAGAAGCTATTTTATCGTATTTAAGACAGCTAATGTTGATAGCTGTTGTAATTTACTCCAAGCGATCGACTCTCGAATATTTTAAGCACTTTGTAAAGAATTATGCCTACACATCCACTTCTATACATTGAGATGAATAACTATATGGGTACGACTCTAACCATGTTTATAGCCCTGCAAGAAGTCAATTTATTTTCAAGAAATAAAATAATTCGAAATTTCTAATTAATACAACTTTAAAGGTCAAGCTTAACAACTTTGTCACATTTTTGAGCTAAAAATGAAAGGTCTAAAACCTAGCGAACCCGACTGCACAAGAAGGCTGCAGATATTTAATATTTTTCATGAACAATTAAAATTAATGTGGTCCCGCCAGTCAGTATATCCATTAATCATTCACTGAAACTTGGGGCATTTTGGCTGTTCAATAATAGCCGAAAGAAAAGATCAAAGGCATGGGAAATACTTGATTAAAATTTTAACAGAGGGAAACAATATTTAAGCCCGAAATAGAACGTAGTTGGGGGGTGGGTGGGGAATGTTCGAAAGGATGCCAACCACATCACACAAAAAGCTTCCCCTTAGCTATTTTCTCTTGACACTTCTCAATTCGTTCAAAATAATGTAACAATTTTCGTGTTACACTTTAGTGCTATTGCTACCTTCTCTTGTTAACATGCTACCAGAATCTTATGCTATATTTTATTACTTCCCCTTGATTGCCTATAACTTGACAATAAGTCTGTAGGAATAAGGCTCTTTGTCATATTACACAGCCCAACAAAAAAAATTTTTGCGAGTTGCCAAGAATGTTTGAATGAATTTATAGCAATTCATGGGTGCTGATTTCAAAACTGCCACTGCTTTTGCTGAATTGGCTCTAGTTTCTGAGATATTGGACACCTTGAAAATATGATTGTACCCTTTGTGTAAAACAAATGCAATAAGTTTGGTGTCTGTTGTTTAATTTAACTATACCAAGTTATAACTTTGTTTAGTTTTCTCTTTTATAGCTGCTTTCTACAGACATCATGAGTTCATCACGAAGATGCTGCAAACATAATCCGAATGTATTCTGTTACATCTGTGGAGAATACATGATTGAAAGCAAAGAAATATAATCGAATTTGTGCAGCAGGCATATTTGGCTTATTTCGGTGTGAAGCTAGGAGACAAGACAAGTCTTGGGCTCCCATAAAATCTGCAAAAACTGTGTGGAGAGCCTACGGCAGTGGACAAATGGTGAGAAGAAAAGTCTAAGTTTCGGTGTACCAATGGTATGGCGAGAGCCGAAAGACCATTTTGGTGATTGTTATTTTTGTATTGTGAATGTTAAAGGCTTCAATCGCCACAAGAAATCTAAGTGAGATTATCCTGATCTTGAATCTGCAAGGAGACCAATTCCACATAGCAGTGAAGTTCCTATACCAGTGTTTAGTGGATTATTAGAGCTTTCACCATCAGACTCTGACGAGGGCAAGATCTGGAGTTTTTGGCAGGTGAAAAAGTGGAAGCGATTATGAAGGAAGTTCTTCAACACCTCAACCATTTAGTCAAGAACAATGACCTGATACGATACCTAAATATGCCCAAGCAAACATCTGAGCTTTAGCGTCCAGGCTCAATGAAAGAAATTTTCTCAAACAAAATTTTAAATTTCTTATCGGAAAGAGAAGAGTTTCTTCTTCCATATTTCAGCCAAGAGGAAGATCTTGTTTACTGTAATGACATCCCTGGACTTCTGCTCCAAATGGGACTACAAGACTACCATTCAAGACTGGCGTCTTTTTATAGACAGTTCCATCAGAAGCTTGAAATGTGTTCTGTTACACAATGGTAACCGTTACGCATCTCTTCTATTGCTCACTCAACAACACCTAAAGAAGAGTATGAGAATATCAAAACAGTATTGCAGAAAGTCTGTTATTATGAGCATCAGTGGTCAATTTGTGTTGATCTAAAAATGGTAAACTTCTTGCTTGGGTAGCAGTCAGGATACACAAAATACCCGTGCTTCATGTGCCTTTGGGATAGCAGGGCAAGGCAAGATCATTGGACAAGAGTGACATGGCCTGCAAGGGAAACCATGACTGTAGGTAAAGAAAATATCATCAACAAGCCACTGGTTGACAAAATAAGATCATTCTCCCACCGCTTCATATCAAATTAGGTTTAATGAAACAATTTGTTAAGGCTTTGGGATTTTTGACGGTCCTCAGATTCGAAAACTCATCAACGATCAAAATTTTACAGATTTCACGGATCACCTTGAAGCTTCTTCATGGAACAGTTTTGTTTCAGTTGTCAGGAACTTCTTAGGTAATAACAAAGCAGAGAATTACGAAAAACTGGTACAAGATATGCTCGCTAACTTCAGAAACAGTGGAGCAAATATAAGCATCAAGGTACATTACCTGCACAGTCATTTAGACAAATTTCCAGGTAACCTTGGGGACTTCAGTGAGGAACAAGGCGAGAGGTTTCCATCAGGATATGAGGGTGATGGAGGAGAGATATCAAGGAAGATGGGACATACATATGATGGCTGACTACTGTTGGAGCCTCCAGCGCAATTGCCCCAACGACACACACAAAGGAAGTCGAGCAAACAGCGATTTGCTAATGCATTACCATAGACAATTAACATATTAATTAATTAATTAGACATAATTAGTTTTTCAAATGAAAATGTTTTCTTCTATAACACTATTACACATATTTTTAAACAAATTTCTGCATGACTATTAACATTTTCACTACTATTTGTTAGTATACTATTTTACTTCATGCAATTCTTGACAATTTTCAAACACGGTGCATACATTATTTAATTAATTTTAATTATCTCGTAAAATAGAGCCAATCTAGCAAAAGCACTTACATATTCTAAATCAGCATGAGTTGACTTTGTATAAAATGATTCAAATATCACTGGCAATGAAATCACTGTTTACCAGTGTTATAGGTACCTACAACTCAATATTTCATTACCTCAGAAAAAATCAGCCCATTACAGCTCAAACTCATTTGACCATTACAGATCAAACTCAGTTGTTAAATTACAGATCAAACTATTTGGACCATTATAGCTCAAATACATTTTCCATTACAACTCAGTAGGGGCCAGCTAACCAAAATATTCAATGACGATATTAAATGTCTAACACTTAGATTTATTTAAAGACATATTCTAGATTACGCTTCTTAGATACAATATTTCAACTCTTACATTTCAAAGACATATTCTAATTATATGCTTCCTAGATACAATATTTCAACACTTATACAAATTTCAAAGACATCTTCTAATTAAAATTCATATATAAAATATTTCACATTTACATAAATCTCATTGTCACGCTTTTCTTGTTAATTTGTGTATTGCCTTAAAAAAGTAAAGATGGCTGGGCGTTGGCTAACCGAACAATGCATTCATATGGAGATTATAAAAACTGATGAATTCTACTTCATGGTGCTCTGATGACATTTTATACTAAAGTGAACTTGCCATTAAATATGGTTCGTTGAATAAGAGGAAGCAGAATGTCACATGGCACCTGATTTACGTTAGGTATTTAACATGTCCGTCTGGTGGCAGTCCATAACTAAAATTGAACTTCAGGACTGAAAATTTTGCACCTTTTAGCAAGAGCCAAAAATTAGGCATTACAAAGAGACAGGATGAGGCAAGAATTAAAATAGTTATACACTTTATATAAATATAATAAATATGTTTGGTAATTGACTTTGCAAGGGGTAGGGGGGGTTCATTTTTTAAAACACTAAAAGTATTAAATAAAAAAAACTTAGGCTTAATACAAAGGATTTTTTTTATGCAAATGTGCTTTTAAATAAAAACAAGCAAAAAATAAGCCTGACATACAGGAAGGTTAAGATCATTTTCATGTATAAAGAGGGAAATATGTTATGTTTAATAAATGTTACAAAAATAAATAATGATTATCACATTTGTTTAGCTTATAAACTATATATAATATAATTCCTTTAGGGACCATGAAGCAGCCTAGAAGGTCCTAAAGCAAAATGAACTTTTGATGTACACACGGGGCAAGACTACAAAATGATTTATACATCATATCTATATGTGTGTGTCATAATAATGCATCCTATGGCGTTTACTCCTATTTACTTTAAAAGTAAGCACACAATAAAAGATAGCAATTTCACACTACACCTGACAATTAGTGAACGGACACTCCCTACCTAAACTTTGATTTATATTTTTACAAGACGTTCAAATAGACGAAATAATCGTCACTTGTTAAGAGACACACCCTACATCCGCGAGGTCGTAATCCTCCCTGATGGTATTATCACTTTGACATATTAGTGAACTACCATTATTTATGCTGCATTGCCATGCTTTAGTCTTTAGCCCAGAGGGTGAGTCCACTATACTAGATTAAATTTTAGTCTTATTCCCTAGTGCTTTTACAAAACTTTACACTTCGCGACTAACTGTGTATCTAGTTCAGCTTTCTCGTACCACCTGTAAAGAAAGATATTGTTGACATTCTGTATTAAGCTGTGATGAGTCGTAAGTTTTACAAGGAGTGTTACTGGTCATTATTGATATAACAACTTTCTTTTACATACAATACTTCTACTGATAACTTAGACACTACATACTAGCTTACCTCTACTATGTAGACTACTTATAGAATAGCTACATTCGTTGATTCTTTTTATGAATAACATTCAAATACACCCAATATGTTTAAAGTAAAAAGAATACATTAAAACTCCCTTTGTGTTTTCGCAGAAACACAACGAGTCACGGGAAAAGAAAGGTGGGGGAAGACTGGGAGGGAGGAGGGTTGACAGGTACGAGACTAGCAAAAACTCCTGCTGTTGAAGTCATGCGCTGACGTAAAAAAATGCTCTTTTTGTCCCCGTTTTGTCTGTCTGTCTCTCTGTCTGTCTGTCTGTCTGTCCGTCATCACCCTAGATCTCAGCAACCATAAGTCCTAGACCCATGATGTATATATTATTTTGTAGGTCTTAGTCTGCCATGCGTACATCAAAAGTGCATTTCGCGATAGGACCTCTGAGGGCCGAAAAAGGGGGCGTATTAAGTACCGTTTTTTACAATATAAGCTATATTACAGCAACCATAAGTTTTAGACCCATGATGTATATATCAATTTGTAGGTCTTGGGCCTGCCAAGTGTACATCAAAGTCCATTTCGCGATCTGACCTCTCAGGGCCAAAATATAAGAGTTTCTTATGTACCGTTTTTGCTTATATTTTAAATATAAATAATAAAAAGCTAATCAAAGGGGCGTAATCATTATTTTTGTAATAGTTATTCAACATGATTACTTCCCTCTCTAAATTTATCAAAATCCATACGCGTGGAGCAATATTTATAGCTGTAACCCGGAAAAAAAAATACGGATCTCGTCCGGCGTAGCCACTGCGTACACGAAAATGCACTAAAATGTCCTTTGTCCGAAACGGAAAAGACTTAAATTGCTTGTTTATACCCGCAGAGCTGCCAACTGTGATATTTTATTACCAGTTCTATATGATTTTGATCAATCGAAAAGTCTTTTTCGAGATTAGATATAGAAATTTATTTTTTATATTCATTCAGATATAAATTTAGATTATTTACTCAATTCTTATACAATTCTGGATAATTATAATACATATGCAAATAATGTTTTGTTGAAAAAGTTAGCAGGTAAAAAATGATGTCGTCTTGCTGCCACTATTCCGTAGGTAACACTATACAACATATTCATGTGAGGTTTTTTCCCTTAGTTTAACCAATGAAAGGTAAACATATATATGGTTGATAAGTGTAACCCGAGTTCACATCGGCAACATCTTTGCTTTTATGTCCAATTATCATTCGATTATATAAAAAATGCAAAATTAGTGATATTATTAGAATATATATTTGATGTTAATTTTGTTGAGCAACTTAAAATGCTATAAATAGACTTATTTTTTATTTGTTTTGTTCTGTTTTTCCTCTGCCTTTGTAGTTGTCCGAATGACTGTTGCCGCAGGCAACACAGGTTACATGAACGCCTCGCTCTAGAAGCCAATTTAGGGTCAACTCTATTCAAATCTGCTGATAGTAAGTGAATGGCTAGCTGTAAGTGATGATAATGAGTAGCTATGTGTGTTGATAGTAAGAAGCCATGGGTGTTGATAGTATGAAGCTATGGGTGTTGATAGTAAGAAGCTATGTATGTTGATAGTAAGAAGCTATGTGTGTTGATTGTAAGAAGCTATGTTTGTTGATAGTAAGAAGCGCTGTGTGTGGATAATGATAAGTTTTGTGTGTGTACCTATAATGAGTTAATCTGTGGTTGTTGATAGTAGTTAGATATTTGTATGCAAAAAGTAAGTAGTAATGTGTGTAGATAATGACTAGTTGTGCGTTGATTGAAAATGAGTAGTAAATTTTGAGTAGCTATATGTGTGTTGATAGTGAGTAGTTATTTGTTTGTTTATATTGAGTGTGTGTTGATAATTAATATATATTTGTCAGTTGACAATGAGCAATTATGGGTGCAATTAGTGAGTACTTATCCGTGAATGGATAGTCAGTATTTATGTATGAGTGTAGATAGTAAGAAGTCATGTATGTAAATATTGACTAGTTATGTTTTAGCTGATAAAGAGTATTTATGTGTGTAGATAGTGAGTATTTA
This sequence comes from Bulinus truncatus, assembly GCA_021962125.1. Classification (NCBI taxonomy): domain Eukaryota; kingdom Metazoa; phylum Mollusca; class Gastropoda; family Planorbidae; genus Bulinus; species Bulinus truncatus. The sequence goes on along the minus strand of JAGDYQ010000016.1, from coordinate 4,601,931 downwards.
TTTTTGTGTTGATAGTGAGTATTGTTGTATTAGTTTTTAGAAAGTAAGTAGTTATGATTGTTGATCGTGAGTAGTTAAGTGTGTAATAGTATGTATCTATTTTTATGATAATGGATAGTTTGGTGAGAGGGTGGATGGTAAGCGGTTATGTGTGTGTAGATAGTGAGTAGATATGTGTATTTTGTAAAATAGTGGCTATTAGTGTGTTGATTGTTAGTAGTTATGCGTGTTAATAGTGAATAGTTTTGTTTTTGTTGATAGTGATAATGTTTGTGTGGATAGGAAGAAGTTTGTGTGATGATAGTGAATAGTTATGTATGTTGATACTTAATAGTTAGAAGCTTTATGAGTTTTTATGTGTTTTATGTAATTCTGTGCGTGTGTTCGGATAAGGAGTAATTGTGTGTGTGGATAGTAAGTTGCTTTGTGTTTGTGGATAGTGAGTAGTTATGTTTCTAGATAGTGAGTAGTTAAGTTTGCTGAGAGAGTTTGTTGAGTATTAGCAGTTATATGTATGTATACTGTGAGTAGATGTTTTACTAGTGAGCAGTTATGTGTGTTAAGATAGAAATACATTTTTTATGTTTTTAAGTAATGAGTATTTATGTTTATTGTAAGTGAGTAGTTATGTTTGTGTTTATAGTGAGCAGTTATGTGTACGTGTGGTTATGTGTGTGTTTAGATAATAAGTAGTTATGTTTGTTGATAGTGCGCAGATATGAGCAGATATTGAGTACTTATGTGTGTTTATAGTAAATAGCTATGTTTTTGTTGATAGTGTGTAGTTTTGTTTGTTTTAATAGTGAGTAGTAATGTGTGTTTGGATAGTGAGTATTTATGTGCGTAGTTAAAAGGAGCTATTTATTAGTTATTGAGTAGTTGTGCGTGTTGATAGTGAAATAGTTATGTGTTTTGATAGTTAGTAGTAATGTGTATTATAGTGAGTAGTTATATGTGTAAATAGTGTGTAGTTATGTTTTTTGATAGTGAGAAGCTTTGTGTGTAGATTGTATCTCTGTGTTTGTTGGTAGCTATGTGTATGTTGGGGATAGTAAATAGGTATGATTTTGTTTATAGCGTGAAGTTTTTGTATGTGTTAATAGTGAGTACATTTATACATATCATTTTATGAATGATTTGAAAGTTAGTAGTTTTGTATGTTGATAGTTAATTGCTATGTGTGTTGATATTGAGTAGTAGTTTGTGTTATGGTGAGTAGTCGTGTGTGTAGATAAAGAATAGTTATGTTTGTTGATAGTAGATTAATTTGTGTGGATAGCGAGAAGCTAATTATTTGATAGTGAGTATTTTGTTTGTTGATTGTCCGTACATATGTGTTTGATATGTGTGTTTGGAAAGTAAGATGTTATGTGTATGGGGCTAGTGAGTACTTTTGTGTATATATTGAGTAGTTATGTGTTTGTGAGAGTTCATTGTGAGTACCTCTATTAGTTGATATTAAGAAGTTAGGTTTGTAAATTCTTGATTAGTATGTGTGTTCATAGTAAGTAATTATGAGTTAGTGAGTAGTTATAAGAGTGTGGAAAGCGAATTCCCATGTGTGTTAATAGTGTGTAGTTATGTGTGTTGATAGTGAGTAGCTATACGTGTTTATGTGAGAAGTTGTGTGTTATTTGTGTGTGGATAGTGTGTGTTGATAGTGAAAGCTATGTCTTGTTTATAGTGAGTAGCTATATATATATATTTTAATGGTGAGTATCTAATGTATATGTTGATAGGGAGAAGCAATGTTTGTATAGTTAGTGAATACATTTGTGCATAGATAGTGAGTTATGTTTGATACATGTTTGATAGTGAGTAGATATGTTTGTGCTGTTTTTATTAGTTATGAATTGGTTGATAGTTAGTAGTTATGTGTTGATTGATGTGTGTGTTGATAAAAGTAGTTTTGTGTTTTTAGTGAGTAGTTGTAGATATTGAGTATTTTGTGTGTTGAGAGTGAATAGGTGTGTGTATTGATAATAAGTAGTTATTTTGTGTTAATAGTGAGTCGTTATGTGTGTTGATAGTGATTAGTTAATTGTTTGATGATAGTGTTATGTGTTAATATATAGTTGTAAAATGTATAGATAATGAGTAGTTAACTGTTTTGAGTGTGACCTGTATCTGTGTTATTAGTATATGTTTATGGTTAAAAAATATAGTGAGGACTTATTTGTAGATGCTAAGATTAGTTAAGTGTATGTTAATTTGATTTTTATGTCTATTACGATATTAAAATTTCTATATTAATTAATGTTGTTTTGTCGTGTCAGTTTATGTTGAATTATCATGTTTAACAGAAAAAGAAACAAAAAAAAAAAGAAAATAGACACAGTACGAAAGAGATCAGTGTAAATAACAGAGAGAGAGAGAGAGAGAGAGAGAGAGAGAGAGAGAGAGAGAGAATGATAGAGAGAATGAGAGAGGGAGATAGAGAGAGAGAGAGAGAGAATGAGAGTGAGAATGCCTGATTATTTATAGCACTAAATATATAAGAGGATGAACTATCATTCTCCTTTAATGCTCTTTTATTGATTTTCACAAGAAATAGAGTGCTGGCTGGACAAGAATTGTATATTTATTTGATTCATATCCATGGTGCCAATTTTGTTAGGAAAGACAGAAGTAATAATGTGACACTTGAAACATTTGTAATGCTTATACAGCTCTACTTTTAGAAACTGATGTTGAAGAGCACACCATCATGTAATGACGTCAACGATTATAATTAGTTGTGTTTTAAATGAACGAATTCAAGACTTAAAATGAATAAACACAAGACAATTTTGATTTAATACATTATTTTTTTTTAATTTTTATGTATTTCAACAAAAACTTTTTTTTATTCATTTTTTATAACATTAATTATACTTTAAAAAGTCCCGATTTACGTTTATTTTTACCATGTTGCCCATATTTTTTCTTTAAAAATTATACAGAAAATATTTTTTTTAAATATCCAGATTATACTAAACAGTTGATAGATGTTGAAATGAGCCGGGGGATGGAGTTGGGTGAAGTTTTTTTTTTTTTGTCAACATTGTAATTTATTTTGCAACATGATCTCCTTAGAAATAAAAAAAAAAAATTATACATCTGTACACAATAATCGAATGATCTTGTGGTGCATTTTATTCTCCGATTAGTGTAACAAATTGAATAGCACACATACTTTTAGAGTATTTAAGTCTAAAATTATAATAGCTGGGGTTCTATGTTGACAAATCATGCATTTTTGTGCTACAAACACCAAACCTGGCACAGATGTTCAGTTTTTTATGCTGAATAAAATGTGATACAGAGCCACAGCAAAATTTTGATCAGTTTCTATTTATAGTAACATTAAAAATGGCCGCTTAAAGAAATTCATGTAAGGTGACAAACTGATAATTTTTAAGCTACAAACACCAAACTTGGCACACATGTTCAGTTTATAATGCAAAACAAAATGTGATACAGAAAATGCACACGTTTGTTAAGTTTCTAATTTTAGTAACATAAAAATGGCTACAAAAGTAAATTTTGAGTATGAAGATAAATTGACCTTACATTTTTGAATCTGGTTCAATTAGTTCAATTTGTGTTAGATGCTTGAACTGGATGTTGTACTGAAAAGTCGGCTCCACAGACACAGCTGCAGAAAGCAGTGCATTTTAATCCGGCCTTGTTGCACTTACAACGCTTGGATCTGCATTCCTTTTTACAAGCACATTTCAACAGTTCACGACAAGTCATAGATGCTTGTGGCAAACAGTCCAAAAAGGCTGCCATTGTCTGTCCATAAACTGCCAACCACACTCACTTGGATCAGGAAGCACTGGTTGACATTCATGTGCCTGGCTCCAAATATGGCCTCCTTGCAGTGCTGAAACAAGGTCTCACTCGTTGGAGGAATGTTTTCAATTTGGCGGCCAGTCTTTGTAAACATGTATTTTATGGCACTGTTGACATCATGGCAGTTGCTACCTCTGTCATACAAAAGCGTCACAAAACGCTCCTGAACTGACATGTCATTAGCTGTTAGATGGAGCACAACACAGTTTTTGAAATGTGGCTGTAAATGGTCGCATTGGCTCCAGACCTCCCAAGCTGTCTTCTTTCCGATACCATTAAAACAGTTGACGATATCGCAACCGGTAAAACTGTGAAACAAAGGCAGACACTGGGCTCTGGCAACACCTAAAACTTTGATTATGTCATATGCTGCAATGTATCGTAAGTCTTTTCCTGTAACCATGGCAATCCATAATTCCAGGTGAGGGAGGCGAGTCATGGCAGCCACAGAAAGAACCACCACATCAGTGTCGACAGTGCAAATCAGAATCCTGCGGCAATGTTCAGCTGCATGGGCCAGGTGAAGCATCATCTGTGTGTCTGCTTCCTCGTGATTACATGGTGAAAGATTCGTGTGGTCAATGGGTTTATTGGAGATCACATCTGGACCTTGAGTGTTAATAATAAGCTTCTGTGATTGTACTGTAAGAAGATATCGTGCTAGGAATGCGAACAACTGGGTCTTGTTCGCATCCACCCGCAAGAAACTTCCCCACGGCGATGGTAATACGGTCTCTGGCGTCACACGCTTTCTCTTCTCTAGTCCTCGGCGCTCTCTTGGGAAAGCTTTTAAGCTGTCACTTCGATAACAGTCCCACACTACATCTAGACGATGGGAGACATTTTGCAGGGTCTGCATCACATAGGGGATAACCACCTGGTTTGCGTAGTCAGCAAATGTTCCTGCAGATCCTGGCCTCAACATATTGACAACAGCCGCCCCATCAAGGATAGTCATGTCAGTGACTGTTGGCACTGCTGATGAAGTTTGGAGAGGTTCCAAACACTCCAGCAACCCCGACTTGCTGGACACTCTCATTCGTCCTTCACAGGACAGTGATGGAGGAGCCGACTGATTTTCATATGAAAAAAAGTCTGTCAAGCCCCCATTTCTGGTTTGGCATGCTACATACAACCTCGAAAAGAGGTAACAGTCACTTTTCAGTGATGAAATCCTATACTGTGGTGCTGATCGCTTCTTTCTTTTTGCACCAGCGATCAAGATGAAATTGTTCCGTTTGATTGGAGCAGAAACTGGCTTGGTCATGTTAACAAGTCTTTCTTGCATAAATTCGTTGTATTGAGCTACACCAGTCTTGTGTATATTACTCAAGGTCTTGTGTACAGCAGCATCAACAATGTTGTTATCATGAAGAGTGACTAACTCTGCGCTTTTTTCAAGAAATGGGTTGCCAGTTTCCTGTATCACATCAATTAATCTACACACGTCAGCCTTGAAGTTTTCTTGGAATCCTTTGTCTTGTTCATGATGCTGGTCTGATTCTTTGCTGTGTTTTATTTCAAAAGATAACTCTAGGTCTTGAAGAACTCTGGAGACCTCTGGCCCTCCAATCATCCAGCGTCTCAATGCCGAGGAGTTTTCAGTGAGTCCCACTGCTCCTCCCCCACCTTTGAATGCCTTTGATGATGGCATTGTTTTGTTCATGTGCTTGGTCTAGTGCCATTTTTGAGAAGGGGCGAGATGTCTTTTGCACCAAGTCTTCGTAGCACATTGAACTACCACCTAATCTCATCTCTCTCTATTTCAAACACACACACTTGTAATTTTCATTAACTTTTTCTTAACATGTTTTACATTACCACTTTAACAGCTAGTAAGAATAGGATTAAGAGAATATAAATATAATACATGTAATAACAACAAACAATAATAATAAGTAACAATTATAATAATCTTAAATTATTTAATATTAAATAATATTTTTATTGTTATTATGAAGCAGGTAATTTAAACAGAAAACACATATAATGTAGGCCTATGTATAAATACACAAACACACTTGCGATTCAGTTTGTGCCGCACAGTACTCTCGCACTGAAGGCTTTATTTTAATTCTAAAAGTATGTGTACTCGGTAACCAATAAAATAATCAAATAGGACAAATCTTTTAGTTAATTTTGGTTTTTTCTATGTTTACTGCTTTAGAAAACGTGTTGCAATATTGGAGTTGTAAATAAATAAATTCCTACGCGTCTGCAAATAGTCCCTACGCTTCATGATAACGTACGTTAAAAATAGCAAAGATTTGTTTTGGCTCTGTTTCTAAATTTAAAATATTATTATTTGTGAACATATTTTAACTCATGTCATGTTTGTAGCTTGATGATGCACGATCTATATATAAAAATGCAACATAGAACCCTAGCTATGGACCTTTCTCACATGTATTCCTGCGCGTCAGCTGTCTTTGTGAAAAGATCATAATGGGCTTCCGGTCGCTTTGTGTTATTGATATTTATATACGTGATTAATTCTTAGCTCGATGAATTCTATTAATTCTCGATTATTTTTTCTTCATTTTCGTCTAATCTAAGATATAATGAGTTTAAATTTATTACCAAAATTTAATTTTTCTGACGTTGACAAGTTTTTAAAGTCACAAAATGTCCCGATATCAGATTATGTAGAGCCTTATGTAGGGTCATATGTAGAGACTTATGTAGGAACTTATGTAGTGACGTATGTGGAGACTAATATATGGACTTATGTAGTTATTTATATAGGGACTTATGTAGGGACATGTAGAGACTTATGTATGGTCATATGTAGAGACTTGTGTAGGGTCATATGTAGGGACATATGTAGAGACATATGTTATATAGGGACTTATGTAGTGTCATATGTAGGGACTTATGTAGGGTCATATGTAGGGACTTATGTAGGGTAATTTGTAGAGACTTATGTAGGTACTTATGTAGGGTCATATGTAGGGACTTATGTAGGGTCATATGTAGGGACTTATGTAGGGTCATATGTAAAAAAGTATATTTTTGGTTAGCATATATTGTGCGATAGATAGTAATTAAAAATCGGTAGTAAAAGGTTTGAAACTACTACCTCATTATGATGAGGTGATGGTCAATGATATTATTTTTTTAACCACTCTACTTTTTAGCTTCAACGTTTAAGATAATAATAATAAATAATTACACTGAAAAATATATTAAATTTTGATTATTTGATTTTCATGATTAAAATTAAAGAATAGCGACAACAGAAATTTATTATTCGCAAATTCGCGTACATTAATTGGTACCGGAAGTGTATCTTGTCCATTTAAACAAACAATTCAGTAAGGGGACTACTTTTTGAGAAAGGTGTATAATATATAATTTACTAATGTATATAAAATAACTCCATTGTAACTATTTTTAGCCAATTTTGAAACATGAATAAATTACATTTTGAAATTCCCAAATACGTGAAATGGACTTAGTAAGGCTGATTCGATCAAGCGAAACCATTCATTGTGTTAACCCTTGACAGCACATTTCTTAGATAAATTGTCTTATTATTCTAAATCTAACTGCATAGCATTATTTTTTTTTTAAAGATACAGTAGACTTTCAACTAGACAACCTTATGTTAGCAAGACTTCCCAAAACTACAAATGGCCATAGATCTTTACATTATAGTTAAATACCTAACATTAGTGTGTTGTGAGAGATTCAGAGGCGCAACTAGACCAAACTTTCAGGGGGGGGGGGCAAAAAAAAATCACTTATATTAAAAAATCACATTATTTATATATTCGTTTTTTATTTTAAACAAATTCTGGTCTAATCTTTTAATTTTTTTTTTTTTTATTTCGGAGGGGGCAAATGCCCCCAATGCCCCCCCTCCCCTAGTTGCGCCACTGGAAAGATTTCCAGATGTGTCACGAGATTTAGCAAAAATATTTAAAAATGCAAGGGTTCTGAGCTCTGCAATTATTATGAAATTAAGAAAATAAAGCAAAACCAATTTTTTTTTTAATAAATCAACAACGAAATCAGTAATTATGTGTGGTCAGGACGTTAGATTCGGTTGGCGTCTGTGTACGCCATTTTCTTCTTTCATTCTTTCTAGCAGTGTAGTTGGCTTGAAATTTTAATTGGGTAAGAGATTGAACTATTATTTTAAAGTAGGATAAGCCGGCATTTTAAGCAAGTTGAGATCATTTTATCTTAACTTGCTAAATATGCCGGCTTAATTGGTTTATCTGATAAATAATAATACAATTTTTAAAACGATTTAATTGTAAAAAAATAAGCATTTCTAAGAAATTGAGCAAAACTTGAAGCATTAATGTTGAGGTCTAACTCTATCAGGTTCATTCACCCCACGTTTCACCACCTTGTCAACCTCCCCTAGGACCTGCCACAAAGCGACACTATTAAAATTATAAAAGGAATATTTTTTTCAACATTCAAGTTTTGTTGGTTCTCGTTTAGAATTTTGAAGTAAGTTAATAATATTTTCATGCTTTTGATGCTTCTTAAATGTAGCCAGGGACAAGTTTTTAATAAAATCTTCTACTCAAAAAGAAAAAGTCCAGGGTGAAAGAAAAAGAAACAACCGAAAGTGCAGAATGTAACGAATATAGTTTCGTTTCAAACGGATCTGAAGAATCTCAAGTTCCTTTATGTTTGTTTCGAAACTCAACATTGTCGAACGAATCTGTGGTCCCCAAAAAACAGAAGCGACACTTTGAGAAAAATCATCCAGAGCAGAAAGACAAACCATCAGAATACCTCGAAAAAATTGCAGTTGAGAGAAAACAACAATCGGAAATGCTTCTCAGTTTAAAAAAAATCCTAAAAAAGGACTGATTGCTCTTATTAGCAAAGCGCAAAAAAGCTTACACCGATGCTGATACAATAATGGCACCAGCACTAGCTATTATAGTCGAAACTATGATTGGATCTCATGCAGCCGCTAAAAGGAAGAAAGTCCCTTTGTCAAATGATAAATTTCGAGAACAATCACTGAAATTTCATCAGATCTACAAGATCAAATTGGGCACTTCAAGTTGATGAATCCACGGACATCAGTGGACAAGCTCAGCTTCTTGCATTCATTCGCTTCATCAAAGACAGAAAATTTGTGAACGAATTCTTATTCTGCAGAAGTTTGACGCACTAAAAGGGTAGTGACATTTATAATATGGTTAACGAGAATATTTTGCTTTTCCACTTGAATTGGGAAAACTGCGTTGGCATTTGCATCGATGGTTGTCCTTCAATGCAAGGGAAAAAAAAGCACTGTCCTTCTGTTGGTCCCATCTTCTTTTTTATCGTTATCTTTTCCCCCTCTTATAGACTCGTCCACCTACACTGATTGCATCATTTTCCCGCCAAAACCGTAGGTCTATGCGTAGGTTGATTTCGCGCCAGATCGAAGATGAAGGTTATTGCGTGGGTGATCCGCGCCAAACCCAAGATGGTTATTGCGTGGGTGAATGACACTATTTCATCATTCATATTAATACATGCTTGACCTTACTAAAACCAGGTCACAAGCACTTAACATAGCAAAAAGGGAAATAACACAATAATCAAACAATGCGTAATCATAGGGATAGGACAGCCATTATAACTTATAATCATGTATAGGTCAGCGTGTTTATTCTGTTTTTATGTTTTACAGTGTTTTTTTTTTATCTAAGCATGTTTCCAATCTGTCTGTAAATGTTCTGTGCCAAACAAGGTGGTAATGTAGAATTGATAATGTCGAAGCATTTCGAATCAATTGCCTGAAATGTTTGACGCACTCGATGAATTAGCTTAAGAGACTAATGATGCGATAATGAAAAGCAGAAACACTGTATGAAGCATTGAAGCAGTACAAATTCTTAGTGTCCCTTATGGTACAAGTGCTCTTACAAGTCAATTTTCTGAGTAAAGAACTGCAAGGTAAAACACTGCATTGTAATGCACTGCAATGGATTCGTACAACAACTTATTGACTTGGCTAAGGAAACTGGGAGTTGATGGCTTTGTTCTGATTCTTGTTACAGCAAAGGAATTGGCTAAAACGTGGAAGTTGTTGCAATCTTTCCCGCCAAACGTCAAAGAAATGTCTGTATGATAAATCTGTGGAAAACTTCACACATGGAAATGGTGAAGATGACTACAGGATAAATGGCTTCAACAGAATTGTGCACACTGCAATTCAAGTAGTCTTATTTATTCGGACAATTGCTTAAACAGACCATTATATTCACATTCGCTATTATTTGTATGGATTTTCTATTAATGTTTTTTTTTTCTTTGACATGGCATGGTCTGCAATTTTTTAGTTATGCTATTATTATTTTGTTTTCATTTTATTTATAGTAAGTGTTAGTAATTTTATATGCTGCATATTCGAGTCATGGACTGTGTAATAACCTTTAGACCTTTAGATATTTTTAAAATAAATGAGCTCATTGAAAATGTTTGGGTCCATCCTTCTATGTTTGTCATTTCCCATTGCCTGCGGTCTCTAGGATGCCATTGTCGTCACACTATATAATTTGTAGTTAATATAGTTTCACTTTACCCAGTGCTGATTGTGCGATAGCGTCAGTTTATACCACAAAGCAGGCCCTACGAGAGGGGGGGGGGGTGCAGCCGGTGCGCCGCACCGGGGCCCATGAATTTTTAGGGGCTCATCATGAGCAGTAGATATAAATTAAAGTAAATATATTGGAGTCAATATAAAAATCACTATTTTGTTTCCTTTGTCGGCTATTTTGTAACACAGTTTACTGTAGGTTGAGTACTGCATCCAAATCTGATTTAGCTACACCTGAAGGCTGGCCAGCCAGTGCCAAGTGGCGAAAATTATGTATCAGGGTTCCCGAGCATGAAAAGAGTAATGGACATAAGGAATGCTATCTAGCTTGGCGTGAACTGGAAAGACGCCTGTCAATGGAAGAAGGTATTGAAAATCTACTAGAGGCATCTATTAGAGTGGTACAACATTTTGAAACGAATTTGTGATGTTACCCTTTTTTTTTAGGAGAACGTGGTCTTGATTTTCAAGGCTCTTCGCAACGCATTGGTGGAGATTTTTTAGGTTTGATAGAGTTGCTTTCCCTGGGACCCCATTTTAAGAGAACATATGTTAAAAGTAGAAGAGTCGCAGAAAAAGGGGGAAAGGCTGCAAGTACATTACCGCTCTAATGATTCTCAAAATGAATTTATTGCAGAATGCTCTGACCTTGTAAAGCAGTACATTTTAGGCAAAGTACTATGCAATAATCGTAGATTCTACACCAGATTCATCTCATGTTGAGCAAACAACATTTCTTTTGCGTTACATAGTTTGCCTTGAATCAGAATATGAAATAGCAGAACAATTTCTAAAATTTGATAATTGCAGTGAAAAAAAATGGATCGGAAATAGCGCAACTAATTACTGAAACATAGGAAAGTCATGCTGATTGTAGGGCTCAAGGTTATGATCATGCGGCAAACATGTCAGGCACATTCAAAAGAGCACAAGCGATAATCAAAGAACAATACCCTACCGCCATATTCTCTCCTTGTGGTTGCCACACACTTATGTGGTAATGATGCTGCTGAATGTATTCCAGAAGCAATCACATACTTTGGAACTTTACAAACAATATATAAATTATTCAGTTGCAAACCAAAAAGATGGGACATATTGTTAAAACGAATAGGCTGTTCGCTTCATTGCATATCTGGTACCAGATGGTCAGATCGAGTTGAAAACGTAAAACCGTTTGTAGCTCATCTTCCAGGGGTTAAGTTGGCCTTAGAAAACCTGCTAGAACTCAAAATCACTGCAAAAACTAGGAACTAAATCACTGGAGCTCTATGTTATGTCATTTCTTTTACCTGCATCATAATGTCAGTCATATGGTACAGAATATTAGTTCCCATTGATTTTTGTAACAAAACCATTCAAGCTAGTGGTGCAACTTTAGATGTAGAAGCTGCAAACATAGAAAGCTTACTTTCACAACTACAGGCATTGCGAGAGAGTTGGAAAGCAATGTGGACTGAATCTAAACTTTATGCATCCAGTCTTCAGATGGAAATAAAATTGTTTAGGAACTATACCAAGAAAAGAACACGTTTTCACGATGAGGGTGCACCTGATGAAAATTTAGATAAAATGAATAAATCAGATGAATCTATTGAGGAAGCACACTTTCGAAAGCATATATTTTATGTAATTTTGGATAATGTTATTGGAGGGCTTACAGTTCGTTTATCTCAGGTCTACCATGGGTCAGAATCGCCTGAACAACCTAGCTAGGCTCAGTATTGAGTCTGAAATTGCAAAGAATATAGACTTTGACACAGCGACTTTGTTTTAACAATATTTGTTTATAAATTTTATTTTATCATTTTATTCTTTTCTGTGTATTGTATATTTGTTTATGATATATTCTAGTAATTGAACAGCTGCATTAATCATTTATAATTACATAATTTAAACCTTTTTCAAGTTTTTTTATTTGACTTAAAATAATATGTAATAATTTTAATTATTAAAGTTTCAACTTCTTTACATACACGTTCTAAACTAATAAAACTGTGAAAGCTGAGCTGCCAAAACTAATTTTTGCTTTATATTGAAAAGAGGGATCTCAAAAGAATCTTGCACCGGCACATTTTACTCCTCTCCAGGGCACTGCCACAAAGTAAAATGAAGTAAACAAGTAAGTAGTATTTAAGGCAAGGGTAACTATCCCCCCCCCATATAACTATGTGGTATATTCTGAAACCCATAGGAACCGGGCTAACATTTATTTGTAATCAAATAAAAGATGAACACATGGTCAGAAGTGTAAAATTTTGCAAAAAAAAAACTTTAAATAATCTTAAAAATCATTAATTTCATTTTTTTTTCTATTTTTCAGAAATTTTGATATGTAGTTTGTTAATTAGTTCTTAAATCTTTCTACTAAATTTTTGACCTATTATGGATTAATTAAAAGGCTGAAAGATTGAACACTTGTATTTATCGTTGATATTACACTGAGTTTATATTTACGCAGCGAATAACTTTTTTTTTTATTACTGACCAAATGGCGGTGGGTGGGTGGGTAGGGTGGCCCGAACAATTGCAAATCAATATGCGTGAAAATTAAGATTTTTGTATTAGAAAATGAATTCGTACTTGTATTTTTTCATTCTTTACTAATTACGATCAAATTAACTTTACGAGAATTGCGTGTAGCAAAGTCTTACAGCATATCATCAAAATTCTGTTTCCTATATAGATCACGCTCAATAGCAAGGATTGTCAAATTGTTCGATCTATCTTCGTGAATTGTTGACCTCGAGTAATTCTTGATTAGTTTAAGGCGCGAGAAGCTTCTTTCAACAGATGCCACAGTTACTGTATTGTTAAAAATTGGGCTGCTGATTAAACTGCAATATCCGCGATTATCATGTATAAAAAATTACGATTTTTTTAACGCAACAACCAAGTGCTTAAATTTGACCTAAATTATGAAGGCTCAGAGTAGCGCAAAATCGATATATACAATTTGAAGTTAGAATCCGTTCATTTACTAGTAGTTCTTCCAACCCCCCCCCCACCCCAGCTGGATGCAAGCTGCATTCACACCCCCACTTCCACACAGTCTTTTTCTATCAGAACCAGCAACAAATACAATCTTGTTCTTCAAACTGAACGAGAGTGGCAGAAATTGCGCTCAATACAGAAGGTCCTCTATACATGCCGATATGCTACAGAATTATTGGATGGAGATTGATATGTTTTATGCTCAATGATTCTAAAATTGAGTCACCTTGAAATCAAACTAGCAATATCTGATGAAGACACAGTCAGCATTTTACGTTTCACAAATTCGTTTCTGAGTGATCTTGAGCGACGCAAACTGAACATAAACATATCGCACTGAAAATGGCTACTGCTCTGGACCCTGGTTTCAAAAATCTGAGATGCTTGTATAAGGATAAAGAGAAGAACTTTGGTAACGGTTTGAAATAATTGTAAAAAAATCTGGATTTGGTGATGATTATACAAACATCAGAACAACCACGAAAGAAAGCACAAATGCAGGAACTATAATAAGATTCAGAAGATGAGCCATTGATGCCTCACTCCACACCAACAAATTGTTGACAAAAACAGACTGAGGCAACAAATTGAAAATGACTTGGATCCATTTAAGTGGTGGAAGTTACATGAGGACCAATACACTTTTTTCTAAGTTAGAGAAAAAATATTACTTTTCTTGTGAACGTCTCTTTTCTGTTTCTGGCTGTGTTGATAACAAGATGATTCGCTAACATTAGGCTACAAAGTGGGTCAAGAGAACACATTCAACGCTGAAGTGTAGACAATAAAATGTTAGATATTGTGAAATCTTTTGTTTTGATATCTTTGTGCTGCTGTTTAGGGGAAAATACAATACAAAAAGGTTAAAATATACTTACTTATTTATTTATTTAAAAAAAAATACATATTATTTTGCAAAACGTTACTACAAAACATATTAAGGTGTTTTTAGAATAACAGAAAAAAAAAATTCCATCATTTAAAAGCTATAAAATTTATATAAATAAAAACAAAATACTGATGAAATAAATATTAGTTTGCACTCTCAACACAATAAGGTTGAAATATACTTACTTATTTATTGTTTCGCAGTGGCTACGGTACCATCAAGCACCATTATATTAGGGTTAGGAATATGGCTGGTGCAAATATTTTTTTTCAGGTACCAGCAATTATATTAGGGTTAGGAATAGGGTTAGGGATCGGGTTAGGGTTAGGGATAAGGTTAGGGTTAGGGTGTGGAACAATATCTATTGCTGGTACCCGGAAAAAAAATACGGAGTCCCGCTTGATGGTACCGTAGCCACTGCGTTATTGTCTAACGTAACAGAAAACTACTTCCCGTGGCTTTTACAAAAGAATACTCTCTAAAGTTAAGAGAACAATTATACGATACCGTTTGATAAATAAACAAGCAATTAAGCCTGTTCCATTCTGGACACAGGACTGTTAGCGCATTTTCGTGTTATGTATCAGTACGTTTGTTAGCTTTCAGTAAATATTTGTAAATTTTGGAAATGTTTATAAATTCAATTGTGTAATGCATATATTTGTAAAAAAAAATTATAAAGACGTTTCTTTATATTTGAAAAAAAATTATTGTCTCTTAAATCTAACTACAAGTGGTTTGTGGTTACTGAAATAGGACTCATAATTGAAAACATTCGAAATTATAGTCATTTAATCGTCCGAAAACTCCGTCAATTGTTGCATAGCTCTGATACTTTCAATTAAACTCAGAACACAAGCTTACTATTTCATTTGATGAGTTTCTTAATAAATCTTGGTGAAACTACGTGCTGCAGTATTTCGCACCAAATGAACGGGTTATTGAACGTACAAGGTGTATATATAATATATAAGCCCCTTAGGAGCCCTGAAGCCCGGCCCTCAGAGGTTCTATCGCAAAATGAACTTTTGATGTACACAAGACCTACAAAATGATATATACATCATGGGTCTAGGACTTATAGTTGCTGAGATATAGCGCTCCTTTATTAATATAGCTTATATAGTAAAAAACGGTACTAAGGCCCCTTTTACGGCCCTGAGAGGTCAGATTGCGAAATGGAAAAAAGTCATTTCTTGGCAGGCCAAGACCTACAAAATGATATATACATCGTGGGTCTAGGACTTATGGTTGTTGAGATCTAGGGTGATGACGGACAGACAGACAGACAAAACGGGGACAATAGAGCATTTTTTTTTCGAAAATGCTCTAAAAATATACTGTCGAAATAATAGTTTACAAACTAAAGTCTATATCAAATATATATGCAAACACGCCCCATAATTTTCTGCAATTTTGTGTGTAAATTTTAAGGCAATTGGTGAAGAACTTTCGGAGTTAGGAAATAAAGCGTGCATCCTCTTTCCATTTATATATATATATATATATATATATATATATATATATATATATATATATCGAGAGAGAGAGAGAGAGAGAGAGAGAGGGAGGGAGGGAGGGAGGAAGGGGGAGAGAGGGAGGGAAGGAGGGGGAGAGAGAGGGGAAGAGAGAGAGGGAGGGAGAGAAAGGGAGAGTGGGAGAGAGAAGGAGGGGGGAGAGAAAGGGAGAGAGGTAGGGAGGGAAAGGGAGGGAGGCAGAGAGAGGGGGAGGGAGGTAGAGGGAGGAAGAGAATGAGGGAGAGAGGGAGGCTGCGAGAGAGAGGGGGAGAGAGGGGCGGAGAGAGAGAGGGGGTAGGGAGAAAACAGAATGTAAACAGAAAACCTTATTTTAAACCGCTCTGAACGGACGGAGAAGAAAGGGAGGGAGGGATGGAGAGAGAAAGGGAGGGAGAGAAAGGGAGGGAGGAAGAGAGGGGTTATGAAGGGAGAGAAGGGGAGGGAAATCTTTTTGTGCACACTCCAAATGGAACTGCCAAAAATGTTGTCTATCACATTGCTTTAAGATAAATGTACCCTTTTATTGCATGCAGATAAACCCTTTTTTTACGCGTCTTATTTTGTTGACCTCATAGTCCTCCTTAAATAGCGTACAGCATGCATGATTAAAACATTATGCTTCGGAAGCACCAACCCCTAGGTGTCTCATTCCATTGCTTGTCCTTTGTAAAATTCAAATGTCGATAACGAATTTGCTGCAGACGAATTCTTCTTATTTTTGATGTCTAAAAACAAATAAAGCTCACTCTTTGAAGTAACCAGAGCCCTATCCGTGAAACGAATAACTCAAGACAAACCAGTTAAATAGCAAAGAAAAATCCAATTAGAAAAAAGGATTGAATACTAAAGCAGCACCCAGAATTGAATTTATCGTACGCTCCAAATCAACAAATTCACAAAGCGCTAAAACTGCTAAATAATACTTTCTGCGCTAGGTTGAACCCTCTCACAACCCCAATTGAAAACACTCTATAGGTAAGGGGGAGCGAGACAAAATTAACTAAAAAATCTGTAAACAATTAAGTCAAAAAAAAAACAAGTTGTTGGAAGGTACCAGAGTGACCATAAAATCTGCACATGATAGGTCAAAGTTCTACTTTGCATACTATGTATTCCCACCGAAGATTTCACCCTGTTATTTTAATTGATTGTTTATTAAAAAAAATAATGACTGTAATTAAATTGACTAGTAACAATTTTGGCGCTTCTTGTCCGGTTTCAATTCGATATTTCTCTTTTAAAAATCTACAGTTTTAAATGGTTTCAGTAGTTTTTATTATAAAACGTAAAAGTCCCAAATATTAAACAGTAACTATAACATAATATCATTCAAATTATAGTTTTTTTTATTTAAAAAATTTTAAGTGTACACATTTCTGTATAGTTTCTGAGAGTTACAGTATAATGGGTCCCCTTTTTCATGCTTGGGACTTTTTTAAATGGGGCATAGATTTTTACTATATATCCTATGTAGTTTATTTTCTAACCTTTCTGCCAATTTGGGGCCCCATAACTTTTAGAACCCTTATTGGAAAAATTAAAACGCACTTAGCCAAAAGATGTTATCCATTTCTGTATAGTTTCTGATAGTTACAGTATAATGGGCCCTCTTTTTCATGCTTGGGCCTTTTTAAATGGGGCATAGTTTTTTTACTATATAACCTATGTAGTTTATTTTCTAACTTTTCTGCCACTTTGGGGCCCCATAACTTTTAGAACCCTTATTGGAAAAATTTAAAAGCACTATGCCAAAATAGGGGGCCCATTTTTATATAGTTTCTGAGAGTCACACTATCATGGCTTCCCTTGTTCAAGCCTGGGTTCATTTTGAAATGGGGTATAGTTTTTTACTATATATCATCTACAATTTATTCTCTAACTTTTATTCTTCTTTGGGGCCCCATAACTCTTACAATCCTTATTGGAAAAATTAAAAGGCACTTTGCCTAAAGAGGGTCCATTGATTTATAGTGTTTTTCAGTTTAACGCTGTCCTGTTATTTTCTGAATGTAAGGCATCTTACATAAATGAACAGTTGTATTTTTATAACACTCTTTGTAATAATTAAATAAATCGATAAATTGAATGTATGTTTTCATGCATTGTTTAATTTATTCATTTTGCGTATTAATGTTGAGTTAATTAACAAAAAGTAGATCGTTATTTCAAATGTTTTATTGAGTTTAATTTTTGCAGAATAAAATAGTATTTCCTTATAGTTTTATTTATTTAGTTTGGTTATATTTACTCCGTAAGTGTAAGTACAAGTTTGAGTAAAAAAAATGTAAAATTAGTTAACTTAAATATCTATTATTCCAGCTAAAAATCCTATTTTTTATAAAACTCCATAGCAACGGGAGGGAGTTGTCTTTTTAAAAAAAATATTTCTCGCTAAATACTCAATTTATTGTAGCGAAAATAACTGATTACTACGCAAAAATGAACATTCTTTTAATAACAGTCAAAAAAATTTCCTTTAAAAACATTTTATACTTCGACTTTAGCTCTAAATGGCTCTGTCCCCCTCATCCACTGGTCTTCCAAATATAATTCTGCACTTGGGATATCCTCTATGACGTCATTTTACGTCACTGGGTCACCCCGGGTGAATCCATGATAAGGAAGTCGGTTGCGCATGTGACGAACAAAATGGCGGTGTTTTTTTTTATATATAGTAGGATTTTAACCCTGTCAAAACCGTGTTAATAGTTCCTATTAAAGAAGACAGTAAGACAAAATTAGAAAATATTATTGCACAAGTACATTAAATAATGATTTACTCACCCGATGGTACATTTTTTTTATTAATTTAGATATATACTGCTTATTGTGTGAATGAAAGGTCATGTTATAAACGCTTGCATCCTGCATACCTAAATGGTCAGGCTATAAACGCTTGCATCCGTATTGCTAGGAAGATCAGGCTATGAACGCTTGCATTCTTTTGTATGAATGTTGAAGCAAACACAACAGGGTGAGGGCAAGGCCCGTGGGGCAACATACTAAGGGAGGTCTGCACTTTGTCCAGGTTCCATTGTGACGATCGAGACCCGTACACCTGTGCTTCACATTGTGTGAATTAGTTTATTGAAATCAAGGACACTCCCCTATTTTCTCACCACTCCCACCCCCTCGTGTTGCATCATCGACTCAGAGGGAGTTAACAAAGGCTTTGTTTCCCTCTTATCATTGGGAAGGGTTTAAAGTGCACAGGGGAAGGTAATCCATGCCTTGTTATTATATTCACACGGGAGATGGGTGTCCCTTTATCTCCCCTTTATCTTAAAGGTTGGAACTGTCCATGAGTGAAGGCACGAGTGATATGCGTGACCTACACGGCTCGCTGACCATTGGTCAGCAAAGTCTCGCCACGCATGAACCACGAGAGTTGATTGCGAGGCTGGGGTTTTCAGTCAAGGCAGGCAGCCAGTCAGCATTAGCTAGTCGGAGAGACAAGTCGACTCGAGCTGTGGGGTGTGGGGTCCCAGGCTGTTAGCGTGGCAGGACTTAGATGTCCGACCACCTCAGTCCTGAGTTATTGTCAGAACTACCCCACCCCAGGTAACCATTCTATCATTCTATTATGTTGATTACTGTCCTTTTTAGGGCACTCTGATGTGTATTCTTTTTCTAATGTAAATAAATACTTGTTGTATTACATTTGAGTTTGTGCCCAATTTCTTGATATGTTGTGCGTCCTGTAAAACCACGTGACTAGGTGTCACGGGTTGTGACTAATATGTCGAAACCATTCCTTTTATTCCAACCCTTGACTTAATAGTATTAATAACATTAATACGTTTATTATACAATGTATAGTAGTATACGTTCCCACCACCCTTTTTACCCCACCAGCGTAATTGCGTCATATCGAAGGTGGCATTTCTTGGCATTCGACCGAGTGTCCGAGTCGTGTCCAGGCAACATTCGACTGAGTGATCTCCGAGGAGAGAGAGAGTCGATTGATGTGTCTCTGATTGAGAGAGAGAGAAATAGAGAGAGAGAAACCGCCCTACACTTATTCATTTTATATTGGATTATTTTGCTGCAGTTGGATTATCTTTGCTTATGATATAAGTCACCAGATCACTGTTACGGACTGGTGCCTTTGTATGAATAAAATATATCTGGTGGTTGTACACACGACTTGTGGAATTGATCATCGTCACTTGTTTTACGTTTAATTGCTGATGAGACTGTGTGTGTGGCAGAAACACAAATATAAATACGGGTCATCACTAAGTCAGCCCTCATACTTCTATATACAAGCCAAGGGCACCATCATAGGGGTCCTCAACACTGGGACAAATTTAAATTCTGGCCAGAACTCAGTAGGTTATCATGCCTTTAGACAACGACCACAGGGACCCCAAAGGGGCCCTTGATATTCCGGGGGCTAGTCCGGGATCTTCACCATTTTCTGAGTAATCAGACGGGGCCAATCACCTTACTGAGTTCACGGCCATGGGGGCTCACCCAGCCAGCCAGTTTCCAGGACGGCACAGCCAACAGTGGGTGACACGCTAAGTCACCAAGTTGAAAAGGTGACTCGATGAGTCACTGAGTCCGATGTGATTCGCATAATCACAAATGTAGCCCCACTGGTGATAGGAAAATTCACCACGTGTCGAAAATGGATGACACGCTGTCATCAAGTTGAAAGGTGACTCGATGAGTTCCTGAGTCCGATGTGATTCGCATAATCACAGGTGTAGCCCCACTGGTGATGGGCTAAAAATCACCACGTGACGAAAATGGTAAACGATGGCGGTACGCTTTACCGTCTACAACAAGTCGTACGTCTTCCCTCAACCAGAAGCACTCAACCAGAAGAGAAAGGAACCTCCACCAACCGAAGTCAGACAAGAGTTTCAAATTCATGAAATATTTTTTTTATATAGACTCTTAGTTTAAGTTGTGTGCTGAGAATGTGATTCTGTGTTGTTTTTCATTCATAAACTGGAGGACTGGAAGCGTCGAGGTAGTGCAATTATTTTTTTTTAGTCTTTTCTTACTGACCCTTGTGAGCTGCCTAAATATTTTTTTTGAGTAACGTATTTCCTTTTCTTAAATTAACTCATTTGAGTTTTAGTGTACGCCATTTTAACGTGCGGTAAAAATCAAAGTTTGAATTGGTTTAAATATGATACGCATTTAATATGCTCGTTATAAGTTTTTTTTAGTTACACGTGGTTAAATGCTAATGGCGTCATGAACCATACACTGATTTTTAATTATAGATCAACAATCTTAGGGTTGTGTAAAATATTTCTTGCACGTGTTAAAAGGGATATAGTTATTTTAGTCGGGAAAGAGTACGGATTGGGGTTCAAATAAAGAAGGGGTCGGGGGCCTAAGAGTTTGTCAGTGGGGCCACGTTAGTACCATTTAAAGATAATGGGAGGGCCGATGGCGGTTTAATATGTTGTAAGGTTGCGGTAAGGTACCGGCCATGCAGTTTTAATGGTGCAAGGCGTCTCGCTGCCCTGTATATGCGGAAGTGTATTTTGATTGTGTAAGGCACCATTTTGTTGTTGGTCCATGCCCGGTTCATTGTAACCGTTGGACGGTGATGTATTTTGAATGTGTAAGGCACCATTTTGTTGTTGGGCCATACCTGGTTCATTGTAACCGGTGGACGTTAATGTATGTTGATTGTGTGGTGCACAATTTTGTTGTGGGTCCATGCCTGGTTCCTGGTAACCGATGGACGTTAATGCATTTTGATTTTTAGGTGAATGCATTTTGTTTGTGTGGGGGTTGAGTCAATATAGCCTTTTAGCGGGGTCGGACGTCGGGTGTGTCGTTTGTTGTTAGTGGGCTACGTGAGAACCATTCGTAGATAATGGGAGGGCCCATGGGAATCTAAAATGATTTAAAGGATGCGGTAAGATACCGTTCAAGTAGTAGTTTAGGGCGCAGGGCATCTCGCTACCATGCACATGCAGCAGGACATGGGTCCTTGGGGCGCCGATTAGTTGTTCATGCTATATTCCAGAGAATCGGTTGACGCTAATAGACTTTAGATTTTGATTGGATGTTCATGCTTTTCATTCATTATATTTTTTTTTCTTTTACTTTGGTTGGCGCATTCATTTTGATTTTCAGTACTTTTATTTGGTGGAATACTTTCCTTTTGACTTTCTGTACAGTCATTTTTATTTAGTGTACACTCATTCTGATTTTGTGTACATTCCTTCTGATTTTATGTACATTTATGTGATTATTATTGTGTGTGAGGGCCAAGTCATTGTCGCCTATTAGCAGGCGGGACTTCGGGTGCCTAAATTTGTTGTCAGGGGCGCCACATTAGAACCATTCATAGATTGGGTGGGCCCATGACTATATGTAGTTGTTGCCATGCCACGTACCTCATGGTACATGTCCCTTTAGATAGTTAAGGTCCATCTTTGGTAACGCGAGGTTTGAGATGAAGGGAAGTAAGGTTGTATGGATGCGCGGCATACTCATTCCTTGTGAACGCTAAGAGGTCGTGCGCTACGGGCAGGCGGGCCTTATATGGATTAGGCGGACACCGGGCTGGATGCATGTAGTCATTCTGACGGGTCCCTTAAGTAAATGAGTGGCTGGCTCAACTAATCGATCATCCTTGAGGGGTTGATATGTATGAGACCAGGGGTCTGTTGTACGACGTAGAAAGGTCGGTACATACTGTTTTCGGGAGTGTTTTGCTAGAGGCGATTCGGTGGTTGCCATTCGTTCTGTCATATTGGGCAATTTGTTGTACAATAAGGGCAGCGCAATCATTACTTGGGCTGTTAAAGATCGTGGAACCGAGGCCATTCGAAACTTAGATTAGGTGGACGCCGGGCTGGATGCTTGCAGTCATTCTGACGGGTCCCTTAAGTAATGAGTTGCTGGTCCTAGTTTTTTACTTGTTCAGAACTAGGAAAGTCCGTGTAAGTCCAAACCTGAGGTGTCAACAGTTGTCTTATCTTGACAGGTCGCGAATTGTCGTTCTTGGCCGGATTACGCCGTAGGGCATAGTGTAGATTTGGTGTTAGCCGTATCTGCAGGATAGGCCGAATATACTTAAAAATTACAACATTTAGAAATGGAGGTTATGTATATTTGGCAGACACTCACAGGCTAGAGAGGAAGAGGCCAGTTAGATGGCCACCAAGATGGAGTGAATGGGGTATGACAGATTATGTGATTAACTTTTTTGATACTTTATGATGACTACATGCATGTTTACATTTTGCATTTGTAACATTGATGTTTTATTTTTTGGCCCTTTTAGGTGCCTCGGATGGGCGTGGGATGTAAATTAGATATTGTGTCTAGATTAAAGTAACCCGACATAATTTAAGTTGGTAGGTGGGCTTTATAACACCCAATACTATTCCATTTCCATGGGTTACTCGCCCCTTGATTTCATCTTCAGGGGGGGGGGGGGCTAATGTCACATTCTGTGAGTTAGTTTATTGAAATCAAGGACACTCCCCTCTTTTCTCACCCCCCCCCTTTCGTGTTGCGTCATCGACTCAGAGGGAGTTAACAAAGGCTTTGTTTCCCTGTTATCACCAGCGTCACCTGGGAAGGGGTTAAAGTGCACAGGGGAAGGTAATCCATGCCTTTTATTATATTCACGCGGGTGTCCCTTTATCTCCCCTTTATCTTGAAGGTTGGAACTGTCCACGAGTGAAGGTACGAGTGATGTGCGTGACCTACACGGCTCGCAGACCATTGGTCAGCAAAGTCTCGCCACGCATGAACCACGAGAATCGATTGCGAGGCTGGGGTTTTCAGTCAATGCGGGCAGCCAGTCAGCGTTAGCTAGTCGGAGAGACCCATGCTGTTAGCGTGGCAGGACTAAGATGTCCGACTACCTCAGTCCTGAGTTATTGTCAGAACTACCCCACCCCAGGTAACCATTCTATCATTCTATTATGTTGATTATGATATTGTTTTTGTAGTAGCCGATTAAGCTACTGTCCTTTTTAGGGCAATCTGATGTGTATTATTTTTCTAATGTAAATAAATACTTGTTGTATTACATTTACATTTCAGTTTGTGCTCAATTTCTCGTTATGTTGTGCGTCCTGTAAAACCACATGGCTGGGACAAATATAAATTCTGGCCAGAACTCAGTAGGTGATCACGCCTTTAGACAACGACCGCAGGGACCCCGCAAGGGGCCCTTGACAACCTGTCTGGCAACACTTACCACACTTGCGTGTTTGCTATACGTGACACAATGTGTGAGATTGACGAGCTGTAATTTTATAAAAGAGGGGGCAAAAAAATTTGTAGAGTGGAAAAATTACGTGTGTTCATTGCTAAGACATCACAAAGACTAAAACACAGATTTTAAACAATTAAAACACTCATTTTAAATAAAACATACAATCATCTTAAACAATAATACACTTGTTGAACAAAGTTAATAGACATATTTAAAACAAGAAAATAATAATAATTCAAATATTATTTTTATCCGTTGACAGGGTTGAATTTTCCGGGGTCTAACTGTTCCGGGGTCGTATTGTCGCGTGGTCGAAATATCGCCGTGTCGAAGTGTCGTGGGGTCGAAATGGCGGGTGGAACTGTTTGGTGTCGAACTGTCCAGGGTAAAAAGGTCAGGCCAAAGACTATTGCTCAGCTTTTTCATTTTATGAAGGAAATTAAAAATCAAATTACTTGATTTTTCTTTCCCTTACAACAACCTACACGATAAATTATTTTAATTAAAAAATGTAACAATAAAAAATTATCTACCTAGTTCTTGTTTTTTATCATTGAAACAAATAAAAGGATATATTATTAAAAAAATTGTATCGTGATAGGGAATCGAGCCTTAGCAGTCAATATGATAGGAAAGTAGCCAAACAGCCAACAAAGCACAAATAAATATGGCGCGTATATTTTATTATATTCAAGATTGATCGATTAATTATTTTGCAGGTGCACTTGTAAGACTAAGTAACATAGTCTTATTTTAAGAAATCAATTTTTTTTATATTTGATTGCAAATATAAATATGGTCATATTCATTTCAGATTGAAGCTGCATGATGTCAGTTTCAAGAGGAAAGACTTTTCTCTAATACTGAGATTAACGAATCAGAAAAAATAGCATTAGTGAATTACAGTCAATATATTCAGCCAAGACAACTGTACACTCAACTGTCTTTCCCTGTTATTTTCAAACAATTTTTATCTGTCAGAATGCATAATGTGAAAGAAGAAAGTGACAGGCAACAATTGCCAGTAAATTTACAGCTATTGAAAGGTATCCATGTCTTCCTTTAAATAAAATTTAGACAGATGTACAGTGTAGGCCTACTTCTAAATACAAATTCATATCCTACTAATAAAGCAGCTATCTTGTCGTCCGTCCGGCGTGTAGAATGGGAAAGCCGTCGCTATAAATAATCTATTACGTCCCGAGGGTAATTTTTTTTTTTTTGCAGAATGGGAGCGCCATAAAAAAAAATCCTCTATGACGTAATTTCACGATGGGTACTGTATCGTGCTTTCGTGCTGCAAAATGGCATAATAAAGTAGTTATTTTTTACTTTTCAGTGCATTTTTATAAAAACTTTTTTTTAATGCTTTGTATTTCCCCTACATGTTTCGTTAATTCGTTCATCGTAAAAAAGTAATGTTTATATTTCCCTTTTTCTTTTTTTTTTAAAAAAACGGTGGTCGACTTATTATTAAGGACTGCTATTAATTAAGTATGAATTTTTTTTTGTACAGCTGTTCTATTAAAAACTAAAAAAAAAACGTTTGGCCCTTAATTCTATCAATGCTAAAATCAAAACAAAATTTTGAGTCTCCTCCCCAAGAAATTTTTTGCAGTTCCATATCTGGAATGGTGCATTTTACTACCGATTGTTTAGCTATTAATTAGAATTATATAATTTTAACTACGTTTCAATAATGATGGCATGTTGCAGTTTTGTTAAAAATAATTTAAATAGTAAAGAGTTTTAATGATAAAAATGTATTGTGGCTGAGCAATTTCTGATTCCTGTTATAAATATATTGACCATTTGTTCTGCTACACAATTGTTACATTATAGATACCTAATTTATATCATTATACTGTTGGTTAAACTACAACCCGGGAAGAACGACAAAGATGCACGAATATAGCTTAGCTATTTGTGTGATATTTCTTATAAAATATTGAAAACAAAGAACAGATCTATCAACACCAAATTGATCAGTCGCAATTATTCAATTTAAAATAAAATTAATTCTGCTAAAAAGTAAATTTGCAAATTAAGTAACATCACTCAGAAATCACGGAGTTTGTACTTTATTATTTTATTATACATATGTATAAAAGTGTAGTCAGAAGTCAATATTATTTTATTAACTTATTTAAGTTGCTAGTTGTCCTCAGAAGATATCAATATATAAAACTATTACAAGGTTGCGAACAGGCCCCCGACAGAAATTTAGGGTCCCTGGGCAGGGGTGACACGGACCCCCGTGCTGATATTAATATTTTCAAAAGTTGATTGGCCAGCTCAGTCCGGGCCCCTAAAACAAAATTGAACAAAATGATTGATGGTTTATAGCCATTATTATTAAAATTTTGTCAAAAAGCTCAAATCATGCATGGGGGGGGGCTCAGGTCATGAACGGGGGGGGGTGTTAGCCACCCCTAGCCCCCTCTGGCTACGGGCCTGGACCTGGGTACCAATAAACTCCGATTTTTATTCGGACCCCGTCCCAATAAAGTCTGATAGTTATTCGGACGCGTGGCAAATATGCACTTAGCTTAGCTATACATAAACTTTATTATTGTTTTTTGTTTATTTTTTTTATAATTGTTTGAATTGTATGATTTAATCGTTACTCAGTGTCTAGGGTTTCACTAAGCGGACTCTGTATTCCGTCTAATAAAGTTTAAATATAGCTAAGCTTAGTGCATATGTGCCACGGGTCCGAATAACAATCGAATTTTATTGGGACCCGGGTCCGAATAGCCACAGCCTTATAAATTTATCTACTCTATTTCAGATATTCTGTTTATAATAAAATTGTTAAATACAGAGAGCTACCATTTTGTTTTTAGTCTATTACAAATTCGCGGTCAAATAAAACACGAAATGACGCGTTCTATTTGTCATCGTAGTAAATATTTATTTTTAAATGATTGATACAATTATTCTATGAAATAAAACTGTTTTAACTTTATATATAACAAAATAACATGCCATTAAAAAAAATTTCGGAGGGTAAACAAGATTTAAAACGAACACAAAACGATTCACCATTAAAGATTTCTTGTGGTGATGTGCGTGTTACTGCTGTGGCGTTCGTAAAACATGACAACATTTCAAATTGTAGGAGGCAAAAAATCAAACAAATTTGTAATTTTAAAGCTAAAAAAAAATTCTGCTGTAAAAAAAAAACATCTGGGAGCCGTGGAGCCGCCAGATTTTTTCGGCTCTGGCTCCGGCTCCAGCAAAAAGTAGCGGCTCCCGGCTCCGGCTCCACAAGCCTGGTAATGGGACAGAGGGTAAGCCATAAGTAACGTCGCCTTTGTGTGAACAAGTAAATATGTGTAGTAGTCAGTTGTGAAAGTGTTTGTGATTTCCCTGAAAAGATGAGATGAAATCTCTTAGATCCTCAGTCGACAGTCAATCGCTTTACCACATGACCATCCGTCCCAAGTTGTAAGAGTGGAAGCAGACAGTTAGGGTTTTTTATGTGATTGAATAATAAAGTACTTATGCTGACATTAGACCCCTCAGCCGGCGACGCGCGTCGGCTACGCCGCCGAAATTTCGTCCGCCGTAATTTCGTCCGCCGTAAATCCGCCGAAAAATATGCGGCGCGCCTCATTAGCCGCCGTATTTCGTTCGCCGTTATATTAACTGTCGCATTACTTAATCTTATTGCACATGACCTTGCTGACCATATCAGCTCTGTCTTGAGAAGCTTTTCTGTTGATCACAAAATACTAGCTGCCATGATGGCGCTGCAATTATGATAGACTTCAAAGCTTTTGAAGGTTGACTTTTATCAGCACTTTACAGCACACGTATTGCACCTTAATACTACCGACAGCATCAATAAAAATGAAGAATTTCAAGACCGCAATAATAGAAGACGATGCAGCATTCACAGAAGATAAAGAAATGATAAAGACCCTGAAAGAAGGCACGTCTTTAGTGTGTTAATTTCTTCTTGTAGATGATCAGTTCAGTGCATCAATAATGGATGCCTCTGAGAGCAGCACTAACGCCATCAATGACATTCATTGACACAATCATAAGTCAGTGAAGGCACCGTGTCCAATGCGTTGGAATTCAATGTTGATGATGATTCAGTCTATACTTGACTTTAAAATATGATGATGATGACAAAATATGAATGATCAAGCTGTCAACTCTCAACCAGCTTGACCATCGATTTCCTGTAAATGATCACATTGAGCTGCATCAGCTGCTAGATCCAAATTTCAAATCATTGATTCCACGGTCAGAAGCAACCACTATTCTGGATAACTCAATACAGTCAGCAATGGCCCGTGGATTCATCATGTCTTAAGCTGATGTATCGCATTCGCAGCTAGTTAGTGAACATGTTTCTGAAGAAAGCTGATGAACTACATCGCGTTTGTTTTATTCATGACAATTATAAACTCATATTTTAAGTGCTTATTAAGGTATTGAGTGACAGAAACTGAATGTGTGGAATGTATTCATGTACTGTATTAGTAGGACAGCATATAGGCATACAACTGTTTATTTCTGTTGTTTTAAATAATAATACTTTTCCCCAAGTATTGTAAAATTGTTTTATTGCTGAAGTTTTATCAATTCAATATTTTCTAGGCGTCAGCCGAATTTTAGCCAAATATTTTGTAATCTGCCAAAAATCAGCCGAAAATCAGCCGCAAATGTCAATTTACTCAATTTATGGTCAAATTCGGCTACGCCGGCTATCAGCCGAAAAATTATGTCAGCCAGCCGAAACTTAAAAAAAAATTCGGCTGGCAGGTCTAGCTGACATCGACACCGAGTAAAAGTTCCGACACCGGCTTCCCAGCCCTGGTTTTAAAATAATTGATTGCTCTTTCAGTGTGTGTAGGAATGAGATGAAATTTTTAGATTGTATAAACCCTTAATGGGACTGTTTTATAGTGCACTTATTTCATCCCCACCATAGCCAATAGTGCAATGATTCTTACGGAAGATCGAAACAGTTACCCACAGGTCGACAGTCGAACGCTTTACCGACAATCCGTCCCCTTATTCTATCACTCAGTATACGATACCACTCAAAAAACGAGACCAGGTTAGTCATGTAACTAATTTAGCACAGAAGGCAAGGTCCGCCTTGGATATCACTTTATATACCTCCGAACAGGGGTGACATCTGTTGTACTTGAGTACTTTTTTGCCACGGGAAAGGACCCTCCCCGGTCGACACAAACGCTATTTACGCTACTCTAACTGGGCCCTTCTTTTTGTTCTTATAAAACAGCGCTAAAGAGAAAAAAAAAAATCTGAATTCAGGATTGTCCTGCAGTACGCGATTGATGCGTATATATTACCGTACATGAGCTAATTGCGAGGATGGTGTATATGTATATTTGGCGGTTATTCCTAATACGAAAGCACATCGTTTCACTAACCACAGCTGTTCTATGGAATTTTTTAATGTAGTGTTACGTTTAATATAGAATTGTGTTGTGAAAAGAGATGATTGTTTGAAAGCAACTGCTTTGCCCCCTCCCTCTTGCAACTAATATAAATAAATAATAGATAATAGATAAAACAAAACCACAATCAAATATGCATAGTTAACTTAGAAAAACTCCTCTATTCGCAGTTGTAAGTGTATGTCGATAGGCTTTTGCGTTCAGTTATCCCAAATACATTACGGTAGTCAATTTTAAATTAGTGTCAGGTTAAGAACTAATAAACTCATACTTACAGAACGGAGATCCACACAACATTGTGCTGTTATTAAAAAGGTGAAACTCAATTAATCCCTTATTAGATACTCTCTGTTACTTCCAGTATTACTTCGGCCACAGTGTCCGACCTAAGTGTTAGCCACAATGAAGGTGAATGGATCAATTGTCCGGTTTCATCCTTTCTACCACAAAAAGAACCCCACTCTTACAGCATGTGTCACACTTACTGCGTGTGTCGCCTAACGCGCTTAGTGTCTGCAACGTAAAGAGAAGAGAGGGCAGTTGTTGACGGATCAAGTAATGAACTGAATATTAGAATAGCCCACAGCATATTATTGATTGGTACAGAGAAATAGTAATATCTGTACATTTGAAAAGCGGAAAAAAACTAATAATATAGATTTGTTCAAATGTGTAATAGGTAATTAAAGTAGATAAAGTAGACGAAATAATACAAAATAATTTAATATCAAACTCAGAAAAAACGTCACTTTGATTCTTTATGTATTAATCTACATAACTCGCCATCTATCTTTTATGCTTAAATAATACTATGTCATACCATTTTGTAATTCACGATTTTTTAAAAAAGCCTTTGTTTAAATAAGAGATCAAAATTTGTATAGCCTGAATACTGTCTATTTTGTAATATTGGTTAACTTGTAAAGTCAGTTATTTTCTATATCTACCTATAATCTACTTTTTAGTATTAACTTACTTCTTAAGTCTACCATTTCGATATTTCTTCTATTATGTAGTAATGATCTTTTAAAAGTAAACGCATTTAAATAATGATTTCCGCATGCGTTAACAATCAGTCTATATACAAAAAAAACAGCATATCTATGTATTCGAAGTGGCCCCAAAGGACATGAACAGATTATTGTAGCCAAAATACATTTGAGAATAGGGACAAAGTACATCAAATAAAGTTCATATGTTATATAGTTCATCCCAAAGAAAATAATCCTCATTATGGGTACAGAAGCTTAACAAAAACAACCCCCGACGATTAAACTCTGAATCTAACTATACATAATTTGCGCACCCAACATCTTAATTCATTCATAATATTTTAATGGACTCCTTTCCTTACAGTTCTTCATTTTATTTTTTTATTATGTTCAACATGACGTATTTAAAAAAAAAAGAGATGTGAGTGAGTGCCTGCCAGTTAAGCGATACGCTACATGTTTAGCAGGTGGCTTTTTTCTGTTATACACATTGTAGCATACTACAATATATCGTACTGAGAATTAACGAAGAAAATATTGCCGAACGGCACACACTACCCCTCCACTCTGTCCCACTTAAACCACACCTTTGCAGCCTGCCATTTTGGGCGGGAGGTTCAGGCACATTACACCCTCCCTTCTGTCCGAATGGCAGAAAAAATACCTGGCCTTGCCATTCTGGCCGATCAGCAGTACACACACCCTGCTTGTCTGGCCATTCTGGGCAGGTCTAAAAAACCATTCTTTCTGCCATCCCGGTGGATGTTAGCAGGCACACTCACCCCGCCACTCTGTAGGCATGGCAGACATGCATCAGCGCCGCCAACTCTGCTGGTGTGGTAGGCACAGTACACCCTATCATGCTGGCAATGGCAGCGTAAAAAAAAATAAGTAAATGGTGTTATTACCGTTGTACAGATTCTAAAATCGCTCTCAATCTCTTATGGTATTGATCGTGGGGGTCGAAACATTTTATAACGTTGAATTTGCTGTGAGGCTTTCACAAACTTGCCTGTCGTAAGTAACAGTGTATGATGCTTGCTCACCTCGATATTCTACATTAGGCAGGACTAATATCATTACTGGCGGCTAAGTAGGGGACATCTTGCTTGGCTGGCCAGTTGGGAGACGTATCATGCCTGTATGTTAGCATACAGTAAATGTTGCCGTCATCTTTGTATTATATATGCCGCCATTTTGTATGACAGACACGAACTCGTGTACATATTCGATCTTGTGTGACAGACACGGGATGGTCGACAGAGCAGGGAAGGATTTTTGTATTATAGATGAGGTCGATGAGAGTCGAATGGGTAATTATTTAATATATTAAGGTTGTGCAAAAGTTTGGTCTATAATACAAAAATTTTATAGCAGCGTCGCGAGTACCAGACATATTTTATTTTTGCAGGACGGACTTTATTTTGTTAACGACGAGATAAAAAAAACAACTCTTGTTATTTTTTTTTTCTAACCTGTAGTTCTTGAATTAATAAGTAAGTAGCAATCACAAAATTTAAGTATATTTGAAATGTGTTTAACGAGTAATCAAAAAAGAACTCATTTAGTAAGGTAAAAAAAAAAAGACCACTAGTCGAAAACTGTTGTTCATTTAATAATTGGTGAACCATCTGAAGATTTTTCTGAACGAGTTCTTCCAAGAACGACAAATGTTTTTGGTGTATACTTTCATTTAGACAGAATTAATATAGTGCCCAAGAAAGATGATATTTCTGATGTCATGCAAAGAATGTTGAGAATCTGGGATAAAGTGCGTAACCCTACGGATGAAAAATGGGCCATCGTTAAAAAATTGACATGTACCGAAAGGTTGAGAAGAATACTAAAATAGGAGGAAAGGTTCAACGTGCAAAAGAAGCTGACTTTGTTAGCTTCACATCATCCATCTTTGACATCGCATACATCAATGCTCACACTACGATCAGAAATGAAGAAGACAGGCTTTTCTTGCATGACAAGCGAACTGAACGCAAAATAGTAATGGGAACTGAAGACAAAACATTAGCAAAGAAGGAACAGCGGGAAAATAGGTTGCTTGAAAGACTTGCACAAAAAAAGGGAAAAAATGTTGCTGTAATCCATAACCATGTTGACCTCTCAGTACCAAGCAGCAGTGAATGTTCAGAGAAGGAAGACGACAACCAATTATTTCCAGTGCCGAAGAAATCGACATCAATTCTTCCTAGATGACGTTGCTTGAACGCTATGGATGTTGTTTCGCCATTGGTAGCCTCTGCTCTTGATCGCACTGGAATACGTGATAGACAGGCATTTCACATCCGTGCTGTGACGAGAGTTGGTGATGCAGAAGCAAAGGATATTGCTTTGTCAAGGAGTAGCGTGCAAAGAGCCATAAAAAAACATCGATTCAAAAAAAGCAGCTAATTTTAAAGAAGGCTTTCAACTTGATGGTCCACTGGTAGTCCATTTTGATGGGATGTTATTTCCTGCAATAGATAGAAGTCCAGAGAAAGAAGACCGTGTCGCTATACTGGTCTCTAGATTAGGTGTTGAGAAGCTTTTAAAAGTTCCCTTAACCCATCGGGGCAGATTAATTGTAGAATTCATCTGTTTCTATAACCTCGGCATATGAAGGGGTTGTGTGGTTAGCACAACGCCCAGCCGCCTTTACTTCCCCAACTTAAAGTCAGGTACCCATTTAAAGCTGGGTGGACTTGTGGGACGACTTTGAAACACATTTCACCTGGAAAAATTCCACATAGTTCTCATCGAGGATCGAACCCAGGACTCTCAGGTCGACAGTCGAGTATCTACACCACTCGGCCACCCGTCCCACTGAGTGTGCCAAAAGTTAATCAAGGAACAGGGAAACTTGTTTCAGAGGTGGTTTCAAATATTTTAAAGGATTGACGATTTACAGAAAAGATCTCTGCCATGTTGTTCGACACAACACAACTGCGCAAACAAAGGCCACATCAATGGAACATGTGTTCTTCTTGAAAATTAATTGAGTAAGAAGCTGCTTTGGTTACCGTGCAGATGAAATGTGCAAAAGTCTTCAAAAAGACATTTGGGGGTAGTACAACTGGACCGGATAGGCTGCTATTCAAGCGTTTTAAGATAATCTGGCCAAAAATAAGACAGAAGGCAGAATTTAGTATATGCCACAATGTTTGACTGGAGCGAAATCTCATGCCAATAAAATAAGACGTCATCACATTTTGTTCAAATATCCTCCAAATGAAAGGCAACTCAAGATATTTGCCACGTGAAGATTACAAAGAACTTCTGAGTCTGAATGTAATCTTCCTGGGAGGAATCCCCCCCCCGTTGGGGGTCATTTTCGTGTTCCAGGAGCTTATCACCATGCAAGGTAGATGTCTAAAATAATCTACATCATAAAGATTTATCTCTTCAGACATCAATTCAAGCTTTATAATTCAGAAGGCAATAGCAGTGGTCTCTTCCTTGAAAGTTGTCAATGACATGCCGAGCGGGGAACTGCACTGGCGTCATCATTAACTCATCTCTCACCAAATCAGAGGCGGAAAAGCAGTACTTCTCCAAATGTTTGAACAGCATCACAAAGAGTTTCCAGATGCTAAAAAAATCATTTGTGCTGAAGAAATCGCAACTTGAAGACCTTCAGCACAGACTAAAAAATTTTAAAGCGTATTTTTAAATGGCTGTACTTAGAACTACTCTGCAATACAGTCAGGTTAATGTGTCATGTAACTAGTATATTTTACTGTTTAATTCCTATTGTGTGATATAATTGTTCTTTGTATCTAAAAAACAGCATTTTAAACCTTGAAAAATTTTCAGTTAATGATACTGTCGAATACCATAAAACACGAGATAACAAGTGCACTGAGGCAGTATTTATAGGAGCCCAAATGCTGTGACATTGTAAATCCCAGTGAACCAGATAACTAAAATGCTCATGATAAAAAATCAACTTTATTTTTTTCCATTATAAAGTGAGCCACTCGAATATATATATATATATATTATTTTATAATTTAAAAATTAATCAAAACCTAATTTTTAAAAAAATGAAATTATATGATAGCTGAGAACATTATTCCTATAGTAACTAGTAAAGAAAGGCCCGGTGAGTAGGCACGCAGTTGGAGTTGAAAATGATGATATATATTTTAGTTCGTTAACAATCAGTCTATTTTCAAAAAAATAGTATATCTTTGTAATCGAAGTGGCCTCAAAGGACATGAACAGCCAAAATACATTTAAGTATAGGGACAATTAATTAATAATACATCAAATAAAGTTCATATTTTATATAATTCATCCCAAAGAAAATAATCCTCATTATGGGTACAAAAACAACCACCGACGATTAAACTCTTAATCTCACATCCAACAGTAGCCTACATAATTTGCACACACAACACCAAATCATTGATAAATCTTAATTCATTCATAATATTTTAAAGGACTCTTTTCCAAACAGTTCATCATTTATGTTTTATCATGACGTAT
Source organism: Bulinus truncatus (assembly GCA_021962125.1). NCBI lineage: Eukaryota > Metazoa > Mollusca > Gastropoda > Planorbidae > Bulinus > Bulinus truncatus. The sequence goes on along the minus strand of JAGDYQ010000016.1, from coordinate 4,567,008 downwards.
TTAAAAAAAAAAAGAGACGTAAGTGCCTGCCAGTTAAGCGATATGCTACATGTTTAGCAGGTGGTTTATTTACTGTTATACACATTGTAGTATAGAACAACATATCGTACTGAGTATTAATTATGAAAAAGAGCCAACCCGGCAGTGTCGAACCTTTGGATTTCGAGGGCCGGGGGGGGGGGCTTGGCCTTTTCGGGGGCCCCCTGCATATTGACATTCGGCACCATGGCATGAGATAATGAACTTTTATATTAAATTTTAAAAAATGTTGGTGCTCCCCTCAAGCCGGGTCCCATGGGGACTTCGAATTTGGGCCCCCACTCCCCCACCCTAGGTACGCCTCTGCAACCCGGTGCACTTTTGATTACAAAAAATATTATTGAAAATGTCAACAATACTTCATTGATATAATGTGTAGTTTTTATCTGACCTTCAATTAAAAAAAAATATTTTCCATCAATCCAGTTGAGGCAGCAGACGCAGAAAATATTAGGCCTCTTAAAAAAGAAAGAAATATTAAAGCTTTAAACAGTATAGTTCTGTGAAGCCGTCAACATAAATGGGTTACTTTACAACCCACCCCCCCCCCCCCCCCCCCCCCCCCCCCCCCCCCCCCCTCTCTCCCTCCCTCTCTCTCTCCCACACCTAAAAACACCACCACAAGGGGCCCCATACCCAACCCCCAACCCCCTCACCCATTCCCCCCCCCCCCCCCCCCCCCCCCCCCCCAATTCATTGTCACATTGTGCCCTTCACCCTTGAACTATTCATTCATGTGACGTAATAATTGTGCTTCCGTGTGCAGTGCACTAAAGTATTATTAGTAAAAAATTAAAGAAATGTTTGCATATTAACACTTAACTCATTCAATGCAGAACATGTGCAATGTACCGTAAATGTTTCCACCATCTGTGTGACAGACACAGGAAGTGTAACAGACACAGGAAGTGTGACAGACACAGGAAGTATGACAGACACAGAAAGTGTGACAGACACAAGGAAAACATGAAGGGATTTTTTGTATTATAGATTTTTGCAGAATTCCTTTTTTTTTTATATTAGATCGATTTTTAAAAAAGAAACTTTATTTACGATATTAGTTACGACGAACGTGGCTTTCTCTCAAACGTCGGAGAATTTTTTGATTATTACTTTTGTTTACATTTGAATATTTTAAAATGATATCTTTTATAGTAAAAAAAATAATTTGAATGATAATATACGTTATTATTACTATTTAATTTTTGAGACTTATACGTTTCATAATAAGAAAACCAAAGAAACTATTTAAAACTGTAGATTTAAAAAAAAGAGATCTCGAATCGAGACTGGGGAGGAGCCATGATTAATATTTTAAACTGAAATACTGTTCTGTTAATTCTTTACTTTCGATTTTATGCAGAACCCACACCGCTATTATTTATATAGACTAGTTGTACCCTGCAAAGCCTTTGCATAGAGATAGACTATTGTTCAGCTTTAATACATATTTTCAAAAAAAAAATTAAGTTATGTTAAGTTTAATTAGTTGTGTTTCTTTTCCTTACAACAATCTAAAGGATAGATTATTTCAATAGAAAATAAATTGTCAAACAGATCCAATTAGTTGTTCATTAAAACAAACAAAAGGATAAATTATTAAAAAAAAAAACATAATGTTCGTGAAAGGAATCGAACCTGGATAACCAGCATAAAAAAAGAAAAATAATGCAAGTGGCTTAGCCATTCAGCCACCTCGTTAAATACACCCATACCTCGCTTTACGGCCTAGATACGTTCCACGAAATTTGGCCGCTAAGTGAAAAGCCGTATAAGGAATCAATTATTCTAGTACAAACCATATCTATGGTACAAACCCAAACAAATTCAACAGATCGGTTCCAAGTTTAAAAAAAAAATGTAACGTGGTTTATCATTGAAATGTATTTTCTCTTTTTATTTCATTTTTTTATCTTTCATTTCAATCAAAACTACATAACAAGTGCATACATTTGTACATAAAATAATAACAAACTCCAACAATCAACAAAATGAAACACTTTCATGTTACATAAAATATGAATATGTATAATTTTTTTTAAAACGAAGACGATGCTAGAAACGGTGGTAACCTGCAGATCAATGACGTCATTTTTTTGCTGGTATGGATGGACCTGTCTTAAAAAAATTATCCAAAGATGTTTGTCTTGCCTTCTTGTCTATTTCATTCCTCAATAAGCTATAACAGCTAATGGCCGAGTTAGTTCCTCGAGAAACAATAGTGCTACTTCTGATGTCAGGATCGTTTTCAATGAGGATAGTTAATCTTTGTTCGAAATAAGAAAAAGCTTTCGACAAATCTTTTGATGTTAGCTGTTTGGATACACCAGGCTCTGCCTCTTAATCAAGTGCCGGTTCTGCTTGCAACTGAATGAGTTCTCTTATATAAGTGTTTCACTATCAGCTTCAAGTAGATCAACCACATCACGTTCGTTGAAACCTTCCAAGCCGAGTTCTTCTACTAGATCCAAAATATTTTGTCTAATTTCAGGAAGAAAATTAACTTCTGTATCCAGTACCGAACCCATGGATTTGGGGGCCCCTGCATTTTGACATTCGACAACATGGCATGAGATAATTTACTTAATATTTGAATTTGGATCCCCTCCCCCCACCCTAGGTACGCTTTTTGTCTGCATCAGTACTTTTTACACATTATGGCTATTTTTTTCTTATACATGATTCATTGTTGTTAATTTTAATTCCTTCCATCATTCACTGAAACATTTTAGGCCGTAAATCGAAAACGTGCCTGAATTGAAGAAAGCCGTTATAGCCAGGGCTGGGGAGCCGGTGTCGGTGGCATCGGTAGTTTTTGCCGGTGTCGGTGTCGGCATTTGTACTTTGTCCGTTGTCGGTGTCGGTGTCGGCATTTGTATTTTGTCCGGAGTCGGTGTCGGCATTTGTACTTGTCCGGAGTCGGTTCGGTGTCGGCGCAACCCCCCCCCCCCCCAAAAAAAAAATACTAGAACTTTAATTAAATAATCCAGAACAACGTCAGAAGTTCTTAGCCAATCTTTAATTTAAAGTTTTCTTAAGTTCTTCTTTTCTTTTTAAATAAATACTTGGTAAATCTGTTTATCAACAAATGTATTATTTTCCAAAGCGAGTTTCTCTACATTACAACAACTTGTCAACATTAACAGAATTGTGACTGAAAGCCGATAGGAAGGCTGCTTGCTATGTTTACTCGGTTATTCACTCAATCATTGTAAATCATGAGAAATTTTTAGTTTGCATCTGTCTATCAATATCCATGTTGGAGAAAGATTACACACAAACCTATTCAAGACTTTTAGAACTTCAAAGAATGATCACACTCTCCACAGCTTAATTTCTCTCAGCCTGAATGAAACATTACCAATCTACGTCACAATGACACTACATTAAAGCCCAGTCCGTAGCTGGAGCTGTTAAGGCGCCCCCTCCCTCACCACCTATTACAATACAAACATTTTCAATACATATTTCAGGTTTAAATCGGGTGTAAAATAACGACTCCTTCCTCTATTAACTGTTAAGTATGTAGTGTTTTCATACGTCTCTCTCTTTTCTAAAAAATGGGTCTGGAACAATCATCTTTTATCATTGTCTGTAGCCCTTGCCGTGATTTTATTTCAGCATTCTGCATTCTCTGAGTGGCCACTTATAAACTTCCAAGCATCATTGCTCGAGTGTTTTTGGATATGTCTGAGCTTTGCAGTAATTTGCTGACTTAGGCAATCGTTAATAATAATCTTGACCAATATTTGAGTATAAGCCTACACATAAATGAGAACTTATTAAAAGTAGCGAATTGGCCGCTTCAGGTTTACTATAAAAATAACATCCGGCATACTGTGGCATATCTTGAAGTAAACCATTCACATTTGTTACTTCAATGTATTCACTGCAGCTACTTCTGATGTCCATATCTAGTATTTTTCGTGACCTTTCAATGTTACATGTACAATTGAGTTGTAGAGCCAAAAAGAATAAATATACAATTAGACGTGCATCTTTATACATATATAGTATGAGATATATACAGGGAAAAAAATTCACAATTATCTCCCTTCCCCCCCCCCCCCGGTGTCGATGTCGGCGGATTTTTGAAAACCGACACCGGTGTCGGCGTCGGAAGTTGATGGAATGCCGACACCAGAGTCGGTGTCTGTGTCGGCAAATATTTTGGCCGACACCCCACCCATAGTTATAGCGAAATGCCGTATAAAGAGCGGCCGTATAGCGAGGTATGAGTGTATGTGTAGTAATTTTATTGTATTGTATTAAAGTATACTCGATTATTATGCACTTCCGTTTGACTTAGGCCTAAATATTCTTTTTTTGTAATTTATAAATTAATAAAAGCATAATTTATTTTTAAAAATGAAATATTATAAAAGATGAGAAATTAATTTTATAGAAAGTAGCAGAATTTTAAAAAGAGCTTTATTTACGAAATTAGTTACGACGAACACGCTCGCTATTCTCATACATCGGAGAAATTTCGATTATTACTATCGTTGACGTTTTACGATTTTAAATATACTATCTGTTCTAATACAGACAACGATAATTTAAATGATATTATGTTATAGTTACTTTTTAATATTTTGAAATTCACATTTCATAATAAAAACCACAGAAACTATTTAAAACTGTAGATTTTTTCAAAAGAAATATCGAATTGAGACCGGGCAAGAAGCGCCACATGATTGAAAAAAAAATCTGTCGAAATTCATTTTTGTCTGACTTTTTTTCCATGTAAATTTAACAAATTCAAGCTCATCGAAAAGCAAAGAAACAACAATAAATATTGCTAATGTGACTGTATAACCTTAGACTGTAGGGCAGAAGCTCGCAATAACAAAAGCCCCACCCCTCCGCTCCCCAGGTCAAACAGCATAAGGGACCTGGCGAATTCTTTATCCGTTTTTTACAACGTTTTTTCTTAGCTTCACTTCTTGTCTGTTTGATTGTTTGATTGTGTGTTTGTCCGCGGAATTTTGCAATCCAATTTTAGACCACTTTCCGATAAGCTATAGCTCTGATACTTTCAATATAACTCAGAACTCGATGACAATGCAATATTCTTACTATTTCATTATGATTTGATGAGTTTCTTTATAAATAAAATTAAATATGTATGGCGAATAAGTCACAGCCTTGTCTAAATCAAGGGAAATTACTGATGCTAAATATAGTACACAGTTACGGAATTTGGCACCAATTTTAGACCACTTTCCGAAAAACTACAGCTCTGATACTTTCAATATAGCTCAGAACCCGATGACAATGCAATATTCTTACTATTTCATTATGATTTGATGAGTTTCTTAAATATTTTTCAAAAATAAAATTATTGTTGCTCTCCTGTACGTTCTTGTGATTAGACAACTTACAGAACAGTCAAAATTGATTTGAAAACAAATGTGTTGAAAAATTATTTAAAGTGAAAGAATTCAAAATTTTTATTCTCTGTTTATAAACATGATACTCTAACCCCAACAGTCCCCCAATCTTAAAGCAAACTTGAGCTTTGCTCTTACTGCGAAAAACCCTAACAACACCTAAGACCACAGACTAAACGAACTAGAAGACAGCATACCAGTAATTTTAAAATTTTAAAATTTTTTATTTGATGATTTTTTTTGAAAATATTTTTTTAATGATATATTTTTTATATGGTATTGTTTTTTAAAAGATGATTTAAGTTGGGATAATTAAAGTTAAGTTTTATTTTTTAAATTTAAATAATTTAATTTAAATTTAAATATGAATTTTTCAAGGGATTATTTGTTTAGGGGCCGATTTTTGAATTTTTTCACTCTCGAAAAACGAAAAAACACAAAAAGAAAGAAGCCCGGAAAATCCCGCTGCCCCGCGGTGGAAATTCCGCGGTGGGGGGATCTCACTATAAATGATTATTTGCCAAGAGGGGGGAGAGGGGTAAGTTAGCTACATACGAGAAATACGATTTGGTGTTAGGATGGATTTCCTTTATACGTTTCACTACTTTTTTGATTTTACAATGTGCGGTTGTGTAGGTTACGCGCAGAGTTGTGTATGTTTGCGTGGAAGGTCAAGTGAGAGGTCACGCAACATTTCAAATTTTCACAAATCAAAAACTAAAAAGTATAAAACAAAAATTACATTATAAAAAAATATTTTATAAAAAACAACGTTTTTCTTGCGTACTAAAAATCAGAAAATAATTTCTGAATAAAGTGGTAAGATGGTAATAGTAATATTTATTACTGTTGTTTTTCTAAAATTTCTCTTTTCTCTGTAAAATTTACGTATAATAATTGTTTTGGTTTATAAATCTAATTTTAAATATAATAAATAACTAAGAAAATGGACAATAAGTGTTATGCATATTAACAACGGCGAACAGAATACTTCGTTTGTGTATCTATATTTCTTACTGCTAACTTAGTAAATAAATAATGATTGTTGAATATTTCTTACATCCTTTTTAATATTTGAAAGATACATAGCTTATTTAAATTTAGATTTAGTTGTTTTTTCATGTTGTTGTTTTTTACACTCCTATCCGAACTTATAAGTACCAAACCCTCAAATATACAGTGAATATTGAAAATACCAGATATCTCATATTGTTACAAGATGGTTAAGATACTACAGCACATACTCGGTATAAGTCGATCTTGCCGATAAGTTGAGAGTATTTGGAAAACCGAAAAGTACAAATATTTGTTATGAATCATGCATACGTCGAGGATTTAAATTGACAACTATCATATTCTTAAAAATTTCATAATTTTATCGCTGGACTTGTACCGATGCACTAGGCACCAAGCGATAAGCTCGGCGTGATCGGATTCAAATCCTCACGATCGCAATGCAATCACTCTACCAACTGAACTATCCAGCCACTTCGCCTAATTTTAGATTAGAAGTCTAGATGATATTAGAAAATCAGATATGCTGTGGGTACTGCAACAATTCAATAGACATTTAATTAAGAGCTGCAAAATGGCTGTGTCAAATGAATGTTGAGTCTATGTTTCTGATTACCGCCATCGCCCGCGTTGCCTTGCGTGTTGAGTGTACAATGTCGTTACCCTAATAATATGTTGCCCACGGATAAGTTGACCCTGTTTTTTTCAGTGAATTTTAAGGAAAACATTTTTCGATTTTATACGCGATAATCTACGGTAATTGATAGGAAAAAAAATGACTCGTCTTAATTAGTTCAGTGACGAAAACAAATTATATTAGTTGCTGTTGTATTGATGGTATAATTATATTAGTTGTATTGATGGTATAGTTATATTAGTTGTATTGATGGTATAGTTATATTAGTTGTATTGATGGTATAGTTATATTAGTTGTATTGATGGTAGTTATGGGTTAGTTTTGTGGTTGGATATGAAGCGTATTAGTTGTATTGATGGTATAGTTATATTAGTTGTATTGATGGTATAGTTATATTAGTTGTATTGATGGTATAGTTATATTAGTTGTATTGATGGTATAGTTTAAAAACTAAAAAAAAGATTTTTATTCTGTTGGTCATTGGGATGATTAAATTGTTACATCAATTTTCAATTGCCAGTATTTACACAATCTTCACATAGATACTTAATGGTTTTCTATAGGCACACACGGATAATTGTTATGTCCAAAAACACCATCTTCAAACAGATACTTACAAATATACAAATAAAGTAGTTAGATAAATGAACACGATCTTGTGGCGATGTCCTAAAGTGTACATTTTTAAACAGATCTGAAAACGAAAATGATAATATGATAGAATAATAAAATGAACAATTAAAATATTATATATTTTGTATGACTTCTTTGGTAAGACGTGGGATAAATTAACATACATTTTTGTAAACAGAGAAAATGTTCTAACATACTTTAGACTTCAAAGTGGTCCCCAACCCCCGGTCAATTGAATTTGAGTGTTGTGGGAATGGAACTAAGGTCTAAGAACTCTACACTTGTTAACTTTTATGAATGTATAATTATACAAATACTATACACCGATTGATCATTTTTTCAAATAAACAAATGCAAAATAATCATACCAATAATTATAATACATACCTAGGGTTTTGTTCTTCAAGTAATGTTAGCAAAATGGATCCAATGGTAGTGAGCCGCCAAAGAAATATTTAAATATTTCCATTTAATTTACTGGTGTATATTTCTCTCGGCATTGTGCGATTTAAAGAGAGGTAAAAGGTATCCTCAAACCAAAGCGAAACTTTCCGCTGCGCTTATTTCCTCACGTGATATTTTTCTTAGCGCGAAAAAAACCCTCGCTACACCTAGGCGAAGCGAAAGGGGGCATCAGCCGACCGGATATAATGATTTTTTTACTTTCTTTTTTTTTTGTTTGAAGACGTCGGCAGCGGGCATTTTCTTCTTATTATACATTTTCTACAGTTATTGTACTTAGATACGCGAAATTCGCTTTGATTTGGGGATACCTTAACAGGAAGCTGAAATATGGCGAGGGGCAATGGTGTTGACGTTTGAACGTGTGTGACGCTGTTTTCTCTGTTCAATGGTACTGTCTCATAATTAACAGTTCTTGGTGTAAATGAATAGTGTGTTTTGTATTTTGTCCCTTTTTTGTCCACAATTACTATCTGAGTATGACATTGTTTTATTTCCCTATGTTACATATGTTTCGCTTTGGTTTGAGGATACCTTTTACCTCTCTTGGTTTCAAGGTTGTCATAGCCGTGGTGGTATGGGATAAGTCTCTACCTGCTTATGAAATGTCTTCTACGGCGTGCGTCTCATAGCCTCTGATAGCTAAGTCCAGCCCTGGCCTGCTCGTGTGGCTTAACTCCAAGCCCGGCGAAACTGCTTCTACTGATAGGAGAAGGGGCAAAGGCGGCCACTGGCGCCTCAAAAAGACCCGCTGGCTCCGGGCAGATGGGGTTCGTCAGCCTGGGAGGGCAACCCATCTAGGGGAAGGAAAGCCCTGATTCCAAAACCGCTGCTGCCTTGCAGGCTCATCCACCCATGGGAAAGGATTCGGGAGTCAACCCCGAGAGAAAAATCCGAGCCGGAGACCCTAAGACGGATGTGCATCATCCGCGATCTTCCGGCAACTTTTGCAGCCAAGTCGTATCCAAGCGTGGTGCTTTGCACACCCTGGACCCGTCGACAAAGCCGAGAGAGGGAGGCCCTGTTGTCTGGGCAGCGCAAGGCCTCCACAAACTCGCCTAGGCCTGCGCTCTGAGACGTTACTCCAGTCTCGCCTCACGGCGAGAGCACAAACAAGAAGACAGAAGTCTACGGGTTATGTCATTGCTCAATTGGCGTAGAGCTGGACGCCAGGGCTGTCTTCAATGGTGGGAGGGTTCCTCGTGGTCCCACTGGTCAACTACCGCCCGCCTTAAGCTGGGCAGCCCCCGGTCAATAAGGTGTTGACCCGCCTCGGCCTGTCAGCTTCAGTGGGTTCGGAGCTTAGAGCGCAGCTCAACAGGCAGACCGTTACCACATGCACCAGGAAGACATTCAAAGATAAAGACGGAGTCTCCAGCTCTCCTTATTGCAAGCTGGAACTTGCACACTATGCGCACTGGACTGACAGATGACTTACAGAAAATTGATGACTTCCGCAAGACCGCAGTTATTGATCTTGAGCTGCACAGACTAAACATCGATGTGGCAGCCCTTACAAGAATCGCGCCTCCCAGAGACTGGATCTCTGAGGGAAGAACACTATACATTTATTTGGCAGGGGAAAGACGTCGAGGAATCCAGAGAACACGGAGTCAGCTTCACCATCAAGAACACCCTGCTCCAAATGATTGAACCTCCTTCCCACGGCACAGAGAGAATCCTTAACCTGCGTCTTTTCACAGCATCTGGTACCAACCTCCTCTTATCTATGCACCAACCATGCAAACCAACAAGGAGACTCAAGACCAGTTCTATGAGCTACTAAACAGCGCCATTGCCGCAATCCCTGCTTCGGAACACCTTTACCTGCTGTGGGATTTAACGCTCGTAGATGGTTCTGACCATGACTCTTGGTCAATGTGCTGGGTCACCATGGCATAGGGAAAATGAACGAAAACGGCCAGAGATTACTCGAACTCTGCTATCACGGCCTATGCGGACAAACACCTACTTTAAGAAACAAGGCATGTCACAAGGCGTCCTGGAGACATCCAAGATCAATCACTGGCACCAGTTGGACCTAATCATCACCAGGCGCGACTCTCTGAATAACGTCTGAAACACCAGAGCTTACCATAGCGCCGATTGCGATACAGACCACTCCCTATTGCTCTGAAGAGAAGCTACGCCCCAAGAGACTCCATCACCTCCAAAAGAAATGCCAGCCAAAAGCAACACCAGTCAGACCACCAACCAAGCCAAAAACCAGGAGTTCATAGCAAGGCTGGGTAAACTGCAAAGCTGCAACCAAGAGTCGAATGCGGAAGATATGTGGAATTCGCTCCGGAACACTATCTACAGAGCTGCTGCTCTGACGTAAGGGAGCGCAAGAATACCAGCTGGTTTGAGGCAAACGTTGTTGAAATAGAGCCCGTCATTGATGCCAAGAGAACAGCACTGGATACGCTACAAACGTGACCCAAGTCAGCATCTTCTGGAGCTGAAGGATGCTCGATAAGGCCCAGCAGACTGCCCGTCGCTGCGCAAATGACTACTGGCTTCAACTGGCGTATAGCATCCAGCAAGCGTCGGACACTGGCAACATAAGGAGGGATGTATGAAAGCATCAAGCAAGCAACTGGCAAACCATTAAAGAAGACTGCACCCTTTGGTTCAAATCAGGGGGAGACTGTCATTGACAAAAGCAAACAAATGGGCAGGTGGGTGGAAATACTATATAGAGTTTTACTCCAGTGAAAACTCTGTCACACAGAGAGCAGTGGACGCCATAGAATACTTGACCGTCCTGAAGGAGCTGGATGCTGAACCTGCATCATGGACGAACTCAGTAAAGCCATTGATGCCCTGAACAGTGGTAAATCGCCGGTGAGGATAGCATCCCGTCTGAGATCATCAAATGCGGAAAGCTCGCCTAATTAGAGCCACTCCATGAGCTCCTCTGCCTATGTTGGATAGAAGACATGCGCAACGCCAAGATAGTCACTCTGTACAAGAATAAGGGGGATCGCAGCGACTGTAATAACTACAGGGGTATTTCATTGCTTAGCATTGTAGGCAAAGCCTTTGCACGCGTGGTCCTCAACCGTCTTTAGGCTCTCGAAAACCAGTGTGTACCCCGAATCACAATGCGGCTTCCGACAAGAAAGATCCACATGATATTCTCAGTGCGTCAGCTCCAGAAGAAGGGCAGAGAACAGCAGATGCCGCTGTACATCGCCTTCATCGACCTAACTAAGGCGTTTGACTTATAAGCAGAAGCGGCTCAGTCTGTTACTGAAGAAGATCGGCTGTCCACGCAGTTGCTCAACTTTATAACCTATTTTCACGATAATATGCAGGGAGTAGTCAGCTACAATGGGGACACTTCAGAACCCTTCAAAATCAAAAGCGGAGTCAAACAAGGCTGTGTTCTAAGCCTACACTATCTGGCATAGCTTCTTCTATGATGCTGAATTCGGCATTTAAAGACTCTACAGAAGGTGTCTACCTACATACCAGAAGTGACGGGAAGCCGCTGAACATGGCCCGCCTAAGAGCAAAACCAAGATTCGCACTATCCTTATCAGAGACATGCTGTTCGCTGATAACGCAGCTCTGACAGCACACAGAGGAACACCTACATCTCCTGATGGATCGCTTCGCTCAAGCACGCAGAGAATTCGAACTGACCATCAGCATCAAGAAAACCAAATATCATGGGTCAAGCATCCCAGCTCCACCTCAATCACCATCGATAACGAAGTTCTGGAGGTCGACGACGAGTTCACATACCTGGGCTCCACCCATCACCAGCAGTCTGTCCCTGGATGACGAGATCGACAAGAGGCTTGCCAAAGCAACCAGCGTCATGGCCAGACTAAACAAACGAGTATGGTCTAACAACTAATTGACACTGAACACCAAGTTCAAGGTATTACCAGGCATGTGTTCTCAGCACTCTTTGTATGGCAGCGAAACCCTGACTACCTAAACCTCCGTTGTCTCCGACGCATCCTTGGCATCAGATGGCAGGACAAAATGCCCAACACTGTCGTACTCAAACAAGCCAGCTCACTGAGCACTCCTCTGTGCCAAAGCACGTCTACGCTGGCTGGCTGCGTATCGAATGCAAGATGGACGCATACGAAAGGACATCCTATATGGCGGGCTTGCCACTGGGCATCGCCCCGTTGTTCGCCCGCAACTGCGATTCAAGGATGTCTGCAAACGCTATTCAAATTGACCGGCATCAGCCTCGACAATTGGGAACAGCTCGCTGATGACCGGAGCGGGTGGTGACAGGCTGTTCACAAAGGCATTCTTAATGGTGAACAACAAGGAACCAACAGCAGATTCACCGAAATACCCTCATTGGAATATGTTGTGGGTCAGATATCCCTGAACTAGATACCACAAACTGGCTCAAAATCGTGGTTTTGCGTCACTGTAGTCAATATTTGGATAGTTTTAACTTAATGATTTCTCTACGTAAAACTGATCAAATCTCAAAACAATTATACCATTTCAAAGTATTTTGCAAGCCCTACAATAAATATGAAACCATTCATATTAGCCACATATGCATCAAAAACAGGTGCTTGTCTTCCAAAGTTACAATAGTATCAACAAACCCATCTAGATTTTAAGCAGGAAACTATCTGATGCTCTGTTATTGAGCTAGAGTGCTTAGCACTTGTATGATCAATTAAAAAAACTGCACAAATATTTATTGGGGTACTGAGTTCACAAAACCCTATTGAAGTTTAATAACAAGAGCATTAACAATGATTAACTGACTAGATTATCTTTACTTGAAAACTATTCTTTTTTAAGATACAATCCATCAAGGGAAGTAATAATCACATTCCTGATATTTCGTCCAGACTATCTAGATCATGTTAATAAACAAAAATATTTTCATCTTAAAGTATTAATATGCCATGTTAGTATTGCTATTTCGCATCATTGTTTTATTGTTCTCGTGAATATATTTACAATTGAATTTTTTTTATGTCTGAAGTAATTTTGATGTTGTTGTACATAATTTTTACACTTCTATGTATTAAACTTATGTATGATTTTATGCCTTTATGACGTACTCAATGCTACCTTTATTTTGAATGCTTACCTTGTTATCAAGATGTTACATTTTCCCCTTATTTTAATATATGACTAGACTATTTTAACTTAGAAAGATATTTATACTGACATATATACGTATATATAAAGTATTAGATCGAGAAGGAGGGTATAACAATAGCTTTCGTAAATATGTATCTCTACAACTTTAGAAGCACTAATATCTCTACAACTTTAAAACAATTGATAAGTTGGGAAATTTCAGCTAGTTAGTCAATTTTTAAAGTTCATTCGCCAGGGTCACACTTGTATATTTAGTTTAATTAAAGCTCAAGGTTAAATCTTAGTACAGAAAGATTAACAGTACAAGTCAGAATCTATAGTTTTTAGTGATCCAAGTCGAAAAGAAATTCTGTAAGTTAGATCCAAGAAGACATCAGCTTTTTTGTCTCAGGCGTGTCAAGGGGAGCACTACTGTCTCTTTAGCCAATCAGAAGAATTGACAGCTTAATCCACACATAATGAGATGTGTCAGATTCAGGGGGACAGATCGAAGACAAGAGACCGTAGACCGACTGACAGACCAAGCATATCTACCTCAATCTTTCAGGACGGTAGTATATTTCTGTGAATGTTTGACCTCTGTGTTCAAACATACTTGTCTAATTTAGCAGATAGTGTAAAATAAAAATGTTTCGAATGTTAATGCTATTTTAAAACACTACAAAAATGAATTTGAACAAAATATACCACCTACTTGAATTTATTATTGGAAATGTTTTCATTGAATGCAACCGTTAGCTTGAAATATAAATTCAGAGGTACATTTTATATGTTAAATTCATCATTAGATTAGTAAAAAAAAGATCACTTCTTGTAGGTGAGATAGTTATATCTACAAATAACGTTTCTATTTTAAAATACGTCGACATTTAGTAGTTCCGTTCAGCACAAATTGTAATATAAAATAAAAATTCTCACAGGGAAGAAATAATCTTTTGTTGACTTTGTGTTAACTTTCTGATTAGCTTTCAATAATTTTTAACAACTAACAAAACAAAAAAAATGAATATTAAAAGAATTATACTATTGGATGAAGTATACGAACTTTCTGATTATGTTTCTTTAATAGTTTTTACTAACTAAAAAAATCTTAATAATAAAAGAATTACTTTGGATGAAGTACACGAATGAATTTCATCACTGAGCTGATAGTATTTTTGTATAGCTCAGTTGATTTCATTAGGTAATGCCATAGATCTATTAATTCCAAGTGGAAGGGGGCAATTTTCTTAGATCGTATAAACGTACATGCAGGATGGTGTTGGAATCTATTGTATGCTAACTTATGTACTGTGATACCCAAAATGTGAACTTAATATCTTTCTATAAAACTCGTTTTAATTTCCAATCATTCAAGTTCCGTACATTGTTTTCCATCAAAATTATATGTTCTGTTGTAACTAACTCAATTTTTTTGCTATGTGCTAGATAATATAAATATTTTCAATCCTAGACAGAAATAACATACATGTTGTCCCCGAAAAAAGAAAAAAATTAAAGATAATTAAAAATACTATTTTTATTTTAAAAATTTAATGTACATTTAACATTTGATTTTTGTACAATACCTGTGGACAGAAAACTCGATGACCGACAAAATCCCTGCTATTTAGTGATAGTTAGTAGATATGATATGAAAACTGAAAACATAATTAGAATCAGCTTGAAAAAACTGATTTCGAAAAAACATATTTTGCTCTCCTATAATTTGAAACGAAATATCTGTTTTCAGAATTTATGAAATCTACAAACGGACATCTCTACATACCTCCAAGAAACCATTACCAATGTGTGGAAGCCTAAATTTTTGAGGCATACTACTAAAATGGTTACTGTCATAACTCTGTTATGTTTTATTATGAGTATGTGATGAGTTGTATTCAGTATGAAAAAGTGTATTAGTGATGGAGTAAATGAGGGCAAGTTAGAATGCTGACCAGGGATAAAAAGGATAGAGAAGATAGCAAGTAGTGATAGGTTGACTTTGACACAGTAGGATTTCCTTCAAGGAAACAGACCGCTGATTGAATGAAGAGCAGCCTGTAGTGTGAATAATTGTTCCAAAAACATTGAGCCAGTAAGAGGTTTTTGTACCAGATGTTGAAAGTAAAGTACTACATATTTAAATAGTTAACTGTCGCATGGAGTTGTAATTGTACTAGTAAACCCATTAATTTAGGTATCACACATTTAGCCTAATTAATATTAAAGAGCGGCCATGAGACTTTGACACACGTACGCCCACATATCTACCTGTAAAGTAACAAGTCCCTTACCTATGAAGTAACACGTCATATAATTAATTCCGTGTTAACACAAGCCCTGTCATCATAACACTCACATTATTATTATGTGCTTAGGCCGCGACGTTGCGCATATATTAAGAGTCATCACACACTAACACTCAACAAACACAAGCTCTATTGTGTGTATCTTTGCCAAGAAAATAGGCCGATGATTGAATAAACAGCAACCTGCTAGAAGCACCTTAACATTGTGTGAATCTGTGTCTAGAAAACAGACCACTGATTGACAGAACAACAACCTGCCAAAAGAATCATAACTTCAAGAAACCGGTCAACAGAAACAATCCTAGAATGATCTCAAATATTACCATGCACTAATCTTGATCAGTGACACCATTGTCCGAACTCATAGATCAACCAAAAGATTTCTTTGTTGACAAACATTCAAGCTGCCGTGTTGATCTCCCCAATAGCGGAAATAGACATACAGACAATCTAATTTAGTGGTAGAGTGGATGCACAGGTAGTTGACAGTCTTATTACAGACCTTATCATAGGTCATGATATTAAAGAGGTTAAAGACGACACGAAGAAAAAAGCAACTAAGTTAAGTGACAAACAGCAACCTCAAAAGTTAGATTTAGAGACATACACGACAGTAGTACTCGTAGACCTATCATTTGTTTTCGTTGTGGTTTATACAATCACAAGTCCAGGGCTTGTACCAAATGTTTAAAGGATGTTGTTTGTAGACATTGTCATACAATAGCAGAATACAATAAAAACTACTGTCAGAAGTATATTAAGTAAACTAGGCAAGGAGTTAAGAGTCAATATTATAAAGTAGAAGAAATATAACATATGCTAAGGTACTAAGGTACATTTGTTGAGGACCCCTATGAGGTGCCCTTGGCTTGTAAATCAGGAAGTATGAGGGCTGACTCAGTGCGATGACCCGTATTTTTATTTGTGTTTCTGCCACACACAGTCTCACCAGTAATTAGACGTACAACACAGGACGATAATTAATTCGACAAGTCGTTTGTACAACAACAAGATATACTTTATTTATACAAAGGCACCAGTCCGTAACAAAGACCTGGTGGCTGTTAAATAAAAAAGAGCAAAGGTAATCCAAAATGCAGCAAAGAAAATAATAATCCAATTTAAATGAATGAAGTGTAGGGCGGTTTCTCTCTTCTCTCTCTCTATTTCTCTCGGATCAGAAACATAAATCGACTGCTCTCTCAGAGATCACTCAGTCGAATGTCGACTGGACACGACTCGGACACCCGGTCGAATGCCTATAAAACTATCTTACATTACTCACATACCCTTTCTTGCGTGACCTCCTGACCGGGGGGTGGAGGTGGAGTGTACGTCATACCGACAAAGACAGAAGTAACTGGACATTAGGGTTATGACTTTTTTGTAACCTCATATTTACATGGCAAGAAAAGGTGACTTTTAATGAGTGTATTATGACACAAATAACCTTTTCTGAAAATATTTGAAAAACCTTACCCACCAAAACCATAAAACGAATATTATATATATAACACAACACTGTAATGGAAAGTTACATAAGAACAACAAATGCAATGCATGTAAGCATGAGTATAGATGTGTCCAAAATTTGAAATGATAATAAAGGACAGCATAGGAAACATACATTAAGTTTTTGCTTCATCATTAGTGAGAATAAAACAGTTAATAGTGTCTTTGGAAGTCTCAACGTGGAACAATATCTTGCATTATTTGTATAGCTCTTTCTGCATAGCAGTTACTTCGTTCTATATCAGATATTGCTTAATCTTCACAGACCCAGTGCCTCAAGAAGCATCTTTCTGCTTCAGTGTATCTATGCAAAGCAGGTGCTAAAATCTCTTTCCTATTTTCCAGTCCCTTTGATCTGAAAACCATACTTCAGACCATGCATGTCCTCGCTATGAAAGTACATAAGTTCAAATTTTCGTTTCTATTTTCAGGAATGCCAGAAGTGCTAGTATTGCACTTGAATTCCAACGAGCATTACTTAAAGCCGTCAGTCTCTGGAAGTGAATTACTGAAAAGGTTTTATTTCATTCGTGATAGGGAAATACTTGCGTCAAACGATGTAAGAACTTCATGTCGTCTTTCCATCCTTTTTGTTTTCTCACATGATTTCTGAACTACTATCTTGAGAATCAAGTGACTTTAAGTGACTCATAATTTGCAGCTTAATTTCAGCAACAAATGGATAAGAAATGTTTGGATTAGACGTTTGCCTGCCAAAAAGAGAATCCATATGCTTGAGTACTAGGCCTAAACATGAAGCTGGCAGCCTATGTACTGAGGGATTTGTCCACTGAAAGTAATTTTGCAGCTTGCGTACCACACCATTTTTGCTGCCAGAATTTGTATTCCTTGTATCGCAAAAAATTACTCGAATACATGAATAGAGTTCGTATTCAGCAAGAACAGCCCTATTCGCTGTAAATATTGTCTCTGCTTTTCCATTTGTCAGAGACAATATGGCTAATCGAATTTCTTTTTCAACGTTTTTCAGTAAAACAACTTGTTTTTCTCCTTCTTATTCTTTTCTGTCAAAATGTATGCACCATTCAAAATTTTGTAAGCTGTTTTTATAAACTGCAACTTCAACAAATCTGCTTCTATAGGTTGCCTTATACACTCCTGACTGCGAAGGAGTGTTCGTTTATTATTTTAAACTTTACAAGCTTTATTTGTGGACAAAATTGCTTTCCTACAAAATTAATTACAAACAGACGAATACAGTTGAATGAAATTTAAATAAAATAATACAATATTCTCAAATCAACCAAGCAGATTCCTCTCCAAATTCCAAGCAGACCACTATGACAATTACCAAACAAAGGTATCATAAGATTTGATTATTTGTGGTACAGTTGCAGTAGACGCATAATACATCAAACAGTGCACTTAAATTTAAAATAAACTTTTTTGATTTATTTTGTTTCAGACATGGAGGTAAAAATACCCTATAAAGTTCCTGGATGTAATTAATGTAATCAAATATTTGTTAATGCGCAATCCATAAAGAAGTAATTTTGTTGAAAAACGCTTCTTATTTGTAAACACAAGATGGCGTTGGTGGGGAAGGTTTTTTGAGTGAAAATAAATTAATATTATTTTCATATTTTGTTCATAATTGTTTATTAAAAAATGCCATGTAAAATAAGATTCTGAAAAAAAATGTAAAAAGTACTAACCCTACTGGACATCCATCCCTTTGTCGGCATTTGAACAGGAGCTGAGTGGTCAGAGAGAATCCCCCGTGGAATGTACTGCATTTCTGCCAACCATGGCACTGTTCGTCGACGGAGGTTCCGCTGGCCACCTGCGATATGACGCAATTACGAGGGTGGGGTAAAAAGGGTGGTGGGAACGTATACTACTATACATCGTATAATAAACGTATTAATGTTATTTAGGGGTGGGCTGGGTGAGGGTCTGAACAAAGGAATGGTTTCGACAAATTAGTCACAACCCGTGACAACATTTAAGATTTAAAAAGTATTTTATATATAAAACGCGAGGCGACGAAACAAGGTAAGTATACAAGTAAAAATAGGTAGAAACGGAAGTAAGTAAGATCAGTTAGGACCAGAAGAATGCACGGTAAGTTTAGTCTTTTTGTTTATATGACCCGTGCACTAAGATAATAAGCCCAACATTTCGTTTTTTTTAAAGCAAGAAAAGTTCTCCTATGTTATAAATAAAGTAGTTTTCCGCAGGCTGACTAAAGTCTTCAACAGACACCCCTTAAGCGTATCCCATCACGTAAACGGGAGAATTGTCATACACAGTTGTCTACAATACAGCAGAACAGTGATGACAGGGAAGAGTTATTCGTTTAACGTTGAAAACAGTGACCAGCCACACCACGCCTCTACTTGACCTTTCACATGTTGACTAACTTAGAGAATCATCCAAGATGACTACACAGTCAAGAAGAAACCCAGAAGAAACTATGAACTAAATTTATATTTGTCAATTTTTTAATTTGTTATGTGCACCAATAGAACATTTATATATATTTTTATGTTGTAGTTGAGATATTTATATGACATGCCTAGGGAATAATATTTTTAGCCAAGTTGTTGTTTTCATTTTGTTTTACTACGTAATACTTGGAAAGGAGGGAGGTATGTGACGTGTGGAATTAGCCCTCTGCCATCACTTCCATTTATCTTCCCGGTTGACACTTTCACACCCTCTTCCCATACTAATGACTCATCATAACTGATCCAGCAGTTAAAATATTTTGCAGGATTGTTTTATGTACCCACTGCCACGCCCCCGAACATAGCTTAACTTAATGTTTTGACAGGATGCTGTTTTTTTTTTACCTTGGAACTTTTTGTTAGTACGGTGTTGACAGTCATACGAATTAGACGTAGTTAGTTCGGTGTCGACCCCTACTCCCTACCCCGACCTTATAAATGTTAAGTTAGAACAAGAGAATATGCAGTCGGTAGAGAATGCAGTAGTGTAGAGACCATGCCATAGGGCAGTGTGCAGTCGGTAGAGAATGCAGTAGTGTAGAGACCATGCCATAGGGCAGTGTGCAGTCGGTAGAGAATGCAGTAGAGGTAGAGACCATGCCATAGGGCAGTGTGCAGTCGGTAGAGAATGCAGTAGTGTAGAGACCATGCCAGCAGTGTGCAGTCGGTAGAGAATGTAGTGTAGAGACCATGCCATAGGGCAGTGTGCAGTCGGTAGAGAATGCAGAATACAGTAGGCTTAGAGTAGAGTAGAGAATATGCAGTAGAGTAGATAGTAGAGCATATTGCTGACAGTAGACCTAGGTTGATATAAGTAGTTAGAAGAGAAGTGTATTAAGTTGTATTATAGTGTAATAAAACATTTGTTGTAGTGTGTACTCCACTGAGTTTTGCTATTTATTATTAAGTATAAATTTAACGTAACATTTAGCATAGAATTGTACTAACATTGTTATTAAATGAAAGAATTATAAGTGAATATCTATATAAATTGTTCACCATTATTTTGTATTATTTTCAACAATCTAAATTTTAAAGTAAACAACTTAGCATTACGGATATTTCAAGATAATGTAATATTTATACTGTTAGTTTGTTATTATTTCTAAAATATGTTTCTATCTAATGTACAATTATTTCCATTTATTATCAACCAACAACTACGTCACAATATTTTTTTTCTTTTTTTTTTTACTATTACGTCACATGAATGAATTGTATAAGGGTTGAGTATGAGTAGCGCTGCGTACAATATTGACAATGCAAACTAACCCATTTATGATGGGGCTTCACACAGAGGGTGTGTGAAGGGGGTTCCGATTTCCGAAAGTACTGCAGGGCCCCAGCTTGAGAGGGCCCCCCTCAAAATATTTTTACACTAAATATTAAGTATATTATCTCATGTCAAATGTAGGGGGCCCCGAAAAGGCCCAAATCCCTAGGTTCGGCACTGGCTTTACAGAACCAATGTTTAAAGCTTTGATATTTCTTTCTTTTAAGAGGCCTAATGTCTTCTGCGTATACGGCCTAACTGGATTAATGGAATATTATTTTTTTTATGGAAGGTCAGATAAAAGCTACACAAATATTTTACCTCCCGTCCTAGCTTTCTGAGGGTTTCACCAAAAATTTTTTACATTAAATATTAAGTTCATTATCTCATGTCATGGTGTTGAATGTCAAAATGCAGAGGTCTCTCAAGAGGTTTTAAGCTCACCGCCCCAAATCCATAGATTTGGCACCGCCGGGTTGGCAGTATTATCTTAGTTAATTCTCATACGATATGTTGTACTATACTACAATGTGTATAACAGTAAGTAAACCACCTGCTAACATGTAGCCTGAAAGGCACTAACTCATGTCTCTCTTTTTTTTTTTAAAATACGTCAGGTTGAGCATCATAAAACATAAAATGAACCTTTTTGAAAGGAGCCCATTAAAATATTACGAAAGAATCAATATTTATCAATGCTAAGTGTGTTGCGTGCGCAAATTATTTAGGCCATAGTTGAATTTTAGGTTCTGAGTTTAATCGTTTGGGGGTTGATTTGTTGCTTATGTACCCATAATGAGGATTATTTTCTTTGGGATGAACTATATAAATATATAAACTTATTTGATGTACTATTAAGTGCCTCTATTCACAAATGTATTTTGGCGTGACAATAATCCGTTCATGTCCCATGGGCCATTTCGAGTACATAGATATGCTATTTTTTTTTTTTGTATTTAGACTGATAGTTAACGCGCTACTAAATATATTTTTCACTATTTTCAACTCCAACTGCCTGCCTACAAGCCGGTCCGGGTACAGGGCCTTTGTTTACTAGTAATTTACAAAATAAAGTAAAAGAAATTATTTTACGATACTGCTTGTTAATTAAACAAAATACTGTCGAACTATTAGTTTGCACACGGCGGATTGGTTTATTTTTAAAAATACATGTACTGAAAATATATGTCAGAACTCTTTGACTTTTTAATTACCTCCCGGGAGGTATAAAAAAAAAGTAAAGTGAAGAAATAATTTTACCAAACCGATCGATTAAATAATATTTTTAAATATTATAGATGTGTTGTCTATATAATTTTCTTTAATTTTTTGTGCTATTTTCAGACAATTGGTTAAGAATTTCCGAGTTATGATTAATAGCCATACTAGAGATGGCTTGTGATAAAGTATTACAAATATGCACTAAGGATGTTTTGCATTGATAAAGCAGAGAAATGTGATGACCACAGACTGGAACCCATCAAACTTTAAGTGATTTTGTTGATAATCGCCCAGATGAGGAAGTATGTAAGACGGAATTTTATGCAAACATTGTAAATATATATATATATATATCATAGTCTACCTAATAGAATCAGCCACCAAACTAGATACAACGTACCCAATCATAACAACAGGAAACAAGAGACAAGGACATGTTTATATTATAAACCAAGAGGACGTCTTAAGGCTGACAGACGTCAAACAAGTCAAAGATATAAAAGAAGACTATCTCCTAATATAACTCCAATGAAAATCCCATGCAGAAAAATCATCACTTACACTCGGAAAGATCGCAAGGATCTACTACCAGAAATGTTGCCTTTTCCCCAAGATAAAAAAGACTGAGCAATATTGCGCAAATATAATAAGCTCACATGGAAGGATAAACTTTAATCCATCTTTTTAATGTTACATGTTTAGTGACAGTGCTTGTAGCACAGTTCTCGTTCAAGATATCCTATATACACTAGGTATGTGACTAAAAAAATTTTTCATTATTTTTTATTTCATACTTCCAATAAGTGGATATTTATCATATCTAAACAAAAAATATCAATAACAACCCTCAACTGTTAAAAAAGGTCACCCTCCACACGCCCAGTAAATCGTATGTCATACCTGCATTTAGTATTTTAACTGTAATTTTGTTCTTTTGTTGTTCCATGCACCGTCAGTACATTTTAGTTGGCAACTATTATATGCATAATTAGTATTTGTGTCGATTCTGGATTGTCTCAGAGCAGTTCTGTCAAAAATACTCCAGCTACCGAGACGAACAAAAGAATTTGGACTTCAAATCTAGTGTCTTTCCGAAAAGGCATTAAATCACCTAAGACTGATGACAGTCTTGATCAAATGAGAAAAAATTCCAATGGAACTGCATATCGTGAACAGACATAAAACAATTGCTTCTGCGTAAAAGCAAAAAAGGCATGATCGTACAATGTTGTTAAGAAGTTTTAAAGATAATCGAAGTCCTGGAAACAATGATTTCACAGCGATGTTTAATGTAAGAGATGAAAAAGGAGAGTGGTTGTGCCGAGAAGACAGGAGAGTTCTATGACCTTCAGATTTCAACAAAAGGAAAAGTAGGCTATTGAAGATGATTCACTAAAGATTCACCCAAGAAAAAATGAAATTACTTAAAGGGAAAGTGCCAGTCACATAAATCTTGACTGAAGAAAGTGTTGAATCAAGTGTCTTACCAAATTCGGATACAGAAGATTCTGTGAGTAAAGAAGATTTTGTGAGCGAAGAAATGTGTTCCAGTAGTAGTAAAGATAATGAGAAACTCAAAGCGGCATTTACAAAGGTCTAATGAAAGAAGGAGAAAAATTACAAAGTAATTTGAAGTAAAACTTTAAAAAGTACACTGGTGCTTACAATTTGATGGAAAGACCATATAAAATAAAGCATATGAGGTTGTCGTTTTAAAAAATGAAAAAAAGGGAGCTGGCATATGCAAAAATGGAGACAATATTCATTATTCAATAATCTTTCTTTGTCTCTACATCTCATTTAGGGCCCTTTAAAAAGGTAGATACAACAATAGTTTAACTATTAATTTTTAGTTACTGCCCATGACTGTTAATGTTAATTCCAAGCAGCTTATCCATTCAGCCACCACGTCACACGAACAAAATAAAAATTTCAATGTTTTAAGTGAAAAAAAATTGCTCGATTATTTTTTTCACTTCCATTTATTACTATTGTTTACGTTTGACGATGTTTAAATGCTATGTGTTGTAATAAAAACAACAATAATTTGAATGATATTATATGTTAATTATTACCTTTTAATATTTGGGACTTTTACATTTCATAATAAAAACCACAGAAACTATTTAAAACTGTAGATTTTTCAAAAGAAATATCACCATTATGCATTCTTGTTTTCCGCTTTCGATTTAACGCATACATTAAAATGAATGATATTTATATAGATATTAATATTTTAAATAAAAAAATAGTAAGTAAGTAAATTTCAACCTTAACGTATTAAAGTTCAAGCTAAATTTATTTCGTTATAATTTTTTAGAATAAATTTTATATGATTCATTTTCCTTTGTTTATAACTTTAAGTAGTCGAAATTATTGTTCTAAAATGTGTGTATGTGTTTTATTGTAATGATTTGCACAATAATAAAAACATATTTAAACCTAATAGTATATGGAGAGTGAGCTATTTTTTTTTATTTTATCGTTAAGTTGCCTATTATAAATGGTGCAACACGATATTTCTAACAAAGTGATGTAAGTATAATATTGATAATTGTTACAAATGTTAAAACGAAGTGGCTAATAAGCTACGTTCTAGGCAGACTATTTTTTTTAGGGGTAGGAATAGGATTAGGTTAAGGATAGGGTTAGGGATAGGGATAGGGTTAGGGATAGGAACAATATCTATAGCTGGCCATCGAAAAAATTCGGCAAAAAAATAGTCCTTTTATAGCGCTAGAGCGCATGCGCGTGGAGCGTAACCACTGCGATGTTACAAAGTACATTTCTATTGTGCATTAGTAGAAGACATTTAATGTTTAATTCTTTTCAATGGACTTGCAAGTGGATGTAAATCTTGTATCACTTTAATTGCACGCTCTGCACATATATTAGAACGGTTCATTGGTATAGAAGTTGGATCTGTGGGACCATAATGTCTTTAATGACTTCAAAGTCTTTGTATGTTGCTTACAAGCTTATGATAATTATCAAAGTCAGTAGTATTGAAACACTGGACAGTGAACAGATGTCAGCCTCACGTACCACTGATGAAATCTCATGCTGCCATAGCTGTTTGCAGATACTCATCAGAACGAATGATGACAAACAATAAATTTCCCTTGAGTTCCATCTCCTTATTACTGATTTTGGAAGCGATTGAAAATTTACTTTTGGTAAGCTTCCTCTAGTTTTAAAAATCCTGTAGCATTATGTTAAAGCCATGTCATCTCGCCAGCACTCTTGTTCTGATTTCTTTAGTGGTGCTCCAGCATTATCAAATGTTTTGAGTTGTCCATAATTTTCTGCTATTGTTGAAACAAACGGAGTAGCTGATGTTTGGTGAAGTTGTTGATGTACTAAAATGATCATTCATGACATGTTTCAATATTGTATCTTTTCTATTTAACTTTTTAAAAAGAGTTTAACTAAAATTTAGTTACATATTTAGTTAATTTTTTTTTAACTTTTGTCCATCGCTGGGAATTATATATTGATTTTTTTTAATACTGACTATCCAGGTTCGATTCCTCTTAGGGACATTTTTTATTGTTTTTTTTTTCAGAATGTATCGTTTTAGTTGTTTTAATGAAAAGTAACTAATTAGATCTCTTTGAAATTTTTATTTATTAAAATAATTTATCTTTCAGGATGTTTTAAGAAAAAAGAAACAACAACTAATTAGATTTTTTATTATTTGATAACTTAAAAAAATATTTTGAAAATATGTATCAAAGCTGAACACAGAGGCGTACCTAGGATGGAGGGTCCAAAATATATATCCGCCGGGCCCAGCTTGAGGGGAGCTCCCATAATATGCAGGCCAAGCTCCCGGGCCCATCAAATCCATAGGTTTGCGCAATTGGCTTTACAATAGTCTATCTTCATGCAAAGGCTTTGTGTACAGCTAGTAATGAAGAATGTTGAACCAGGCAAATTACGAACAGCATGTGAAAACGATATTAATGTGTATTATAAAAGAGAATTACCTCTCCGTAGCTTTTACAAAATTATAATCGCTAAAGTACGATACCGTTTTGATAAATAAACAAGTAATTAAGCCTGTTCCATTCTGGACACAGGACGTGTTAGAGCATTTTCGTATTATGTATCAGTACGTTTGTTAGCTTTCAGTAAATATTTGTAAATTTTGGAAATGTTTATAAATTCAATTGTGTAATGCATATATTTGAAAAAAATTATTGTCTCTTAAATCTAACTACAAGTGGTTTGTGGTTACTGAAATAGGACTCATAATTGAAAACATTCTAAATTATAGTCATTTAATCGTCCGAAAACTCCGTCAATTGTTGCATAGCTCTGATACTTTCAATTAAACTCAGAACACAAGCTTACTATTTCATTTGATGAGTTTCTTAATAAATCTTGGTGAAACTACGTGCTGCATTTCGCACCAAATGAACGGGTTATTGAACGTACAAGGTGTATATATAATACATATAAGCCCCTTAGGAGCCCTGAAGCCCGGCCCTCAGAGGTCCTATCGCGAAATGAACTTTTTGATGTACACATGGCAGGCCAAGACCTACAAAATGATATATACATCATGGGTCTAGGACTTATAGTTGCTGAGGTATAGCGCTCCTTTATTAATATAGTTTATATAGTAAAAACGGTACTAAGGCCCCTTTTACGGCCCTGAGAGGTCAGATCGCAAATGGAAAAAAGTCATTTCTTGGCAGGTCAAGACCTACAAAATGATATATACATCATGGGTCTAGGACTTATGGTTGTTGAGATCTAGGGTGATGACGGACGGACAGACGGACAGACAGACAGACAAAACGGGGACAATAGAGCATTTTTTTCGAAAATGCTCTAAAATATACTGTCAAAATAATAGTTTACAAACTAAAGTAACAATTAAGCCTGTTCCATTCTGGACACAGGACGTGTTAGCGCATTTTTGTGTTATGCATCAGTACGTATTTTAGCTTTCAGTAAATATTTGTAAATTTCTGAAATGTTTATGAATTCAATTGTGTAATTGTAAAGGATGTTTTTCGAAAATAAAATTATTGTGGCTGAAGAATAAATACTCTACTGCGAAGGAACACATGTGACGTCAATCTTGGTGAAACTACGTGCTGCAGTATTTCGCACCAAATGAATGGGTTATTGAACGTATAAGGTGTAGAATGGGGCCATGAAAATGACATAATTATTAATATAGCTAATATAGTAAAAAACGGTAAAAATTGATGTCCAGCCCTCAGAGGTCAGAACTTTTGCTGCACACATGGCAGGCCAAGACCTACAAAATGATATATACATCATGGGTCTAGGATTTATAGTTGTTGAGATATAGCGCTCCTTTATTAATATAGCTTATATAGTAAAAAACGGTACTAAGGCCCCTTTACGGCCCTGAGAGGTCAGATCGCGAAATGGAAAAAGTCATTTTTTGGCAGGCCAAGACCTACAAAATGATATATACATCATGGGTCTAGGATTTATAGTTATGAGATATAGCGCTCCTTTATTAATATAGCTTATATAGTAAAAAACGGTACTAAGGCCCCTTTTACGGCCCTGAGAGGTCAGATCGCGAAATGGAAAAAGTCATTTCTTGGCAGGTCAAGACCTACAAAATGATATATACATCATGGGTCTAGGACTTATGGTTGTTGAGATCTAGGGTGATGACGGACGGACAGACGGACAGACAGACAGACAAAACGGGGACAATAGAGCATTTTTTTTTTCGAAAATGCTCTAAAATATACTGTCAAAATAATAGTTTACAAACTAAAGTAACAATTAAGCCTGTTCCATTCTGGACACAGGTCGTGTTAGCATTTTGTGTTATGCATCAGTACGTATTTTAGCTTTCAGTAAATATTTGTAAATTTTGGAAATGTTTATGAATTCAATTGTGTAATTGTAAAGGATGTTTTTCGAAAAATAAAATTATTGTGGCTGAAGAATAAATACTCTACTGCGAAGAACACATGTGACGTCAATCTTGGTGAAACTACGTGCTGCAGTATTTCGCACCAAATGAATGGGTTATTGAACGTATAAGGTGTAGAATGGGGCCATGAAATGACATAATTATTAATATAGCTAATATAGTAAAAAAACGGTAAAAAAATTGATGTCCAGCCCTCAGAGGTCAGAACTTTTTGCTGCACACATGGCAGGCCAAGACCTACAAAATGATATATATACATCATGGGTCTAGGACTTATGGTTGTTGAGATCTAGGGTGATGACAGACAGACAGACAAAACGGGGACAATAGAGCATTTTTTTATCAAAAATGCTCTAAAATGAAATATTTTACGATACCGTTTTGTTAACTGAAAAGAAATATGATGAAATATGAGTTTTTACTCGGCCGATTGATTTATTTACCATATATTAGTTAGCACCTGTGACCTCCCGTGTTATTTTTCAAAAAAGTAAATAAATTATATTACCAAACATATCGTTTAAATATTATTTTTGAATATTATTGATATGATGTTCATACCAAATATATTTATATGGTGGGCCAAAACAAGTGAGAACGTCATATAACATACGAATTATTTAAAAATATAATTTAATGAATTGCATTGTTTCATGTAATTTTGTTTGCAAAGTATTTAGCCAATCAGAAATCCTGTTCAATGTCTCCTTGCTTATCAACAACTTTTTCTAAGCGTAGACGCCAATTCTTTTTACCTTAATCAATACATCGCTGTCCCAGATTTCTCCACTCTTCAATTATTGCCAACTACAGCTGCTCAACTGTGGAAAATTTTCGTCTAAGGTAGACATTTTCTTGCAAAGCATCCCACACGGCATAATCTACTGGATTAAATCAGGACTGTTAGTGGCCATGTCTGGCTCAATGACGTTAATATTCTCCTGACGAAGAAAGTTGATCGTATGTGAGACCACATATCGCTTGAATTACAGGCAACAAACTTTCTCTCAGAACATGTTCACAATAGTATTCAATTGTTTACTTTGGCACTTGTTCAACGAACACAATGTCAGTTTTCCCATTAGAGAAACACCAACTAATGCCAGATACTGCGGCTGAAATGGTCACGTTCTCGTATAAGCCGATTTTCCCGATTTTGCGCTTTCTTTTGTTTTAGCGAATAAATACGATCATTTTGAGAATTAACTGGAGTGGCAACGGTGAATGTCTTTTCATCTGTAAACCAGATGTTTCGTACACTTATCTCATTAGGAAACCGCTCAAATAGCTGCCGACTGCGTTGCAAGCGTTTCAATTGACATTTTGATTCAGCTTCAGACTGATCACACGCTTGTACGTTTTGAGTCTTAAATCATGTCGCTACCACGTCGAATAGACGAACGTGATATACTCAGTTTATTTTTCTATTTCCCGTGGACTTTTGTTACTGTAAGGATAACCATTTTAACTTCAGATCAGCTCACTCACCCGCTCAATATTCTGTTGTTTTCTGGCCGATTTAGGTCCACCACTTACGGGTTTACGTTCTGTTGAACTATTGTTGTTAATTTTATGTGCTAACTCGACTGACACTAGCTATACTCCAGGCTTTGTTGGCAAACTCATTGACTTTTCTCCTAGCCCCCCACTGTTTTTCAATTCGCAAATTTTTAATCAGAAATACGGTCGTCCGCGGTAATTTTTGTCATTCTTGGGAAAAACTTAAATTTTCTTTTGTAAACAATTGTTATATTAAAACTTAAATGGCGCCTGGAAATTGTCAAACTAATGACGTCATATATCTAAACGGGCAAGTAAGTAAATGAGTAAGCAATTTAAGATATTATGCATACAGCTAAACAAACTTTGATATAATTATATTATGTTCTACGCAATGTTCTCATTTTTTTTGGCCCACTCTGTATATCAACACACCGAGTAATTTTCTGCAATTGTGTGTGTACATTTTAAGGCAATTGGTGAAGAACTTAAGATTTATGAATACCGGCGAATCCTATTTCCATTTTTATTTATATAATTTTTTTTTTTTATAGTTTATCATTTTGCTTTCTTTTAAATGAAAAGTAACAACAACTAATTAGATCTCTTTCAAGGACTCTTTGAACATTTTTTCATTGAAATAATTTATCCTTTAAGATGTTGTAATGTAAAAAACAACTAATTAAAAATATAATTTCATTCATAGCTTTAAAAAAATAATAATATTTTGTAAAGAATTCAGAAAACACGCGGAGTTGTCGAACGTTGTTGAATGTTGAATGCGTCTTGCTTGCTTTAACGTATTCGATAATTCAGCAAACGCGACTAATCTATCTGTATAGACTTGCGTCTTTCACGTGGTGCCTCCGCATGGTTGGGCGACTAATATAATTAAAATAATGAAATTTTAATGGAGTGTGGGGGTGTCATCAATCTGTTATAACTAAACTTGTAAATTTTATTAGAATAGTGTGATGAGTTCTACTCAGTATTAAAACATTTATTAGTGGGGGAGTAAATGTGGGCAGGTGAGAATGCTGACCAGGGATAAAAGGTAGAGAAGATGCCAAGCAGTGAGGTTGACCGTTGACACAGTATGATGTTTTTGAAAAAGTAGTAAGAATTATGTGGATTTATTTTGTTACTATTTGTTATGTTGGTGTTTGATTGGTAATAAATCATAAAACAGAACTGTGTCATTAGCTTCATTAACGTAGATATGTGCCAATATGGGAGTGTCAATCTACATAATTACCTAATTAACCAAATTAATCTGTATTTAAAAATTCAGTTGTCAAATTGATTAGGAAGGGGTTTTACATTACACTTAGATTTCTGGGCAACGCCGTATTTAATATCTAGTATATGTATATATATATATATATATATATATATATATATATATATATATATATATATATATATATATATATATATTAGGGTGGTCCGAAATAAAGAGTGAAATTTTTTTAAATTTTACTTTGATTTAAACCCCACATTTGATTACCACAAAAAAATACTATAAACATAAAATTTCTATACTTTTCAGATGAAATTCGAGGTTGCACAAGCTCTCTGAAAATTTAGGTATGTTCTCCATTTACCAGCTCTTTATCCCGAATATTGCTGAACCTGCATAAAGTCAGTTCTGTCCAAAGAAGTTTCTGCAGCATTAGATAGATCATAAGTTAGTGATCGAGCAGCAGTCCATTTTACTAGCTGCTACAGCTCATTCTCTTGGTCACGATGTTAGTGACATGACATTAAGTCGAAGTACTGTACGGCGTGTGATAGCTGAGATAGGAAAAAAAAACAACACATTCAGTTAAAGAATTGTTTGATCCACAAGTAGCATTAACTGTACATTGGAATGGAAAATTGCTTCCAGATCTCACAGCCGGGGAGAATGTTGAGAGATTGCCAGTGATTGTAACATGATTGCAAATAGAATGCTTGCTAGGTGTACCAAAAATGGCTTCAGGAACAGGTGACAGTCAAGCTCAAGCTGTAGTTGAATTCTGAAGGACAGGGAAATTTGTGAAAAAGTAGTAGCATTAAGTTTTGACACAACAGCAAGTAGCACTGGGGATTCCAAAAGGGGAATGTGTTTTAATTGAAAAGCTGCTTGAAAAAAAAAGTCTTATTCATCTTGCTTGCCGCCACCAAATGATGGAAATTCGTTCTGAAAAAAGTGTTCACCGCATTGAAGATAAGTGGGCCCTCAACTTGACCTGATATTTCACTTTTCAATGACTTTAAAGAGCAGTGGCATTTTATGGAGAAGGGATCCTATGATACTGCAGATGCGATGACTAAAGTAGACCTTTTCAAAGATAGCACATTGCAGTTTGCAAATGATTATCTTCAAATTTGTCACCCACGAGATGATTACAGAGAATTTTAGGAACTTGCTGTCATATTTCTTGGAGGAACACCACCACGTGGGATTCATTTCCATGCTGCTCCAGAGCTGTACACAGAGCACGTTTGATGGCAAGAATAATTTATTGCTAAAAGATGTGAGTGTTTAAGAAGCACTTTAAGCTGAAGCCTTCTGAAAAATAAGGACAGTTTCAGTTCCTCTGTTTTGTTTCCAGTACATATGAAACTGTGGTTTCAAGCCCCACAGCCAGCAAGGGCGCCATCAAATGACCTACAATTTATAAAGGATTTAGAAAAATATAACTCAGTTAATTCAGTTATTGGAAAAGCAGCAAAAAAAGCTTTCGGTCGACATTTATGGTATCTAAGTAAAATTACTGTGGGCCTCGCTTTTTTTATGAAAATATTGATCCCAAGCAAAAGGTTCAGATGCTTAAAAATATGCAAGAAAACTCGTATCTAAAAATCGAGCTCAGCGTCTTGATTCCAATGGATTCTATGCGGACCAGGCCCATTAGCTTCTTTGTTACAAACAATACAAAGGTATATTTTCCTCCATACTTGGTTTGCCACATTCATTCTTGGAGATGTCCCTGAAACATGGAGCAGCAACAATGAATACAAACATGCATAAAAGGTTGTAAGCAATTTGAAAGTTGTTAATGACACAGCCGAAAGAGGAATGAAACTGATTCAGGATCTCAATGAAGTTTTATGCAGAAAAGAAGACCAGAAGCAATTCTTACTTCAGGTGGTGAAAGCACCACCGACGATTAAATCCGATGTAAAGAAGACTCACAGTGGTTACTGGACTAGCAAAAGCAGTCAGTGAATAGTATACATTTTGCTTTGTTGCATTCTATTATTTTATTTGTTTTAGAGGTCGTTATTTCATGTTTAACACTCATCAATTAACAAAAACCATTAAATTACTATTTAGTACCAAATCAATGTTTTCATTGCCTTTGTGAAACCCCTAAATATTTCGCGATTGTATTCATTTTTTTCAGAAAACCTTTTTTTTCTGGCAGAACACAATGCAGGCCTTTAAATTTAGAAAATAGAAAAAAATTGTTGGACTCTCCCTAATATATATATATATATATATATATATATATATATATATATATATATATATATATATATATATATATACTTATAAGACGCATTTTTTGTCTGTCTGTCTGTCTGTCTGTTTGTCTGTCTGTTCCCTTATAACTCAAGATCCAGAAAAAACAGATAACGTGAAATTCGTTACACATACACATAATTACATGTGGAACGTTATAGGACAGGTTTCGTTTCATCTCGATGGGTAGTTTAATTGTAATTATTTTTTTTTTATTTAGTATTTTACTATATTAAAGTAATCTCGACGGCGCCATAAATAAAATTCCTCTGTGACGTCATTTCCTTATGATCGAATAGAACTTGCGCGCTGGTGCTGTATTGTGCCTTTGTGATGTAAAGAATTGTTGATGTTTTTTCATGCTCTCTGATTTGTTCAGTTTGAGGAAGGTAAAGGAATGAGGAAGGATTTAGAAGAAGGCAGCTTTATAATAATAAGTATTTATATATATGTATATATATATATATATATATAGAGAGAGAGAGAGAGAGAGAGGGGGAAGCGAGGAGGGAGAGATAAAGAGAGAGAGGCAGGGGGGAGAGAGAGGAAAGGGAGGTAGGAGGGAGGGAGGGAGGGAGAGAGGGAGGGAGGGGGGTGACTGGGGGGAGAGAAGGAGGGGAGAGAGGGAGGATGGGAGAGAGAGCAGGGGGAGAGGGAGAGAGAAAAGAAGGGAGGGAGAGAGGTGGTAGGGAGGGAGATAGAGGGGAGGGAGGGAAAGAGAGAAAGAGTGAGGGGGCAGGGAGGGAGAGAAGGGAATGAGGGAGGGATGAATGGGGAGAGAGAGATGGGAGAGAGGGATGGAGAGGGAGGGAGGGAGAGGGAGGGAGGGAAAGGAAGAGAGGGGGAGGGAGGGAGAGAGAGATTAAGGGGAAAGAGGGAGACGGGAGAGGGAGGGAGACGGGAGAGGGAGGGAGGGAGAGAGGATGGGAAATGGGAGGGAGGGAGAGATAAAGAGAGAGGGGTAAGGAGGGAGAGAGGGGGAGGAGGAAGGGAGGGAAGGTGAGGAGGAGAGGGGGGACGGGGGTGAGAGAAGAAGGGAGGGAGAGGGAGATGGGGGAGTTAGAGAGGAAGGAGAGGGAGGAGGGAGAAAGGGAGGGAGGGAGAAAACAAAAGGTAAACAGAAAACTCCATTTTTAAACCCGGGCAAAGCCGGGTACTTGCAACTAGTATATATATATATATATATATATATATATATATATATATATATATATATATACTTATAAGAGGCATTTGTTGTCTGTCTGTCTGTCTGTCTGTCTGTTCCCTTATAACTCAAGATTCAGATTACCAAATAATGTGAAATTTGTTACACATACACATAATTACATAAAGGTTATAGGACAGGTTTCGGTTTCATATCGATTGGTAGTTTAATTGTAATTATTTTTTTTTTATTTTAGTATTTTACTATATCAAAGTAATCTGACGGCGCCATAGACAAAAATTCCTCTGTGACGTCATTTCCCTATCATACATTTTTAAAAGAGGGGTAACTCCCTGAAACTCCAATTGTAAACATGATGAAATCAATAGTCATATCTATTTACCTATCGTTTTATGTATTCGGAAGATTAAAATTAAAGGTGCACTTTAATAAACCGGAAATACGTTAATTAAAATGTTTCTGTGACATTATTAACATTATTAATACAATCTCAATAAATAAAAATCGCGCACCAAGATAATGTGTAATTGAACGGACGGTGAAAGAAAAAAAGTTAGGGACGGGAAAAAAAATATTGTTGTTTTTTTTTCATGCTGCAAGTACCCGACTTTGCACGGGGATTGGGCAAAATAAGGTTTTCTGTTTATTTAAGAAGCGTAATTTGACGTTTAATTGTACAGAGAGAGGGAGGGGGAGAGAGATAAAGAGAGAGGGGGCAGGGAGGGAGAGGGAAGGAGGGGCAGAGAGGGGGAGAGAAGGAGGGAGGGAGGGAGAGAGGTGGTAGGGGAAGGAGATTAAGGGGAGGAGGGAGAGAGGGTGGGAGAAATGGGAGGGAGGAAAGATAAGAGAGAGAGAGAGGGGGCAGGGAGGAGAGGGGGGAGGAGGAAGGAGGAAGGTGGAGAGAGGGGGACGGGAGGGTGTGCCAAAAGCTAAACAAAGAACAGGATAACTTGTTTCAGAGGCGGTTGCAAATATTTTAAAGGATTAGCGATTAACACAACTGCGGCAAACACAGGGCACATTCTTGAAAAAGAAATTGAGTAAGAAACTGCTTTTGGTTATGCAGACATCATATACTTGAATTGATATGTGCAAAAGTCTTCAAAATACATTTGGGGGTATTACAACTGGACCGGATGCTGCTATTCAAGAGCTTAAGACGTTTTGGCCTAAAAATAAGACAGAGAGAATTTAGTATATGACAAGATTTCGACTGGAGCAAAATCTCAAGCCTTTAAAAGAAGAAGTCATCACATTTTGCTCAAATATCCTCCAAATGAACGACAACTCAAGATATTTGCAACGCAGAACTTCTGACTCTGAATCTTATTTTCCTGAGAGAAATCCTCCCCCGCACTTGTTTAATGCTCTCTCTGTTTCCCACAAATTTTCTCATGACTGATCTTCCACCTGGCAACAAAAACTCCATCCTTTTAGAAACAACAGCAGTAGTCTCTTCCTTGAAACGGAAATTGCACTGGTGTCATCATTCAACTCATCTCTCACCAAATCAGGAGGAGAAGCAGTACCTGTTCCAAATTGCTGAACAGCACCGCAAAGAGTTTCCAGATGCAAAAATCAAACTGTGCCAGGAGATCGCAACTTAAAGACCTCAGGATTCAGAAAGCACAGACTAAAAAACTTTAAAGTGTATTTTTGAATGGCGTACTTAGAACTACTCTGCAATACAGTCAGGTTAATGAGTCATGAAACTAGTATTATTTTACTGTTTAATTCCTACTGCGTAATATAATTGTTCTGTGTACTTTAAAAACAGCATTTTAAACGTTGCAAAATTTTCATTTCATAACTGCCAAACCATAAAACACGAGATAACAAGTGCACTGAGGCAGTATTTATAGGAGCCCAAATGGTGTGAAATTTAGTATATACATGTTTTAAATCAAAGTGAACCAAAAAACTCATGATGAAATAAAAAAACTGTATTTTTTTCCAATATAGTGAGCCACCTCAATATATATATATATATATATATATATATATATATATATATATATATATATATATATATATATATATATATATATATATATATTAGGTAAATTAAAAAAATTTTTGGAGTTGGGAATATGAAACATATTCAAAAAATAGCCTATGGTCCTACTGATTGTAAAAATGTAAAATTTGTAAAAATCAGATAATGTCTTCCACTCCTAACTATAATCAAGGGGTACGGGGCGAAAAAAATGTACTATGTCTAAAAAAAGAATTTTTTTTTTTTGCTTTTTAGATACGGCATGTCAATAATAACTATGAATGAATTATATTGCAGAAAAAAATTTCAGAATGTTACTCATTCAGAAACTTCAATAATTTAAAAACTTAAAAGTAATTTTTCTCTGAAAAAATATTTTTGACATTTGCTTCACTATGGCAAGAAAATCTCAAAACCACCTGTCAGATTTTGATAAAACTTCTAATTTTTATGTAGAAGGCTTTTCAAGAAATTTTAAGTCCTTTTTTTAATTTTTAAAATTAGCATTTTTTGCTTATTTTCACCATACACAATTTAAAAAATTCATAACAGATTTATTTATTACATTATCAAAAAAGTACTTTGACATTCCCTGAAGTAAGCTTTTCTGATTATAAAATTGTACATTTTATATGAAACAGTCTATAAATATTTCAGAAATATTTGCCACAAAAAGGTCATAAATTTCAAGATGGCGGCATACCACACCCACAAATATCAATATGTTAATAATATTTTTTTTGAACAAAATTATTTTTAAATCTACTATATCATTACTCAGATATTAAAATGTCTTAAACTTAAATAATAAAAAAAGATTTTGCTTTGACCCGTTACCCCCCCCAATGTATGACATTTTACAACTATTAGAATGTTTGGTATAAGTAATATGAAATTTTACAAATCTATAAATCGTTCATGCAAAATATACAATGTACATATGAATAATACTGTTTATGGGTTGTCACAGGAAACTTGCTTGTTTTCAACTTTCGGAAGAACATCCCTTGATTTCTTTGTTTGCAAAACAATCCATGTCGAGAGCTATGTCCGTACAGTTTGAAATGTCCGTACACTTTTAAACTAACAGCAGTAACTTCATTAATTGCTCTCTCAACAGCTTGAGAGTGACTGGGAATTTGATCCAGTATGATTGGGTTGTTGCGTTTAAGTTCATCATCAAGCAAATATGTTCCAGCAGAGGAGGGGATGTCACTGCACAAAGATCCCAGTTAATCATCTGATCATATGATTTAGCTGCAATATTCAGGATTATGTCATTTTTGTTGAAAATTTTAACTCTGCATGGAACTGGTTTATGTCGTGCTGTTATGATTTTATTTACTGCATACCTTCCAATTTCTTCATCATTGATTTAACTGCAGCCAATAGAATGTTTTCTGGATGTGCAAAGTAGCAAAGTATTTTCCAATACAGGCAACATAATAGATTGATCAGCAGTATCAAGGTTCCGAAGCAGTTGTATCATATAGAAAGTTTCTAGTCTCACTTTGACAAGATGGATCGCAAAAATCCTGTTCGCTTTTGTTAACCATCTTTGCTCTCATCAGTATGTTCCTTGGCTGCCCTATCTATGTCGATGCATCTTTGCTGGATCCAGAGCTGTAGATGGTGTTAACATGTTTAAGTCCTTCAACACAGCTTTAACGATAAGACATGTATCCCTATTGCTTAGTTTAGCATCGATCCACTGCTTCATATTGATATCTGTTTTGTTATTTGGAACATTCCTCATCGCTGGAGAAGCCTGCATCAAGTAGTTCATCATCTTTAGCATCCTGATCTGGAATATCATTATCTTTCTCATCATTGACGTTATCATTTGTGGTTCCTATCTGATCGCCACCCTGCATCAATGAATGTTTTCTTTTCTGTCGATTTTTTTATATTTTTGTTGTTTGCTTGTCAACATTGTCTATGTACATATCTCTTGCCATCTTTACACCCAAAATGCCCACTCAAGCACAGAAATTACTAATTGTGGACATTTACAGTCTCCTCTATCCCTAACACCTGCATCTTACCTCGAACAATTATACTGGTAATGTCATTTGTAGGGATACTAGCCTGGTCATATAATTGTTTAACTTCATTCGCTAATGTGTGCGCTCGTGGATGAAGGCTATGATTGTATTGTTCCATTTTAAGCATCCACATATAGCCTTGAAAACATCTTCACTGGTCGGAAGTTGTCTTTTAGGCTATTCAGCTGCTGACCCAAACACATAATGTGTAGTTGCACTTCTTGTAGAAAAAAACTCATATTCATAGAAGAACTTAATAAAATAATTGAAAAATTAATAAAAAATGAAATAAAACAACCATGCGTGATCCATAATGAAAACACGGTACACCAGTTATATTGAGAGAAAAAATAGATGCAATGCTATCCTAGTTGTCTGAACTAATTAGTTATTCAAGTAAAAAAGGTTATAAAGATAAAACACAAATTTTATATGCATATCATTTCTTTTTTGAATAACCTAGGTCACAAATTTAACATGTTCAGTCACAAAACTCACAGTAAATATGGTTAAAATTTCGAAAAAAAAGTTGGTAGTAGTAAAACTATGTAGTTTTCAAATATTTGTACATACTCCATGTACTACCATGATGTAACAACTTTTTAATAATGTTTCAATAAAAAATATTTTGACCCACCCTAATATATATATATATATATATATATATACATATATATATATACAGTGCTTTTTTGCTGGTACGTCGGTACAGTGTACCGGCACCTTTTTCAATGTGAGGAAAATTATTACTTTTCTTGTATTTTAACGTTTATTATTAATTTATTTAGTATTAATTTGTTTAAATTGAATTATTTAAAATAGTATATTTGCAGTTGTGATTTAGCTTGCATCGAAGTGAACTGGTAGTCAAAAGTTAAGCTATTCCTACTGAGTACCGGCACCTACTTTTTACAAAAAAAGCACAATATATATATATATATATATATATATATATATATATATATATATATATATATATATATATATATATATATATATATATACATTAGAGTGTACATTAGAGTGTTTCAATTCTTTTTTTCAATTTTAACCACATAGGGCATTAATGAATGAGGATTGATGTCATAGGTAACCATTAAAAATCTCAGTAAAAAATATTGACATTAACAGACTGCTCAAAGGGTCTCCTTCTTTGGCATATCGTGCTTCTCTATATGATGCAATTTTTTGAGTGGATTTTTAAAATTGTCTTTGTTGTGTACTATTATTGAAATTTAAATCGTTAATTCCGCATTACTCATTCTTGCAATGCATACTGCTGTGCGTTCTTTCTTTCATATCAGATTTAAAGTTAAATTGTAATAATTAATATGGCACATGTACCTCAAAAGACTTTCAAAACTATATCTGAAACCGTTGTCTGGTTAATTGGTCAACAGTTAGCATCTTTGAATTAGTCAATGGTTCTAACAGCCTACCAACTATGGGGCTCACTCTGCGTCGTTTATTTTATTACTTGGAAGAGCCGGAAGCTTACTCTCTGAAAGCTGCTCAAACGTGATCGATGAAGCTTGCTATATGGCTTATAGCGCACATCCCAACGACAGTAAAACAAAATGATGTTGCCAAGCTGAATGCATTGTACGAGAGATATGTTGCTTGGCAAGAACAAAGGCCGCCGAAGTGATAGGCAGATGGAGTTGGGTTAAATTTTCCAAGCTGATGAATCAACTATTTGATGTTGCACATGCCAGGTGTAATGAAATCCCGAGTTTGATCAAAATACAAAAAGACATTGCTTTCTTGAAGATCAGAGAGGGGGTAGAGCAGTGGTAATTGGTCATAAAGTTTAGAAATTTAAAGAACAACAGGCAAAGAAGCAGCCGGGAGGCTGAAGAATTCCGGAGAAAAGAAAAGGCATTTGGCAACAAAATGGAGGTCATTTTCTGCCCGTGACCGACGAACGAATGAATCTGACAAGCCTGATGAGACGCTGGGTATCATAACTTCAACCAGGTATCGGTATGATCTTGATGCGGAAATCTCAATGAGCAAGTATCATCTATGCAGCATTGAAAAATATTACACTACCGCATCATCATCATCTCAATCGCAAAAACACATCAATAAACGCCGTATTGGTGATGATCCGTTCTTTGTTGCCAGTCTTGACAGGACTAAACACCTCTTAAAGTGATGCGAATAATTTGCTCCTGCCCTTACTGCTGCTGGTGTCAACATTGACACAGTATCACTGTCAACAAGTACAATATATAGAGCTAGGAAAAAATTTCGCCAATCAGTCACAGTAAACCAGAAACAGATGTTTGTGCCACACCATTAGTTGCTCATTTTGATGAAAATTACTACCAGATGTTGGTGACCAATCAGACGAGTCAGTTGATCGAATGCCACCTGTTGTGTCTGGAGTGGAAGGTTGAATAGCTTCTGGCAATTCCACAACTTCCAAGAGCGTGCTTCCACAACTTCCAAGATCAACTGGTGCATTGATGTAGTGTGGTTCAGCTGTGTTTCAGATACTACATTAGTGGAAAGGTGTCGCAGAATGGCTGGCTGGTCTTTGTTTTTGATGGCACAAATTCTAACACAGGGAGTTCATACTGGCGCCATTACAGTTTATTCAGCGGATGTTTGACAAACGCCTTTGAAGTTGTAGCATGTCGTCATCACATCTAATGAAATAATATCAGCAGCAGTGTTTGACAAGTTATTAAATCATCTGGACCACAAATTTCACTGTTCAAATGTTTTAAGGAAACGTGTCCGATCCTTGATACATCACGATTTGCTGCTATTGATGTCTCTACATCCAGCTCAGAGTTGAGAAACATGAGAAAGCTTGGCTTAAGTGATAGAAAAGCAGACATTATCAACTACCTTCTCACATGTCAGAGAACTCAACCGAGATAGGACTATCTTGAGTTTCTTAACTTGACAATACTCATGCTGGGCGGCAGTAACGATGATGCTGACGTTGGTGAATCATCAGGTCATTTCAGTCCGCCGGGTGCCTATCATCGTTCCCGCTGGAATGCAACCCTGAAAATCTATCTGTTTCGTGAGCAACTCAACCTCACAGCAGAAGAGCTGCAGGATCTCCTGCGTATATCCTTGTTCACCGTTACTATTTATGTGAAAGCCTGGTTGAGTGCCACCATCAGCTGTGATGCATCGTTGAATGATCTGTGCCTACTGCAGAGTTTGGGGTCATATGTTGGGGTTGACAAACTAATAGCAGACATTGCGCTGAAGAAATGAGAGGGAACTGTGGTATTTTTCTGAAGACTTGATCGGCCAGTCTTTCTTTTCTGACAGTGTTTCAGATAGCGAAAAGGAGGCCATGGTTATAGCAGCATTACAGAAGCCGAAGCTTCAACATGATGCGAGGAGTGTTGATCCCAAATCAGTTGTGCCATTTCAGAGGAAGAGTTTATCAGATTTTGTAACTGAAAATTCAAACAACTTGTTCACAGCCTTAAGAATTGATCCTTCTTGTCTTCAAGATAGTCAATCTACTCGGTGCCAATGTCCGGCCTATGCGAGTGCCAGAGAGAAGATCGAAGGGCTATAAGAGTTGTTAATGATTGTGTTGAGCGTGCTGTCAAGCTACAACATACTTCAACAGTGTTCTTACATACGATGAAATGCAACGTCAACTGGTGTTTCAGATAGTTGGATATCACCGCAAACTTGTGACACAATCCGTGAAGAAGAGCTACAAGACTGAGTGTTAAATGATATTTGACTGCTTTATGACTAGATATGACTAGGTATGACTAAATATGATTAGATGTGACATAAAGTTATGTATCTGAACCAAACAATCAACTAAACAAAAAGAACATTCGCAGTTCAAAGACTATTTTTGCCGAAAATGTCGTTTTTGCAAAAAAAACCTTAAAAGTTTGATGCTAATGAGCAGTCACTTAGACTCAATATTTTTTCCTATAATTTGGCTTACGTATTACTTACCCTAAACCTCACATTTCTGGGGGCATGCGAAAGTGAATTAAATTTTTTTTCATATTATCTTTCGAAACACTCTAGTGAACATGTGCCGGCTAGAGTACACTGTATCCTGACCTCTTCATACATTGAAACTAACACAGGGGTGGGCAAACTTTTTCTACGGGTGGCCACATTGAAAACTTGATTGTTATCGGCGTGCCGCATTTATATATATATATATATATATATATATATATATATATATATATATATATATATATATATACAATTTACAACGTATTTAAATATGAATTAATGATAATACTATGTATTTGTCATTTATTTCGCATTCACACTTACAATATGTACATTCATACGGGCCGCATAATATACGTTAAAGGGCGTATGCGGCCCGCGGGCCGTAGTTTTCCCACCCCTGAACTAACATATTCAAGTGTAACTCTATTTCTAATCGACAGTTTGCTTAATGACTCAGTTATCGAAATAAAAGTCTGTTATTAATCTTAAGTTTTTTTTGTTGTTTTTTTTTGCATATATATATATATATATATATATATATATATATATATATATATAACCTTTACTAACACTTTTATTGGAGCATGCCTCGCCAAAAACGCATACGTATATTATTATATCAGTTTATTATTAAATAATAAAATTCTAATGAAAATTAGAAAAAAACAAGCAATTAAGCCTGTTCCATTCGACACAGGACGTGTTAGCGCATTTTCGTGTTATGTATCAGTACGTTTGTTAGCTTTCAGTAAATATTTGTAATTTGGAAATGTTTATAACTTCAATTGTGTAATGCATATATTTGTAAAAAGAATTATAAGATGTTTCTTTATATTTGAAAAA
This sequence comes from Bulinus truncatus, assembly GCA_021962125.1. Lineage (NCBI taxonomy): Eukaryota > Metazoa > Mollusca > Gastropoda > Planorbidae > Bulinus > Bulinus truncatus. The sequence goes on along the minus strand of JAGDYQ010000016.1, from coordinate 4,523,992 downwards.
AAAAATATTGTCTCTTAAATCTAACTACAAGTGGTTTGTGGTTACTGAAATAGGACCCATAATTGAAAACATTCTAAATTATAGTCATTTAATCGTCCGAAAACTCCGTCAATTGTTGCATAGCTCTGATACTTTCAATTAAACTCAGAACACAAGCTTACTATTTCATTTGATGAGTTTCTAAATAAATCTTGGTGAAACTACGTGCTGCAGTATTTCGCACCAAATGAACGGGTTATTGAACGTACAGGGGGAGGTAGAATGGGGCCATATAATATATAAGCCCCTTAGAGTTTCTGAAGCCCGGCCCTCAGAGGTCCTATCGCAAAATGAACTTTTGATGTACACATGGCAGGCCAAGACCTACAAAATGATATATACATCATGGGTCTAGGATTTATAAGGTTGCTGAGATATAGCGCTCCTTTATTAATATAGCTTATATAGTAAAAAACGGTACTAAGGCCCCTTTTACGGCCCTGAGAGGTCAGATCGCGAAATGGAAAAAAGTCATTTCTTGGCAGGTCAAGACCTACAAAATGATATATACATCATGGGTCTAGGACTTATGGTTGTTGAGATCTAGGGTGATGACGGACGGACGGACGGACAGACAAAACGGGACAATAGAGCATTTTTTTTCGAAAAATGCTCTAAAAAGAAATAAGATAATTGCTCCTTCTACCAATTAGTAAATTTTATTATAAGTTGTCATATAAATTTATCAACCAGCGATGCAGCCATGTTGATTGCTCTGAAAACATACATAGAACTAAATTTCGATTAAGGTTGAACTTTTTATTTTAAAGAATTCTTAAAAGCCATTGTTTACTGATTCATGATTCTTAAGCTGAAGTAAATGACGTAGCTAATAGGAAAGTATTAATAAACAAATATGTAGACGTATAATCAACTAGTGAGGATCTTGAAAATGCTTCGATTGATTGGACAGACGGAGCAAAGTGGTTTGTGACTTCTTTTATCTCCTGTATGTTGTTGTGTTTAGACACTGGCTGTGAAAAATAGAACCTCTTGTGAACTGTTGTAGCGTAGGTCACTGTTTAATACATTACTGGCTGTCGTACCTCTCATTAACTGTTTGGTGAGAGCAGTTTTACTATTAAACAAGAAAACAATATTCTCAATCATATATCAGAGGTTTAAATCTATAAAGAAGTTATCACTGGATAATTAATACCATTGCATTTTGTTTACTTCATAATTCGACTTGATAACGTAATGCACAACGTTTGTTATCATCAAAATATATAAATTTAATATTTAGAAATATTTAATCATTTTTGAAATTTATTAAGACTTGGTGTTCCTCTTATTCTTAAAAGTTAAAATGTTTAATAAACAATAATTAATATGTTTTTAAAAAGATTAATACCAAATATTTTTGTAAAGTCAACTGGTGTAATAATACGGCAAACGTATGTGAATACATTGCAATACTATTTTAAATAGGTTTACATTTAAATAATATACCTCTTGTTCTATGCATTATTGTAGACTTTGTTGATTGTGTGAAAACATTATTTATCACTTTGATATAAAGCAAAACATTTTCAAAACAATTTGGTGAAGATTTAACTTGAGCCTGCTCAGAACAAAACAAAATGTATAGATATAGGCATATTCATCAGTACCATAAGAACTAATAAAGCTCTTTTTTCATAAATAGTTTAAACCGATAGGATGGGCAACTATGTACAAAATGTTATTTATAAAAACAACTATAACACATCATTACATGGATATTTACAACGAAAAATAATACATAAAGAGATTCACATGGACAACTATTAAACAACGATATTTACATGGGCAATTATTTACACATTGATATTTGGGGAGCCCATGAAGTCGATTTACTTCTACTCGCTTGCTGGGAGTATTTATCAGCTTTCTATATTATAATATTATGAATTAACAGATTATTTGGAAAATGTGAGGAGAGTTAAAAAAAACAACAACAATATAGTTGCAATGGGAAAACGGGTATAGTCCAATGTTTATTTTTTATTATTATTTTATATTTTCGATGTAATCCTAGATACAGCTATTCTTGTTCTATTAAAGACATTCTACTCAAAATTGATAGCCATGTCCAAATGTATAGAAGCAGTGTGGCCGTTGGCATAAATATATGGGGGAAGGGGCACCCCCTGTCATCAGGACGAAGAGTAAGTGTTGCCGGTCTAACAATTAGAGAAAAATTTGTTGATGTTTCTAAAGCACAAACGAACATAGATTTATATATTTGTATACATTATTAGACTAACAACATATACGATTTATATATAACTGATGTTATATATATATTTAAACTTATAGTCATTTATTATAAATGATTATGCTAATTATATTCAATAAACGCAGGACCATTTATAGCCGTAAAATGGTATTTTCTTTTTATCCGCGTATGCTTTATCCATCTCTATTGAAGCTTGGCCGGTTCGTTCTAAAAGGCTGGCATTGGTCAGGCCATCGTATTTGAAGAAATTTCCGAGGCAGCTGTTGATAAATGTTCGACTTCTTAGTGGTGGTCTTCGTAATCCCTCCAGGTCTCAGCTCCATATAATGCATTGGTATTGAATAGGCGAACTTTGGTGTTCAGAGACAACTCTTGGAATTCCAGATGTTCTTGAGCTAGATAAAGGCGGTTCTTCCTTTTCCGATCCTTGTTTTGACATCTGCATCTGTTCCACCCTGCTGATCTATGATGCGACCCAGATAGATAAAGGACTCTACTTCCTCCAGCTTACTTTCGTTTAGGGTGACTGCATTCGTGTTGGTGGAGTTAATTTTCAAGCATAATTATCATAATATAAGTATAAGATTGAACGTTACGTGAAATAAAAAGTTCAAGAAATAAATCGTCGTTTCTTCGATTCCTGTGTGCGAGCAGCTGCTGGTAGTGTCTCTCTTCATCGACCAGCAGTAGTCCGCCAGCATGATTGCGTCCCAACTCCCTGGTACCTTTCCTCCATTTGGCTCACGTCCTGATGGAAACTTTCTCCTGCTCATCGCCCCAAGATTTTCAGGAAACTTCTCCATGTGTGAGAACAGGAAGTGCATCTTTTATACTCATCAAACACACGAGTTTTTGGAAGTCCTCTATCATGCTGCTAATAAGTCTGGCGTGGTTTGCCGCCTTCGTGTTCCCCAGGAAGTTGTTTACCACAAACGATTTCAGGCGGCAAACTCAAGCGTGTTCATGGAGTTTTTGAACTATGTGTCCTTTGTGAGCTACCATATCTGTGGGCCGTCGAGGCTGCCGGCCTTCAGCTTCTCAATGGTCAGTTGAGGAAATGCTCGGCACATGTGGTTGAAGCACCTCCATTCCTTGTTTCATTAACCCAAGCTTCATGTGTAGCGGTGGGATCAATATCTTCTCCCGGTCAATAAGAGGTTTGTTTATGATTTTTCTCGCCCCAGTTACTAACTGCCTCGCGCAGGCCACTCTTTCATAGTGCTTGGTTTTGTCACGACTGTCCCACATACATAAAGCATGTGTACTTCGTTAACCCGGACTGCTATCCAAGTAGAAAGTTCACCATCTTCAAGTCGACGCAGATGATCCGTTGGTGCTCATATTGGATTTTGTCGAGCACATACTTCACAGCTTCATATTTCTCTTAAAGAGTTGTGGAGTGCGCAAGAGGGATTGAGACGAACTGGTTCCCTGTTAGAGGAGCACACACTTCAAAGAGTGCATGCAGCTTCAATGAAGAGTCGCCAATCTCTCGGATCGTATTGAGGACCGCCGAGTTTATCAAGAAGACCGGCGACATCTCGGCAGTTCACAATGTTCTCCTCCATGAAGCAGCCCATGCAGTCCTCATGCCTTCTTACGGAAAAAGATACGCCTGTTCATTGCCAAGTAGATTTTTCTTAGGAAGAAGTCTTCGACAAGCTGGAGATCCCAAAACCATGTCATTAAGCCCACATTGTGAGAACGGCTGCGGACCATCTTGTGATTCATACTCATTTTCTGTATCTCCTCCTCGTCTGAAGTGGTGGCCTCAACGTCGCTGTTAGGAAGATCTCTGAACGCTGGTACAGATGAATTTCTTCGCAGTGAGCAACTGACTACGGGCAGATGATAGGTTGGGGTACTGGAGACTGCTGATTTTCCTGGTTGATGCCAGTAGTATTTATGACGCAGAAGGGAAAACCGATGCATGGTCAAATGGCTCCTCCAAAACCATAGGAATCCCAAACTTCAGTGAATTTTTCGCGCCCTTCGTCCAACGCCGGATGTATTCCACGCACGTGTTGCACACCGTGTGGGGTGCCCAGTACTTATCTTGGTCACCCAGCTTGACTATAAAGTAAGCCTGGTAGGCGTGCTTCACAAATCTTGTGATGTTCTTCCTGTCCGCTGACAGCGCGTATTCTCCGCAGATGTAGCAGAAAAGTCATGATTATTATTCCTGCATAACCGTCGCGCTGAAGCCATATAAATAAATTGAAATTACCAGCATTATGCAACGATTGTAAGCCAGTGAAATTTATAATCAATTTGGATTGGCTTATTAAACCCATTTAATGCATTAAATAATCAAGTGATAATCCAGATTGATGATTTATAAATGAAATATAATTATCTCTGCTTTATAATTGTGGTTATTTTGCTGCTAATTTCTATGCAGCTAATTCAGAGAAATGATTGAACTCAAAACCCCTGGATATTAGAATACGTATAGCTCAGGGACGAGGCGTGACTTTTGCAAGGGTGTTACTGGTCATTATTGATATAAAACTTTCTTTACGTACAATACTTCTACCAATAACCTAATAATTACACGTTAAATTACCTCTACTATGACGACTATTTATAGTTTAGCTCTATTCGTCAGATTCTTTTGTATGAATAACTCTATCACTTTGTCATTGAAAGTATTTTCCCCACTATTTCGAGAAAAATGAATATTTCATTGACATCAATGACATCCAGTTACTCTGTTCTGATATTAGCTATTTTGCTATTACGTATATCTCTTAGATCAGTAAACGACCTTTCGACTGAAGAATTTTCGCAAGAATTGCTAAAATTTTAATTACAAAGTTTGGCAACTTATGTTTTAAATCGGTCATTCTGGATTTATAATTTGTATTAGATATATGGTTGGGGTGCTTTTTTTACTATTCGATTAAAAAGCTTCGATTTAAAGGTAGCAACATATTTGATGTGTTGGCAATATAGGTAGATCTCAATTGTCAAAAGTTTACTACTTTGATCTAATAAGACGCTGAGAACTTTCAGCTGTACTGTCGTTCTCTGAAGTAATTGGGCTAGTAAACAAGCCAAATCTATTACGCGCTGGAAAGTGCAACAGCAAATATCTCTATATATATATTTCATACAACATCAAGAAAAGACGCAAGACGTAGGACTATTTATAGATTGTGGAATTCCCGATCACAGACAACACCAGCGGAAAATGAGGGGGGGGAGGTGTTAAAGTGGGTCAAAGTGGATCACAGCAGGTCGTAATCATGTTTTTATGTGCTCTAAGTACGAAACTATTTCATTTATCCCCGTCGCGGTAAATTCTGCATCCAGAAATGAGGTCGCTGTACTTAAAATAACGTTATAATGTCAACAAAAAAACCACATTTAATAATACAATTATGTGTGTTCTGAATAGTGTAGGTACTGTAGGATGAAGGTTAGACGAAAATAATCTTATTCTGTTTTATGCAAGTCTAAAAAATACAAAAGCAGAGACTGTCATGACTTGAATAAAAAGATTTTTATATCAAATAACACTATAGTGTAATGGGGTAAGCGAAGGGGGTGAATTGAAGCAGACACAAAGCGAACCAAAATAATTAAAACACCCACCACCCGGAAATATGTTTGTTAGAAGCTGGATGAAAAAGATTACAATTATAAAAATCCTTAATCTTACAAAAAAGGCATTAATATATAAAACCAATAAAGAGAATTCAGTCTGGCACATTGAGAATCAAGTCACACAGAGAATTAATTCAAAAATCTGTAAACAACCAAATAAAAAAAGAGTTGCTGGAAGGTACCAGATAGTGACCATAAAGTCTGCACATGATAGGTCAAAGTTCAACTTTGCATACCATGTATGTCAGCCTGTTATTTTGTTTGATTGCTTATTTAAAAAAAAAATAATTACAGTAATTATATTGATTGATAAGGCGGCGTATGTTACGACGCGGGACGGCTAGTGAAAATAAAAATTCACCACGTAAAAGCTACATAAGTTAATTTAACAAAATTACTATAGTGACTTTTCTTAATTTTTTTTTTCAAAAATTAAATGAAAAAGCGGAAAAAACAGAGGATGGGTATTAAACGTGAAGATTTACAATACACAGAAAAAAATATTTGGTAATCTCACAACATCTAGAATATTTTAATGTGAAACGTAGCAATTATATTCAAAAGAAAATTATAAATCCAGTAATTGATTTAAAACATAAATTGCCAAACTTTGTAATTAACTTAGCGATTCTTGTGAAAGTTCTTCAGTCGACATGGCGTTTTCTGACCTAAGATATATACCAATATCAGAATAAATGGATGCCACTGATGTCAATGAAAAATTCACTTTTCTTAAAGATAAAGGGGGAAAATACTTCTAATGACAAAGTGATTGAGTTATAAAAGAATCGACGAGTGGAGCTAAACTATAAGTGGTCATCATAGTAGAGGTAATTTAACATGTAATTTTTAGGTTATCGGTAGAAGTATTGTATGTAAAAGAAAGATTTTATATCAATAATGACCTGACAAAGCAAATTATTAGATTATTTAAGGATAGTTAACATATAAAGAGTTTATAAAAGAAGGGACACTTATTTCATCATTAATAAATGATTAGTTACTTGATTGAATTTTTTTTGTCTAACATAAAGACATTGTAACAGTATACACTTATATTTGGTAATATTGAGTCACATAATAAAATTTATGTTGAATTAAAAAAAAAAAAAGATATTGAATCACAAGTTTGAATTTGTTTTTTTGTGTGTTTGACACATCAAGACATTGCTATAAAATGCATTCATAATTTGTTACTGATAATTAGATTTATTACATCGATGATTCAAAATTGTTTGATCTAAGAAATGTACTTGTATGGTAATGATTAATACTGAAAAAATTTGAGATATTGTATTAAAGAGAATTGTTTTAATAGTTCAAAAATATATCAATGTTTAATTAATGAATATTCATATAATGTAATAGATCATTATACACATGAAGTGAAGTAAAAATAAGTGATATTGGATGATTATATTGAGTATTGTGATGTAATATTACATACACACATTTGTAATTATATTATAACTAGCTGTACCCCTGCAAAGCCTATTGATAAGATGGATTGTATATGTAATGAATATTGACTTTTTGATGGCCATAGTTGTACATTAGGGTATGACTAAAATATAAGCCTATATCCACATATCATATTTGGTGGAGATTTGTATCACAAATAAAGAAAATATGGGTAATTTTTGTTTTGCATACAAAGAGTTCACCCTCCAATCGACACAAACATTTTAGAACATACACATTTTCAAAAATTTTGATAAAGGTTTAACCATTACAAATAAAAATTACATAAGAATAGTATTGATAATTGTTACAATGTACATTTCTATTGTGCATTAGTTAAAAGAAATTTAATGTTCAATTTTTCAATGGAATTGCAAAGTTGAAAGTAAATCATGCATCACTTTAATTGCACGCTCTGCACAGATATTAGAACGCTGCATTGGTATAGAAGTTTAATCTGTGGGACCCAATGCTTTTGTTGCCTTCAAAGTCTTTGTATGCTGCTTACAAGCGTATGATAAATTATCAAAGCTAGTAGTATTGAAGCACTGGGCAGAGAACCAGATGTCAGCCCACGTACCACTGATGAAATCAAGGTTTTAGCTGTTTGAAGATACTCTTCAGAACGAATGATGACAAACAATAAGTTGCCCTTGAATTCCATCTCATAACTGATTTTTGAAAGTGATTGAAAATTGACTTTTGGGAAGATTCCTCTAGTTTTGAAAATCCTGTAGCATTATGCTAAAGCCATGTCATATCGCAAGCACTCTTGTTCTGATTTCTTTAGTGGTGCCCAGAATTATCAAATGATGTGTTTTAAGTTGTTCATAATTTTCACATGAAACAAATGAGTAGCTGATGTTTGGTGAAGTTGTTGATGTATCAAAATGATAATTCATAACTGTGTTTCAATACTGTATCTAGTATGTGGGGTTACCATCCAATGTATACAGCTTTTTTCTAATCCAACATCTTGAAAGTGTTTGTGTAACAGTGTGACTGCACCATTCTTCTTCAAGAAGCTGCTGCAGTTGAGTCAAAAGACAATCATTTTTATTCATTGAGTATAGTTTTAATTCGGGAAAAGTGGAGAATTCCGAGAAAAAGCAGTTTGGCAGGCCATGGCCCTAAATGGGCTGTAGAGTCAAAAAAGAAAGAAAGAAGAAGTTTTTTTTTTCACTGTCTCCCCTTTTGCATTTGTCTGCTGAAGAACAGCGAGTCTGACCTCGTTTGATTTCACTTTATAACGACAACCTCTTATGCTTTATTTTGTAAGGTCAATCCATCAAAGTGTAAGCACCAGTGTACTTTTTTAAAGTTTTCCTTGAAATTACTTTGTAGTTTTTCTCCTTCTTTTTATTAGACCTGTGTAGAAGCTGCTTTGAGTTGGAGTAGATTGCAAACTCCAGTTCCCGACTTTTTGAACCTTCCTTGTACTCAATTTAGCTGCAGCCACTAAACGCACTGAAAAAGAGGTTTTTTTGTCTTTTAGACTTAAATGGTTTCTCATTATCTTTACTAATACTGGAACACTGTTCTTCCTCACAAAATCTTCTTTATTCACATATTCTTCTGTATCCAAATTTGGTAAGATACTTGATTCAAGACTTTCTTCAATAAAGCTTTCTGTGACTGGCACTTTCCTTTAAGTAATTTTTTCCTAGGGTGAATCTTTTGTGAATGTTCTGAGGTACAGTAGCCTACATTTCCATTTGTTGAAATCTGAAGTACATAGAACTCTCTGTCTTCTGGGCACAACCACTTTCTTTCTCATCTCTTACATTAAACATCGCTGCGAAATCATAGTTTCCAGGACTTCGACTATGTCTTTCAAACTTCTTAACAACATTGTATGATCATGTCTTTTCTGCTTTTTACATCAGAAGCAATTGTTTTATATCATCTGATCACGATATGTAGTTCCATTGGATTTTTTCGCATTTGAACAAGACTGTCAACAGTCTTTGGTGATTTAATGCCTTTTCGGAAATGCATTAGATTTGAAGACCAAATTCTCTTGCTCGTCTCGGAAGCTGGAGCATTTTTGACAGAACTGCTCTGAGACAATCCAGAAATGACACAAAAACTAATTATGCATATAATAGTTGCCAACCAAGAACAAAATTAAAGTTAAAATACTAAATGTGGGTATGACATACGATTTACTGGGCGTGTGGAGGGTAACCTTTTTAACAGTTGAGGGTTGTTATTGATTTTTTTGCACAGATATGATAAATATCCACTTGTGGCAATATGGGGAATAAAAAATAATGAAAAAAACTCTTTAGTCATATACCTATTGTGACAGATATGTACTTAAAATATGTTGATTTTTAACATAGTATAAGTAGATTAAATTGTTTTTTTCTTCAATATTTTCACATAATTCAAATTACTTAATGTTAATATATGAACTTTTTAACTAGAAAATGTTGGCACATTTTTTCGAAGGGCAGGTAGGCTTAAAAGGCTGTATTATCTATATTTTCCGGATTCTAAATTTGTATGAAATCTGTACCGTTGATCCGAATTTTTATTTCGTCAATAGTCAGTTATAACTCCATCTTTATGCTTGTCGGTTGTATAATGTTTGTGAATTATGTTATATTTATCAATCGGTCACCATCATCTTTCATATTATATATTCTCATTGACATGAATAGTGCATTGTAAAGAGGTAATTTATATAATAATTTCTTCATAGAAATTTTGTTGTTATTGCGTAAAATTAAAGTATAAATTAACAATTCTGACTAATGAAAAGTGAGAAATATAGAGGGAAGGTCACGACTATGATATACCATTAACCAGACCCCCAACCGGCGCCGCACGCCGGCTACGCCGCCGAATTTTCATCCGCCGTAAATCCGCTGAAAAGTATGCGGAGCACTGCATTAGCCGCCGTATTTTGTCCGCCGTTAGATTAACTATCGCCGGAAGCTTGACAAAAACTATTCAGAATTATCTTCTCCAAACCCAATATAATGGCGACAAATAAGTCTTCTTGTCATCATCCTTCTTTTTCTTACAGTCTTAATTTATTAAATAATAATTAAAATACAAATAAATAAAATAAAGTTTTAGCTAATCTTTGTCGTAATATACGATTTATAGCTCATTTATGGCTCAACGATCTTCTAAAAAAGGTAAGCCTAAAAAAGCTAAATAAATTGTTTCAACTAACACTAAATAGATTCCAGTTTTTAGTCAATAACTGATGAATTTTATGTTAAATAACATTTCTAATGTTAAAAATATATTTGATGATTTTAGTTGAACTCAAATGTCAGCAAATGTCTTCTAAACCGGGAAGAGAGGCAGTACATTAAAAAAATCTGCAAGTAAACCTAAACCGCCTAGCCAACATGGAAATTCCAATGCGCAATGCTGGAGATACTTTGGTGGCCTGTTTTCTGCTGATGGAAGAAATGATGATGAAGATCGATTTTATTGTTGTCAACTGTGTCTCACTGCTCAGCAATTAATGGGTGAGAAGGGTCACATTTCAAAATTAACAAATTTTGCCAGAACAACATCAAGTGGCAATATGAATTTTCACTTAAGTGTCAAGCACAAAGTGTCCGTACAAAGTGAAGAAAGTCAAATAAAATTTTGGGATATTTCCGTAAGTATGAAGAAGGTAGCAGTCAATGTCAAGCGAAATCAAGTCATGAGATAACATGAGATATTATTATCTGGTTCTGCAGAGACTTGCTTGCCTTTGAAAATGTGGCTAAAGATGGTTTTGTTGATTTCTTCAAAATTAATTGCCCATCTCTCAACATATCAGCACCAATAACACTTGCTGGAAAAGCCCTGGACGATGTTTACCAAGCCGTCAGGTCAGCAGTCAAAACTAAAGTGGCTGAAGTAAATTCACTTTGTCTGATGTTTGATGGATGGACCGATCGCTACCGGGCTATCAACTATCTTAGCACCAGGGCCTCCTATTTAGACCATAAAGTTGTCACAATATGCCGTCACGCATGACTTACTCTTTCTGCACATAACCTTGCTGATCATGTATGTTCTGTCTTGAAAGCTTTTCTGTTGATCACAAAATGCTGTTCATATTTAGCTGCCATGATGGTCCTGCAAATATGATAAAGACTTCAAAGCTTTTGAAGGTTGACTCTAATCAGCACTGTACAGCACACGCATTGCACCTTCTGCTTACTACCGACAACATCAATAAAAATGAAGACGTTCTGCAGATATTGCAAAAGTGCCGCAACATTGTTACTGCACTTCATTAGAAGACCGCAATCAGAGAAGACGATGCAGCATTCACAGAGGATAAAGAAGTGATAAAGACCCTAGAAGAAGGCATGTCGACAGTGTGTGAATTGGTTCTTGTAGACGATCAGTTCAGTGCATCAATAGTGGATGCCTATGAGAGCAGTACTAACGCCATCGTTGACAGTCATAGACACAATCATAAGTCAGTGAAGACATCATGTCCAAGCGTTGGAATTCACCACTGCTGTTGATTCAGTCTATACTTGACTTGAAAAGAGAGGTTCAAAATACTCTCAAGCGTATTGTCGAGTTGATATTTATCTTCATGAAGATAAAATTGAATTTTTAAGTGAACTCGTTACCTTTCTGAAACCATTTCAAGACCTAACTGATCTCTTCAACTTTACAATGTCAACTTTATCAACTATTCCACTAGTGATAAGGCACATAAGAAAGATCTGCACTGCATCAAATGCTGATGATGACAAAATACGAACTATCAAGTTGTCAGTTCTCAACCAGCTTGACCATCGATTTCTATAAATGATCACATTAAGCTGCATCAGCTGCTTGATCCAAATTTCAAATCATTGATTCCACAGTCAGAAGCAACCATAATTCTGGAGAATGCAATACAGTCAGCAATGGCCCGTGGATTCATCATGCTATGTCTAAAGCTGATGTATCGCATTCGCAGCTAGTCAGTGAAACATTTTTCTGAAGAAACCCGATGTAAGTGATTGCTAATGGAGCTGATGAATGAGTAACTACAGTCACCAGACTATTGTACTAATAAGGTATTCTTCGTTAATTATGGCATTGAAACAGTTTTCGTTTTATTTTGCTCTCAATAGACCAGTCAGTTTGTAGTGAAATATTTTTAAATACATATACTGTGTACTATAATGAAATGTTTTATAAACTAGCAGCTAGTACTGTTGTGTTTTGATTTTTGAACATTTATTTGTGATGGCAGTGGAAATTGCAAACTATTTTACGGCGCCTGTTGTTCAGTTTCGATGAAACCTTGCTTTCGGCGTAGCAGTGCTGCATCATTCTCGTATCCACAACTTACTCAACTGGCTCGTCTTCACCTATCATCATCAGCATCATCTGTACTTGTGGAGTGCATGTTTTTGGTTACTAGTTTGATAATGAACAGCAAACGATCAAGTCTAACATCTGATAAATTATATCGCGCGTTTGTTTTATTCATGACAGTTATAAATTGATATTTTAAGTGCTTAAGTAGGTATTGAGTGGCAGAACTGAATAGAGGGAATGCATTAATGCACTGTATTAGCAGGACAGCAATATAAAATCACACATTTGGTTGCTAAATAATGCTAAATTTTTCCCCAAGAGCAAAAAGGTTGCTTTTTTGCCGAAGTTTTATCAACTATTATTGTCAGCCGAATTTTAGCCAATTATTTCGTAATCTGAAGAAAATCAGCTTTCGCAATTGAATTTATTGACTCAATTTACGGTAATTCGGCTAATCCGCTAGCCGAAAAATTATGTCATCTAGCCGAAACTTAAAAAATCATTTGCAGGTTCACAACAAATGACCCCCCCCCCCCAAATAACCCCGAAAATGGTGGTAGCCCAGAAAACTCCCCACACTGTATAAAAGATATGTTATTTGTTACTGTATAAATATATGAATTCAGTAAAGAAACTCAACATTTTTATGTCGAACAGACACCTGTTTCCATTCCAAGATTGGGAGGTTTTTTTTTTCTTACATAGGATTTAATCTCCACAGTTCAAATAACAACGTAGTGAAACTTTTAATAAAACCAAATAAAATACTGAAACCAAGTAACAATATAAATAAAAATTATATCTATAGAAAGTTAATTATTTTTAATATCATATCTCTGGAATGAAAGCTTCGCGATACTAAAAACGCCTCGGTGATACTTTTGATTCAGTAGCATAGACCTGGTCAATAGACTCCTTTATTAAGTCTATATGCATGCTATTCGTTACAAAAAAATGAACGTGATATTATATAGAAACAAAAACATATTCAGATTCAACTTAAAAAAATAATTTAGTAAAATGTATTTAAAAACGTACTTCGATCTCCTCTAATATAGAATAATCCTTTTTATTTTACACTTTATGTTATTTTCAAGAAAACAATGAGCAAAGTCCATTTCACTACATGCCGTATTTCGCTACTATGTTTCAAATAGAACTAATGCATTTATCTTTGCTACAAACTACTAAATTACATTTTCTAAAAAAGAAAGAAAACAGAACTCAAAATTCTAATTTCTATGAGTTTCAAATCAAAAATCATTTTTCCAATAGTTTTCAGACTATGCTCGTTCTTCCAGTCATTTATAATAACAAATATATGGCATAAAGATATTTACAATTGACATACTATGACCTGGACGACCATGTAGAATGCCTGGTGACTGTTGAATACATCCAAACCAGTTGTATTAACTATTCCAGTCTCTGGATGTATGCTGAATATTTTATTATAGTTTCTGGATTACCTAGTTCAGAAAATGGTCTTTTTAGAAAAGTTTACTAAAAATTAAAAGCTGTTTATTGTATATGTTTTACTTATAAAGACTTATTATTCAATTGAATATAACGATCTAATGCTTATCTTCAGACCTTATATATCAATTTTGGTAGGACATTTTTTTAAATTTCCAATATAGACACTTGTGAAGTGTCTATGGCGGTGTTAGACTAGATGGATTAGAACACGAAGTCCACAACCTGCTAGTCGCGTTACTTCCAAAGCGCCGCTGAGTCATCCATTAAAAACAAAATGACGTGTATACACAGGACGCGCCGTACTATGGTGCACTGATTGCTAATCACCCAGGGGAAACCTTTGATGGACAGCTACAAATCTTACATTGAAGAAAATATTTCAAACTAAATAAAGGTTATCAATAATAAATGTATGCAATTGTGTAAGCAGTTATACTTTTCTTATGCCATTTGTATACATTACATCGCAATATTAAACAACACAATTGTCTACTGAATGAAGTCTAAACTAAATATTTTAAGTAGGAGAAGGATGTGTATGGAAAGACTAAGTCTTATAGAGTACTAACTAGAACTTTTTCATGTTGAACATGTGTTACTAAAAACTACGAAACCCTATTTGATGTGATAAAACTCTCGGATATTGCATGGAGTGTCATTACTTATTACTAGGCTGTACCCCTGCAAAGCCTTTTGCATGAAGATAGACTATTGTAAAGTTAGTGTCCAACATAGGGATTTGGGAGCCCCTGGGCTTGTCCTCTTTAAAGGCCTATGCATTTTGACGTTCGATACCATGACATGAGATTATGTACTTAATATTTAATTTAAAAAATAATTTTGAGGGTCTCCTCAAGCTGGGGCCCGGCGGGACTTCCGATTTTGACTCTCACCCCACCCTAGATACGCCTCTGTGGCTCTTGCACTATCGGCTTTGGTGGGGATGAAAGAAGAGCAACATAAAACCTTCCCATTAGTGGTTTATAGGATCTTAAGAGATTTCATCTCATCCTACAGGGATTTCACACACTGCTCATGTTAAGAACTAGTGATCGGTTATAAGATTTTTTTTTGGGCTAACAAATTTAGAATTGTTCATTTTGGTGTCACCTCTAAAATAGTGTCATCCGGTGCGGCCCGCACCCTAGTGACGCCATTGGGGAAGTTCAGGGACGATTATTTTCTTCAGGGGGAGGGGTGAGCGACATCAATTTGTTTGCACCCGGTAGGCACATAGGCCAGTCATGTCACGTTATATAAGAGCTTGGTATCTTGCTTATGTATTTTGAGAAATGTTGTTCAGAGAGATTAATATTATTTATTTCTTACCGACTAAAAAAAATAACTCGTTTGTCGCCCTTTAAAATCTTCAGCATATATATTACTGGGTTTTTTAAGTCGGTGATCTCTCCCTGTAAATAGAAATAATTTGAAAATGACCTGGCGATTTACTTACCACTTAATTATTAAGTATATTAATTTAAAAATACTGTTATGTATATATATATATATATATATATATATATATATATATATATATATATATATTCCTATTCCCGACTTTGCTGGACAAAAAGTTCCCCGACTGACCATTTTTCAGACTAGTTAAAAAAGGTGGACACATACGCGTCCCCCGAATGACATTGCTTATTTCTCAACAAATTAAACATTAGAATAAAAAAATAAGTCATGCAAATTATAAAGTATATCCTTCTAATTGTTATTTTAAAAAAAATCAATCGATTTTATCATCAGAAAATGATTTTATGAGTGTTTTAAAAAATACTATATATCTGAAAGGTCCGAAAAATGGTTAGTTGAGGGACATTTGTTCAAAACCTAATCTCTTTTAATTCCTGCCATAGATTTTTTTAAAATTCTTCATACAATTTAAATTGTATTATGTATTAAAATACTACACTTCATTTTTACATTTTTACCCCATTTTTATAGTTTTATTCAAGATATACGTTTTCAGCTAGGATTACAACCCGTTTTTCTGCCGAATTCATTTTTATCCTTTTTTTTTCTATTTATTAAAAAACAAAAAATTATTTCGGCTTTATCATGTAAGTAGCTTTTCTACATCTGTTGATATAATTTTAGGTGGAAAACTTTAAGGGATAATTTTTTTAAATGATTTAACTGATTTTTAGGCATGTATCGCAGTTTACGGGATATATAGCTAGTGTCCCTCAAGTAACGAAAGGTAAAAAAATGTATATGTGCATTTTCAAATACCTGTTAGTAAACGTAAAACATTTATATTTTAAACATTTTCTATGAATATAATTTTCATTATAAAGAAAACAAACAGATTTTTTAAAAATTATACGTAAGTATTTAAATAAAATAATAATAAAACACCATACATGTGCCGTGGCATCTTATTATATATTTTTCAAATGAGTTTCTACAACAAACTTAAGTAAATACGCATGCATCTCTTATTCTTTGTAGTTTGGATATATTATTTTTTGTTATATCACAATCTTAATTGAGTAATTGGTCATTTTTTTGTGATAGAATTAGTTCAACTTTACTTTCCTATACATTCCAACTTAAAACCACCAAAAGTTGACCTTAATTTCACTGGGTTCATGTTTGCGTGACTGATAGATCTTTTTTGCCTACACCTGCCACGCGTAGCCTACGTCGTTCATTGGTCACATATGGCATGGGCGTGGAAAAAGTAAGTTTCTTATTAACGGCTATCTAAACGATGATTTGCTGTTAATACGATTGGTCGAGATAAATTATTGGTGAGTGTTATTCAATTCTTATAGGAAAATTCAGTGAATTTTATAATAGGAACCATTTTCATATCTTTAAAAGCTAACATTTAAGCTTATTCCAGTTAAAGATGAATTATTTTTGACCGAGTATTTTGTATTTTGTTGGCTTTTTGTCAGTTAAATGTAGCAGTACAATGTTTGATAGAAAAGCCGAACACTTAAGACAGTAACTAAACTACAATGTTGCATTAATGTATTCTTTTGTAACTTCCTAGAATCATTTTAGGTAATATATAAATATAACAAAGACATTCCATAATTGCAGTTATGAAATAAAAAAAGTTCATAGTATAGTGCAAACGTTAACTTCCTTCTGCATCACAATAATTAAATTCTCTTCTGAATATGGTAGTATATATATATATATATATATATATATATATATATATATATATATATATATATATATATATAATAAGAAGGATGTGTTGGGTAGATAAAAAGCAGAGGTGTAAAGAGTGGGAGAGGTGAAGAAGGAGGACATTTCCAGATGTTAAAAGTCGGTGCTAAATTTCACACCAAATCTTTCAAGCTGAAGGTCAGCCGGCTTGAATTTTATCTCCACAGCCTTATAGTTAAGGTTAATTTTATTTCAACTAGATAAATAGTACTACTTACGCATTGAATTTTATTGATAATAAATATAAAGAATGCTTTTCATAATTAAAAAAATCTTTATTAAACACACATAACGACACAGCCATAAAAAAAGTACATATACACACATGCAAATGAAAGAATAGAAAGCTAATTGACCAAAGTTGTACAATGTTTGTGTGGACTAGTTCTAATAGTAACATAATTAATTAGTGTATTCTATCTGACGTGACTCAAGATATTTTATTTATAAGCTATGTGATTGACAGTTACAATAGTGCAATTATAGTCCCAGCTTCACTTTGACCAAGTGCATACATCATTAATTCGCAACGTGTTTATCAAAGAAAAGATATAAGGGTTCAAAGCATTAATTTCTTCAACAGCTTAAAGAGGGTAAGGGGGTATGAAAAAGTTTGATAATTGTTGACATGGAGAATCGGAGGGGGGGGGGGGAATAAGGATAATTTTTTGACGTCAATAAATTTCATTTTTTGGGAAATGACATCAATGATTGGTAGATAAAAAAACAATGATTTAGATTACCAGTAGCTATTATATTTTTGAAATTTCATAACAGGTGTATCAGTCTGCCATTTTTGTCAGAAATTTCACGTCGAAATGGCAATCATCTGGTATCCGGACAAAATCCTAACAAAAAAAAAACGAGTGTAAGACTAAAGCCCAAGCCGACATAAACACCAGCGGACAAACCCCAAAATATTAAGATCTGATTTAATTCGATATTATTGATACTTCTATATAAATAATCTTGACCATGGGCTACGGGCAATATTTGTCAACAACACAGTACATCAATAGACATGTTCGTGTTTTTTTTACCTAAATAAAGGATTGGATTTCGACCACAGAGGTTCGTATGCTGTTTGTTTTACCTTACGTATTTTGAAGTGAATTTTTTTTTTTCAGTGTCCCAGTAAGCTGCATTAGCCCTTCCAGCCGCAGTAGTCAAAAGATAATCAATTGTTAGCTTTACATCAGCAGGCAGCTTATCTTACCAGGTAAAACAAACAAAAATTAAAGGTTTTAGCCCAAGGTCAAGACTGACCGTATTCTTATTCTACCTTTTAATTCTCATGTCAAACATACATTTTGTAACAAACGGTAAAACAACAGCTTAACAACCACAGTGACAAAAGCCAATCCCTTTTATTTACGTAAAACAGCATAGAAACATGCCTATTGATAGACTGTGTTAACAGACATGATTCTATCGACAAACATTTCCCTTAGCCCATGGTCAACTTTGCATTTATAGAAGTATTAATAATATTGATTCAAAATCGATTTTCATATTTTGAGGGTTCGTCCGTTGTGGGTTTCGTCAGCTGGGGTTATGTTTCGTAGTGTAATTGTCCAAAA
This sequence comes from Bulinus truncatus, assembly GCA_021962125.1. Lineage (NCBI taxonomy): Eukaryota > Metazoa > Mollusca > Gastropoda > Planorbidae > Bulinus > Bulinus truncatus. Next base: position 4,505,122 of record JAGDYQ010000016.1, on the reverse strand, counting down.
ATCAAAAAAATAGTATATGTTAAATATGTGAAACAATCGTTTATTGTGGACTTACAACAGATGATAAAAGCATACTAAAGAATCTCAAGGCAGTGAAGTAAGCAAGCAGACTACTTTCGCTCCCAACGCTGGTGAAGTATTTAGCGTCCAAACGCCATTAAAAACATGACAATCGCCCTCAATCTTTCTTTTTTTTTGGCAGCCCCTGCGGTTGGAATCAACGTCTATTCGCTTTTAGATTACATTTTTTACAAAATCTTTCAAAATGTAAATTGTAAACAAAAAGCCTATTACATTTGAGCGGGAAAAGCAGTTTCGAATAAGGGTGTTAACAATTAATGATTTAATGTCTAGTAATCACTTTTCACATTCTGAATCCATAAAATCGATTTAATATCCCTAGATTCGAATCAAATAGTCGGGATAAAAACTTCAAAAATAAAGCGAAAACTGTAAAAAAAAAGAAAATTAACTTCGACATAGGATCGCAATATGTACAAGCATACGGGCCGTATAATATACTCTGATTTGGCCGCATGTGGCCCACGGGCCGTAGTTTGCCCACCCCTGTGTTAACTGACTTTTTTATGATAGACTCACTATTAAGAAATAACCATCTTTACCAAAGTATTTTCATCTGAAAGAAAATTCCAATGTCGTAATGGTTAGTGGCAATTAAATGCGAGACGTACTTAATAGATAGTAAAGACTTAAATCCTCGTTTGCGGCTTTTCGACCCCCCCCACGACCCTTCTTTCCCCAAATAGCCAGAGGCAATAAATGCTAATGACCCACACGGGTAGCTTGGTACGTTCGCCATTTACTACCCCTCCCCCACGGCTACACACACTCACTTGCTACCTTGACCATCGTGTTTAATTACACCCTACAAAGACTTGGCTTTTGACACATCAGTGTACATTCCTTCCCCCCCACCCACTGAACTCTGCGCTAGCTTCTATTTTTCTATCTGGCTCATTATCTATCTCCTACCCACCCCTACACTGGGCACCGTTTTTTAACATCAAATCAGTGACCAATGACTGGCTTTTTGTTAGATAAAAAAAGGATTATCTAAACAAAGATTTTTTAGTATCAACTCATAAATAATATAAAAAAAGATCGAGTAATAACAGGGATTTAAAGAAAAATGTTACAACTACTTAAATCTTTCTGACCAATAGTTTCACGAGAACTTTTACATTTCTGTTTAAAAAAAGCGTCTAAAAACAACTGTTAATTTCTGTGTACTAAACTTTATAACTGTATGTCGGATTCGCATCCCTCCCACTACCAAAAATCAACTTTTATGTTTCAATAAAACAAACATTCCTCTAATTTTACGTAAACCATCGGTTGCGGGGTACTCACAGACACACTGGCACACAACAACTACTTAGTAGTATTAATATTTGTGCAATGTTTGTAGCAATAAACTGTTGCTTTTTTTTTTGTTGCCCTTGAAAATATAAATAAATCGTGGCCAAGTGGCTGACCAGGTTATAGTATAGACGGGGGCAAACTGTGCGACATTACTAGGCTTGTGCCCGTAGCGTGCGGGGGAAGGGTCCGGCCCCCGCATTTTGTCTGGCCCCCTTTTCGCTTATTTGTTCTACATAGTAAAATGTATTACCTGCCCCCTGCTAATGCCTGGCCCCTGCCAGAATGCCTGGCCCTGCTGTAGAATTTTACGCTACGAGGCTGCTAGGCTTAGACCACATGTTAGGTTTACTGTATCCTAGAATTGCTAGAATCCTCTCCCATCCTATTCAAGTGATTTACGATCAAGGCGAACAGCCGAAACATAAATCGCTTAGGAAGTTTAGGTGACATGAGTTGATTGTGGATCATATTTTCATGATCGGTTAACTTTTTCAAAATTTGTATCACATATGTAGATCAAATTGAGTGACTGAATCAATAAGTGTTATAAGTCAATATGCTATGAGCATTTGAATATTCCAAAATCCACAATAGTGATACAATCTATAAGTTTTATAATTTAAAATTTAACTTGGTATTAGCTTTAACAGACAGTACATTATTCGAATGAATACATTTTGTTTTCGATATGTTTTATTGGTCATCTGATATGTTTTTAATATCTATTGGTGTACTTTTAACTTAGTAATTAAAAGTAGTATGAAAAAACACCATGATATTCGATTATTAATTTAACTCGCTAGAATCATACTGTGTAAGAAGTGAATTTGTTATAAGCTATTAAACAGAACTCACTCGATTATAATAGAATAAATATGTGTCATTAGCTGATCAGTGTCTAGGCTATTTAAGTTGCTCAGGTGGCAATATTGCTATCGCCTTCATGAAAAAAGAAACAAAATATTTATTTGCACTTACTTTTAGTATTAATATTGTTCTATATATAAAGAGAAATATATTTCTACTGATGCAATTGTAAATCGTTTCGACGTGTTATAGAAGATGGACATTTATTTCCTTTAATTGGTGAAATGGTTACTAATTATAAATGTTGTTTGCTGTGACAATTTGGCATTATCGTTTGAGGAAATCTTTATCACAACAACTTTAATGAAAAAACAATCCAGCATCTACAAAAGTATGTTTATTTTTTAATAAATCTATTGTGTATACCTTACGTAGAGTATAGAGAAGAAAGATGGTAGTAATGCATTGTGAGTGACGTACTGTCGGGTTCGTCACTGGTCGGCACGCTCTTTGAGGTTTAGCTCAGTGTTCATCCACGTCCGCCAAGCCCCCCCCCCCCACCTCTTAATAAAGTGGTTACCCTGACCACTACTGGAGCTTCTGACATTTCGATAATACATTCCTGTCTTCCCAGCTCATCGCCCCCCCCCACACACACACAACTGACAACTGGCTTTGACAATTCGATGGTATATTTCTGTCTTCCCGCCCCATCGCACCCCACCTGACCATTTTTTTTTTCAAAGTTCCCCCCCCTTTCTTCGCGCATTCTATTTTAAAAAGTTCTTTCTCAAATTTTATATATGCAATATATATCTGAAGAATAATATTATTGAAAATTAATATAAACAATAGTATTCACTATAATTTTGTGTCTATTAAATCATTGCTAGCCTCTCTTCCATAGATAGTCGCACAATTTCGAAGGAAATACACCACAATATTAATATGGATATTAATTTAACATTTCTTGTTCGGTCCAGTAATTTTTTTTTATAGATTTGTACCGACCACAGCCCAGGTTGGGGACCACTGTATTAAATCGCACAGTGTAACATAAATATGATTTATTTATCCATTACGATACAAACTTTTCAAACTAATTTAGATACAATCTGATTATTAAAACCTCTTTGAAATATAAAAGTAAAGTAACAGTTAAAATGTATCCATATATTTCTATGCATGAATGTAAATCTATTAATTTGATTATGTTAACTCATCAAGAGTGTTAAGGTGATGTTCAATCGAATGCTGAAGAACAAATCTGACCTCTAGTTACTCCCCCTTTTTCACTAACTCCTCCCCGCCCTATCGCCGTTTTTCCTTTTTGCGAACAACAAAGCGGGTAAAGAATTGGATACATAGTGAGAATTTCACGGTTTCACTACTGTGCGAAAGAAACGTTCTTGCGTTATACTGTTTGATCTTATTACGACATAAAAGAAACAGTTGCCAGTTGGCCGGTTAAGGAAATTCCGTTGACTATAAAATAGTATAAAAATATAATTTTAAAGCGAACATTTTGAAACTACCTTACTAAGTGATTCAATGTTTCGGAGAGTATCACAAAATAATTTGCATGATATTTTGTGATCTCTCCTTCCTGGTCTGAGACATACCATGATCCACGGGGGGATGGATCATAGGGGTTCTCTAGTCAGGAAAAAAAAAAAACATTGCTTGCGAGGGTGTGGTACTGTGGTCAATGAGGACTATCCGAGACCGCAGTATTCACAGCTACAGCTGGCGGTGGTGACGGATGTGGTCGGCACACAACACCCTTCCACTCCGTCCCACTCAAGCACACCTGCGCAGCTTGCCATTTCCGGCTGAGGGCATGTGCTGCGCCACACCCTCCCCTTCATCCGAGTGGCAGGAAAACCCCTTTCTGCCATTCTGGCCGACCGGCAGTACACACACCCTGCTGGTCTGGCCGGTTTGGGTAAGGATTAAAACCCATCTTTCTGCCATCCCCGCAGATGAGATAGCGGGCACACTCACTCCGCCGCTCTGTAGGCATGGCAGACGTGCATCAGCGCCGCTAACAATGTTGGTGTGGTAGGCACACTACACCCTACCATGCTGGCAATGGCGGCGTTAAAAAAAAAAAATTTAAAAAAAAAAAGTGATTCAATTTTCCGCCTTTATCGATTAAAAAAGTGTTTCAAGTTTCCAGTAAAGAAAATCTACACTTTAGGTAAGTAGGCATTCATATATCTGTGCATTTTTTATAATGTATTAAAGCTTCTAATGTTTGACATTACTTTTTTACGTCAAAGAAGCTTCTTTAATTATTTATTTTGTCTAATCTCCTATAGACAATTTTTCTCTCACCCCCTCCCCCGTCCTTCTACAATTGTTAACTTCCATATATTAATCTCCAAAGTATTTCTTCTTACCCACTTCTTTAAATTACATGTCTTATTCTTCTACTAGATAACATTATTTGATTACTGTTGCTCTGTTATATCCACTGCTGATGTATATTATCTACTGTTGCCATTGAGTTTGTACTGTTACTTTGTTGTATCTATTATGTTGTATATTATCTACTGTTTCTGTATTTTCATATCTACTGTTGCAAATATGGGTGTCTACTGTTGATGTATTGTATCTACTGTAGTCGTATTATATCCATTGTTGCTGCATTGTTTCTATATTTTGTCTATAATATTTAATTTTGCTGTATGGTATCAACTGTTACGCAATGTATCTACTATTCTGTAATATCTATTACATATATAGCATGGGCGTATTCATTGGGGGTGGGGAGGAGGCATTTGCCCCCTGACATTTTGATAAAATGGGCTCATAAGAGGGGGGTGCCCCCCCCTTACATTAAAAAAACAAGTCATACAGTTGTAATTTGCTCCCCCTGAAAATTTTTGCCCCTGAAAAATTCCTTGCGACGCCTATGCTGTATAGTATTTACTGTTTCTGTATTGTATCTTGTATCTACTGTTGCCATATTATATCTACTTTGCTTTATTGTATGTACCGTCTTTGTCATTAACGTCGCTTTTTGTATCTACTGTCTTTGCTCTAAAAACATCTGCTGTCTATTATTGTATCGTGTATTATTGGTGCAGTATTGTATCTACTTTTGCTTAAAGTATCTAATAATGCCATATTGTAAATACTTGTGTTGTTTTTGTATACACTGTCGCTTTGATGTATTTACTGTTGCTATAGTGCATCTACTGTTGCTATATTGCATCTATATACTGTTGCTGTATTTTCATCTACTGTTGCTTATTTTGTATCTACTGTTTCTTATTTTGTATATATCGTTGCTTTATTGTATCTACTGTTGCTTTGTAGTATCTACTGTTGATCTTCGGTTTCGTTATGTATCTAATGTTGCTGTTTTGTATTTACTTTGCCATATTGTATATACTGCTGCTGTATTGTATTTAATTCTCTGCTGTATTGTATCTACTTTGCTGTATTGTTTCTTATGTTGCTGTATAAAGTACATTTGCTCTAGAGTATCTACTGTTTCTGTATTGTCGTGTATACCTATTGGTGAAGTATTGTATCAACTTAACCTGTAAAGCAACTTATGTTGCCATATTTTATCTATTGTTCCTGTATTTGTATCTACTGTTGCTATACAGTATTGTACCAACTATTGTTGTATTGTATCTTATGTTTCTGTATAATATCTACTGTTTAGATTTTTAGATTTTAAATTTTAAATGCTGATCCATACCAGTGGCGTCACTATGATTTGGTGTCACCCGGTCAAAACATTCAGGGTGTCATTCCCCCCTAAATGGTACATATGTCGAGCGAATTTTCCTGCACTAGACCTTAGAGAATATATTTTAAAATACTTAAGCTTTAAAAACGGTAGTTTAGAAAAATATGTATTACTTTCATTAAACTGTGAAACCATGTGTAGGTATTTCGATAAACCTATTTCCGATAATGTTTCAACAGCCCCGGAACAGTATAACAAAAACATGGTTCCACTGTGCTGTCTGGTTAGTGATTGTGTATTTGTAGCATTTTAAAGAAAAAACTATGTGGAAAACATGCATTAGCATATTTTTAAGCAATAGGATGATTGCTTGTGATTTTCTTTTTTTTATCGATATATGTTGGAAGTACCGGAAGTTTTTTTTTTTAACATGGCAATTAACGGTAAGTTGATATTTTATAACTTTTTATTTATTTTTACGACGAAAATAAAACATATATTTTTGAATTCCCCATCCTTTAATTTGTTTAAGTGAGAAATTTTAATACATTTAGTCATTTCCTTTAAAGTTATAGTAGTTTGAATTACGATGCATATTTTACTAAGATTATATAGCGGCCGCACTGAAATATCATTATTATTGATATAAAACTGAGAGCGACGATCTCTCTCAAACATATTTATTTCTGATTCTAAATTCAAATAACATAAGAATAACTTTTTTAACCAAGTAATTTTATTAATCCACTTATGCTTCAATTTCAGTTTAAAGTTACGATTTTCGGCCTATAAACTGAGTATAAACAAACAAAATGGCGGACGCCGAGAGACAGGAAGAGCCAAATTTAACTTTTTTTATTTGTTATTTCACACACATTTTTTATTAAAATCAACATTAATCTTTAACAATTATTCAAGATCCAACATCCTTGTCATGGTTTTAAACAAATTCTAGTAGTCCTTTGTCTAAATAAATACAAAGATGACTGAATAAAAAGTCATAACATGCTGACTTTGTACTAACTACTGTCACGGGCCATTATTAAAGTCATATAATAAACGTCCATCTATCTTTAATCTAATTGATAAGAAAAATAACTGCAATAGTTTTACACAGTGTATTTATAAAACACAATAGAGTAATCATGTATGCATTTCAAAGTTTCAGCTTCAGTAATAGATGTCAGAACAGTGAGGAAGAATGGCAAGCTAACAGTTCAAGTGACTGGAAGCAAGTTATTGAAATTAATGCAGATACAGATGTCCAGAAATTACTTAGATGACATATGGAATGTTTAAGTGAAACATGAATATGTTTTATAAAAATTGCAGAAAATTCTAATCATGTATTCTTTTCTTAAGCACCAAATATATAAATTGGCAAAAAATGCCAGCTGTCGGCCATCGCAATCAGCCTCATTTTTATAAAGTATTTATTAATTAATAAAATAAAATGTTCAAGATCATACCATGCCTTTAAATTTTAATTATTTCATTGTAATTGTTGAATTATAGAAAATTGAGGTTTATAACTTATTTAGTTCAAAAATAAGAACATTTTAAAAGAAAAATGCACCCGGCTTACAATTTGTAAAAAGTATTATTTTTTTTCTAGGGATAGAAAATTTTTCTTATCTATATAACACAATCACCTGATTACTAAAGTATTCTAAATTTTGAAAGTTCCTCTTTATCTTTCATATCTAAAAATTAAAAAAATTATATGTAAATAAAACTAGTTCGATTATCACAAAAATTTTTCTAAAATGAGAAAGGCTTTAGCAGCAGTACATCACAACAAACCATTTATATGAAAGTAAGTACAATTTAAAATTTAGGCCTGTATTTGTGTAGTTTGTGTTATATAAACACAAAATGTTTATTTCAGACTTTAAATTCTAAATAAAAAAATTTTCTTGAGCCTATTTTTAAAACTCTAGTTATTAATACTTAGACGAATAGAAAGACAACACATCAAAGTATCTATGTTGCAAATTTGAGGTATATACATTCAGTAATTAAAAAACTATGCAATTTTATCTGAAGCACATTGAGTTTTCGGTCACAGGTTTTTTTATATTCCTTATGTAAAAGTGACCCCCTTTTTTAGACCTGAAAAAATCATAACTTCTGTTCTAAAAGACATAGAATAATAAGTGATGTATCACAGCTAGTAGCCAGCTCTATCTAATGAAATATATTAAACTTTTATATTAATATTTTTGAGTTTTCTTTATTGAAGTACCTACCATGTGACTACATGTCCTTTTTTTAGAACATTCGCAAAAATACTTAGGATTGTTCGAAGCAGTTTTCTTATGTATTTATATACCTAAGCTCTAGACAATCTGCATGGTAAATCTCTGTGCTTCTTTACATGATGGTGCCCTTTTACAGCTGTGCATGGTGGCACCTTGTGCTACAGCTGTGCATGGTGGCACCTTGTCTCACAACTGTGCATGGTGGCACCCTGTGCTACAGCTATGCATGTTTGTACCCTGTGCTATTGCTCTGCATGGTGGCACCATGTGTTACTGCTCTGCATGGTGGCACCCTTGTGTTACGCTGTGCATGGTGGCACCATGTGCTACTGCTCTGCATGGTTATAAATTTGATCATACTTCAAGTTTTTTTCTTCTATGAAGTTTAGAACTGTATATTTTGTGTCACCCCCAAAAAAATGGTGTCACCCGGTGCGTCCCGCAACCCCTAGTGAAGCTACTGTGCCATACTAAACATATATTTAAGAAATCCATTTAATCTTTCTGTTATACTAGCCATCTTTACATCAAAATAGGTGCTATAATATGTCTACTAATCAATCATATGGGAAAAGAATGGTTAAAGACCCAAACAGTGAAACATAAAGACCTCTTGTTGCTTGTTTTGTTTATGAAAAATTATAATAAGTCCTAAACCTGTGTGTATTTTTATTACTTTTATATTTTGAAATACACTAATTATCTGATAATAAGTATAATTTTGCATGTTTCCAGGTTTCCGTGAAAATAATTACTCAAAGAAGCTTTCACCAACCCTTTTATCTAAACAAAGACAAGAAACGTTAAGTATTTATGTTCAGAAAACCAAAAGATCTGATATAAGAATCACACAACAAGTAGATGTAACTCTGTTTGGAGATAAATCCATGACAGATAAACAGCCAGAGGAATATATCACAGCCAGAAGACGCTGTGACGCAGCCAGAAGAAGATATTATGCACACAGAGGAAGATATGACATCAAAATGAGAAAAAAGGTTTAAACTTAAACACACTATATTTTTTTCCATCTAAATTATTTTTCAAAATGTAATATATATATATATATATAATATATATATATATATATATATATATATATATATATATATATATATATATATATATAATCAGATCTATATAAAATAGAGAAGACAATTTTTTTTAATTACTTTGATTACAGTTCCAGCTGTACTACTCTAGTAATGAATCAGGATCAACATGAAGTCCTTATAAATAATGATTTGGGTTTAAAAAAGGATAAAGGGAAATAATCATGAAAAGAGGACTCAGAAAAAGGTAAATATATAACATTTTTTATGTTTTTTTAAACAAGCAATTAAGCCTGTTCCATTCTGGACACAGGACGTAAGTATGTGCATTTTCATGTTATGTATCAGTAATGTGTTGCTATCTTTCAGTAAATATTTGTAAATTTTGGAAATGTTTATAAATTCAATTGTGTAATGCATATATCTGTAAAAATAAATTATAAAGACGTTTCTTTATATTTGAAAAAAAATTATTGTCTCTTAAATCTAACTACAAGTGGTTTGTGGTTACTGAAACAGGGACTCATAATTGAAAACATTCGAAATTATAGTCATTTAATCGTCCGAAAACCTGTCAATTGCTGCATAAAGCTTGATACTGTCAATTAAACTCAGAACTCAAGCTTACTATTTCATTTGATGAGTTTCTTAATAATTCTTGAGGAAACTTACGTGCTGCAGTATTTCGCACCAAATGAACGGGCTATTGAACGTACAAGGTGTACATATAATATATAAGCCCCTTTAGGAGCCCTTGAAGCCCGGCCCTCAAAGGTCCTATCGCAAAATGAACTTTTGATGTACACATGGCAGGCCAAGACCTACAAAATGATATATACATCAGGTCTAGGACTTATGGTTGCTGAGATATAGGGCGCTCCATTATTAATAGCTTATATTGCAAAAACGGTACTTTATAAGGCCCCTTACGGCCCTCAGATACCAGATCGCGAAATGGAAAAATACTATTTCTTGGCAGGTCAAGACCTACAAATGATATATACATCATGGGTCTAGGACTTATGGTTGCTGAGATCTAGGGTGTACACGGACAGACGGACGGACAGTATTAAACGAGGACAATAGAGCATTTTTTTTTTCGAAAATGCTCTAAAAATACTAGACTAGTTACAAAAAAAGAAATATATTCACGTAGGTGGATTCTTACATAAGTTGGATACAGGCAGTTTGCTAGTTCCACATGGTAAATTAGACATTTTAACGTATACATTTTAATGTATAGTTTTTGCATTTAATAACATTTTACTTTTATAATGAAAAATTAATTATCTTATATGTTATCAAATAGTGATCGAAATCCAGTTACTCACAGCTAGTACTACTGAAATAGCAAAATGACGAACTGTCAAAAAATACATTAGCGGCTACTGAAATGACAAATAGTGAGCTTGAAACGGCCATTTGATGGTCGATACAAACAAATCTCATACAAGTGAGTTAAAACTATCTTCTAACGGTTTATTGTAAATCTTTTAGACTTATTCTAAATTGCATATCATTTTAATAACTCTTACATGAATTTATTAACAGACAGGTTTGATGCAATCAGTGGCAGTTCTGTTCAAAGTGTTCACAACAAAAAAAGGGAATGGAAAAGAAAAAAAAAAAGGTGTGCTTTTATATACTTGTTGTTGCTGAATTTGAACTACGAGTAATTTAATATTTTTAAAAAATCATAACAGTGATAATGTTTAAATACATTTAAAGCTTCAAATCTATAACGGCTCTACATATTTTATTCGGCAGCAAGATCGAATGTAAACTGCAAAGAAGATGAATCACAAATAGTGATGTCATTTTTTTCAAAGCTACATTAGTAATAATCTACCGGGGTGCAAATTGCTCACTGCCAGGTAAAAAATCATTTAAAATGATTTATTATTAAACTGTACACACACTTGACTATCCTACTATGAAGTCGTGGAATAGTGATCTGTTTAACTTAAAATATGTTAGACTTTCTTATAAGCATGCATTATTAATTCAACTAAACTCCAGCCTAACAAGAACTCTATACTCTCTATAAAAACACACTTTTTTTTCATTTTAGTTAACACTAGTTTTTAACATATGTTTTAAATTGTTAAATTGTATCACAAAGTAAAATATTTATTATAATATTGTTTGCAGTTCGTTTTAAAAAATGTGTTTTATTTTTCAGGAAAGAAGGAAATTCAGTAGTTTCTAAGAACACATGAAATACTTTCAGAGGTACCAGAAATGTAAAAATTCAAACCATTAACCAAAAGTATTCAACGAGCGTCAAAAAATAAGAAGTCTATTGAATAAAAAGAAACAATAATAAAATACATTTTTAGGCTACACTCATTTTATTATTAAAAAACATTAATTCATTTCTATTTTTTTTTTTTGCTAATAAATGACTATACTGCAAAAACCCTCGCCTTTGTGATTTTGTTGATAATTTTGTTTTTGAAAGTTCGTATTTTTAAGTGCAGTAAAAATTTTTAAAATGTGCTGACCCATAAACTCTCCACATCTTGCTGTAGATTTGATACAAAGCAAGAGATTGGACAATCTGGACACTTACCTTTTGGGCCTCCCAGCCACTATACAAAAATTGAGATAAGCTATCTCGACAATTGGGGGAGGAACCAAATATGGTCGGAACATGGGAGGAGCTTCTGGAGGATGTATCCAAATTTACCAGCGTTTCTCGCTCCATTCAATTTATTAGACTTGCAAATTTTCATTTGATAGTTTTCTACAATAAGTTGACATAACATTAGAGCATTTCTTATATAAATTCATTGAATGATTAATCAATGCTAAATACGGATTCCAACTTTCATAGGTCATTTTAGGTCAGTAGTAAACAAATTTCTGATGGTCAAATGGGTATATACATTGAAGGCTGAACGTTTCTATTGGTACAATACAGACAAATATACACGTATAGCTAATGTAAGAGTTCTGTATAATGTGCTGAAGTGAAATTTTTATTAACAATCGTCACTGCAATAACAATAAATGTTTTAGTGTAAGGTCTTAATAATTCGTGTACTATAACATTATAAGATATAGATGTTGCATAATATATGTAGTAACATAAATTGCTTAATATGGTTTTTAAAAAAGTTATTTTTCCTCACTCGTAACATACGTCTAAGAATACCGATATTTTCGCTAAAAAATCGTGTATGTCGCCCAATGGACGATAAGACGTGAGACGTCAGTTAGGGGACATATATGTATCCCCCAAAGTCGCACGTATATCAGATTAACAAAAAGTCTTAAAAAAGTATTTCAAACCTCTTTTTTTGTTTTTTTTATGTTATATAAATAATATCCTTATTAAACGTTCCTGAAAGTAAAACAATTCAATAATAGATTAAAATGTAGACCTATACTTAAAACAAAGTGTACAATAACAATTATTAAAACTAATGTTAAATAAAGTTTTTTTTAATTAAAAACAATATGTAAATAATTGCTTTAATGTCAATGAATGCTTCTAGGGACAAAAATTACAAAATATTTTAAAATAACTGAGCTAAACGACTTTAGCAACGTGTCCCTCGACAGGCTAGTTATCAAGCGTGTCGCCTATGTTTGAAGGCGTGTCCCCCGAGTGACAGTAAAAACGTATATCTTAATATCAACTATTTTTTCAAATTGAAATCTCAAATCTTAAAGTAGACATCAAATAAGTTATAAAAAGTCTTTTTAAAACTTAACATTGATAGGATATTAATATTTTACAGCGAATTCTAAAATGTCCCCGATGGTATCAAATCTGAGCCTGTCCCCCCAAAGTTTTATGGCTATGTTTGGTTTGACATTAAAACAAAACCGTCTTGCAAAGATGGTGACAGGCACTTGTGGAAGACCATCATCCTGTCACGTTATTTGTCTCCTGACGTAAGAAAAAATCGACGATCCTGACTTATTGAAAATTGTTAAATTTTTAATTTATAAACATAATTTAGTTCAGCAGTTCATATTTGCACATTAACATTACGAATATCACTATTGGAGATGTTGATTTCATTCAAAATTGTTATAATGCTTTAAAGTTTGTATCCTTTAAAATTTGAAGCCTTTTGGGCACCGATAAACGTTACACTACATAAAAGATATTTTAGGCCATAACTACTTAGACCATTTGGCAAACCATTTTGAGCTATTAGAATAAACAAGCAATTGCTCGTTCCATTCTGGACACAGGACCTGTTAGCGCATTTTCATGTTATGTATCAGTACTTTTGTTATCTTTCAGTAAATATTTGTAAATTTTGGAAATGTTTATAAATTCAATTGTGTAATGCATATATCTGAAAAAAGATATTAAAAGGACAAGTAAGTCATGTTGAATAACTGTTACAAAAATAAATAATGATTACGCCCCTTTGATTAGCTTATTATTTATATTTAAAAATATAAGCAAAACGGTACATAACAAACTCTTATATTTTTGCTCTGAGAGGTCAAATCGCAAAATGGACTTTTGATGTACACTTGGCAGGCCAAGACCTACACAATGATATATACATCATGGGTCTAGGACTTATGGTTGCTGAGATATAGGGCGGTCCATTATTAATATAGCTTATATAGTAAAAAACGGTACTTTATAAGGCCCCTTTACGGCCCTGAGAGGTCAGATCGCGAAAAGGAAAAAGCTATTTCTTGGGCAGGCCAAGACCTACAAAATGATATATACATCATGGGTCTAGGACTTATGTTGTTGAGATCTAGGGTGATGACAGACAGACAGAAAGACAGACAAAACGGGGGACAATAGAGCATTTTTTTTCGAAAATGCTCTAAAAATTCTAAAAAAAAGTTTTTTCTCACTCAACCCTAATGAACATATGGGAGGACACTTTTCGAGTGAAAGACAGAAATCACAAAAGAAGTACTGTCCTCATTTTTTAATCTACCAATGACATTAAAAATAAAACATTAATCACTTTTATGTAGCAAAATGCAATTGTATTCACAATGTGGAGACTGTTATGTATTTTCTGATTTGTTAAATTTAATTTCAACTTTTTCATTCAGTACTGACCAAATGTATAATGCAATCTGTATATTTCATTCAATATGTTTTGTTTTTTTTTAAATAAAAAGTATGCGTTAAGGCTATAAATAAAAAACAACAACTAACACCACTGACACCACCTCTCCATATAATAGATAAAAACAATATCCACCCCCACCCCCACCATTTCAAGTGTAATATACTTTCAACAGTCTCTAATGAGTTCCTAACAACTAATGTATATATCTGTATAAAATAAACTTTTTTATTACCAGTGAATAAATCAATCATGTTTAACATATAAATTGTTAAAGCCATGCAAATTCAATCTAGTTAGGCATATTATATGTTTAAAAATGTATAAATCAGTATTTTTAACATATGTTTACAACTTGTATATAAATCAGTCTAGTTTAACTAATGAAAGAAGAACCTGAAATGTTGCTTGAATTTCGGTTCTGTAAACATCAATATCACATCGCAGTGAAGAACAGTTGTGTAGTTTGAAAACAGGCTGACGAAGACAAGTATCATTGGCGTCATCGGAGGTATGTTCTCATCAGGCTGAACATGGACAAGAACCGGAAGTATCTCGGTACTAAACGAAAGCTATGAAAACAATAAGTTTAGTCACAATAACTGTGTATCATGTTAACTATAACGCATTAAATTCCTTTCACCTATAAACGTAAGATCAGGACCTGGCCTAGCTTGTTCACCGTCCTAGTTCGAATAGTATCACCCACCTCCCGCGCAAATACTAAAATGAGATATTTTTTTATTTGAGAGTATAACCAGTTATACAGATTGGAAATGAAACATTTATTACATTTTAAATATTAAGCCGGCATTATAAATGAAATAATTGTTTATGAAACTTTTGAATGTAGGCTAATTACCTGGCTTGTCCATGGGACAGATTCTTCTTTCCCATCCTATCCCATCCAATGGTAATTTATGTCTGTCCCGTCCCATGGGATTCCCATGATAATATTAACGTTATGGAATGCCGTTGAAATAAAAATAAGAAATATCTGAAAGTTTAAGTTTTGCGTCTACTGGATTGGACTACATACACAAATTTAATAAATTTGATATCGTTAATATTCAATACTATTTTATAAAAAAACGTTTATCTTAATACGAAATACCGCAATACGACAATTTACTCTGAGTCACACTGGTCATTCAGCACATAATCGATTTCCTGCTAATCGACCGTCTCTACTAATTCAGCTAATCCAGGTAATCCTTGAAGCTTTTCCACAATTAAAAGCTTTAAAATTTAACAAATATGGGGTAGCCCAGGTGCACATCAGTCGCTATGACGCGGCTACTCTTGCCCCATACCGTGTCCCATGGGACATGCACAATACAAATGTGTACTGTACCATCCCATCCCAGGTGAAACGTCCAATGGGGTTCCCGCGGAATGCCATTCCCACGGACAAGCCTGCTAATTATTAGGGAGCGACCGATAATCGGATCGCTATCGGCATCGGACCGATATTGGCAATATCGGTTAATATCGGATCGGCCGATTGTTGTAGGGAGTTTACTGATAGTCAAACCGATTTTGGCACTATGGGTTAACCGTCGGACCGCCGTTTTTTGGCTGCCGATACATAGTTGTTTTTTTTTCACAACAGAGTTGCAGAAAAGAAAATCAGTTAATAACCCAATTCTATAACCAGTTCAGACAAGATTTAAAAAAGGAAAAAACCCGTACACAGAAATTAACACGTGCATACATCAGGAGATACGACCTTGAAACAATAGGATTGGCATTTCTTAATTCTAATGTATGACCTTGAACGATACAATTAGTGAACATCTGTGCGTATTTTTTTTTGGGATGGGAAGTTGGGGGGGGGAACAAGACTTACGTGTGGGGGAAGTGTCACGAAACATGACAGGGAAAGGGGTAAGCATGGGTTGACATACGTCATTAGCTGTATTAGCACGAGAGAAACACGTGTTTGGCAATTGGCATTGTTGTTGCTTAAGGGGCTGTCCATTAATTACGTCAACAAAATAGGGGGAGGGGGTCAGAAAATTTTGACAAATGTTGACAAGGGGGAGGAGGGAGGTCAAGAAAAGTTGACGTCAACAATGTTACTTTTAAATTTAATATAATTACTTAATAAATAGGAAAATTAAGCAGTTAGCTGAAGTTCTGTGTTACACACACTCGCTTAACATTCAGTATTTTAATTAAACTAACTATATTCCTACTAATTTTGCCACATAAACATTTTTGGAAGCCACCTTTTTAGGGTGTAATCAAATGTTGACGTAATTTTATAGAGGGTCTCGGAAAGTTTGACAAGTTGTTGACAAGGGGGGAGGTAAAAATCGCCAAAAATTTGTTGACATAAATAATGGACAGCCCCTAAAAGAAAAATATCGGTATCGGTATCGGTAAAAAATGCTGGGGGAAAATATCGGTATCGGACTATCGGTAAAAAGGCATTTCGGTCGCTCCCTACTAATTACCCATTGCAATATGCAAATATAACTTTAAGACTTAATTAAAAAAATGTCCTTAAAAAAACACAGGTACGCATTCAATATTAACACTTTTTTTTCGATATTTTGTTAATTGCTAATTCTTTTACAATTTCATTTAGCCTAAAGCCAGGCCATTTTCTAACATGCCTCTTCTACAAAAACTGATAATCTCCGTACAGATAGATAAATTATGCGGCTTCCTGTTTAGAAACCTATTGCCGAGGATCTTATTTTACTGGAACCAAATATTAATCTAAACTTTTACTATTTATTAATACATTTAATTATTAGTCTTCGAGTTATTCAATGTGTTTTTAGTTAGCTCTGAAGAGTCTGAAGAGAAAGCTATGGGTGAGTTCCACATTGTGATAAGCCTACACTGACGACAGCGTCATTATCTAGAGAACACCCAACACTCTATCGAGTAGTACCATAAATACTGAAAGGGGGGGGTTGCCCAATATGTCAAGGAATGTTAGAGTCCAAGGTTGGAAAGCTGCGGCAATGACAGTGTTTTTTGAGTTTATAATTAAAGGAGGATTGGAAGCTGTTTACTAATTTTAGATTATAGTCAATATGGAATATATTAAACAGCCTGACTATCACGTTACAGTTATGTAAATAGATGATATTAAATGTCTGACAAAATGTGTGAGATTTCATTTTATTAAACATCTATCGAGCGCCCTTTTTAACGGTGCTTTGTAGTCTTATTTGTGCTCTGTTGTCAATTAAAAGTTTATTTAAATATTTAGAAATGACAACATGGATAGGTAGTTCAAGACAACTACAACTTTCAAAAAACTGAATTGTGAAAACCTAAAAAAACTGTGTCAATTAGAATAAAAAAAAAATCATTACTTTTTTTTCCATGTCTAAAATCTGGGGCACTCGAATAAAGGAATTTGTTTTTAAAATTACACCAAAATGTTTTGTTCGCCAGATAAAACTGCAAAAAATTTTTGTTGTTGTTTGAACTTTAATTTTCCGCACAAATACTTTGATATAATTTGATTATAACTAGCTCTAATAATTTGATTATAACTAGCTCTAATAATTTGATTATAACTAGCTCTAATAACTTGATTATAACTAGCTCTAATAATTTGATTATATCTAGCTCTAATAATTTGATTATAACTAGATCTAATAATTTGATTATAACTAGCTCTAATAATTTGATTATAACTAGCTCTAATAATTTGATTATAACTAGCTCTAATAATTTGATTATAACTAGCTCTTATAATTTGATTATAACTAGCTCTAGTCCGACATGCAGCCCCGTAGCGAAAATTCTACAGCAGGGGTCAGGCATTCTACAGCAGGGGCCAGGCCAATAGAAGGGGGGCAGGAAATAAATAATACTAAGATGAGCAAACAAGAGAGGGGGCCACAAAACGCCTCGGCCCCCAGCCCTCCCCGCACGCTACGGGCCTGCCGACATGAAATTTCTTTGCTGCAGTGTTTATCAGACTTTTCAGTTCCAAGTAGCCCTTTCTTTTTTTGGCGGGTGGATTGCGAAGTCGATAGTGAACTCGGCTCACATGCAAAGGGTACAAAGTTCAATCATTTGTAAGGACAAAAATATTCGCCGCTGATTTGTAGAGGAGATGGACTCCATCAAGTCTTTAAGCCAACATAAAGGACGTTTGATAGCACATCTGTTGATCCGTCAATTCGTTCACCCCATCCACCCCATCGGTTAAGGGAATTAAAATAAAATAAAAATAACCGTTCGTAAAAAATAAAATGTAGGCTACACTTTAATAAAAATATATTATATTAATGATAAACGAATGATAAAATGCATTTATAATAAAATAATGATTGATTTAGTTATAATAAGTTATACATCCTTAGTGCCTGATCTTTTTTTTACCTAATGACTACAAATTTTAAAAAAAATGCAAACTTCACATAAATATAAAGTTACAAAAGGTCAGATGTATTTCAGAACTTTCTTTGTTAAAAGTTGACACACATGTTGAATCTGAACCATAATGATTTTAATGATGTTATGTTTATTTTTCAAGTGAACCAACATTTATCGCTCTTCTTTCAAGCGATAAACTTCCTGGCATCTGTTGTATTTATTTGGAATGGTTTTCTTTCCATTTTTTTTTTCAAATCAGGAAAATATTCTTTTCAATATCTGTAAATGTTGTGTTAAACATTTCAGAGCATGAGCATGAATTTTACAAGCAGAACATGTTATAATCTCATGAAAAAAAAAGATTTATGTCCGATTCTCCATTATCAATTGTTTTGCCATATATAAAGCTTTGCCATGTTAGGATGAACTTTATTTTGACAGTGAAACAATAAAATTCTTCGCCTTGAAGCGATAAGTCGAGACTTTTTGAAACAGAGAATATGTATGCTAAGTATGTCAGTTTACATAGCCTTTTTCAGTCATTATACAGTTTAAACAGCTCAAATCTATCATTGAAAAAAATAATTTCATCTCGAAGTATTAACAATCTATTTAGAATTTTCCCTCGAGAAAGCCAAAGAACACCAGTATGATAAAGAAGTCAGCATAATTACTGCCACTGTATTGACACAATTGTAACAAAATCGTGTAGTCAAAGGACATCAGCTTTGAATGTGGTCAATGATTTTCACGCTTTCATCCAGAACGTCCTGTACTTTAGTGGGCATCATACTTGTTGCCAAAGTATTTCTGTGTATACAACAATATGTGGATATGACATTAGGGACAACATTCTGAATTCTTACGAGTCTTGTATTAATTCAGACCATACTTTCTGCTCCATTATTGATTATTTCAACATATCTATTTCAATTTTTCTCTTGCATAAATGTATTCATAATATTTAGCATATCTTATATTGTTGTATAACGTCTGGGTAAATAAAAGGTCGTCATGGATATTCACATCTTTCAGACGTTTTCAACTTCGTCATTTTGTTTATCTGTAGCCAACGTTCGCGTTGTTAATATATGCAAGTATTTATTTTTTGTTTTTACCACCATGTGATAAATGATTACTTGCAAAATGATAAAATCGGCATAAAAAGCATGCATTTAAAAATCCCGTTCAAAATTATTATAAATGTATGTTAAAAATTTAACAGTTAATCAAAACATTTTAAAATATGTAAATACTTGGATTGAATATTTGTTAATAATCGACATGTTTTCAATAAAATAGGCCTATCACATGTAAAACCGAAAACATAATGTGTCGTTATTTTAGAAGATTTAGACATATTTCAATATATATATATATATGGATGTAGCTAAAAAATAGATTTATCGCACTAACTAACAAGGATGTTTTAAAAATCTTTGTTATTTAATTGTACACACCAGTCTAAACGTACCACTCTTCTTAAAATATAAAGAAATATTTCTTCACTGGAAGAATTCAAAGACTGTTGGAGTGTAATGACGCCGTTTTTCGTTAGTTCCAAATATAATGACTCCACTTCCTGAAATAAAATATTCAATGAAAACACAAACAAATTATGAATTATAATTAAATATTTCATTAATACTTTCATATCGCTGTATAATTAATTAATTTTCTACGAAAATTTAGCAAAATTCTTACATTTATCTGTCCATCCCTTAGTACAATCAGAGAAAGGGCAGTATCAGAAACATTAAGGACCCGGTACTAGTTCCAAGGTAATAGCATGTACTATTGTGCTCTGGTGTCGGACATAGATAGTTGTTGAACTTTTCAAAACAGGTATTAATTTTGTGTAAATAGAGCATTAACAAATGTCTTTTAAATATTGCATTGGTTTAAAATTAGGGCTGTACCGGAATCCGATTCCAATTTCGTTAAGCCGGATTCCGGCAGTCTTAACAAATCCGGTTCCAATTCCGGTTCCGGTTAAATTGTGCCGGATTTAAGCCGGATTTTTTTGTTGTTTGAAATTTGTAAGAAATTATTTTAGCGCAACATAATTTTGAAATATTTAGCACTATACAATTAAATTAAAACAATAACTTCCTTTGATTTTTAAAACTACAATAACGTCGACTGCTTTAGTTTTATATGTAAATACAAATATTTAAAAGGAAGATTTGAATCGTATTTAATCTAGTACAGGAGTCGGCAACCTGCGGCTCTTTCGATGTCAAGTTATGGCTCTTTCTTGATGTCAAATTGCGGCCTGATCAAATACCGTAATATTGAAACAACAAATTTAGTGGCTCTTTAAAATTGAGAAAATTGTAATTTATAACTTTAGGCTCTTTCGTCTCAAAATGTTGCCGACCCTGGTCTAGTAATACGACACTTTATCTTCCGTTACTTTTGATTCCGTGTTTTCTACAAATTATATTTAGTTATCAAAGTTTAAATTTTTTTAAAGAGCAGACAACGATCTATTTTTTGTGTTTACAGTTTAAAAATAGCTCTATAATTTATTATTCTGTACATTTTTAAATTTAGTGGATTTTGTAAATGATTTGGATAAAATTGCTCGCAAAAATTTAGATAAATAACTTGAAGATACATTTTTAATTGAAACATTAAAGTGATATTGATTTAGATTTGAAATGCATTTTAATTTGCGTTTTTATGGGAAATAGTCAGATAATGGTTTAAATGAAAGTATGAATGAAATAACATGGTTCGGTGACGTCACTATGGAAAACTAAAGAAAAATAAGCTATCATGTGGTGCCACAGTATATATATATATATATATATATATATATGTGTGTGTGTGTGTGTGTGTGTGTGTGTGTGAGTGTGTGTGTGTGTGTGTGTTTTCGTTTGATTGTAATAGAAATCAGGTTAAATTAGGTACAGCTTTATTAAAAATAAATTTTAAAATGAAGAACCTGTTATTTTGACAGAGTTATTTTCTAACTCAAGATTAGGGAAGGGGTCACAGTCTTCAAGATCTAAATTGTTAATACTGTTTTTTTGCTATCTAGAACTTAAAAACTAAATTTTTATTCTATTTTTCATTCATATCTTTTTTTTATATTAGGCGAGAAATTACTACTTGTTCGGAAAAATTACTACTTAATTCGGTAAATTCGGTTCCTGTTCCGATTCTGGCAGGATTCAAATATTAAATCCGATTCCGGTTCCGATCCTGCAGGATCTAAAAAATTAGGAATTCGTTACAGCCCTATTTAAAATACAATTAGCTTGCAAGCCAAAAAGTACTAAGAGAAAAATAGTTTTAATGTATGTGTATCAGAGAAAAAACTACCTTTACAATCAAATAAAGCTTTTTAAATTTTAGAAAGTTTATCAAGAATTACAGTAAAAAAAAACTAATCAGAAAAGTGTGTATTTGAATTCTGTACTCATTTTTGAAAACTACCTAAGTTGTTTTTTTTAAACGCATATTAAAAAGCTACCTCCTTAAACTGTTATTGCAATCAAAATGTGGATTGATTCATCATCTTGTTGTTGAGGAAGCAAAGCGTTTCGCCTTAATATACAGCTGGATAGAAAAGAAAAAATGGAAAAAAAAGGAAAAGTAAGAAAAGTAAGAAAAGTAATACTCATTAGCATTCAATTATGTTTCTGGGTGTAAATATAGTGGCATTGCGTGTGTTGGTGTCATTATATGATGATTTTGTATCATTATTGTGTGTTGTAGTATCAGTATGATGTGTTTTAGTGTCAATTTGGTGTTTCTGTGTTTGCTTCTTTTGTTTTAGTGTCATTTTATGGTGTGTTTGTGACATTATGGTATGTTGTAGTGTATTTATGGATTGGCACTAATGCCATTATGTTGTCGTTTAGTGCCATTATAGTGTATTTCTGTGTCATTACGATGTTCTTATGTGTCATTCTTGTACAGTGTGGTGTATTAAAGTGTGTTTTAATGACATTATTTTGTGCTTTGATGTCATTAGACGTGTTTTAGTGTAATTGTGGTGTTTTTGTAACCATATTGTGTTTTTAGTTACATTATGATGATTTTTAATGTTTTTATTGTGTGTTTCGGAGTAATTATGGTTTTATTGTGTCACCAGATACAAGCCCGGCGTTTCCAGGGAAATCTAGGTGCAATGTGAAACCCCTTACTAATCAATTTAACTTCTGAATTTTTAAATACGATTAATTAGGTTAATTAGATGCTGATTTATGCCAATTTCCTAATGTGCAAAAATGACCTACATTTCATCCGTCACAAATTATGTTTTACCTGTCAACAGTAACTAACGAAACAAACCAACCACCTACCAACCAAATCAACCAAAGCAAACCATCCAACCAAACCAAACCTAAGTAAACACCATTCGCAACTAAAGGTTTATCTCAATAAAATGTTTAATATGAGAATAATCGTTAAAAACTACACGCAAACCGGCAGCAAGACCAGAAGCATATAGTTAGCAATGTAATATTTACAAGTGGCTGATTACCATCGCACTTTCTTTTTATAAATAGTATAAATTAAATATTAAAAAAATTGTACCATCTGGAAATGAAGTCATAGATTATTTATAGCGACGGCTTCCATTCTGCATGGACGGATTGATGGACGCCAAGATAGGGATTTTATTAGTAGGATTATTGTGTGTTGTTTTGTCACTAGAGCTGCTGTTTGATTAAAAAATTCGATCGAAATTAGCGCATGATTAAAATTTTTAATCGCAAATTAAATTCAAATTTTTAATCGACACAACATATATACAATTGTTTGTATTCACCTAGTCTGTCATAATGTCATAGCAAAAAATTGGTATAATAAACAAGTCAGTTTAATTTACGAAAGAAATATAATTAATTGTAAAAGATTTATTAAGCATTAGAACATATGTCTGTTGAATTAGTTATTGAGACAAGTTTATTGGATATGTATCAATCACGTCTAGTGATGCGAGTTATTTTTTTTAATCAACAACAATGCCAAACAAGTGTTTTTCTCGTACCATAGGTTCCGAGCTAATGACGTATTTCAACCTCTCCCCCTCTATCCCTGTCATATTTTGCTACACTTTGCCCCCACGTAAGTCTTGTTTACCCAACCTCCACTACCGTACCTACCGCCTTCACTTCCCATCCCAAAACAAAATGCACACGTCATTTCTATCTCATATGTGCCTTTTCCTTCATAAAACAATAGTATAGGCCAGAAAGTACTTGCTCACTTATTATTAACGCATTTTTATTCCCCTTTCTCCAACAAAGATGACGTTACTTATAGCTTAATCAACCATTTATCATCCTCTGTCCAATCAAGCTATGATAACGCAGATGTTCACTATTGATATCATTCAGGGTCATAAATTAGAATTAAGAAAGACAATCCTATTGTTCTTCAAGGTCATATAGCTGCTATGATTTTATGAAAACGTGACAGTTTCTGTGTTCGGGTATTTTTATTTATTTATTTATTTTTTGCTTTTTTTTTTTAATCTTATCTGATCTAGTTATAATATGAAATGGGTTATTTACTAATTTTGAAGAAATTTCCGCAACTCTGAAATGACAAATTTTGCTAAAATTTAATGCAATTAGGTGTTTGCATTAAAAATGTAATTGCATATTTTAACGCATTAATTACGCTTAATTGCAGTTAAACAACATCCTTTATATAAAATATTAAATTTAACTCAGTGTCACAATAATTTGAAAAATACAACCACTGTCTTGTGTACAAGTCTGCATCAGCCTAGTCTAGTCCTTGATTGACAGGTGTCATATATGAAACTATTAGTGCAGCTGTTGCAGACTTGACCAGCCTAATGCTGTATTATCAAAATGCGATAAAATTTTGCGCAAAAATAATGATACAAAATGTCTAGCATCTCGTTATTTTAATCTAATTACAACCTGGCTCATTATACAATTTTTTTTACCTTTCAAGTTTACTTCAACAATACACTGCAGTATATAATGTAAACTAGTGAATAAACTTTTCTCTTTTTACATCCACCGGGAATGGAGCAGGAGGTTTACTTGTCGAAGTGCTATATAACAAAAACGTCTTCATTTATATTACAAGTGGGGATTTTGTCGACATACATGGGGGTGAGGGTGTAATTGACCAGAGCAGAGTGGAGTGGTAGATGTACTTAATATGAACAAACCTTAACTCAAATTGTTGAGTGATATATCGTTATTTATCGATTTCTTGGAACTTAAGTATTTTGGTCAAATTAACGCATTTGGGTGTTGAGTTAAAAATTGTAATCGCAAAATTTTTCGACGCGTTAATCGCAAATTAACGCAGTTTAATCAGCAGCCTTAATTGTCACTATGGTGTGTTTTAGTGTCACTATACTGATTTTATATCCTTACTGTTAGTTGCCAGTTGCATTCGCAATTAAAAGTTTTATCTCAATAAATGGTTAATATGAGAATTAATAGGAACTATTAACACGGAATTCCAAGTGCATAACAAAAACTTAGTAAATAGCCGGTCTGAGCAACATCTCTTAATGGTCTACCAATTGCATCTAAAGCATGGCTCGATGCCATCGTGCACTTATACAGCAAAACATTTCGCCGCAAATGTATATTGTGCACAAATTTTTTCTTACTGTCTTCTTAATAGGATCTATTAACACGGAATTCAAAGTGGAGAATTATTTTTTTATTAATTAGTAAACAAAGGCTCGGTACCCGGACCGGCGAGTAGGCACTAAGTTGGAGTTGAAAGTAGTGATATATATATATATTTGAGTGTTAATAATCAGTCTATATACTCACAGTAGCCTCAAGGACATGAACAGATTATTGTAGACATAATACATTTGAGAATAGTACGTCAAATATAGTTCATATGTTAAATAGTTCCTCCCAAAGAAAATAACTCTCACTATGGGTAAACATAGTCAACTCCCGATGATTAAATTTCAACCTACTACCTTTCATAAATTTTAATGGACTCCCTTTCCAAACAGTACTTTATTTTATGTTTTATGATGTTCAACATGACGTATTTTAAAAAAAGAAAGACGTGAGTGAGTGCTGTGGTGCTGGAACGCTACATGTTTAGAAGGTGGATTATTTACTGTTATGCACATTGTGAAAATAGTACAATTAACTAAAAATTATTGCCAACCAGTCAGTGCCGAACCTATGGATTTGGGGGGCCTGGTGGGCTTGGCCTACTTTGGGGGCGCCCCTGCATTTTGACGTGAGATAATTTTTGGCACTGTTGCCGGGTCCCGGGGAGAAATAATCTTTGTGTGGTTTTTATCTGAGCTTCAATTAAAAAAATAATATTCATCAATCCAGCTGAGGCCGCAGACACAGAAAATATCAGGCCTCTTAAAAAAAAAAAAAAAAAAGGAAATATCAAAGCTTTAAACATTATAGTTCTGTGAAGCCAGTGCCGAACCTAGGGATTTGGGGTTTGTCCTGTTTGGGGGCCCCTGCATGTAGACATGACATAATGTACTTAATATTTAATGTAAAAAAGATTTTTCTGGGGCTCCCGTCGTTGCGATAATACTTTCTAAATCTCATTCCAAAGAGAATAATCCTTATTATGGGCTAAGAAGCTTAACAAAAGTAACCCCGACTATTAAACGTTAAATCTAACATCCAACTATAGCCTACATAATTTGCGCACACAACATCTTAGCGTTGATAAATCTTAATTCCGTCATAATATTTTAATGGACTCCTTTCAAACAGTTCTTCATTTTATGTTTTATGATGTTCGACATGACGTAGTTAAAAAAATAAGAGAGACGTGAGTGAGTGTCTGTAAGTTAAGCAAAACGCATTATGTTTAGCAGGTGGTTTACTTATTGTTATACACATTGTAGTATAAGCACAACATATCGCAATTGAGAAATATATTAGATACTACCACAACCTGGCAGTGCCAAACTTATGGGATTTTGGGCCCTATGGGACCTGGTCTCGTCAGAGGCCTCTTAATTTTGACATTCGGACACTGATGACATGAGATAACGAAATTAATATTTAACGTGAAAAATTATTTGGCAACCCTTAAGCTGAGAACCGGAAAGACAGAATCGTTGTGCAGCTTTTATCTGACCTTCAATTAAAAAAATATTCCATCAATCCAGTTATGCCGCAAAAAGACATATCAAAGCTTTCAACACTATAGTTCTGTGAAGCCAATGCCGAACCAAGGGATTTAGACCTCTTGCAGCCACTACATATTTTGGGGGCCCTCCTCAAACTGGGGCCCCTCCACATATCCTCTGTGCGAAGCCCCCATCATAAATGGGTTAGTTTGCATTATAAACATTGGGTACGGCACTACCAAACTCAACCCTTATTCAATTCACTCATATGACGTAATAGTAAAAAATGCAAAAAAAAAAATATATTGTGACGTATTTTAGTAATAAAGGGAAAAAACTGTTTATTAGAAATAGACATCTATAATACAAGTTTTTTACATCATATGTTCCGGTATCCGTCTGTCATCGCTCTTCCGTTCCGTCATCGCGACATCCGTCTGTCATCCAACATGGCGGCATAAACAATTCATCCAAGATGGCGGCATAAACAATTCAAAGATGGCAGAAACATTTACTGTTTTCTTAACATGCATGATCATGCTACCAACTGGCCAGCCGAGTAAGAATAGTCTCCTACATGGCTGCCAGAATTGATATTGACCAGCCATATGTTTAGTGCCGAGGTGACAAAACACCGCACACTAACATACGTCAGGTAAGATCATGAATGCCAAAATGGCAATCACAATGCAATACGGTTTTCGACCGCCTCTATCATTACCAAAGGGCAAGCAAGCGATCTTTGGAGAGGTAACACAAAAATCATGCCAAAATATGTGATACTGTCCGAAACAAAATTTAAAACGAAAAGTGTTCCAAAGGCTTTATCTATATCTCACAGTAACGTATTAAATTTATGGTGTTTAATTAGTTATTAAATGAAGCGATCGTAAAAGAAATATTTACAGAAATCGTTCAATTAATATTCTGTGTTATGTTTCACAATCTCAATTTTAAACCAAAATTATGGATACCTCAATATAATGTATTATTTATATTGTTTAAATTGTTATTATTTCTAAAATATGTCTATTTCTAATGTACAATTATTTCCCTTTATTACTAACCTTAAATACGTCACTTTTTTTTTTTCATTTTTTGACTTACGTCACATGAATGAAATGAATAAGGGTTGAGTTTGAGTAGCGCCGTACACAATGTTTACAATGCAAACTAATCATTTATGATGGGGGCTTCACACAGAGGGTGCATGGAGGGGGCCCAGCTTGAGGAGGGCCCCCAAAATATTTTTTAAAATAAAAATTAAGTACATAATCTCATGTCAAAATGTAGTGGTTCCTGAAGATGCCTAAAATCCCTTGGTTCGGCATTGGCTTCACAGAACTATAATGTTGAAAGCTTTGATATGTCTTTTCTTTTTTAAGAGGCCTAATGTTTTCTGCGTCTGCGGCCTCAACTTCATTGATGTAATACTATGTTTTTAATTGAAGGTCAGCTAAAGCTACACAACGATTCTTTCTTCTCGGGACCAAGCTTGAGAAGCGTCAAAAATTATCTCATGCCAAAATGCAGGGGCAGCCCCCAAAGAGGCCAAGCCACCGGGCCCGTAAATCCCTAGGTTCTGCACTGCCGGGTCGGCAATTTTTCTTAGTTAATTGTACTATGCTACAATGTAAAACAGTAAATAAACCACCTTACATGTGTTTTGCTTAACACATAAGCACTCACTCACGTCTCTTTTTTTTTTTAAATACGCCATGTTGAACATCATAAAACATTAAATGAATAACTGTTTGGAAAGGGAGTCCATTAAAATATTATGAAGGAATATGATTTTAAGAGTTGTTGTTTATGTCTACCCATAGTGAGGATTATTTTTTTTGGGAGGAACTATTTAACATATGAATTTTATTTGATGTATTATTAGGTGTCCATATTCTAAATGTATTTTGGCTACAATAATCTGTTCATGTCCTTGGGGCCACTGCAAGTATATAGACCGAGATGAGCGGACAGCGGACGATTCCGCTATGGACGCAGATCCGCAGATTTTTCCGAATCAGCGGACTGACAGCGGATGCTTCGTATGGTTAAGTTGCGGACTCGCGGACTGACGCGGATCTTCTTTAGCGTTACCATAAAAATTTCAAGTCATTTAAACAGCTAAATTTCAGCAATGCGGACTGACTGCGGACCAATGTTGTAAGATTCTGCGGACGCGGATCATTGATAGAAATCCGCGGACGGACGCGGACGCTAAATTTCAAGATCCGCACACCTCTGATATAGACTGATTGTTAACGCGCTAAAATATATATCACCATTTTCAACTCCAACTGTGTGCTCACTCGCCGGTCCGGGTACCGGGCCTTTGATAACTAGTAGACAATATAAATATTACATTATATTGAGGTATCCATAATACAAAATTCGTTTGATTTAAAATTTAGATTGTAGAAAAAAAATATAGAATATTAATTGAACGATTTTTGTCAATATTTCTTTTATGATCGCTTCTCATTGATAACAAATTGAACACCATAGATATATTACAATATTGTAGGATATGCAAAGACCTATGCAACGGCTCGGCGAGTATTTATGAAAAAAATCATAAAATATTTTGGCTTACTTTCTATCGGAGAGAACTTATAAAACTCTCCTTCCTGGCCTGAGAGATACCATGATCCACGGGGATGGATCATAGGGGTTCTCTAGTCAGAAAACCCATTACTTGCGAGGGTGGTGGTACTGTGGTCAGTGAGGACTACTCTGACCGCAGTATTCACAGCTGGCGTAGTGACGGATGTGGTCGGCACACAACACCCTTCCACTCCGTCCCACTCACAAGCACACCTGCGCAGCCTGCCATTTCGGGTTGGGGGTACAGGCACACTACACCCTCCCCTCTGTCCGAGTGGCAGGAAAAACCCCTTTTCCTTGCCATTCTGGCCGATCGGCAGTACACACACCCTGCTCGTCTGATCAGTTTGGGCAAGGATTAAAACCCATCTTTCTGCTGTCCCTGCAGATGATAGCGGGCACATTCACCCCGCCGCTCTGTAGGGACGGCAGAGGCATCAGCGCCGCCAACAATGCTGGTGTGGTAGGCACACTACACCCTACCATGCTGGCAATGGCGGCGTTAAAAAAGAAAAAAATAAATAAATAAATAAAAAAAAAAATTTGGCATGATATTGTGTTACCTTTTCCTAAGATCGCTTAATTGCCCCTTGGTGATTATTGTGCCGGTCGAAAACAGTATTACATTGTGATTGCTAATAGGCTTTCGCTAATGTAAAAGCCGTCTGTTAATGTAGGGTTTTTGGTCACCTCGCCACCATACAGGCTCGTCCAATGTCATTATTGGCAGCCAAGTAGGAGTCATCTTATTCCGGCCGGCCAGTTGGGAGCCGGATCATACATGTTAAAACAGTAAATGTTTCTTCCATCTTCTTGAATTGTTTATGCCTCCATCTTGATGCACGCACTGAGCTTTTCGTGACAGACAACGAACGTCATGATGGCTTGCAATATAGATAGATAAATTGTACCCTGGAAATCAATTAAACTACTGAATTTTTAACACATTTGATTAGGTTAATTAGGTGCTGATTTATGCCACCTTTCCTATCGTGCAGAAATGACCTACATTTTATAGGTCACAAATTACGTTTTTTACCTGTCAACGCTAAACAACCAAACCAAACCAAATAACCAACCAAACCAACCAACCAAAGCAAAACCAACTAACCAAACCAAACTAAACACCATTAGCTGATATGGATGCTAATTTATCTCACCCGTTACGTTTTGCCCTTAATTCTATCAATGTTAAAATCAAAACAATGCATTAAAAAATATTTTATAAAAATGCACTGAAAATACAGTAAGGAACACAATCTTTCCTGTAAGGAGTACCGTCCTCCTGAAAGGAATACAATCCTCCTATAAGGAATACCGTCCTCCTATAAGGAATACCGTCATCCTGTAAGGAATATAGTCCTCCTGTAAGGAATACCGTCCTCTTGTAAGGCAATACAGTCCTCCTATATGAATGCAATTCTCCTATAAGGAATACCGTCCTCCTGTAAGGAATACCGTCCTCCTGTAAGGAATACAGTCCTCCTATAAGGAATACAATCCTCTCCTTTTTTACCTTCTGCCTGCCCTTAAAATGTGTCTTCATTTTGTGGCATTATTTTCTATATTTGAAGGATAATACAATTATGTCAATTGCCTTGTTTGACCGATAGCGTGTGATGTGTCACATTTTGTACGGCAAAGAAGACGACAATAATCGATTGGAAAATGCAGTTGGTATAGTAACATTTTATATAATATTCAATGTATAATGTATTTATTTTTTTATAAATCTTGTCAATTTTTTTTTTTGTGTGCAAAGAATAAATAGTTTAGGTAATAAATGAAATGTATTCCCCTACAGATTTCGTCAATTCGTTCAATGTAAAAAAGTTATGTTTGTATTCTCCTTTTTCTTTGAAAAAAAAACAAAAAACTGTGGTCGACTTATTATCAAGGACTGCTATTAATTAAGTATGAATATTTTGTACAGCTGTCCTATTAAAAACTAAAAAAAAAAAAACTTTTGGCCATTAATTCTATCAATGTTAAAATCAAAACAAAAGCGTTAAAAAAAAGTTTTATAAAAATGCACTGAAAAGTAAAAAATAACTTTTTATTATGCCATTTGCACCACAAAGGCACAATACAGCACCTTATCGGGAACTGACGTCATAGAGGATTATTTATTTATAGCGACGGCGCTCCCATTCAGCAAAAAAAATGTACCATCGGACGTCATATATTAATTTTAGCAGTCGCGGCTTTCCCCTTACAGGACGGACTGACGACAGGATAGCTGGTTTATTAGTAGGACAAGATAGCTGCTTTATTAGTTGGATAAGATAGCTGTCATTAGTAGGACAAGATAGCTGTTTTATTAGTAGGATGGTTTGTTTTAATGACATTATGATGTGTTTTTGTTTTCACGAAGGATGTGTTTCTGTGTCGATATTATTGTGTTTGGCTATAGTTAGTTTTATAGACACAATTGTGTATTTTGATATCATAATGGAGCATTCTTTTTGTATAATTATGGTGTTTTTATGTCATTTTATGTGTTTAAGGGGCATTATGTGTGTTTAAATATCATACATTATAATGAGTTTAAACTCGATATTGTGTGTTTTAGTGATATGATTGTCTGTTTTATAACTTATTGTGTGTTGTGAAGTCATTATGGTGTGTTGTAGTGTCATAACGGGGTTTTTGTGTCAATATTTTAAATAGTGTCGTTTTGGTGTGTTTTTGTGACATAATGTTGTGTTTCCTAGGTGGAATTTATTTACATATTTAAAGAAAAAAAGGGATATATTAATTTTTTTATTTCTCTTCAATGAATAGAAATGTATTCAAGAGATTTAAATTTATTTTGATTGAATATCATGATACAATAAGCATTGATCCTTTTTATTACTCTATAATTGTATGTAATTAACTCCACCAAGGACGGTCCCAAGCCCGGCTGAAAAAGCAGGAGGGTTGGGCGGCCAGCAACCCCATCCTTCAAAAAACACCCTTTCCTGCCAAAAATACGAGCAGCAGAGAAATCAGAAATTTTAGAAACTTGGAGAAGAAGGCTCTTCATCACGAAGACCTATGAAGCTATTGTGCTGGTGCCGAAAGCAAGCCACAAAGCCGACTAACCTTCTGACAACCAGGAAAATCGCCATCGGCACACGGAATGTCAGGACCATGTTTGAGTCAGGAAAGATGGCACATGGTAGCAGATGAGGAAAAGCAGCCTGATCTTCTTAGGCATCAGTGCAGGGCGGACACAAGTTGGACAGAGACGACTTATATCAGGAGAGCTGCTGCTTTACTCTGGACATAAAGAGAATGACGCACCCCACTCATAGGGGTGGGACTTATGCTATCCAAACAGGCACAGAGATTATGGGAAGCACTGGATCGAGTGACATAACTGCTTCCTTCCGTACAAAGAAGAAGAAGATAAAACGAATATAATCCAGTGTTATGCACTCTACAAACGACACAACGAAGAGTATATAAAGATCAGTTTTACAGCAGACTCCAAAGTTTCTAGAGAATTTCCCAAAAAAGAATCTCACAATCCTCATGGGGAACTCAACGCCAAGATAGGACCGACCACACTGGATATGAATAAGTCATGGGCACTCATACTCTAGAGGTAATGAATGAAAAATGGAGAGAGATTTGCTGGCTTTTGTGCACTAAACAATATGGTCATCGGGGGAAGCATCTTTTTCTCACAAAAGGATACACAAGAATACATGAATATCTCCAGACAACACAACTGAGAACCAGATCGATCATATCTGCATCAACACAAAATTTAAAAGGTCAGTACAAGATGTAAGAGTGAAAAGATGGGCAGGCTAGCATCGGATTATCACCTGGTAGTAGCAAGAGTTAAACTGAAACTAAAGAGAATTCTCAACAGCATATCAGACAGAAGAGTCAAATACAACATTAACCTGCTGAAAGACCCTAAATCAAAAGAACAGTTCAACTTAGTGCTGAAGAATAAATATGAAGTGCTTCAAGAATTGGTTGAAGAAGAAGAATACAATGAAGTCAATATGTGGCAGAAAGTGAAATAAATTTAAGATCGTTATGCAAAGATACAGTGGGTCCAAAGAAGGTAAAGCTCAAGAAGAATATGCAGAAGCAGAGTATTAGACCGACAAGGAAAACTATGTGAAGAAATGGGCAGCGGAGGCAGAACAGGCAGCCTATAGCGGGGACATAAAATGCTATACAGCATAACCAAGAGACTAGGGAAGATGAACAAGCCAGAAAGACCTGTCATAGACAAGCAGGGAAAACTATAAACAGTTAAACAGATGGGTTGAACACTTTGAGGACCTCCTGGAATAAACCAGCACCTCCAAACCCCTATGACATTGAACCATCCAAATGATCTCCAACCAGCTGAGAAAAGCCCACAAGAGAGGAGATCGGGAAAGCCATCACCATGATGAAAAATGGAAAAGCAGCTGGACCAGATGACATTCCCAGGAAGAAGCACTAAAGACAGATTTGAATACATCACTAGAGATGCTATACCCTCTTTGGAGGATCTGGGACGAAGAAGACATGCCAGCAGACTGGAAGGAAGGTTACCTTGTCAAGCTTCCAAAAAAAGGTGACCTCAGCAGCTGCAGCAACTACATGAGTATCACATTACTCTCTGTACCAGGCAAGGTTTTTAAAATAATTCTCTTAGAGAGGGTGAGCAAACAGTCGACCCACAACTGCGAGATGAGCAGGCAGGCTTTCAAAAACAGATCATGCACGGATCAGATTGCAACACTTCGCATCATAGTTGAACAGTCAATGGAGTGGAACTCACCATTGTATGTCAACTCTGTGGACTTTGAGAAGGCGTTTGACAGTATAGATAGAGATACCCCTGGAAGCTCCTTCAACACTATGGAATCCCATCAAATCTAGTTAACATTATAAAGAATTTCTTACAATGGTATGTCCTGCAGAGTAATCCATTGAGGACAGCTCACAAAAAGCTTCCAGGTGCAAACTAGTGTCAGACAAGGGTGCTTGTTGTCACCATTCCTTTCTCTTCTTGCAATTGATTGGATCATGAAGAAATCCACAAGAGAACGAAGAAATGTAATTCAGTGGACATTATTGAGCCAGCTTGACGACCTAGACTTCGCAGACGATCATGCCCTCCTCTCCCACAGCCAACAAAAGATGCAGGAGAAGACAGAAAAGTCTAAGCCGCAGCGTTCGAGGTTGGCCTCAATATAAACCAAGACAAAACCAAGATTTTAAAATTAACGCCACCAGCACAAATCCTGTCAAACTACAAGGAGACAGTTGGAAGAGGTGCAGTCCTTCGTTTACTTGGGGAGTGTTATCGATCAGGAGGGTGGGCCCAAATGCAGACGTCAAATCAAGAATTGGTAAAGCTAGAGCCGCCTTCATGCAGCTAAAGAATGTCTGGTCCTCCAGAGAGTTGTCCTTAGTCATCAAGATTCGACTCCTTTTAACACCAACGTCAAATCAGTCCTGCTGTATAGAGCGGAAACGTGTAAGATAATTAAGACCACTAAGGAAACCAAACCTTTACCAACAGCTGCGTCAGAAGAATCCCCCAAATAAAGCTGCTGTGACACCATTATTCAGCAATGTCAGCCTTTTCTAAAAGACCTGCCAACTCTCAGCTGAAGAAGAGATCAGAAAGAGTGATGGGGCTGGATAGGACACACCTTACGCAAAACCAGCTATTGTCACAAGGCAGATACTGAGGTGGAACCCCAAAGTAAACGGAAGAAAGGCCGCCCAAGAAATGCCTGGCGTCGAGACTGAAGCGGACACCATAAAGAATGGAGACAACTGGAACCAGCTGGAGAAGATGACAAAGGACTCTGGAGATCTGTTGTTGGTGGACTTTACCTGCCATGGGTGAAGGGCAATGAATTAATGAATGAATTGGATGCAGTATACATCACAATTAGTAGATTATACTTATATGACAATAATATGAGTGGTATAATGGTATAATATATAATTCTATGAACACCATCATGATGGTAATTTATATTTCGGGGAATACAATGGTGGTAATGTATGATTCTATAAACACATACCGTGCTGATACTGTGTACTGTACAATGAATTGTAAATATCAATTCATGAGACTCTGTCCTCAGCTGTAGAAAAATAAGTAAGGTTTAATTGCTTAAATCACCGTACATTCTAGACATATGAATGAATTCAACCACTCAACAAATAATATCATATATAATGTCTCAAAAATTAGAGTTGGCAAACTATAGCAACCGAGTGGTAGGCTAAAAAGACTATCGATCCTGGTCAGAGCCCTAGTGAAATTTATGCCTGGACATTCTCAAACTTCTAGAATCTATGCCTAGCATCCCTTAACCTCTGGGACTCTATTCCTAGAGCTAACAAATATCAAAAGTACTCTCTGCTCGCATTTCACACTCTGATCAGTGTCGATGTTTCCCTGCCATTCCATAAGGTCACCATGGTCAATCGTAGAAGCTGACAATGAATCTAACATAGCTGGTCGTATTAGGAATATGGAGTATAAAAACTGTAGAATATATATTGTTTCGGTGATTTTATAAGTTGAAGGCAGGCTCGCCAAATATGTTACGGTGATTTTATAAGCTCACCACATATGTAACGTCAGTTTTGGAACTCAAATAGTATGTTACGTTACTTGTTACAAGACTAATATATGAAACAGTTCTCAGTGTAGTACACTATATACTACATACTTTAATAGAACTTTAATAACAATTTACTTCTCTTTAGCTACTTCTATCTACAACAAAACTACTTCTATTAGAACCAACGACACCGAACTAAGTCTATTTATTAAGCCTGTCAGCACCATACTAGTGCATCTTTTCTCTGATCTACTATCTACTACTTATTTCTAACTTAAATTAATAAAAGTGATCACGCTTGCTATACACTGTCACTACAGGCATCAAAGTGTTGGTAGCTTGGCTTGACCATGAACTTCGGTTACGTAACATGGGTCACTTGGTTGGGAGGGGGAAATTTCAACTGCCGGTGTAGAGGGGGCGGTGAGAGGAGAATATATATATATATATATATATATATATATATATATATATATATTAGGGTGCCACTCAACGTAAAGGGAATTTTTTTTCAAGTTACAATGTCCCACCCCTATTTTTTCTTTTGTTATGCTATAATTTTACTACAAGTTGTCTCCATTCTGGAGAAGAAACTTGGCAGAGAATTGATCAGCTTAGCGTGCAGGCGCTATATAATGGAACTCATTGTGGTAAAGGTGTTTATTCACTGATTGGTCCATCTAGTGGACCAAATATCAATTTATTCCAGAGATTGGTAAATATTGGGGCTCACTTGACACAATGTATGCAAGGGAATGGATGTAGATTAATTGCAGTTGTTCTCAATCCAGTTCCGGATGAACTCATTAACTTAATCCAGCATCAGCTAACAGTGTTTTAGCCTAGTGAGATGATTATCGTGAGCTTCTGCAACTGTCACTTTCTTTTCTATGTGCAGTCAGGATGCAGATGGAAAGATTCTGGCTCCTGAAGCTTCCTCACCGGCTCATGGCAAAACTGATTTCCAGCCTTAAGATGCTCATTTGGCGTTCTCAGGCCAACTTACCGCACGTGAATTGTCATCACTGGGTCACTTCAACACCTTGATACTTAAGGTCTACCTGAATTCATCATCATGTGCTACATCTGCTCCCCCGAAGAGATTTGCAGCTAGTATAACAATTGGAGAACTACAAGGAAACAAATGACACCGTTGCCAAAGCAGCAATAAAATCATTCTCTGAACACTCGTGGTATTTGGAGGAAATTGGTAGGTTTTGTATTTTTCGACAATGATGTTTCATCTGAAATGAAGTTAGTCATGGTTGCAGCACTTAACAAGACAACAACAGAATAGCCTTCTGTTCTAGATTACAACAAAATAAACTTTCTGATTTTGTATCGCAACACACCAGAAAACTTTTCACAGCTTTGAACATACCACAAAATATCCTTACCACGGATCAAGACACATGGGCCACTTATAACAACTACATTGTTGGCCAAAAGAAAGTTGCGAGTTTAAAAGTCGTCAATGATGCAGCCGAGCGTGGAGTGGCCCTGAGTCAAGCATTCAACGGAGTACTAACCAATCAAGAGGAACAGAAACAATTTTTGTTAAAAGTAGTAGAGAAACACCGTCGTGACTTTCCTAATGCTAACAAGTCCACCATAACTGTCCCAGCTGCAGCTAGAATATCATTACTTGGACTTGAAGACATATCTGAACTATGTGGAAATGACTCTTTATGTTAATTAGCTGAAGGTTCTGAAAGTTATTATTCTGTTGCTATGTACAAAACAGTTGTTTGTTCTCTTTTACAGCGATAGGTGTCTTCAAATTACTTGATTTTTTTGTAATACAGCAGGATTAATGTATGGTAATGTCGCGCAACATTGTTTATTGCAAAACTTTACACTTTTGAGCTACCAATAAATATTATCAGAAAACATTCAAATTTTGCCAATTTTATTCTTATAACATTACTAACACATTTTGGGGTGGCAAGATAAAAACTCAGATTTTTTTAGTGGCACCCTTTATATATATATATATATATATATATATATATATATATATATATATACACATATATATATATATATATATATATATATATACATATATATATATATATATATATATATATATATAATATCTGATCAAAAATAACCTAGCCTACTGATCAAACTTAAGGGAATATAACTCTATGCAAAGGTTTTGCAGGGTGCAGCTAGTAATAACATTTTACCATTGTCATGGGTTGTGAGTAATTTGGCGAAACCATTCCCACTTTATTCCAACCCTTGACCTGCACGGCCACCCCCTAATAATATTAATATGATATTATACAATGCACAGTAGTATACGTTCCAGTTCTCCCACCCTTCATTCCTACCCCCAACTGCGTAATTACGTCATAGCGCAGGTGGCCAGCGGAACTCAGATGAAGAGCGAGGCCGGCTAACCGAGCAACGGTTGGCAGAAAGACGTTACATTCCGCTCGGAATTCTCTCTGACCACGAATTTCGGGTCGGCTATCTTCAAAAGGGGAAGAACCCGTTCAGATGTCCAGTTACTTTTGTCTTTGTCGGTATGACGTCCCTCCACCTCCATGATCCCCCCCCTGTCCCATCTAAGGCGGGAAGTTAGCTCCACCACCTGATTGACAGGGAAAGATGCCAGATGAATGATTGGTCAGGGGGGTCACATGTGTAAAAGTATGTGAGCAATTAGAGATAGTTTGATAGGCATTCGACTGGGGGTCCTAGGAGTGACAGGTCGAGATTCGACTGAGGGTCTCGTGGGAGAGAGGGTGAGTCGATCAAGTGAGAGAGAGAAGAGAAAGAGAGAGAGAGTTATATCGAAATAACGTCCCTTTGATTATTCATTTATATTGATTTATTATTTTTACCATTTTTGGATTACGTTTGCTTTATAATTGCAGCCAGCAGGATCATGCTACGGACTGGTGCCTTTATGTAAATAAATAGTCATTTTTGTTGTCATACAAGACTTGTTGAATTGATTATCGTCCCGTGTTGTACGACTAATTACTGGTGAGACAATGAGTGGCAGAAACACAAATAGAGATACGAGTACCAATTCAGTCAGACCTCATACTTCTCTAGATACAAGCCAAAAGATACCTCATAGGGGTCCTCAACAACCATTCAAATTATTGTTATTTTAATACAACAGATAGCATTCTATTATCTTCAAACGAAAACGATAATAATAGGCTAATCGACAATTTTTCAACGCAAACATAGTCGTACAAATTCTTGAGCAACAAATTCATTTTGATAATCGATTCCATAAGATAAAAAGAAAATTATGCCAAATTTGTATAAAGTTATCAGGTATCATATTATAATATTTAGAAAATTAAATATTGCTTTGTAAATATTTTGTAAAAAAGACT
This sequence comes from Bulinus truncatus, assembly GCA_021962125.1. Taxonomy (NCBI): domain Eukaryota; kingdom Metazoa; phylum Mollusca; class Gastropoda; family Planorbidae; genus Bulinus; species Bulinus truncatus. Next base: position 4,465,858 of record JAGDYQ010000016.1, on the reverse strand, counting down.
AAAAGTCTGTAAGTAAACAATTATGCAAAAGTCGACCAATCTTTAATCTATAGCCTATAAATAAAAAATGTGAATAGGATTCAAGCCGTAGTTAATAACTCCGAAAGTTCGTCACTTACCAGTTGCCTTGAAAAGTACACAGAATTTGCAGTAAATTACTTTGGCATTTTTATATATACATCACATCTTCTATATATAACTAAGTTGTAAGTACCCGGCTTTGCCCGGGTTTAAAATAAGGTTTTCTGTTTACCTTTTGTTTTCTCCCTCCCCTTCTCTCTCCCTCCCTCCCCTCCCTCTCCTTACCCCTCTCCCTTCTCTCTTCCTCCTCCCTTTCTCCCTCCCTCTCCTTACCTCTCTAACTCTCCCATCTCCCTCTCTCCCCTATCTCCCTCCCTTCTCTCACCCCGTCCCCCCCTCTCTCCACCTTCCCTCCCTTCCTCCTCCTCCCCCTCTCTCCCTCCCTGCCCCCTCTCTCTCTTTATCTCTCACTCCCCTCCCATTTCTCCCATCCTCTCTCCCTCTCTCCTTCCCCTCCCTCTCCCAAGGTCTCCCCCTCTCCCCTTCTCTCTCTCTCTCCCTTTCTCCCTCCCTCCCTCTCCCTCCCTCTCTCCCAACTCTCTCTCCCCATTCATCCCTCCCTCATTCCCTCTCTCTCCCTCTCTTCCACCTCACCCTTTCTCTCTCCCTCCCCACTCTTTCCCTCCTCCCCTCTATCTCCCTCCCTACCCCCTCTCCTCCCTTCTTTTCTCTCCCCCTGCTCCCCCTTTTCCATCTCCCTCTCCCTCCTGCCTTCTTTCATCTCCCTCTCTCTCCCTCCTTCTCTCCCGCCTGTCTCATCTCCTCCCTCCCTCTCTCTCCCCTCCCTCCCTCCTACCCCCTCCTTTCCCCTCTCTCCCCCCTCTCTCTCTGTCTCTTTATCTCTCCCTCCCCTCCCTCACTCTCTCTCTCTCTCTCTCTCTCACTATATATATATATATATATATATATATATATATATATACTTATTATTATGGCTTCACAATACTTTTAAAATCCTTCTTCATTCCTTTCTTTACCTTCCTTAAACTGTACATATCAGGGAGCATGAAAAAACAACAACAATTCTTCGCAGCACAAGGGAACTATACAGCACCAGCGCGCAAGTTCTATTCAATCATCGGGAAATGACGTCACAGAGGAATTTTATTTATGGCGCCGTCGAGATTACTTTTAATATAGTAAAATACTAAAATAAAAAAATTAATTAAAATTAAACTACCCATCAAGATGAAACGAAACCTGTCCTGTAACCTTCCTGTAATTATGTGTATGTGTAACAACTTTCACGTTATTTGATTGTCTGGATCTTGGAGTTATATGAAACAGACAGACAGACAGACAACAGATGCGTCTTATAAGTATAGAGATTCTCTTCTTCGCCCAACCATGCGGTACACCAGCCAGCAAGACGCAATGCTATATATATCTAGATAGATTAGTCGCGTTTGTGGAATTCCCGAATACCTCAAAGCAAGCAAGACGCATTTATCATTCAACAAATTTTTTATAAAACCAGATTTTTTTAAATTTCTAATACTACGTTTTGTCCTTTTATTTAGGAATATATTAAGCAATACGAGAACAATAGTGGTTTAAAAATATTATCGCGTCTAGACAGCTCCAGTAATTTTAAAAACAGTATTATTTGTCGTAATCATATGTTTATATGCTCTAACTAAGAAACTATTTCATTTATCCCAAGTCGCGGAAAATGAGGGAATGTTGCACATAAAATAACATTATCATATCAACTGGATTATTGTAAAAAATAATAAAACACATTTAACAATACGACTATGTGTGAAGAATAAAGCAATATTGAACTGATTTCCAATTTTAGAATTTAAAAAAATGGTGTATAAATATAGATAAGATGTGAAAATGCTATGGAGGCCGGCGCTACCATTAGGCTACAAAGTGGGCCAAGAGACCACATTCAACGCTGAAGTGTAGACAATAAAATATTAGATATGGTGACATCTTTTGTTTTGATTTCTTTGTGATGCTGTTTTGAGGAAAATTCCCAATTAAGAAAAATCATAAATATTTATGGCGCATTACAAAAGTTAACTGTATTAGAATATGTACGCATTACAAAAATATTAAATCTGTACTGAAAAGTGTAGGAAGAAAGAAAGTTAAGCTGTCTTGAGCTAGTCTAAAAAATACACAACAGCTACCTACAGGTAATATGGAGACTGGCATGACCTAAATGAAAAAAATACATGTTACATCAAAACAACACTATAGTGTGCTGGGGGAAAGGGTGGATTGAGGCAGACACAAAGCGAACCAAAATAAAAAGCAAAGAAAATTTAAAAACACCCCCCCCAATATGTTTGTTAGCAGCTGAAATAAAAAATTACAATTTAAAGAAAAAAATCCTGATCTTAAAAAAAGGCATTAAAATATATCTAACCAATAAAGAGAAAAATTAAGTCTGGCAGTTCAAGGTATCCAAATAATTGACTAAAATCTTGCTAAACAATAAAATAAAAAACAAGTTGCTGGAAGGTACCAGTGTTGAGGATCCCTATGAGGGTATTCTTGGCTTGTATCTAGAAGTATGATGGCCGACCCAGTGATGACCCGTATTTCTATTTGTGTGTCTACCAGTAATTAGACGTACAATAAAGGACGATAATCAATTCGACAAGTCTTGTGTAACAACAACAATATATAATACTTTACACAAAGGCACCAGTCCGTAAATAGGATCTGGTGGCTGTTAAATCATAGAGCAAAGATAATCCAAAATGCAGTGCAAAAATAATAAATCCAAGTATAAATGAATGGTCAGTAGGCATTTCCATTTCTTCTCAATCAGACACATAAATCGACTCTCTTCTCACAGAGCACTCAGTCGAATCGACTGGTCGCTACCAGGACCCTCAGTCGAATGTCCAGAAAAACTATCTTTCGTTACTCACACACTTTCTTACATATGACTTCTAGCCAATCAATTAGCTACGCTCCTTTCCCTGTCAATCGGGGGGTGAAGCTAACTACCCCCTTAGATGGGGGGAGAAGATATTGCACCGACAAAGACAAGAGTAACTGGACATCTATCCTTTGTCGGCATTTGAACAGGAGCCGAGCGGTCAGAGAGAATCCCGCGAGGAATGTATCACCCCTATATAACATTCCTCAGCTCCCGCTTCATGCTGACCACCTGCGATGTGACGCAATCACGGGGGTGGGGTAAAAAGGGTGGTGGGCGGGAAAACTGGAACGTATACTACTATACATTGTATTATAGATACGTATTAATCTTTTTATTAGGGTGTGGCCGGGTGAGTCAAGGGTCTGAACCAATTGGGAATGGTTTCGGACAAATTAATCACAACCCGTGACAACCAGATAGTGACCATTAAGTCTGCACATGATAGGTCAAAGTTCAAATTTGCATACCATGTATTTTCTCCCAAGATGTCAGCCTGTTGTTTTGTTTGATTGCTGTTTTCTTAAAAATAATAACAGTAATTATATTGATTGATATGGCGGCGTATGCTATGCCTGGGGGATGACGTCTATTATATTTTAAAAAATTTCTTTCTTTTTTTTTTTAAAACCACGGGAGGTAATTCAAAAGTCACAGAGTGCTCAATAATATATTCTCAGTATTTGTTTAAAAATAAACCAATCCGCCGAGTGCAAACTAAATGTTCGTCAGCATTAAGTTTTTTAACAAACAATGTCGTAAAATATTTCTTTTTACTTTAATTTGCAAATTATTATTTCGACAGTATTTTTTTTATCAAACATAAAAACATGATTCTCGCCATTAATCAAAATTCTGAAAGTACATCCAAAAGCAATGCATTAATAAACATAGCATATTTAGAAACGGCTGTACATTCAATGGAACCCATGATCCTTTGATTATAGTTTTAAATGGGTGATAATTATTTTTCTAAATTTTGCCTTTTTTAAAAAAATAAACAGAATTAGAAACAAAGGCTTTCTCAATATTTACTATTAAATTACATAGGGCGTTATGTCAGCAAGTGTTTGGTCCGTGGGGGTTTTGACTGATGAGGGCTCTGTCCTACACTCACTTTTTGCCTTACACCCGACAAGCGTACGTCAGTTAACGGTGAAATATGGCATGGGCGTGGAAAATGATATTTTTTTCAGCCTATCACATAAGTGCTTTATGGAAATTATTGTTATTCGGGTAAGGGGTAGTTTGAAAATGAGTAAGTTTCTTATTAACGGCTATCTCAGTTATGATTTGGCGTTTATGCTATTGGTCGAGATAAATTTATGGCTAAATTATTTAATTTTTATTGGAATATTCAGTACATTTATAATAGGAAAACCATTTTTATATTTTTTTAGAAGGCTAAGATTTAAGCTTATTCCAGTATACGATAAACTATTTTTGATAAAGTCCTGATGTTTGCGGTGTAACATTTAATGCATTTTACAATAACATTCCTAAATAAATCGAATTATTTCTTTTGCCATAATGACATGATAATTTTGTCTTTTATTATGTTCTAGTATATACAGAAGATCTTTAAGTTATTTACTTTATTACCTTACCACAATACAAATTTAAGTGTAATCGTTTGTTATTTGCTGATCCAAAGTGTTTGTTTGTACAAAAAATATGCCTTGTGCAAGTTTCACATTATGGCAGACCCACTGAAAAAGCAAAAGAGAAGTTTCCAAAGGATCGGTCTTAAAAATAAGAGTTTTGTCTGTGGGGCACCTAGTATTTTGTTTGCTTTTAGTAATTTTGTAGCATTACAATGTTTGATCGAAAAGCCGATAACTTAAGACAGTAACTAAAGTACAATGTTGCATAAATGTATTCTTTTGTAACTTCATAGAGTCATAATATATAAATATAACAAAGTATACTCATATTTGCAATTATGAAATAAAAGTTCTTAGTAAAGCACAAACTTCAGCCTCCCTTCTAAATCACAATGATTAAATTCGGTTCTGAATATTGTAGATAAAAAAGCAGAAGCGGTAAAGAGTAGGGGTGGAAAAGAGAACGTTTCCAGAGGTTAAAGAGTTGGTGCTAAATTTGACACCTAAACTTTCAAGCTGAAGGTCAGCTGGCTTCCGAATTTTATCTCCACAGCCTGACGGTGTTGAGGTTAATTTTATTAACTTCATCTTCAACTAGCAAAATAGTACTAATTACGCATTGACTGTAATTAGTAATAAATATGAAGTAAGCTATTCATAATAAAACAAGCAATTTAAGTCTTTTTCCGTTTCGGACAAAGGACATTTTAGAGCATTTTCGGACGGAATCCGTATTTTTTTCCGGGTTACAGCCATAAATATTGGTTCCACGCATATGGATTTAGATAAATTTAGAGAGGGAAGTAATCATGTTAAATAAGTATTACAAAGATAAATAATGATTACGCCCCTTTGATTAACTTTTATGATTTATATTTAAAATATAAGCAAAAACGGTGTATAAGAAACTTTATATTTTGGCCCTGAGAGGTCAGATCGCGAAATGGACTTTTGATGTACACTTGGCCATGGATATCTAGATATAAACACCCAGGATAGACAACCGCTAAACAAAATTTCATTCTCTAGCTGTGTACGGTTTAGGCTGACGCAAGGATTAAAGCCCAACAGACGGCATACAATAAAATGTGACTTTATGTCTAGTATAACATTTCTATTTTAAAAAAATGCTTTCTAAATACTTTCTACTAAAAAAAAATTGTCAATTTTTACTAACAACAATTTCTCATAAATAAAACAATGCTATCAGGTGACACACCGAACGCCATTTTGATTTGTTTACGTTTTGTCAGTCAATTCGACTACACTAAAATGGACTTAGATTCTGATTATTTAGAGGAAAATAAACTTGATTCAAGTGACAAAGATGAAACTTGGGAGCTCATTACTTCAGACACTTTGCTGAAAATATTAGTTTTAATTCAAGTTTTCAACACTTCCAAACTCACATGTAAGTATTGAACCAACATGCTTTGACTTGTCTTACCGATCTTTACGTCATTTATTTGTTCATTTATTTATTTTTTAGAACTTAAAATGTGGGAATAGTTATAAAATAAGAGAAAAGTATTACATTTATACTTTATTATATAAAGGTTTATGTATAAATATTATTTATTTAGTTCTACCGCTAGAATTACTTGTTACTGCTTCTAATTCTTGTGTTATTGCCAATCAGCAGATTTTCGTAAACACAAAAAAAAAAAAAAAAAAAAAAAAAACTGAGGTTTACATATTTACATATCTGTATTGATGATATTTTATTTTCATCATTATAAAATAATTATTGTAGCTCGATAAATAAGCTGAATTTTTTTTTATTTATGGTTTTCTTTACATATTTTTTTTATCCCCCAGGTCATATGGCATGATGATATGAATGACACATTACCAGAACCACCAAAGAATTTTCACCTGAGAGGGATCCAGGCATTCAACAACTCGGAGGAGCTAAAAACAAGGGAAGACATTAGGAAATTTTGTAATGCAGTGGCATTTAAAAACTTTATTTTACTTTGAACTTAGTAATTCATATTTGTGACTAATAATAGCAAATTCCAGACATTATGGACCTACAAAACCTTGTGTTTACCAAGGCTGGTTTGATCTTACACCAGACACCCTCACAGATTTCGTGGACTTATCAAGTGTATGCTGTACTTGTTTGGGTTACTGAACATTGACCGCTTCTGGTCTACTAAATCACTATACAATGGACTTTAAATAGAGCTTATGTTTCGTGATAGATTGAAACTATAATGAGCTTTCTAAAGGTGTCTAATCAAACTGAAGACAAAAACTAACAAGTTATGTAAAGCATATTTTTTCTTTAACTTTATTAGATTGTAATGTATAAAATTGTTTCAGCCTTACCAAGATATATCAATAGATTAAAGAATGATAAGAAATAAAGGTAGATATATTTTTAGGCAGTACCTAAGGGATAAGCCGACTAAGTGGTGAATGAAGTTATGGGTATTAGCTGATTCTCTAGGTATACTTATGATTTTCATTTATATTTAGGTAAACAGGATAATGGGCCTTTTGATTGGGCAATATGGGGTGGTAATGAAATTAATTAAATCTTTAGCTAAAGAGGGGTATAAATTATTAGTCGATAATTTTTATACTACTATACAATTGTTCAAAGATCTATGGAATTTAGGGGTAGGAGCATGTGGAACTATTCTTAGGACATAAAGGTATTCCCCAATCTTTGAAAAATATAAAAGAGGGATATGAGATGAGTTAGAAAGGGAGTTATTGACAGTACGATGGAGGGACAATAAAACTGTTTGCTATGCCTAATTATACATAATGCAACGTGATTTTGGAACATTTTAAATGACAGACTAAGTAAATGGGAAATTTTAGGAACTTACTGCTGACCAACCAACCATAATACAGGATTACAATAAATATATGGGGTGTAGATAAGAGTGACCAGTTGATAAAATAAATATAATGTTCTATGAAAATTATCATAAGCTGGTATATTAGTTACACTAATCTTGTAAAATATTTCTTAGCAAGTTACAAAACATACTGAAATTGAGCTTTGTTGTTATCAATAGACATTAGAATGTTAGTTTTTATAACTTAGATTTATATTTTTGAATTTTTCTTTAATGTTGTATTGGTTAAAAACACATCATTTTGAAATTTTAAAATATCTTTTGTATCTGATTATAATGTCTTCAAAATATCCTACACACAGAGAATTGAATGTAGTTTAATAAAAGTGATTTTTAGCTGAAATGAATCATAATGAATTTTTTTCTTCTTTGTGTTTGTGAATTGTTTAATTAATTTATTTTTGTTTATTTTTTTCATCTAAACTTTTTAAAAATAATAAAATACTTGCATAATAATATCACTTTGAAACATATATTGTTAAAAAGCCCTTTTAATTTACTACATGTTCATATATATATACTATAATAACATAATATTTAAAATAAAAAGCTTTAGAGAAATATTAGTCGATAAAAATTTTAAAGACATTGACGACCAAGATTGAAAAAGCTGGATGCTTTTTTTAACAATGTCAACAGAGGAGGGCTATTGAAGCCATCTGAGTACACTCTTTCTACTTGCCTACTAAATTGGAAAGTATTCAAGTCATTGAAAAGATCAGCAAGTAGTCTGAAACTATTTCTAGAACAAACAAATAAAAAAATTGTTTAAATTGTTGATAGAGTAACAATTGATGAGTCATTGCTGATTGAAGAAATATTTTTTTATTTCAATCATAATTTAAAAGAACTTATTTATGTTAAATTTTTTAATTGTTCGTCTAAAAATTATGTTAAGCAATTGAATGAGACCGTTCATGAAAAACCAATGAAAAAAACGAAAAGTAATTAAAGTTCAGATCGCGAAATGAACTTTGCCGCACACATGGCAGGCCAAGACCTACTAAATAATATATACATCAAGGGTCTAGGACTTATGGTTGTTGGGTTCTAGGGTGATGACGGACAGACAGACAGACAGACAGACAGACAAAACGGGGACAATCATTATTAAACACACATAGCCATAAAGTATATACATAAACACACAGGCTTAAGCATAACACATATAGACACGCATGCGTAACCCTAACAAATTAAAGGATGCAGTGTTATTTGAGCAAAGTTGTAAATGTGGATTAGTTCTAATAATAACATAATTATTCATAGTTTCAGGGTTCGTCCATTAATATCTCTAACATTTTAGGAGTCTAAGTGGGTGTGAAAATATTTGATAGTTGTTGACAAGGAGAAGGGTTGGGGGGATAACGATAAAATTTATTGACGTCAATAAATTAAATCTTTTGGGAAATGACATCAATAATTGGCTAGATAAAAAATATTTAGATTACCGGTAGCTATTACAATTTTAAAATTTTATAGCCCATGTATCAGTCTGCTATATTCTGTCAGAAATTGTCGACAGGGCGCCCATTCCTTATCCGGACCAAAACCCCCAGCGGATTAAACCTAATGAAAAAAACCAACGGACAAAACACACAGCGGACAAAACCCCTTCGGACATAAACCCCATGGACTAAACCCCACTGGATCTAACCCCTGCTTTTGCAATAAAATCTATTATTAAACCCCCCCAAATTTATTATAAAATTTAATATATTATACCTGAGGTAAATATATATTTATAAAATTACGTTTTTTGAACTGATTTTTTCAAAGTACCCCAAAGCTGCATAAGCCGTTTGAGCTACAGTGGTTCGAAGTTAATACCATGTTAGCTTTACATCAACAGGCAGCTTATCTTACTAGATAAAAGAAGCAAAATAATAGTTTTAACACAAGGTCAACCAGCCCTGAAAATGGATGGCGTCCGAGTTAAAGTTCCGACACTAGCCCGCCTTAGAGTCTTGTGTATGTGTTGTACTCGGCCCTTTAACCTCCAGTACCTCCCCGCGGTCCGGATGGTAACACTGTGCCTCAAAGCTCTGGGATGCTTCCTGCTTTTGGGAACAGCGGCTAAATCAGGAGAGTCCACTTTAGGAAACTGCCGTAATCGGCACCACTGGCCTCTCTGATCTAGGGGGAGCGCCTGGTTACTCGGGAAATAATGGGGAAACCACTGTACGGAAACTGATTTTAACTCCTGCCGCAGGACGTGCGTTGTAAGTGAGCCCAGGCATACGGATACTGTTTCCAAATGTTGGCATTGCACGCCGCTAGCCTCTCGACAGCAGGTTGGGATTTTCGAGGAAAAGTTACGCCCACTCACTCCTCTCATTCCATGAGATCACGTGTAAGCCGGCGGGCATGGGTCCATACCTGCTGGGGAAAGGGAGGCATTTGAGCTGCTCTACATATCAGTCAGACAACCCAACCCACCAACCCCATGGGGCACCCAAAAAGCACAATGAATAGAAATCGAACAAAATAACGTATGCAGTGCCCGTCACGAATGACAGCAGAACGGCGCTAAGAGGTAAGTCGCACACCGTTTTCAGTGGCTGAAACAGGTCGAGCCTGGCCATCGGCAAGTGCTGATTGCTCTGTTGGCACTACACCGGAACGTAAGACCATATGGAGACGGGGGGCAAACCCAAACAGTGGCTGCCGCGGCGCTGAGCCCCGTCCTCGGGTAACGCTGATTGCCCTGTCGGCGGAAAACCGATCAAAATGAACGACCAGCAGGGCACTGCCTATGTGTGACGCCGAAAGCTATACCCCGTGCTTGATGCCCGGCAAGCTGAAAGTGGCTGCGGAATGTCGAACCCAGTCCTCGGGTGACGCTGATTGCTCTGTCGGCGGAAAACCGAAAGTTACGTCTCGCAGGGCACTGCTCATGCGACGCCAAAAGCGATAGCCCGCCTTGGTGCCCGGCAACGTGACCGACAAGCGAAGACTCGGGAAGCGGTCTGGTAAGGCTCAATTCAGGGTTGTCCACCTGAATGTCCGTGAGTTAATCTCATGAGCCTAGAAGTCGCAAAGCTTTGGACGAGAATGAAGTTGATGTTTGAATGCAACAAGAATGCATCCTTGGCCTTTGGACTTTCTCCATCATTGGCTAATCATGCTTTCGGTGTTAGTGTAAGAATTTTCAGGGCTTGGTTACCCTATGAGAAATTGGCTAAATATTTAGCCGAGTAGCGCCCATACCTCGCAAGGAAAACGGATACGCTGGCAGTGGATGTCTATAAGTATGGAAGGAAGTATCATTGTGTAAATGTAAGCCCCTCCCAAGTCGGAGCTCACATCATAAATATATCTGAGGATACTCTACTTGCACTATTGTATGTGGTGATTGCAACGCCATGTCTTTTGCATGGGGAGACGAACGTACCGATGTCACTGGGCGGAGTGAGGAGATTTGTAATATTACAAGTTTAGTTCAGATTCTGGACCAGTTTTCAAATCCCAGATTATTTTCACGGCAGCAATGGGAGCGAAATGAGACAGGATTTAACCCTTTGTCTCGGCTGATCTGGCTGATCTGGCTTGTGTCACCTCTTTCAGAGTGCTCGAGGTGTCGGGAGTGATTATAAACCCGTTGCAAATAAAGTAAAAGAAATATTTTACGACATTGTTTGTTAAAAACTTAATGCTGACGAACATTTAGTTTGCACTCGGCGGATATCTCTCCATCTGAGAAAAACCCAAGTGCCACGCGCGGGTGCAAAAATGCAAATTGAAAGTCTTTAGGCTGCTGCCTTGGAGAGGGTAGATACCGATCGTGGATGATCGTGGATGAGTCGAAGTTACATGCACGGAGATGACCGAAGCAACCTTGTATGCCGTGCGTAGGACTGTCCCTAGAACCTTCCGCAACGTAGGTACAGAACATTTGACCACAGCCATTGCAAAGTTATGAGACAGAGGCAAGCAGCTCGTAAGAGCGAGCAGAATGAAAACGGCTGCCGCGCTGCGAGTACAATAAGCTAACTGAGCAGGTTGTAAAGAAAGAATTTTTAATGTTGACACACGAAAGAACAACAGAAGATCAAAAATAAAGCCGACCTATCAGTAATTTTGTTTTGAACGTTTGAAACGGTAACATTAAAGAGTGTCATTTTACAAGATACTTTTGTATTCATTTAACTGACAGACAGATAAAAAAATAAAATTTTCTTTTCTGCTGTTCACTAAAACATTGAACAAATAGTTTATAGTATGAAAGTGAATGAATGAAAGAATATAAGAGTAACATTTATAGACATTTACGCGCAAAGCAAAAACTTCAAAAGAAGATCAAAAGAAAAATGTGTCCTTCATTTCGGTGACTGTGGTTGTCATTTCTGACGCGTGCTCCTAGTTTGAAACAATGGAACCGGTGTCAAACATGTTTTTGGGACATCTTTTAAGTGGAGAGTGTGTTAAAAATGTGACATGGTGGGGAAAGGGGGGGGGAGAGAATAAAGAAAAAAACGTTAATAATAAGTGAGCGACAACTTTCTGGCTATACTATTATTTTATGAAAGAAAAGTTACATTTGAGATATATAAATGACGTGTGTATTTTTTTTTGGAATGGGAAATGGATGGTAGGGTAAACAGACTTACGTGTGGGCGAAGTGAAGCAAAATATGACAGAGAGGGAGGGAAGAGGGGTTGACATACTTCATTAGTTCTAAAACTATGGTACGAAAAAAAAAGGTGTTAGACATTGTTGTTAAATGAAAAGAAACAATCGCATCATTGACGTGATTGATACATGTCCGTAAACTGGTCTCAACAACTAATTCAATAGACATATAAGCTAATGCTTAATAAATATGTTATAATTCATTAAACCTCTTCGTAAATTAAAATGACTTGTTTATTATGTCAATGTTATGCTTTGATATTATGACATATTAGTTTGAATACAAACAATTATATTGTGTCGATTAAAATGTGAGCATTAATTTGCGATTAAAATTTTTAATCATGCGTTAATTTCGATCAATTTTTTTAATCGAACAGCAGCTCAAATAAAAACGTATTTAAATATAGAATGAATGCAAAATACTGAAATAACGATAGCAGAGCTGAGATTGAAGTATTTGGTTTCAGCAGGTAAGACTGGATTCACACTTAGAACTGTACTGTACTTAATTTTCTTCTTTCACACGAAACACTTCGTATTTTAAGGCCTTGATCTGTCATGTTCATATTTCACAATTAGTGAAGAACTGATAAATAATAAAAAAATTGTTGTTTCTGTTGAAAACAAGCAGAACACAACTGGAATGAGGTACTTGTTGCAGCAGGGAAGACTAGAATGGCATTTTGAATTGCATATAATTTTCTTTTCACACAAAGACACCTCATAGTTTGGCATTTTGTCTTGTATATTCATTTGACGAATCCTTGCCGTTTCCAGACTGAACACACTATATATGGACATCAAGAGTAGCTGCAGTGAATACAATGAAGTAACAAAATTGTATGGTTTACTTCAAAAAGTATTCCACATTATGTGGGATGTTTTTATAGTAAACCTGAAGCGGTCAAAAGTATTCGCTACTTTCTTTTAATAGGTTCTCATTTCTGTGTAGGCTTATGCTCATATATTACCAAGATTATTATTAACGATTGCCTAAGTCAGTAAGTCACTTCAAAGCACAGACATATCCAACAACACTAGGGTCACATGCTTGGAAGTTTATATGGCCATTCAGAGAATGTAGAATGCTGAAATAAAAATCACGACAAGGGCTACAGACAATGATAAAAGATGGTTCTTCCAGACCTATTTTTAGAAAAGAAAGACGTATGAAGATACTACATACTTACTGTGTTAATATATATATATTTCCCCCTTAGCCCTACTGGGTTCATCGGGGCAGATGAAGTGTAGAGCTCATCTGTTTCTATAACCTCGGCATATGTAGAGATTGTGTGGTTAGCAACAACGCCCAGCCGCTTTACTTCCCCAACTTATGTCACGTAACCATTTATATTGGTAATTTGTAGGACGAATTTGCACCAAATTACACCTGGAAATCCCATGGTTCTCACTCAGGATCGAACCCACGACTCTCACTTCTAGAATCGAGCATCTACACCATCGGCCAATCGTCCCTTGTAGTATATATATTAGGGTGTCCCAAAATCCAAGTTTTGAACTGTTCAATGCACAATCCCTAAAAGCTTTCTTATGGGCCACAATTAGCAAAGGAAAAATTCAGTCCATTTGGGTAAAGTTTAGGGGTCCCTTCAACCGCTTCAAAATTATGTGCTTGAGCTGAAAATCGCGACATTGATTTGATACAGCTTTATTATTTTATTTAATTTGACAAAGAGTTAAAGACTAACAATCAATAATATTATAAAATAATAATATATGACATATACATATAGTTTTCATATTGTAAATGAAATTATTTAACAAATTAGCTGAAGATGTTCGAAGATGTCAGTAATTTCAACAGCAGTTTCGCAACCGTTTGCGCGTTTAGTTAGTTGTTACATTCACCTAAGTTCGTCACGGCGGCATTTTTTATAGTCTTTTCGATGCTTCTCCACCACTTGAAGCAAATATTGCAGTTGTACTTCATCCTTTGTTATTGTATTAAAGTTCTGAATTAGGGCGACACCACGTTCAGCACAGTCATTGGTGCAGGGCAAGTTGCTGTGACAAAAGTGCGCTGCAGCTTTAAATGACTGTGATTCTGGCCACAGCTCGATGGGCCCAGCAAGAAAGCTGTCATCAATTCCAGCAGTTTGAAAGAAGTTGCGCGAACAACATAGCTCTGCAGCACTCTGTGGAAGGGATGTGATTGGGCGTGAGAACATGACACATATTGATACTCACAGCAAGTCCAGAATTTCTGGAACGAGAACATGACACATATTGATAATGACAGCAGTTTAGGAATTTCTGGAACGAGAACATGACACATATTGATACTGACAGGAGTCCAGGAATTTCTGGAACGAGAACATGACACATATTGATACTGACAGCAGTCCAGGAATTTCTGGAACGAGAACATGACACATATTGATACGGACAGCAGTCCAGGAATTTCTTGAACGAGAGCATGAGACATATTGATACTGACAGCAGTCCAGGAATTTCTTGAACGAGAACATGACACATATTGATACTGACAGCAGTCCAGGAATTTCTGGAACGAGAACATGACACATATTGATACTGACAGCAGTCCAGGAATTTCTGGAACGAGAGCATGACACATATTGATACTGACAGCAGTCCAGGAATTTCTGGAACGAGAACATGACACATATTGATACTGACAGCAGTCCAGGAATTTCTGGAACGAGAACATTATCATTATTGATACTGGACAGCAGTCCAGGAATTTCTGGAACGAGAACATGACACATATTGATACTGACAGCAGTCCAGAATTTCTGGAACGAGAACATGACACATATTGATACTGACAGCAGTTTAGGAAATTCTGGAACGAGAACATGACACATATTGATACTTCCGGATAGCAGTCCAGGAATTTCTGGAACGAGAACATGACACATATTGATACTGACAGCAGTCCAGGAATTTCTTGAACGAGAACATGACATATTGATAATGACAGCAGTTTAGTTATTTCTGGAACGAGAACATGACACATATTGATATTTCACAGGAGTCCAGGAATTTCTGGAACGAGAACATGACACATATTGATACTGACAGCAGTCCAGGAATTTCTGGAACGAGAACATGACACATATTGATACTGACAGCAGTCCAGGAATTTCTGGAACGAGAGCATGACACATATTGATACTGACAGCAGTCCAGGAATTTCTGGAACGAGAACATGACACATATTGATACTGACAGCAGTCCAGGAATTTCTGGAACGAGAACATGACACATATTGATACTGACAGCAGTCCAGGAATTTCTGGAACGAGAACATGACACATATCTATCTTACGTGTTTGTAATTGAGACTATGTATACAAGATGTCGAGATGGAAGAGGCTACAATTGAGACTATGTGGCTGTAAGATGTTCAGATGGAAGAGACTACTGGCTGAGACAATGTATACAAGATGTCTAGATGGTGGAGGCTACACTGAGACTATGTATACAAGATGTCTAGATGGAGGAGGCTACAATTGAGACTATGTATACAAGATGTCTAGATGGAAGAGACTACAATTGAGACAATGTATACAAGATGTCTAGATGGTGGAGGCTACAATTGAGACAATGTATACAAGATGTCTAGATGGAAGAGACTACAATTGAGACAATGTATACAAGATGTCTAGATGGTGGAGGCTACAATTGAGACAATGT
The DNA here is from genome assembly GCA_021962125.1 of Bulinus truncatus. Classification (NCBI taxonomy): domain Eukaryota; kingdom Metazoa; phylum Mollusca; class Gastropoda; family Planorbidae; genus Bulinus; species Bulinus truncatus. The sequence continues at coordinate 4,450,079 of JAGDYQ010000016.1, read as the reverse complement.
ATACAAGATGTCTAGATGGAAGAGACTACAATTGAGACAATGTATACAAGATTTCTAGATGGAAGAGACTACAATTGAGACTATGTATACAAGATGTCTAGATGGTGGAGGCTACAATTGAGACTATGTATACAAGATGTCTAGATGGAAGAGACTACCATTGAGACTATGTATACAAGATGTCTAGATGGTGGAGGCTACAATTGAGACTATGTATACAAGATGTCTAGATGGAAGAGACTACAATTGAGACTATGTATACAAGATGTCTAGATGGTGGAGGCTACAATTGAGACTATGTATACAAGATGTCTAGATGGAAGAGACTACCATTGAGACTATGTATACAAGATGTCTAGATGGTGGAGGCTACAATTGAGACTATGTATACAAGATGTCTAGATGGAAGAGACTACAATTGGAGACAATGTATACAAGATGTGTCTAGATGGTGGAGGCTACAATTGAGACTATGTATACAAGATGTCTAGATGGTGGAGGCTGAATTGAGACTATGCATACAAGATGTGTCTAGATGGAAGAGACTAATTGAGACTATGTATACAAGATGTCTAGATGGAAGAGACTACAATTGAGACAATGTATACAAGATGTCTAGATGGTGGAGGCTACAATTGAGACAATGTATACAAGATGCCCTTAGATGGAAGAGAATTGCTAATGAGAGACAATGTATACAAGATGTCTAGATGGAAGAGACTACAATTGGAGACTATGTATACAAGATGTCTAGATGGTGGAGGCTTTAAATGAGACTATGCATGCCAAGAACGATGTGTTAGATTCATTACCATTGAGACTATGTATACAAGATACTAGATGGTGGAGGGGCTACAATTGAGACTATGTATACAAGATGTCTAGATGGAAGAGACTTACAATTGAGACTATGTATACAAGATGTCTAGATGGTGGAGTGGCCAGAAAATTTGGAGACCATGTATACAAGATGTTCAGATGGAAGAGAGACTACAATTGAGACAATGTATACAAGATGTCTAGATGGTGGAGCTACAATTGGAGACTATGTATACAAGATGTCTAGATGGTGGAGGCTACAATTGAGACTATGTATACAAGATGTCTAGATGGAAGAGACTACAATTGAGACAATGTATACAAGATGTCTAGATGGTGGAGGCTACAATTGAGACTATGTATACAAGATGTCTAGATGGTGGAGGCTACAATTGAGACTATGTATACAAGATGTCTAGATGGAAGAGACTACAATTGAGACTATGTATACAAGATGTCTAGATGGTGGAGGCTACAATTGAGACTATGTATACAAGATGTCTAGATGGAAGAGACTACAATTGAGACAATGTATACAAGATGTCTAGATGGTGGAGGCTACAATTGAGACTATGTATACAAGATGTCTAGATGGAAGAGACTACAATTGAGACTATGTATACAAGATGTCTAGATGGTGGAGGCTACAATTGAGACAATGTATACAAGATGTCTAGATGGTGGAGGCTACAATTGAGACAATGTATACAAGATGTCTAGATGGAAGAGACTACAATTGAGACAATGTATACAAGATGTCTAGATGGTGGAGGCTACAATTGAGACAATGTATACAAGATGTCTAGATGGAAGAGACTACAATTGAGACAATGTATACAAGATGTCTAGATGGGGTGATAGATCCTATATTTTACTTTCCCCGTGGGTGACTAGGTGAGACTGACTGACAGTATTTTGTTACAACATTACAAAAGAAATCCTAATATTTACGTTTTTATTTTCACGTTGGTGAAGAAAAAGAAAAAGACTAAATGACCTAATTAAATCTCACATTAGTTGACAGACATGAATATCAACTGCAGACTCAATGACATCAATAGCTTTAAGGCAAACATGTTTACCTCAACCTGTCACTAAACACTTCAATCTAACGACATGTTTACCTGAACATGTCCCTAAACACTTCAGTCTAACGACATGTTTACCTGAACCTGCCACTAAACACTTCAATCTAGCGACATGTTTACCTGAACCTGCCACTAAAAACATTTAACTTTAATGTGATTATTTTCATCCGGACGTTCCAACAAACAATTTAATTCAGTATGACGTTTTTACCTGAACCTGTCACTCTCCATCTTCATTCCAGGTTTGTATCCCGCCCCTTTAGAATAACCTTCTATGACCTCACAGTACAGACCAGCGTAACTGAAAGATATACATTGATTTATTATTATATCACATAGTATTAATATTTATAATTTTTCTAGTTTTAGTGTGTGTGGAACATAATTCATACACAGTAAACAACACTAAAGATAGATGCTACATATTATTGTGTACGCAGCAAACACCATTCTATTGATAGATGTATCATATTTTTGTGTACCAAGCAAACACTATGCTATAAATAGATTGATGTTACATATTTGTATCTGGGGTCGTCCATTTGTTACCTTAACAAAGTGGGGAAGTGGGAGGTTTGAAAATGTGAGGGTGATGGTTATTTAATGTTCACAATAGCAGCGTTCTACAATACAATGTCTTGTTTAGAAACAAAAAAGCTAACTTCACAATTAATTCAAACTAATTACGTCATCAAACTTTTACGTGAACTTTATTTAAAAAAAAAAGGTGGGTACCAGGGTCAGATAGAAAACTTGTTTAAAGTTGGAGAGATTTTTGCATCCCATTAATTACAGATTAAGTTTAAAAATAATGTATTTCGCAAAACAAAAAAAAATATCTTGTTTGGGGAGTGTGGCATACATCATACAGCATACTGTGTGTCGGAGGTTTGTGAAATATTTGTAGAGACTGATTCATATCAATGTACATTTTTATAATCAGGAAAGCTTTCTTTATGGAATGAAAGTTTACTTTATGGAATGAAAGTTTACTTTATGAAATGAAAGTTTACTTTATGGAATGAAAGTTTACTTTATGGAATGAAAGTTTACTTTATGGAATGAAAGTTTACTTTATGAAATGAAAGATAATTTTTATGATAATATAAAGTACGTTTTTGTTTGAATTGAGTATATTGAAAATACATTAAAAATGCTCATTCTGAAATTTAATAAAATTCCCCACCCTCCCTCCCCCCTCAAGAAAAAATTATATCTTCCATATCTCTGTGATTCCATAAATGTATCTCTTCTGATTGTAAATTATAAGTTGATTCCATAAATATATCTCTTCTGATTGTAAATTATAAGTTGATTCCATAAAATATATCTCTTCTGATTGTAAATTATAAGTTGATTCCATAAATATATCTCTTCTGATTGTAAATTAAGTAAGTTGATTCCATAAATATATCTCTTCTGGATTGTAAATTATAAGTTTGAATCAAATCTGACAAGTGGCTTTTGTGAACTTTGTGCCACAATGAAGCAAATTACCAAATAAATGTTTCTTTATTGAGAAAAAAAAAATGACTTACATTTTCTAAATTATTGAATGTTTTTAATGAGTAGCAAAATGGTAGATAATCACATTTTTAAATTATTATAATATTTATTCTGGTACTCAGTTCCCACTTTAAATGATAAATATATATATATATATATATATATATATATATATATATATATATATATATATATATATGTATATATATTGTTGGTACATATGCCATTATATATTGTTGGTACATATGCCATTATATATAGTTGGTACATTTATATGCCATCTATATATCTATTGTTGGTATATATGCCATATAATATATAACTTGATAAGCTACACACTACAAAGATCATGATATAATGTACACGTTTATAAACCACCCACCTTTAGATATCACTAAACAATGTATAAGCCACCTTTTGTAAAAATCATGATACAATGGATAAGTTGATAAGTCACCCACCTACAAAGCCTCCTACAAAGATCATGATATGTCTCAGTTCCATACTTGATACCACGTAGTAAACCCATTGGACTGTCTGGACATACGCTGTCTTCAACCTCCAGTTCATTCAGGTCAGTCCACGTGACCCATCTAAATATAGCCCTAGACAATGGGAGATAATTGGAGTAGAAAATATTACTTTTCAAACAAACATGTCACTTGAGCATCTACAGCTGAATGAAATAGACAGGGGAGATAAGTAGCAGAAATGTGTTTAATGTTTTAGTTACCTCCCTTATATTGAAAGTAATGAGCCAAATATTGACTCGCAGTGTAAAAATATGTCCTAAAATAGTGGATAATCTGGCTTTTTCCAGATTTGTTTCGCATACAACTATTAAATAACTAACCTGGCTTTGTCCAGATCTGTTTCACATACAACAATTAAATCTTTTACTAGCTCGGTAAATGTAGAATATTCTTTCTGAACAATCTGTCAAAACAAAAAAAAAAAATTACGTACGATTTCTGCAAACTAGTAAATCAACTTACAATAATTCCAAATGTATTTAATACAATTACATTCGCCATATTTGTATGTCATTGAATACAACCTACATTGGCGAGGTGTAGCGCTCTTACATTGATGCAGTGTAACACACCTACATTGACGAGGTGTAGCGCGCTTACATTGATGCAGTGTAACACACCTACATTGATGTGGTGTAGTGCGCTTACATTGATGCGGTGTAGCGCACATAGATTGATGCGGTGTAACGTAACTACATTGATGCGGTGTAACGTATCTACATTGATACGGTGTATTGCGCTTACATTGATGCGGTGTAGCGCGCCTACATTGATGCGCTGTAACGTACCTACATTGATTATAGTGTTTCCAATTTTCTTCAATTAAAAAAACATAAAATCTGTCTCTATATATCTGTCTCTATACATCTGTCTCTATACATCTGTCTCTATACATCTGTCTCTATACATCTGTCTCTATACATCTGTCTCTATATATCTGTCTCTATATATCTGTCTCTATATATCTGTCTCTATATATGGAGCGCATATTAAAAAAAATTAAGTTAACATATTTTTTTCTGTGTCTCCTTTATGAGTTTATAAGCAAATTTTTACCCAAAAGACGTGGTTACCCATTTTTACCCGAAAGACGTGGTTATCAATTTTTACCTGAAAGACGTGGTTATCAATTTTTACCTGAAAGACGTGGTTATCAATTTTTACCTGAAAGACGTGGTTATCAATTTTTACCTGAAAGACGTGGTTATCAATTTTTACCTGAAAGACGTGGCTATCAATTTTTACCTGAAAGACGTGGCTATCAATTTTTACCTGAAAGACGTGGTTATCAATTTTTACCTGAAAGACGTGGTTATCAATTTTTACCTGAAAGACGTGGTTATCAATTTTTACCTGAAAGACGTGGTTATCAATTTTTACCTGAAAGACGTGGTTATCAATTTTTTCAAACTCCTTTGGTGATTTAAATAGCTGTGATCGTTTGAACTCTGGAGGTGAGACGGGCGGTGGCTTGGACAGGTCAGCTGTGGGCGAGGCATCCTCTGAATCACTGGACACTCGGTCCTTTGAAAAAAAATATGACAATCTTCAACACACTGTTTCCGACTGCTCTGCTGGTATACACTTTATTTATGAAGCTAAACTAACAACAATAAAATGAATCAGAGATTACCTCTGCTGCTGTCAGTCTCCCAGCAATAAGTAACAACATCTCCTGGCTATGTTTCTGTATCATACTTGCCACTTTGGATCTCTGCTCGTTACTCAGTCTGTCTAACATTTTACGAATTTTTTCTTCTTTCTTCCTTCTATAGTGAAAGACAAAAAAGTTGACAGTTCCATTGGATGATAGTGATTTACTAATGATGATAGTGATTTACTAATGATGAGAGTGATTTACTAATGATGATAGTGATTTACTAATGATCATAGTGATTTACTAATGATCATAGTGATTTACTAACGATGATAGTGATTTACTATCACGACACATGTTGGGAGCAGCGTGTCGAGGAAACGGACCCTCGAACAGGGTCTTCCACAGGGCTCTGCCCTCAGTTGTACATTGTTCCTAGCTTTCATCAATGACCTGCCTGAGTTTCTGGGATGTAAAAGCCTACTGTATGCCGACGATTTAGCGATCTGGAGACCGGAAAGAGTGCCTCAGTCCTTGAGAGAGCACTCCAGAAGGACCTGACTACGGTCGGCTGTTATACTAGGATGTGGGGGCTAGAGATTAACGTCTCGAAGACCGTCTACTCGCTATTTACCATGGGCACAAGTATCCTTAAGGAGCCATTTAGACTGGAGGTAGAGGGTGAGGTTCTTGCTCTGGAACCTAAGGCCAAGTACCTGGGAGTTACACTTGACAGAAAGCTTACTCTCTGCACACATCTGTCGGAGGTTGCCCGCTGCGCCTCTGACAGACTGAATATTGTCAAGAAGTTGGCGAGCACGTCCTGGGGGGCTCGAGCAGATGTCCTGAGATCACTGTACATGGGTGCAGTGAGGTCTCAGATTGATTATAGCCAGGTTGTGCAGGTCTATGGGTCTAAGTCCTCTTTAGAGGCCCTAGATGTTGTACAGAACCAGGCTCTCCGGCTGATCACAGGCACTTTTCGAACGGCACCCACAGCAGCGGTGGAAATCATGGCAAATGTGCCACCTCTAGGTATCCGTAGAGAGCAGGCCGTTTTAACCGCGTATGAGCGGTTCAAGCGGCAGGAGGAGACCTCTGGCCTAAGGGAGATGGTCGATGGCTGGGTGGAAAGAAAGCGGCTCTCGATGCAGTCTTTTATGCACCACGCAGTGAGACTTGCCTCCGAGATCAAGCTGCCGACTGACCGCCTAATGCTAGAGACTGTCTCAAGGCTCCCGCCTGGCGAGGCTCTCTACATGCCTGAGGTACGCACGACCCTGGTCGAAACCAATTCTGGGAACGCAAAGGATCGCCGAACCATCACGGATGTGGCTATGGAGATGATCGGAAACTATTCGGGGAACGCTATACTGGCCTATACTGATGCCTCTGTATCCAGTAGAGACGGCCGGACAAGCGCCTCGTTTGGGGTCCACATCACTCTCCCACAAACTGGCTTTGTGAAAGACCATGCTGGCCTATGTGGGTCACTCTGTGCTTACGAGGCAGAGATGACAGCCATTACTGAGGCAGTGGACCACATAGGGGAGCTAATCGGTGAGGGTACTTTGCCTGCTCTGGACATTGTCATTCTCACTGACGCGCTCTCTGTTCTCCAAGCTGTAAAAGGGACAGGAGAATGGCCGCTTCTGCTGGAAGCCATGCTGATGGCAATACAGGGTCTTGTGTCCCAACATCACGTGCATGTGACCCTTCAATGGGTTCCCGGGCATGCGGACGTGCCCGGAAATGAAAGGGCAGACGGCATTGCCAAGGCAATAGTCCAGTCGACAGATTCCCAAGTGCTGCCCGTGAGTGCAAGAAATAGCTCATTCGAGGCAGCACGTTCCATAATCTGCCTCTTTGGACAATCGAAGTGGTTCTCGGGCTGGACTCATGGGGTGAACGGAGTTAACATCCGAAAGTTTCTGGAGCGGCCGTCCAAAACTGACCCGTGGTGGAAGCTCAGGCGTGTCGAGCAGGCGCTAATTGCACAGTTCCGAACTGGGCACTGTCCTATTGGCGCGTACTTTGGGAGGTTGAGGCCCTATGTCGACACCCTTTGCAGACACTGCAGGGAAGTGGAGGAAACCGTAGATCATTTGCTATTCGAGTGACCCGGACTGGCGGACCACAGGGTGGACCAGCCCGGAAGCCTGCTGGCCATTGGGCTCTATGGCAGTCTCCAGATGTTGAGAGACACAGCAGGTCTGATCTCACGGGCTCTAAGAGACTAAGTCTCAGCCCGCAGATAAAACTGAGAGAGTTCAAAGAGAGAGAGAGAGAGAGTGATTTACTAATGATGAGAGTGATTTACTAATGATGAGAGTGATTTACTAATGATGATAGTGATTTACTAATGATGAGAGTGATTTACTAATGGAGGCTTGAATTAATTAATAAGTCAAACTGCACCATGTACATTTTAATGAGATAAATTTATCATATTATTTTGAAATTCTATGTGCTATATATTGTAGGAAAGTTGACTGCAAAATCGAAAAAATCAAAACAAAGAAACTAATATTTTAATTCTATTTCACAAACTCTAGCCTGTAAAATCATAAGGTCACACCTAAAAGTCACAAGGTATCAACTGTATCACTAACTCTATCCTGTATATCACAAAGTCTCACCTTAAGTCACTAACTCTCACCTGTATGTCACAAGGTCTTACCTGTAAGTCACAAGGTCACACCTGCATGTCACAAGGTCTCACCTGTAAGTCACAAGGTCACACCTGCATGTCACAAGGTCTCACCTGTAAGTCACAATGTCTCACCTGCATATCACAATGTCTCACCTGCATGTCACAATGTCTCACCTGTATGTCACAAAGTCTTACCTGCATGTCAAAAGGTCACACCTGTATGTCACAATGTCTTACCTTAAGTCACAAGGTCACACCTGCATGTCACAAGGTCTCACCTGCATGTCACAATATCTCACCTGTATGTCACAATGTCTCACCTGCATGTCACAATATCTAACCTGTATGTCACAATGTCTCACCTGTATGTCACAATGTCGCACCTGCATGTCACAAGGTCACACCTGCAAGTCACAAGGTCTCACCTGCAAGTCACAAGGTCTCACCTGTATGTCACAATGTCGCACCTGCATGTCACAAGGTCACACCTGTAAGTCACAAGGTCTCACCTGTAAGTCACAAGGTCACACCTGTAAGTCACAATGTCGCTCTTGCATGTCACAAGGTCACATCTACATGTCACAATGTCTCACCTGTATGTCAAAGGTCTCACCTGTGCCACTACTCTCACCTGTACGTCACAATGTCTCACCTGTATGTTACAATGTCGCACCTGCATGTCACAAGGTCACACCTGTATGTCATTAGGTCTTACCTGTAAGTCACAAGGTCACACCTGCATGTCACAAGGTCTCACCTGTATGTCACAAGGTCTCACCTGTAAGTCACAAGGTCACACCTGCATGTCAGAAGGTCACACCTGTAAGTCACAAGGTCATACCTGTAAGTCTCCTCCAGCTTCTCCGTCTCCTTCTGTAAACGTGTCTTCCCTTTCTGTGGCGAGAACCTTTCAAAGGTGGCCACCATATCACGAACTGACCTTTCCATCTCAGCCCTCAGTTCATCCTCCAGTCTCTTCACCTGGAACACACACACACAGATTTGACCTATATACTAACGTCCACAGAGATTGTGATATCGGTAGACTGAATGTTTTTTTAGTTCACCCATAATCATAAATGTCAAAGTATAAAGCGGTAAATCAGATACAAGACATAGTCAAAGTATAAAATAGTTATTTACAAGACATAGTCAAAGTATAAAATAGTTATTTACAAGACATAGTCAAAGTATAAAATAGTTATTTACAAGACATAGTCAAAGTATAAAATAGTTATTTACAAGACATAGTCAAAGTATAAAATAGTTATTTACAAGACATAGTCAAAGTATAAAATAGTTATTTACAAGACATAGTCAAAGTATAAAATAGTTATTTACAAGACATAGTCAAAGTATAAAATAGTTATTTACAAGACATAGTCAAAGTATAAAATAGTTATTTACAAGACATAGTCAAAGTAAAGTATAAAATAGTTATTTACAAGACATAGTCAAAGTATAAAATAGTTATTTACAAGACATAGTCAAAGTATAAAATAGTTATTTACAAGACATAGTCAAAGTATAAAATAGTTATTTACAAGACATAGTCAAAGTATAAAATAGTTATTTACAAGACATAGTCAAAGTATAAAATAGTTATTTACAAGACATAGTCAAAGTATAAAATAGTTATTTACAAGACATAGTCAAAGTATAAAATAGTTATTTACAAGACATAGTCAAAGTATAAAATAGTTATTTACAAGACATAGTCAAAGTATAAAATAGTTATTTTAGTCAAAGTATAAAATAGTTATTTACAAGACATAGTCAAAGTATAAAATAGTTATTTACAAGACATAGTCAAAGTATAAAATAGTTACTTTTACAAGACATAGTCAAGTATAAAATAGTTATTTACAAGACATAGTCAAAGTATAAAATAGTTATTTACAAGACATAGTCAAAGTATAAAATAGTTATTTACAAGACATAGTCAAAGTATAAAATAGTTATTTACAAGACATAGTCAAAGTATAAAATAGTTATTTACAAGACGAATCAAAGTATAAAATAAAGATTTATTTACAAGACATAGTCAAAGTATAAAATAGTTATTTACAAGACATAGTCAAAGTATAAAATAGTTATTTACAAGACATAGTCAAAGTATAAAATAGTTATTTACAAGACATAGTCAAAGTATAAAATAGTTATTTACAAGACATAGTCAAAGTATAAAATAGTTATTTACAAGACATAGTCAAAGTATAAAATAGTTATTTACAAGACATAGTCAAAGTATAAAATAGTTATTTACAAGACATAGTCAAAGTATAAAATAGTTATTTACAAGACATAGTCAAAGTATAAAATAGTTATTTACAAGACATAGTCAAAGTATAAAATAGTTATTTACAAGACATAGTCAAAGTATAAAATAGTTATTTACAAGACATAGTCAAAGTATAAAATAGTTATTTACAAGACATAGTCAAAGTATAAAATAGTTATTTACAAGACATAGTCAAAGTATAAAATAGTTATTTACAAGACATAGTCAAAGTATAAAATAGTTATTTACAAGACATAGTCAAAGTATAAAATAGTTATTTACAAGACATAGTCAAAGTATAAAATAGTTATTTACAAGACATAGTCAAAGTATAAAATAGTTATTTACAAGACATAGTCAAAGTATAAAATAGTTATTTACAAGACATAGTCAAAGTATAAAATAGTTATTTACAAGACATAGTCAAAGTATAAAATAGTTATTTACAAGACATAGTCAAAGTATAAAATAGTTATTTACAAGACATAGTCAAAGTATAAAATAGTTATTTACAAGACATAGTCAAAGTATAAAATAGTTATTTACAAGACATAGTCAAAGTATAAAATAGTTATTTACAAGACATAGTCAAAGTATAAAATAGTTATTTACAAGACATAGTCAAAGTATAAAATAGTTATTTACAAGACATAGTCAAAGTATAAAATAGTTATTTACAAGACATAGTCAAAGTATAAAATAGTTATTTACAAGACATAGTCAAAGTATAAAATAGTTATTTACAAGACATAGTCAAAGTATAAAATAGTTATTTACAAGACATAGTCAAAGTATAAAATAGTTATTTACAAGACATAGTCAAAGTATAAAATAGTTATTTACAAGACATAGTCAAAGTATAAAAAAGTTATTTACAAGACATAGTCAAAGTATAAAAAATAGTTATTTACAAGACATAGTCAAAGTATAAAATAGTTATTTACAAGACATAGTCAAAGTATAAAATAGTTATTTACAAGACATAGTCAAAGTATAAAATAGTTATTTACAAGACATAGTCAAAGTATAAAATAGTTATTTACAAGACATTAGTCAAAGTATAAAATAGTTATTTACAAGACATAGTCAAAGAGTATAAAATAGTTATTTACAAGACATAGTCAAAGTATAAAATAGTTATTTACAAGACATAGTCAAAGTATAAAATAGTTATTTACAAGACATAGTCAAAGTATAAAATAGTTATTTACAAGACATAGTCAAAGTATAAAATAGTTATTTACAAGACATAGTCAAAGTATAAAATAGTTATTTACAAGACATAGTCAAAGTATAAAATAGTTATTTACAAGACATAGTCAAAGTATAAAATAGTTATTTACAAGACATAGTCAAAGTATAAAATAGTTATTTACAAGACATAGTCAAAGTATAAAATAGTTATTTACAAGACATAGTCAAAGTATAAAATAGTTATTTACAAGACATAGTCAAAGTATAAAATAGTTATTTACAAGACATAGTCAAAGTATAAAATAGTTATTTACAAGACATAGTCAAAGTATAAAATAGTTATTTACAAGACATAGTCAAAGTATAAAATAGTTATTTACAAGACATAGTCAAAGTATAAAATAGTTATTTACAAGACATAGTCAAAGTATAAAATAGTTATTTACAAGACATAGTCAAAGTATAAAATAGTTATTTACAAGACATAGTCAAAGTATAAAATAGTTATTTACAAGACATAGTCAAAGTATAAAATAGTTATTTACAAGACATAGTCAAAGTATAAAATAGTTATTTACAAGACATAGTCAAAGTATAAAATAGTTATTTACAAGACATAGTCAAAGTATAAAATAGTTATTTACAAGACATAGTCAAAGTATAAAATAGTTATTTACAAGACATAGTCAAAGTATAAAATAGTTATTTACAAGACATAGTCAAAGTATAAAATAGTTATTTACAAGACATAGTCAAAGTATAAAATAGTTATTTACAAGACATAGTCAAAGTATAAAATAGTTATTTACAAGACATAGTCAAAGTATAAAATAGTTATTTACAAGACATAGTCAAAGTATAAAATAGTTATTTACAAGACATGTCAAAGTATAAAATAGTTATTTACAAGACATAGGGCAAAGTATAATTTATTTACAAGACATAGTCAAAGTATAAAATCCGTTATTTACAGAGACATAGTCAAAGTATAAAGGCGATTTATTTTTTAGAGACATATAAAGTATAAATAGTTATTTAAAGACATAGTATAAAATAGTTATTTTATAAAGTGACGTACTTATTGAAAAAGGACCGCCACCCTGCTTTGTTAGTCAGTGGCATATAGATATTTTGAACGACTATGTAGGATTTCTAATATGCGACAACGTTATATATCTTGACAACCTAATATATCAAGAAAACTAATTATCTAGTAAACCTAATAAATCTAGACAACCTAATATATCTTGACAACCTAATATATCTAGACAACTTAATATAACTTGACAACCTAATATATCTAGAAAACCTAATAAATTTAAAAAAAACCTAAAGCATCAAGAAAATAATATACCTAGACAACTTGAAACATCTACACAACATAAAACATCTAGACAACTTGAAACATCTACGCAACATAAAACATCTAGACAACTTCAAACATCTACGCACAACATAAAACATCTAGACAACTTGAAAACATCCACACCACATAAAACATCTAAACAACTTGAAACCTCTACACAACATAAAACATCTAGACAGCCCGAAACATCTAGACAACTTGAAACATCTACACAACATAAAACATCTAAACAGCCTGAAACATCTACACAACATAAAACATCTAGACAACATAAAACGTCTAAACAGCCTGAAACATCTACACAACATAAAACATCTAAACAGCCTGAAACATCTACACAACATAAAACATCTAAACAGCCTGAAACATCTACACAACATAAAACAACTAAACAGCCTGAAACATCTACACAACATAAAACATCTAGACTCACTTTTTTCTTGCGTTCATCTTGTATCTGGACATACAGTTGATCTTCCTCAGCCTTTTGGACTTTCTCCAGTTGACTCTGAGCTTCAAATATACCCGATTGCTCGAACTCCTATGAACACAACAATAGTACCTTATGGCTTATGAGAACAAATCTTGACATAGTTTACAAAAATACTTTATGAGAACACATCATGACACAGTTTACAACAACACATTATGAGAATAAGTCATAACATGAATTACAATTATAAGATACACACAGAGACAAAATTAGAGAAATACACAACTAGTAGAGACAATTACATATTTATATAACCAGCATCCATACAGTCAGTCTAGAACTCTACCTTTACAGTCAGTAAGCATACAGTCAGTCTAGAACTCTACCTTTACAGTCAGTAAGCATACAGTCAGTCTAGAACTCTACCTTTACAGTCAGTAAGCATACAGTCAGTCTAGAACTCTACCTATACAGTCAGTAAGCATACAGTCAGTCTAGAACTCTACCTTTACAGTCAGAAAGCTTACAGTCTCTGTCAGTTTACAGTCTTCATAGAAGTAAAACTGTACAACAATCACACGACATTAAAAAAAATGATTACAAAACGATTTTATCTCATTTAGAAAAAAAAAATTAATAGGACTTTATGTTTGTATGACTGTGATTTGAATGACTTTGTTTTTATGACTGTATGTCTGTATGTTTATATGACTGTCTGTTTGTTTGACTGTATTTTTTGTGCCTGTATGTTTGTGTGCCTGTATTTTTGTATGACTATGTTTTTTGACTGTATGTTTCTTTGACTGTATGTTTCTTTGACTGCATGTTTGTATGACTGTATGTTTGTATGACTGTATGTTTGTTTGACGGTATGTTTGCATGACTGTATGTTTGTGTACCTGTATGTTTGTATGACTATGTTTGTGTGCCTGTATGCTTGTATGACTGTATGTTTGTGTGGCTGTATGTTTTGTATGACTGTATGTTTGTATGACTATGTGTGCCTGTATGTTTGTATGACAGTATGTTTGTGTGCCGGTATGTTTGTATGACTATTATTGTGGGCCTGTATGTTTGTATGACTGTATGTTTGTATGACCAAATGTTTGAGTGCCTGTATGTTTGTATGACTGTATGTTTGTATGACTATGTTTGTGTGCCTGCATGTTTGTTTGACTGCATGTTTGTAGGACTGTATGTTTGTTTGACTGCATGTTTGTTTGACTGCATGTTTGTTTGACTGTGTGTTTGTTTGACTGTATGTCTGTATGACTATGTTTGTTTGACGGTATGTTTGTACGACTGTATGTTTGTATGACTATGTTTGTTTGACTGTATGTTTGTATGACTGTATGTTTGTATGACTATGTTTGTATGACTATATGTTTGTGTGATTGTATGTTTGTGTGACTGTATATTTCCGTTAGAGAGTCGTTCATATTCAATTAAATGCAAAAAACAATTTTTATTTAAAGTTCCACTCAAATACATTTTACAGAAAAAAAATCGAGTCGAAAGAAGATGCGGAGCAACAGTCATATAGTAGTATACAGTCATATAGTATACAGTCATATAGTATACAGTCATATAGTATACAGTCATATAGTAGTATACAGTCATATAGTATACAGTCATATAGTATATAGTCATATAGTAGTATACAGTCATATAGTAGTATACAGTCATATAGTATACAGTCATATAGTATACAGTCATATAGTAGTATACAGTCATATAGTATACAGTCATGTAGGATACAGTCATATAGTAGTATACAGTCATATAGTATACAGTCATATAGTATACAGTCATATAGTAGTATACAGTCATATAGTAGTATACAGTCATATAGTAGTATACATTCATATAGTACTATACATTCATATAGTAGTATACAGTCATATAGTATACAGTCATATAGTATACAAATACAGTCATATAGTAGTATACAGTCATATAGTAGTATACAGTCATATAGTATACAAATACAGTCATATAGTATACAAATACAGTCATATAGTAGTATACAGTCATATAGTATACAAATACAGTCATATAGTATACAAATACAGTCTTATAGTAGTATACAGTCATATAGTAGTATACAGTCATATAGTAGTATACAGTCATATAATATACAATATACAGTAATATAGTCTAAAGTCATATAGCCTAAAGTGATACTGACTAAATTCTAAAGTTATTTAGTGTACAATATACAGTCTACAGTTATATAGCACACAGTCATAGCAAACAGTCATATAACATACAGTCATGTAGTATACAGTCATATAGTCTACATTCACAAAGTATACAGCCATATAGAATACAGTGGCCTACTGAACAGATTTATCATTCTGTCAGTTAGTATATAGTCAATAGGTATGTAGTCGACTCGTATACATTACAGACAGAAATTTCTACATACAAACACTCCTACACAAAATACCAAAAGTACAGAAATAAATCAAGATATCTAACCAATAATACTGAAACTAAATGATTTCTTTATGGTATAATGTATTACTTTATTATATATCATGTATTATACAGTCACTGTAGCTTTACATTTAAACAGAGTAACGTTTTATAAATCTTATGGTTTGTTCTGATTAGTTTTAAACTAACTTACCCTGTATTTATCAATTGATGTTGTCTGTAAACTAACTTACCCTTTATGTACCGGTTGATGTTGTCTGTAAACTAACTTACCCTTTATGTACCGGTTGATGTTGTCTGTAAACTAACTTACCCTTTATGTACCGGTTGATGTTGTCTGTAAACTAACTTACCCTTTATGTACCGGTTGATGTTTTCTGTAAACTAACTTACCCTTTATGTACCGGTTGATGTTGTCCGTTAAACTAACTTACCCTTTATGTACCGGTTGATGTTTTCTGTTAAACTAACTTACCCTCTATGTACCGGTTGATGTTTTCTGAAAAACTAACTTACCCTATATGTACCGGTAGATGTCTGCTAAACTAATTTACCCTTTATGTACCGGTTGATGTTTTCTGTTAAACTAACTTATCCTTTATGTACCGGTTGATGTTTTCTGTAAACTAACTTACCCTTTATGTACCGGTTGATGTTGTCTATTAAACTAACTTACCCTTTGTCTACCGGTTGATGGTGTCTATTAAACTAACTTACCCATTATGTACCGGTTGATATTTTCTGTAAACTAACTTAACCTATATGTACCGGTTGATGTTTTCTGTTAAACTAACTTACCCTATATGTACCGGTTGATGTTTTCTGTTAAACTAACTTACCCTATATGTACCGGTTGATGTTGTCTATTAAACTAACTTACCCATTATGTACCGGTTGATGTTTTCTGTGAAACTAACTTACCCTTTATGTACCGGTTGATGTTGTCTATTAAACCAACTTACCCTTTATGTACCGGTTGATGTTTTCTGTAAACTAACTTACCCTATATGTACCGGTTGATGTTTTCTGCCTTCCTCTGCGATAGATTTCTTTAAAATGAGCGAACTCAATGGCGTTAGCATCATACTGCCAACCTGGTGTGTACAGACTGCCCCGGGTCTGAAATGACAATAATAGTTGAAATAAACAACAATCACTTCATATGGCAATGTGATAAACAGTATGAAGTATATCACACTGAGGAACTTCAAGCCCCAAGTCACACATTTAATCACAAACATGAGTCCAATGTATAGACTACAAACATGAGTTCAATGAATAGACTACAAACTTGAGTTCAATGAATAGACTACAAACATGAGTTCAATGAATAGACTACAAACATGAGTTCAATGAATAGACTAAAAACATGAGTTCAATGAATAGACTAAAAACATGAGTCCAATGTATAGACTACAAACATTAGTCAAATGTATAGACTACAAACATGAATAAAATGTATCGACTACAAAAATGAGTCCAATGTATAGACTACAAACATTAGTCAAATGTATAGACTACACACATGAGTGAAATGTATCGACTACAAACATGAGTCCAATGTATAGGCTACAAACATGAGTGAAATGTATCGACTACAAACATGAGTCCAATGTATAGGCTACAAACATGAGTGAAATGTATAGACTACAAACATGAGTTCAATGAATAGACTACAAACATGAGTTCAATGTATAGACAACAAACATAGGTCCAATGTATAGACTACAAAAATGAGTCCAATGTATAGACTACAAACATAGGTCCAATGTATAGACTACAAACATAGGTAATATGTATAGACTACAAACATAGGTCCAATGTATAGACTACAAACATAGGTCCAATGTATAGACTATAAACATAGGTTCAATGTATAGACTACAAACATGCGTTCAATGTATAGACTACAAACATAGGTACGGGTGGTCCTTGAGATTTTTCCAGGTCCGCATATCCACCCATCTTTAAAAGGGTATCTGACTTATGGTTGGGGGAGTAAAGGTGGCTGGACGTTGTGCTAACCACACACTCCCTATATATGTGGAGGTTATATTAACAGATGAATTATAAACTTCATGAGCCCTTAGGGCGTTAAGTGTATTTTATAGACTGCAAACACAACGTCAAAATTTAGTCTACAAACACAACGTTATAATTTAGACTACAAACCCGTCACACATTTAGACTATAAACAGAACGTCACATATTTAAACTAGAAACACGTCACACATTTAGACTACAAACACGTCACACATTTAGACTACAAACACAACGTCACACATTTAAATTATAAACACAACGTCACACATTGAGACTATAAACACAACGTCACACATTTAGACTACAAACACAACGTCACACATTTAGACTACAAGTACGTCACACATTTATACTATAAACACGTCACACATTTAGACTACAAACACAACGTCACACATTTAGACTATAAACACAACGTCACACATTTAGACTACAAACACAGCGTCAAACATTTAGACTATAATTATAACGTCACAATATAAACTACAAGCACGTCACACATTTAGCCTACAAGCACGTCACACATTTAGACTATAAACACGTCACACATTTAGACTACAAACACAACGTAACACATTTAAATTACAAGCACAACGTCACACATTTAGACTACAAGCACGTCACACATTTAGACTATAAACACGTCACACATTTAGACTACAAACACGGCACACATTTAGACTACAAACACAACGTCACACATTTAGACTACAAACACAACGTCACACATTTAGACTACAAACACAACGTCACACATTTAGACTATAATTATAACGTCACACATATAAACTACAAGCACGTCACACATTTAGACTACAAACACGTCACACATTAGACTATAAACACGTCACACATTTAGACTACTAACACGTCACACATTTAGACTATAAACACGTTACACATTTAACAGACTATAAACACGTCACACATTTAGACTACAAACACGTCACACATTTAGACTATAAACACGTCACACATTTAGACTACAAACACAACGTAACACATTTAGACTACAAACACAACGTCGACACATTTAGGACTACAAACACAACGTCACACATTTAGACTACAAACACAACGTCCTGACAATTTAGACTACAAACACAACGTCACACATTTAAAGTACAATTGCACGTCACACATTTAGACTGACATAACACAACGTCACACATTTAGACTACCAAACACAACGTCACACATTTAGACTACAAACACAACGTCACACATCTGTCCGCATTCACTAAAATATAATTTTTTTTCCTATATCTCTACTCTGTCTAGGTATACAAAATGTGGGGGTGGGGGTGAAAAAATAGTAAAAGACAAAACATCTCTCTGTCTGTCTTTCTGTCAGTCTGTCTCTCCCCTGTCTGTACTCTCTGTATGTTGCCAAATAAATAATGGCGTCTAATTTCAAAGGGCGGGAACCAACTCATTTTGCATTGTGTCATTAAATGACAATAGAAGTGAACAGACCGGTGTGGGAAGTCTCCTTTGGGGGATAGGGTAGGAACCAGCATACTAGAATGAAACCTACAAGCGTTGATTGAGTGAATAAACAAGACAAGAAAAATGGGAATTAAAGCAGGAATGACAGACGAATAGAGGGAAAGACCGATAGAGTGGAGATAGAGAGAAAGAAATATGGAGAAAGACTGATAGAGTGGAGATAGAGAGAAAGAAATATAGAGAAAGACTGAGTAAAGAGAAAAGGAAAAAGAGAGAAAGAAATAGAGACAGAGTAATAGAGTGAAAGACAGAGAGAAGGAAACAGAGAGAAAGAAACAGAGAGAATGACTGACAGAGAGATAGACTGGCTAGAGAGAGAGAAGGGAAATAGAAAGAAACAGCGATACATTATTTAATATACCACAGACAGAAAGAAAACATATTTTTGTCTTTGATTTTATTTGACCTTTATACATTTAACACTTTTAGGTTTAGGATAGCTGTCAAATTATTAAGGAGAAAGGGGGACAGACCGAAACATATGAACGACAGTTAGGCAGACAGACAAATATATTGCAAATCCGAAAGACAGAAAGTTTAAACAGCCATACAGAATCACATAGAAAAAGACAGAGAGACAGACAGAGAGACTGTCTTAAAGTCACACACACACATATATAAATAAATATATAAATAAATACATACATACATATAGAATGACAGACAGACAGATTTATGAGAGAGGAGAGAGATGAGAGAGTGAGAGAGAAGAAGGTATAGAAGATTTAATGAGACAGAAAGATTTGTTAAGGGGAAAAAGCCCGCCGGTCATAATATTGTTCCAGTAATCTCCCCTGTGTAACCCTTGTTATTGCTTACACAAGTAATAGCTTCGCAAATACAAAATGAAACACAGTTTATGAAACACAGATAACTCAAATAATCATGACAACATTCTAGCTGGCCAAGTGACACACCCCATTGTACAATGTATTTACTTTAGTTTTTCTTCACCAGTTTAACTCATTATAACATTTTACAGACAACCCCTCGATTTATATTGATTTATAATATATAGATATATATATATATATATTATACAATTTATCTCTCCCTAATCTCTCTTCCCCCTCTCTCTAATCTCTTTTTGCCCTCTTAAATCTTTTTCTCCCCCTCTCTCCCCTCAAAATCCTCTATTCTCTCCCCCCCAATATCCTTTCTAACACTCACACAACCCATGTTTTAAAAGACAAAAAAAAATGGAAAAGTTGAGACGAGAGTATAATTTCTTTATAAACCACGACGACAATGACGTCATCAAGATCGACAGTTCAAGGACGTTGTCTGTCGCTGTGTGAATCACTCACGAGACAGTCATAGTGCGGACAACATAACGTTGAGCTGCATGGAGCAAGTTCACTGTGTGAAGGTCAGTTAAAGTCAGGTCTCCACCAATGACCAATGGGGTAGACTGTAATAATCAGGTCATTTACCTTATCAGTTTTCTCAGGCGAGTCATCAAAGGTCATTGTGACCTTGATTTCAGTTGACATTAGACTCAAGGGCAAAACTACCTCAATTGAAAATAAACACATTGTTGTTACAAGTTACTGATTACTGTATTAGTACTAATTACAGTACTATATTTCTGATTACTGTACTGTGGTACTGCAAGCAATACTTTTTGAAGTGTTTTAGTACTGATTACTGTACAGTGGTACTGTGAGCAGTACTAACTGTAGTACTGTAGTACAGATTACTGTTCAGGGGTACTGTGAGCAGTACTAACTGTAGTACTATATACTGATTACTGTAAGTGGTACTGTGAGAAGTACTAACTGTAGTACTGTATTACTGATTGCTGTTCAGGGGTACTGGACAAAGTATTAATTTCTGTACCTTAATACTGCACAGTGGTATTGACTATGTAGTAGGCCTACTGATTGTGTTTCACTCAGTACATGTAGTAGGCCTACTGATTGTGTTTCACTCGGTACATGTAGTAAGCCTACTGATTGTGTTTCACTCGTTACATGTAGTAGGCCTACTGATTGCGTTTCACTCGGTACATGTAGTAGGCCTACTGATTGTGTTTCACTAGGTACATGTAGTAGGCCTACTGATTGTGTTTCACTAGGTACATGTAGTAGGCCTATTGATTGTGTTTCACTCGGTACATGTAGTAGGCCTACTGATTGTGTTTCACTAGGTACATGTAGTAGGCTTCTGATTGTGTTTCAGTAAGTACATGTAGTAGGCCAACTGATTGTGTTTCACTCAGTACATGTAGTAGGCCTACTGATTGTGTTTCAGTAAGTACATGTAGTAGGTCTACTGATTGTGTTTCACTCAGTACATGTAGTAGGCCTACTGATTGTGTTTCACTCGGTACATGTAGTAGGCCTACTGATTGTGTTTCACTCGGTACATGTAGTAGGCCTACTGATTGTGTTTCACTCAGTACATGCATTTAAAAACATTCACCAGTTTATTCCTCCCACGCCATCTTAACATTTTTTTGGCATCCCGCTGGTTTACAAAATTAACTTCAGCTGAGTGTCTCTTTTGTTGTATCCCATATTCTACCTGCTCATCAATTTATTTTCTGAAGCTCACCTTATGAAAGTAAAGCTCACAGCGCCTCACTTTCATCTGGTCGTCAGGGTGGACGCTGTAATCTCATTGGTTCACTCGCCACATGACCTTCCATATTGATGTTCACAGAAGAAAAGTGAAAACAAGCCTTGTAGTGCAGAACAAAGTTATGTTTATGATCAGCACGTCAGAAAATGTTTTCAATCAAGTCTTGGACTCTCCTGTCTTCATTAGTCGTCTCTGTGAACATTTCTCCAGGTGAAAGATTACACCAATTTTGTGTTTCAACCAGAAGTTAAACAACTATCTGGCAATACTATCTGGTTATTTCTTTACCCCATAATATTAAATGTAGTATACATGTAATTATGTATAAACTTGTGTATAATGAGTTGTTATCTTACTGTGTACAACTTCAATGTACTGTATCCAACATCAATGTACTCTATTCAACTTCAATGTACTCTATCCAACTACAGTGTACTCTACAGTACTACAATGTACTGTATCCAACTACAATGTACTGTATCCAACTTCAATGTACTCTATCCAACTTCATTGTACTGTATCCAACTACAATGTACTCTATCCAACTTCAATGTACTGTATCCAACTACAATGTACTCTATCCAACTTCAATGTACTCTATCCAACTACAGTGTACTCTACAGAACTACAATGTACTGTATCCAACTTCAATGCACTGTATCCAACTTCAATGTACTGTATCCAACTACAATGTACTCTATCCAACTTCAATGTACTTTATCCAACTACAGTGTACTCTACAGAACTACAATGTACTGTATCCTACTACAATGTACTGTATCCAACCATAATATACTTTATCCAACTACAATGCACTGTATCCAACTACAGTGTACTGTATCCAACTACAATGTACTGTATCCAACCATAATGTACTTTATCCAACTACAATGCACTGTATCCAACTACAGTGTACTGTATCCAAATACAATGTACTGTATTTAACTACAATGCACTATATCCAACTACAATGCACTGTATCCAACTACAATGCACTGTATCCAACTACAATGCACTGTATCCAACTACAATGCACTGTATCCAACTACAATGTACTGATTGACTACAGTATATTTAATGCATATAACTACAACGTATTTCATTGAGTGGATGAACCAGAGAAGATATAATATGTCGTTACAGAAGTTGGCTGATACAATGACCTCAGAGTTGATATGTCGTTACAGAAGTTGGCTGATACAATGACCTCAGATATGATATGTGGTTACAGAAGTTGGCTGATACAATTACCTCAGAGTTGGTATGTCGTCACAGATGTTGGCTGATACCGTAACATCAGAGCTGATAAATTGTTCCTATATCTGAACACCAAGTCCCTATACTGAACACCAAGTCTCTATAGCTGAACACCAAGTCCCTATAGCTGAACACCAAGTCTCTATAGCTGAACACCAAGCTTCTATAGCTGAACACCAAGTCCCTATAGCTGAACACCAAGTCTCTATAGCTGAACACCAAGTCTCTATAGCTGAACACCAAGTCTCTACAGCAAGTAACATAATGTCAAGACAAAGACGTATTATAAAAAATAACAAATGTGTATTAGCATATTTCTAAATATCTACCAGAAGATCAAAGGAAATAATAAAATATAAAAGGGGAATGAATAGTCAAACACAATATAAGGGACATAATCCAACACAGCATCAAGTGCTGTGAATTGATGAGTTCTTCTGTGACTGGCACAGTGAGTCATACTATGGGCCCTGCAGCTCACTGGGGCTACGGTCAAAGGTCACACACCAGTGTCTAGTATTGTGAGGAATTATTTGACTAGTCACATTGGATAATCAAAGGCCGGCGAATCTTTGATCAACACTGACTTCAAAGAGAGACAACTAGCACGACAGCGCCCGCAAACTCATCCACCAGATCTGCCCGAACCAGCGATGCAGAGATTCCGATTGGTAGAAAGGAAATCGAAAATAGTTTTCTGCTAAATATAATAGGCGGACAGTGGGAGGGTTGGGATGGTATCATCACTGGTTTAGAATTTTTTATACTGGAACACGGGCATATTGAAATCTGAACATATTCTTAAAGTACATTATATGTTATAGTTCAGTACTGGGCGCACATAAGGCCACTGATCTACTGGGCGCACATTAGGCCACTGATGTACTGGGCGCACATTAGGCCACTGATGTACTGGGCGCACATTAGGCCACTGATGTACTGGGCGCACATTAGGCCACTGATGTACTGGGCGCACATTAGGCCACTGGTGTACTGGGTGCACATTAGGCCACTGATGTACTGGGTGCACATTAGGCCACTACGGGCCTGTACTGGACACATATTAGGGCATTGAGGTGGTGGTCACACATTAGGACATTTCTAGAAGCATTCCATTATCCGTATGATAGAAATAGCCGCATCATATTTAATACATTTTCTCCAGAATCGATGAGTATAATCATTAGATTACTATTTGTGGCAGCACAATAGTAGAATGATAGTACACGAAAACCTTCATTGAGTAAAAACAAATGTATTATTTCTAAATTTTAAAATACATTTTGCGGTAAATATTATCTATAATTTATCGTTCACAGTAAATATTATCTATAATTTATCGTTCACAGTAAATATTATCTATAATTTATCGTTCACAGTAAATATGATCTATAATTTATCGTTCACAGTAAATATTATCTATACTTTATCGTTCACAGTAAATATTATCTATAATTTATCGTTAACAGTGAATATTATCTATAATTTATCGCTCACAGTAAATATTATCTATAATTTATCGTTCACAGTAAATATTATCTATAATTAATCGTTCACAGTAAATATTATCTATACTTTATCGTTCACAGTAAATATTATCTATAATTAATCGTTAACAGTAAATATTATCTATAATTTATCGCTCACAGTAAATATTATCTATAATTTATCGTTCACAGTAAATACTATCTATAATTTATCGTTCGCAGTAAATATTATCTATAATTTATCGTTCACAGTAAATATTATCTATAATTTATCGCTCACAGTAAATATTACTTATTATCTGTGGTTCGCTGTAATTCTGTAATGATTTATGAGCTGCGACAAATATCTCCACTTGATTGGTTAAATACGAAGATTTACAGCAAAAATATTTGACCAGAAATAAACATTACATATTTGACCAGAAATAAACATTACATATTTGACCAGAAATAAGCATTACATATTTGACCAGAAATAAGCATTACATATTTGACCAGAAATAAGCAATACATATTTGTCCAGAAATAAGCATTACATATTTGACAAGAAATAAGCATTACATATTTGACAAGAAATAAGCATTACATATTTGACCAGAAATAAGCATTACATATTTGACAAGAAATAAGCATTACATATTTGACAAGAAATAAGCATTACATATTTGACAAGAAATAAGCATTACATATTTGTCCAGAAATAAGCATTACATATTTGACAAGAAATAAGCATTACATATTTGACAAGAAATAAGCATTACATATTTGACAAGAAATAAGCATTACATATTTGACAAGAAATAAGCATTACATATTTGACAAGAAATAAGCATTACATATTTGACAAAAATAAGCATTACATATTTGACAAGAAATAAGCATTACATATTTGACCAGAAATAAACCTTACATAACGAGCAACTTTCTTGATGCATAGAACTTTGAAACTGGCTGCAGGTTTAAAAACAAATGTTTATAAAAGAAGGTTTGTTGTACATTTGTAATGAATGGTCCTTTTTTAATTTCTTTGACCTCCAATCCTTTAGCCGAAAAGAATTAAGGTTAGGGTTTTAAAGTATTATTTAAAAACTATCATCTTCACAAATATTGTTTTTAAACGAGTTAATACAATATACAAAAGTCGAACGTTTTACAACACCACCATCCGTTCTGTAATACAGGGTAGCACACGACCATCCGTTTACTAAACATTATTGTAATACAGGGTAGCACAAGATCATCCGTTCACTAAACAATATTTTAATACAGGGTAGCACAAGACCATCCGTTCCCTGAACAATACTATAATACAGGGTAGCACACGACCATCCGTTTACTAAACATTATTGTAATACAGGGTAGCACAAGATCATCCGTTCACTAAACAATATTGTAATACAGGGTAGCACAAGACCATCCGTTCCCTGAACAATACTGTAATAAGGGTAGCCTTGAGTGAGCGTTGAAAACAGGTCGCCATAGAAAGTGCTTGATTGCAAACATTGAAGACAGGTCGTTAAAGAAAGAGCTGGACTGCACACATTTAAGACTGGTCGTCATAGAAAGAGCTGGACTGCAAACATTGAAGACAGGCCATAATGTAGCAAATTTACTCATAATCACGTGACAGAGAGAGAAATGGAGAGATCTTATATTCTGTTTCAAATTGTTCACAATTCAGCTTGTGAGAAATCAATGATATATTTCCCCTTATAGAATGTATGTAATGGGTACATATGGTCGCTTTTCTTTTGTAAATGATATCTATCTATCTATCTATCTATCTATCTATCTATCTATCTATCTATCTATCTATCTATCTATCTATCTATCTATCTATCTATCTATCTATCTATCTATCTATCTATCTATCTATCTATCTATCTATCTATCTATCTATCTATCTATCTATCTATCTATCTATCTATCTATCTATCTATCTATCTATCTATCTATCTATCTATCTATCTATCTATCTATCTATCTATCTATCTATCTATCTATCTATCTATCTATCTATCTATCTATCTATCTATCTATCTATCTATCTATCTATCTATCTATCTATCTATCTATCTATCTATCTATCTATCTATCTATCTATCTATCTATCTATCTATCTATCTATCTATCTATCTATCTATCTATCTATCTATCTATCTATCTATCTATCTATCTATCTATCTATCTATCTATCTATCTATCTATCTATCTATCTATCTATCTATCTATCTATCTATCTATCTATCTATCTATCTATCTATCTATCTATCTATCTATCTATCTATCTATCTATCTATCTATCTATCTATCTATCTATCTATCTATCTATCTATCTATCTATCTATCTATCTATCTATCTATCTATCTATCTATCTATCTATCTATCTATCTATCTATCTATCTATCTATCTATCTATCTATCTATCTATCTATCTATCTATCTATCTATCTATCTATCTATCTATCTATCTATCTATCTATCTATATAAAAGTATGTTGTGCAGCATGAAAAATTACCATCGTCGTAAAGTTAACCATCACATTAGACATACCACTCAGTAATTATAATGGAATGTAACACTTAGGTAAGTATAAAGGCACGTAACACTTTGGTCGCCATGTTTATTTCATCCAATGATTATTTCTAGAATAAAAAAGGTAAAAGTAATTGAAGTAACATATATAGTATTGTATTGCATTAAACAATCTTAAAATTAACGAATTTAGATGGATAGTAATTCAATACCCAAATGCTGTTATTACATATCTAAGCATGGAGGTGATAAAAATTCACTTTAAACTACGGTTATTAAAATAATTCATACGATAATTTTCACAAAAATGCAATGGCTGTTCTTTCTCCAGAAAATATTGAAATATATTACAACATCTGAATTCACTTTCTAGCTAATCAGCAGAAAATATTGAAATATATTACATCATCTGAATTCACTTTCTAGCTAATCAGCAGAAAATATTGAAATATATTACAACATCTGAATTCAGTAGAAGGACCAACCTGGTTGGACTGTGACTAGACATCGGTTAGTCCACCTTGGTCCAGTCTTCATCTGGTGAATAGGGTCAATAACTAGTCGGACAGACAACATGAATTACCCGAAACAAAACTGACCAAACGACACTGGACAAGTGAGTCTAAATCTTCTGACCAATTCTCTAAATCCACGGACTGAACTGGACAATTGATTACGAATTACAGTGAATATTTCACATAAACTAAACAAAACATCAACTGTACAATTGATTACAGTGAATATTTCACACAAACTAAACAAAACATGAAATGGGCAATTGATTACAGTGAATATTTCACACAAACAAAACAAAACATGAACTGGGCAATTGATTACAGTGAATATTTCACACAAACTAAACAAAACATGAACTGGGCAATTGATTACAGTGAATATTTCACACAAACTAAACAAAACATGAACTGGGCAATTGATTACAGTGAATATTTCACACAAACTAAACAAAACATGAACTGGGAATTGATTACAGTGAATATTTCACACAATCTAAACAAAACATAGAATACGTTCAACTAGCAGCTTTTAATTAAACAGTAGCAGGTTTAGAGGAAGTCATTTAATATAACCGTAGAATATTTATTTAAACATGTTGCACTTTATATCTCAATTCATTCATGCTAGATTACCTCTAGTGTTATCTATCAAGGTACAGATAGGCACAAGATACAGATAGGCACAAGGTACAGATAGACACAAGATACAGATAGACACAAGGTACAGATAGACACAAGGTACAGATAGGCACAAGGTACAGATAGGCACAAGGTACAGATAGGCTCAGCCAAGAATTGATATAGGTGAAAATCTTTGATTTTAGCAATACAACGAATTACCGAAAACAGATTAACAAATGCAAGTTTATGACATTTTTTTTTTCAAAAACTTGTTTAGTTTTTCTACTGAGTTATTAAATGAATCAACTTAGTCAAATACTTTGTTCTGGATAAACATTAAAGAATTTCTGGGCGTGTCTGTGTATCTTTGTACGTCTGTGTGTATCTTTGTAAGTCTGTGTGTATCTGTGTACATCTCTGTGTGTATATATATATATATATATATATATATATATATATATATATAGAGAGAGAGAGAGAGAGAGACGTACAAAGATACACAAAGACGTACACCGGTACACAGACACACCCAGAATTTCTTTAATGAACAATATCTCTCGGGCACGATTGGTTTATCTCCCCCCTTTGTTTCCATAGTTACATTCAGTATAACAAGGTTTGCAATTATTTCTCGTTGCCAGATCACAGCCCCCTTCTCTAGCAATTATCAAGCGTTCTTTATTGTTTGCTACTAACAATGAACCTTTGTGTACAGTTAGAAGAGTTTATTAAAGAAATCTG
Organism: Bulinus truncatus; assembly: GCA_021962125.1. NCBI lineage: Eukaryota > Metazoa > Mollusca > Gastropoda > Planorbidae > Bulinus > Bulinus truncatus. The sequence goes on along the minus strand of JAGDYQ010000016.1, from coordinate 4,420,877 downwards.
GCACAAAGTTCTAGTTGTCTTGTTGGAGAAATGCCAGGTTGGATTCAAATAAAATCGTCAATAAGTAGATTCAGGGATGAGCGCGAGTCTATTGATTGTGGAATGTGTACACATAGTATACATGACATTTGTAATGTGTACACATAGTATACATGACATTTGTAATGTGTACACAAACAGTATACATGACATTTGTAATGTGTACACATAGTATACACGACATTTGTAATGTGTACACATAGTATACATGACATTTGTAATGTGTACACAAACAGTATACATGCCATTTGTGATGTGTACACAAATAGTATACATGACATTTGTAATGTGTACGCGTAGTATACATGACATTTGTAATGTGTACACAAATAGTATACATGACATTTGTGATCTGTACACATAGTATACATGACATTCGTAATGTGTACACATAGTATGCGTGGTATTTGTGATGTGTACACATAGTGTACATGTCATTTGTATGAGTACATATGAATATGTGTGTTTGTAAATCAGTTAAATGTGTAACATATTATATATGTCAGTTGTTTGTGTACATATATTGTACGAATGTCAGTTGTTTGCGTACATATAGTATAATGTCAGTTGTTTTGTAATATTAAAAAACATGTTAGACATTTCAGATAGATAAAATCGTCAATAAGTAGATTCAGGGATGAGCGCGAGTCTATTGATTGTGGAATGTGTACACATAGTATACATGACATTTGTAATGTGTACACATAGTATACATGACATTTGTAATGTGTACACAAACAGTATACATGACATTTGTAATGTGTACACATAGTATACACGACATTTGTAATGTGTACACATAGTATACATGACATTTGTAATGTGTACACAAACAGTATACATGCCATTTGTGATGTGTACACAAATAGTATACATGACATTTGTAATGTGTACGCGTAGTATACATGACATTTGTAATGTGTACACAAATAGTATACATGACATTTGTGATCTGTACACATAGTATACATGACATTCGTAATGTGTACACATAGTATGCGTGGTATTTGTGATGTGTACACATAGTGTACATGTCATTTGTATGAGTACATATGAATATGTGTGTTTGTAAATCAGTTAAATGTGTAACATATTATATATGTCAGTTGTTTGTGTACATATATTGTACGAATGTCAGTTGTTTGCGTACATATAGTATAATGTCAGTTGTTTTGTAATATTAAAAAACATGTTAGACATTTCAGATAGATAAGACATACACTGTAGACATACAATTCGGACAGATGAGACAAAGTAGATAGACAAATCAGACACACACAGTAGTTAAACGTTTCTGATATTTCCTACAAAACAGACAGACACAGTGGAGAGACATTTCATACAAAGCATACAAACACAGTGGGGAGACATTTCCTAAAAACCAGACAGACACAGTGGATAGACATTTCCTAAAAACCAGACAGACACAGTGGATAGACATTTCCTAAAAACCAGACAGACATAGTGGATATACATTTACTAAAAACCAGACAGACACAGTGGATAGACATTTCCTAAAAACCAGACAGACATAGTGGATATACATTTACTAAAAACCAGACAGACACAGTAAGCAGACGAATCAGGGAAATAAGACGGACACAGGAGAAAGACAACTCATATAGATCAGACAGATAAAGTAGAAATACAATCCAGACAGACTCAATAGACAGACTATTCAAAAAGATCTTGACACTTCACAAATGGCTATGGGTATGGAAGCAGTATTTACAGACCTTAAACATTCGATAACAACCTTCACTCGTCACAGGTTCATGGGTATGGAAGCAGTATTTACAGACCTTAAACATTCGATAACAACCTTCACCCGTCAATGGTTCATGGGTATGGAAGCAGTATTTACAGACCTTAAACATTCGATAACAACCTTCACTCGCCACAGGTTCATGGGTATGGAAGCAGTATTTACAGACCTTAAACATTCGATAACAACCTTCACTCGTCACAGGTTCATGGGTATGGAAGCAGTATTTACAGACCTTAAACATTCGATAACAACCTTCACCCGTCACAGGTTCATGGGTATGGAAGCAGTATTTACAGACCTTAAACATTCGATAACAACCTTCACTCGTCACAGGTTCATGGGTATGGAAGCAGTATTTACAGACCTTAAACATTCGATAACAACCTTCACCCGTCACAGGTTCATGGGTATGGAAGCAGTATTTACAGACCTTAAACATTCGATAACAACCTTCACCCGTCACAGGTTCGAATGCTACGCGTGGTAGATGTTAATAACTTGCTAAAGAAGTATGCCCATGACAGTAAAATATCAAACTGTGTCTGTAAGGAGTTAAACAAACAATGTCTACACAAACGAAACAATGTCTACACAAACCAAACAATGTCTACACAAACCAAACAATGCCTACACAAACCAAACAATGTCTACACAAACCAAACAATGTCTACACAAGCCGATTGACTGAATACAAAGGTTATAAAGATTTATTTTTTACTGTCACATTTTTCGTGCTCACTTTGATTGAGTTGAATCACAGATGAAGTGATTTGAATCAAACTCAAGTATGTATTAGTTTAGACATACTGCATCTCGAGATAAACTTATGCACATACGCGATAGACACGCCAGTCTGTTTGAGATATTCACTTCTGGAACATGTCGGTCTTCTTATATAACAGCTAATTGAAAATATCAACCAACGGAAATATCAGCCCTTTAATGAAATCAGCCTATTGAAGAAATTAGCTTATATCAGCATATTGACGATACCAGCATATTGACGATATCAGCATATTAACGATACCAGCATATTGACGATACCAGCATATTGACGATATCAGCATATTAACGATACCAGCATATTGACGATACCAGCATATTGACGATATAAGCATATTGACGATATCCGCATATTGACGATATCAGCATATTGACGATATCAGCATATTGACGATATCCGCATACTGACGATATCAGCATGTTGACGATATCCGCTTATTGATACTAAACATCTAAAACAATCTTTATATAGAAAGTTAACATAGAGTTGAAATAATAAAAAAAACAACAAAAAACTTAAAGTGAACATCATTTACAATAAGAAATAACACTTTAATATTGAATAACTTTACAAGAAATTTGATGTATTCAAGATGGAAGCTGTTAACAGAATAGAACTGGACATAAACTGATAATGTATTACAGACTTCATTTCAGACCTAATTGAAAGTGACGTCATCAGCTGCCAGACTTTGATCTAGTGTGAGAGTAAACCTCAGTAAGTGCAGACTAAAGAAAGAGAAGATAATCAACCGTAACAAAACACAGAAAGTGTTGCTAGTACTCCAGCGAACCAACCCCCTTCTTGTCTCCTGTCAACTGAATTAACCATTTACTTCCGGTACAAGTCTCTGGATTTATCTCAGTGGTGCACAAACACACACACACACACACACACAAAAACACACATACAAACACACACACACGTACACGCACACACAACTGTAATTCAAAAAAATGCAAGAGACACTATATTTCTGAATGTCAATATATTTAACACAATAGGTCACTATATGTAACACAATATGTCACTATATGTAACACAATAGGTCACTCAATATATGTAACACAATATGTCAATATATGTAACACAATATGTCAATATATGTAACACAATAGGTCACTCAATATATGTAACACAATATGTCAATATATGTAACACAATAGGTCAATATATGTAACACAATAGGTCAATATATGTAACACAATAGGTCAATATATGTAACACAATAGGTCACTCAATATATGTAACACAATATGTCAATATATGTAACACAATATGCCAATATATGTAACGCAATATGTCAGTATATGTAACACAATAGGTCACTTACTATACGTAACACAATATGTCAATATATGTAACACAATAGGTCAATATATGTAACACAATAGGTCACTCACTATACGTAACACAATATGTCAATATACGTAACACAATAGGTCACGATATTGGCGATGTAGTCATGTAGTTGAGAATTTCAAATTCAGATAGACAGGTTTAGTAAATGTTAAATTCTATTGTTATATCTAGCACGTTACATTCAGATAATGGTGTTTGTTGTATAATGTATAACAAATGACAGCAACGGTTATTTTAAACAAACTATTTATACCAACAAATCATATCTTCCAACAAACACAATACAAATCATGTCTTCCAAAAAACACAATACAAATCATGTCTTTCAACAAACACAATACAAATCATGTCTTTCAACAAACACAATACAAATCATGTCTTCAAACAAACACATTTTAAGACGATACATGGATAAAGTTCTAGACTCACGTAAATTGTATTTCAATGAAAGTGTTTCTGACACTGGTAGGTTGAGAAATTGTTAGAAACAGTTCAAATCCCAGGAGAAGTTGAAGAATGAAGCGGGAGAGTTATAGGCCCTTGAGTTGTAGTTTCCGGAGAGTGAATACTGAGCTTAGTGACCTGTGTCCCTAATGACCGAACTGGGGAAGTGAACTAGCCTATTTAGTACATCAGTCTTGTTAGTGAACTAGTCTATTGATTACACCAGTCCTGTTAGTGAACTAATCTATTGATTACACCAGTCCTGTTAGTGAACTAATCTATTGATTACACCAGTCTTGTTAGTGAACTAGTCTATTTATTACACCAGTTCTGTTAGTGAACTAGTCTATTTAGTACACCAGTCTTGTTAGTGAACTAGTCTATTGATTACACCAGTCTTGTTAGTGAACTAGTCTATTTAGTACACCAGTCTTGTTAGTGAACTAATCTATTGATTACACCAGTCTTGTTAGTGAACTAATCTATTGATTACACCAGTCTTGTTAGTGAACTAATCTATTGATTACACCAGTCTTGTTAGTGAACTAGTCCATTGATTACACCAGTCCTGTTAGTGAACTAGTCCATTGATTACACCAGTCTTGTTAGTGAACTAATCTATTGATTACACCAGTCTTGTTAGTGAACTAGTCCATTGATTACACCAGTCTTGTTAGTGAACTAGTCTATTGATTACACCAGTCCTGTTAGTGAACTAATCTATTGATTACACCAGTCTTGTTAGTGAACTAGTCCATTGATTACACCAGTCTTGTTAGTGAACTAGTCCATTGATTACACCAGTCTTGTTAGTGAACTAGTCTATTTAGTACACTAGTCTTGTTAGTGAACTAATCTTTTGATTACACCAGTCTTGTTAGTGAACTAGTCCATTGATTACACCAGTCCTGTTAGTGAACTAGTCTATTTAGTACACCAGTCTTGTTAGTGAACTAATCTATTGATTACACCAGTCTTGTTAGTGAACTAGTCTATTTAGTACACCAGTCTTGTTAGTGAACTAATCTATTGATTACACCAGTCTTGTTAGTGAACTAGTCTATTGATTACACCAGTCCTGTTAGTGAACTAATCTATTGATTACACCAGTCTTGTTAGTGAACTAATCTATTGATTACACCAGTCTTGTTAGTGAACTAGTCTATTGATTACACCAGTCCTGTTAGTGAACTAATCTATTGATTACACCAGTCTTGTTAGTGAACTAATCTATTGATTACACCAGTCTTGTTAGTGAACTAGTCTATTGATTACACCAGTCCTGTTAGTGAACTAATCTATTGATTACACCAGTCTTGTTAGTGAACTAATCTATTGATTACACCAGTCCTGTTAGTGAACTAGTCTATTGATTACAACAGTCCTGTTAGTAAACTAGTCCATTGCTTACAACAGTCCTGTTAGTGAACTAGTCCATTGATTACAACAGTCCTGTTAGTGAACTAGTCTATTGATTACATCAGTCCTGTTAGTGAATTAGTCTATTGATTACAACAGTTAGTGAACTAGTCTATTAAAAAAAGGTTCATAATCATACTAATATACAGTTGAATGACATGCCACTACATTACTGTAGACATTAAATATAGAAGTGAACATATCTCACTGAACAAAGTAATGCAATATCATGCTCAGTTGCACTATGGAAGTAATTCATAACATGTCAAACTGTACAAAACATGTACTGACATTACTGAGTACAAAACATGTACTGACATTACTGAGTACAAAACATGTACTGACATGTGCTGTTGTACTGTAAGTACACGATCGCTCTGCTCTTGCTTATTTAAATAGCCAGTAAGAAGTAATCGGAAACAACTATTTCTATCCAGCCCATGATGCAAATGTTTTTGCCAGCTTTGTACTGTGGTGACCTGTTGTGACCTTTCCACTCCAGACATAGATGTATTGGGTGTGGATTGGTTCCAATTATCGAAATATTTCTATAGGTCTTTGACGTAATGTACTTTATAGCAGAATGTCTTTAGTGATATATGTAATTCTGCATAGATATGCCATACAAGTAATTTGAAGTATCTATATAAATAAAAGCGGTGTGGGTTCTGCGTTATATCGAAAGTAAAGAATTAATTAATACAACAGTATTCCAGTTTTCAATCGTCAAACATAAACAATTGTAATAAAAATCATGAAGACATCGGATCTGTCCGAAACCAAAAAAAAAACCTAGCCCACTGATAAAACCTAAGGGAATAACTCTATGCAAAGATTTTGCAGGGTACAGCCAGTGAACCAAATATATCTCAGATGATAGTTGTTGGCCATCACCAAACAGAACTGATCACTAAATATATCGCAGATGATAGTTGTTGGTCATCACCAAACAGAACTGACCACTAAATATATCGCAGATGATAGTTGTTGGTCATCACCAAACACAACTGACCACTAAATATATCTCAGATGATAGTTGTTGGTGATATACTTGCACATGAATGTCAAATTATTATGTGAATATAATGTATTGTCCTAAAATCTTATTACAGCAATAAATTCTGATTGTTAAATAAACAAACTTTGTTGTATTGAGCAGTTACTACAACAGTAAATGAATAAATTAAACTGCCGAAATCTTTAAAATATAATTAGTAGATGGAGGGGTCTGGATATATTAATATTTGGGAGGGTGAGGAGTAATTTATACATTTTATCACTATTTTATATGACACCTTTTCTAATCCAAACGAGATGGTTCATTATAATAATAACCCAATGTGTACATTGTCCTATGTAAATATACACATTTTCGAATGCATAACTGAGAATGCATGAATTGTAAATGTTTACATTTTGTTCCAGTGTCATTAATCATCTCTCAAGGTGAAAAACATGGGGGAAATTGAAAGTAAAGTAACTGCACACCAAAAATAAAAGAGTTCCTTCCTGTTACACCATGACATTGATGAAAGAACGAGGCTATGGGAAGTGTGCTGTAGTAATTAAATAACTCAGTCAATAACGTGTGTTGTACTTACTCAAACCATATGTTTTCATGTCCATGGTGTTCCAACATTTGATAATCAAAAGCTTCTTATGTAAACCTACTCATGAACCGACCCAATTTTTTTTTCATTGCCTGATTTTCGCGTCACCACCGCGCATGCTCTAACCTTTGAACTAAAGGGAGATAAAGCCAAGTTGAAAGAAAGAAAGAAAAAAAAAAAAGAGAGTACCACCTTTATTTCTCCGCCTCGATTCATTGGATGCAGACGTGGAAGAGATTAAAGAGTTTCACGTGAATAGATTACTAAAGCCTCGCTAGTGAACTCATTTTCTGAGAGCGCATGACTGCTGGCTACTGCTGTATACCACACAGTTGAATCCATCAAGTTGTACACAGTATTGGATCACCCCTTTTCTTGACACAGAATTAAACATTACTTTTTCTTGACACAGAATTAAACATTACTTTTTCTTGACACAGAATTAAACATTACTTTTTCTTGACACAGAATTAAACATTACTTTTTCTTGACACAGAATTAAACATTACTTTTTCTTGACACAGAATTAAACATTACTTTTTCTTGACACAGAATTAAACATTACTTTTTCTTGACACAGAATTAAACATTACTTTTTCTTGACACATAATTAAACATTACTTTTTCTTGACACAGAATTAAACATTACTTTTTCTTGACACAGAATTAAACATTACTTTTTCTTGACACAGAATTAAACATTACTTTTTCTTGACACAGAATTAAACATTACTTTTTCTTCAAGACTGAAAATCTCCAGTACCCCCAAACCCTCTCCAAACCCAAAATAAGTTAGTAACCTTAAACCTCCAGGCACTCCTCAAAGTTTTATGTAGATATTATTACTTGCTGATAGTTTCAACTTGATATTGTTCATATACATATTATCGGTTATTACTTGCTGATAGTTTCAACTTGATATTGTTCATATACATATTATCGGTTATTACTTGCTGATAGTTTCAACTTGATATTGTTCATATACATATTATCGGTTATTACTTGCTGACAGTTTCAACTTGATATTGTTCATATAAATATTATCGGTTAATACTTGCGGACATTTAGCTTGAGGTTTTCTTGTATGTATTTGTAAACACATTAACGGATATTTCCAATAAATCTTTTTATTTCACACACGTATATTTCACACAAGTCTATTTTACACAAGTCTGTTTCACACAAGTCTATCTCACACAAGTCTGTTTCACACAAGTCTGTTTCACACACGTATATTTCACACAAGTCTATCTCACACAAGTCTGTTTCACACAAGTCTGTTTCACACAAGTCTGTTTCGCACACGCCTATTTCACACACGTATATTTCACACAAGTCTATCTTACACAAGTCTGTTTCACACAAGTCTGTTTCACACACGTCTATTTCACACAAGTCTATCTCACACAAGTCTGCTTCACACAAGTCTGTTTCACACAAGTCTGTTTCGCACACGTCTATAATTAAACTAAACACTGGTTAATGTGAGATCAAAATATTATTGCTAAATTTATACCAATGGGTTGACTTCAGCACATACTTTACAAGGTTTGTTAGTTAAAGAACAAACATGCTGGTAAATATTTGTGTAATGAGAAAACATATACTGGTAAATATTTGTGTAATGAGCAAACACATACTGGTAAATATTTGTGTAATGAACAAACACATACTGGTAAATATTTGTGTAATGAACAAACACATACTGGTAAATATTTGTGTAATGAACAAACATATGCTGGTAAATATTTGTGTAATGAGCAAACATATTCTGGTAAATATTTGTGTAATGAACCAACATATGCTGGTAAATATTTGTGTAATTAACAAACATATGCTGGTAAATATTCTCATATCTTCGAACAACATATACTTTATATATTGTAATTTCATAGAGGTTTGTATTGTTTAAAATAGAGTTGTATGTAAAAATAACTCTCTCTCACACAAACAAACTCACACACACACACACATACACATACATATATAAACTCTGAGGAGGATTACAATGTTGTTCAGTTGTTAAAAAAATATTCTTTTTAAATTTCAACGAAACATTTCTTAGTTGTACAGCTCCATCTATGACTTTTGTGATGTACTCAACATAGTTCACTAATTACCTAATCCACAGCTTCACAATATAACACTTTGTTTTTTCAACAGAAAATTGACAGAAAATGTTCTGAAACTTAAAATAAAAAAAAAATTGCTTGGCAGCGAGAGAGACAAGAATTTAATAGATTTTCTATTTAAAATAGTTTTATACAACAATGACATGGAACAATTCCATTGGAATCAATCAGTTTTATACAACAATGACATGGAACACTTCCATTGGATTCAATCAGTTGTATACAACAATGACATGGGACAATTCCATTGGAATCAATCAGTTGTATACAACAATGACATGGGACAATTCCATTGGAATCAATCAGTTGTATACAACAATGAAATGGAACACTTCCATTTGATTCAATCTGATGTATACAACAATGACATATACAGCCACATATACTTTTAGGAAAAGAAATATGTCCATAAAGTATGGACATATTTTGGTATGTTTTTGTTGATTGAAGCAAAAAAGTAGCCAAGTATTAAGGTCAAGTTGAAACTATTTTATGAACATGTATTGTTACCTACAATATTCTATTTTAAGACATAATCCGTATATTGTATGCAGTGGCGTAGTGACGGGGAAACAAGGGGGACATCATGCCCCGGGCGCTACTCACAAATGGCACCAAATGGTATATTTTACACATAATATTATATGGTTTTCAAATTGGGGTCGGGGGATGGGGTGCTAAAAAGGTATTCTGCCCCGGGCGCGAGTTAAGCTTGTGACGTCACTGATTGTATGGTGACAATAACATGGCAGACCCACAGATTCTGTTTAGTGAACAACATTCAATGTTACATACACTGTAGCATATAATGTAGCATACAATGTAACATGCAATGTAGCATACACTGTAGCATACACTGTAGCATACACTGTAGCATACACTGTAACATACAATGTAAAATACACTGTAACATACACTGTAAAATACACTGTAGCATACATTGTAACATACAGTGTAACATACAATGTAAAATACAATGTAATATTCAGTGTAACATACAATGTAACATACAATGTAACAAACAATGTAGCATACAGTTAACATACAATGTAACATACACTGTAACATACACTGTAACATACAATGTAACATACAATGTAACATACACTGTAACATACAATGCAACATACAATGTAACATAAAATGTAGCATACAATGTAACATACACTGTAACATACAATGTAACATACAATGTAACGTTTGTCAGCATTTTTTACCCATTTAATGAAGAGAAAAAAATGTGGACAAAATCTGGCAATATTGTTGTTAACCTATACGGAGACAAATGTTTTCAACCAATGAACTGTTTAGCCTTGACCAATGTGTTGAATTTTCAACCAATGAACTGTTTAGCCTTGACCAATGTGTTGAATTTTTAACCAATGAACTGTTTAGCCTTGACCAATGTGTTGAATGTTCAACCAATGAACTGTTTAGCCTTGACCAATGTGTTGAATTTTCAACCAATGAACCGTTTAGCCTTGACCAATGTGTTGAATTTTCAACCAATGAACTGTTTAGCCTTGACCAATGTGTTGAATGTTCAACCAATGAACTGTTTAGCCTTGACCAATGTGTTGAATGTTCAACCAATGAACTGTTTAGCCTTGACCAATGTGTTGAATGTTCAACCAATGAACTGTTTAGCCTTGACCAATGTGTTGAATTTTCAACCAATGAACCGTTTAGCCTTGACCAATGTGTTGAATTTTCAACCAATGAACCGTTTAGCCTTGACCAATGTGTTGAATTTTCAACCAATGAACCGTTTAGCCTTGACCAATGTGTTGAATATTGAATTTATAGCTTTGTTTTAACATTGATATGAAATATTTCCTATATGCCATGAATATGTGTTGTATGATATGAAATTATCTTACCTCTAGTATATACAACCTAAAACAAATTAGCCTTATCTTTAGTACACAACACCAAACAAATCATTATCAGCTTCATATGTAGTAGACATCATCATCAGCCTCATCTCTAGTACAATCATTATCAGCCTCATCTCTAGTACACATCATCTACAGCCTCATTTCTAGTACACATCACCATCAGCCTCATTGCTAGTACACATCCCCATCAGCCTCATTTCTAGTACACATCATCAACAGCCTCATCTTAAGTACACATCATCAACAGCCTCATCTCTAGTACACATCATCAACAGCCTCATCTCTAGTACACATCATCAGCCTCATCTCTAGTACAATCATTATCAGCCTCATCTTAAGTACACATCATCAACAGCCTCATCTCTAGTACACATCATCAACAGCCTCATCTCTAGTACACATCACCATCAGCCTCATCTCTAGTACACATCACCATCAGCCTCATCTCTAGTACACATCATTATCAGCCTCATCTTAAGTACACATCATCATCAGCCTCATCTCTAGTACACATCACCATCAGCCTCATCTCTAGTACACATCATTATCAGCCTCATCTTAAGTACACATCATCATCAGCCTCATCTCTAGTACACATCATCATCAGCCTCATCTCTAGTACAATCATTATCAGCCTCATCTCTAGTACACATCATCAACAGCCTCATCTCTAGTACACATCATCATCAGCCTCATCTCTAGTACAATCATTATCAGCTTCATCTCTAGTACACATCATCATCAGCCTCATCTCTAGTACACATCATCATCAGCCTCATCTCTAGTACACATCATTATCAGCCTCATCTTAAGTACACATTATCATCAGCCATCTCTAGTACACATCATTATCAGCTTCATCTCTAGTACACATCATTATCAGCCTCATTTTAAGTACACATCATCATCAGCCTCATCTCTAGTACACATTATCATTAGCCTCATCCCTAGTACACATCATCAGCAGCCTTATTTCTAGTACACATCACCATCAGCCTCATCTTTAGTACACATCATCAGCAGCCTCTTCAGCCAAGTAAATCCTCCTGCCAGAACTCATGTGTACAGTCAACAGATAATCAACTGCTCACGGTGGGATCCTTTGATCAGGTTGTTCACTCACATTAAGGTGATTACCTGGACACGCACGTTGTTGTCACACACCACACACCGCACACATCACACACACCACACAACACCTTTCATCTGTCCACTCTAAATGTGAATGTTAACCAGTAAATATTCGATTACTAGATTCTCAAAGAAACAAGTAGCTAGATAATCCATCTGGTCATGATTGGGGGGTTAGAGGTCAAGTAGGAAGTTTACGATCATTTGTTACTGAACGATTGAAGGGGAGATAATGAGAGTGAGAGAGAGAGAGAGAGAACGAGAGAGAGAGAGAAGGAGAGAGAGAGGGAGAGAGAAGGAGAGACAGAGGGAGGGAATAGGGTGGGACTAGACTGAGAGAAAGTATAAGAAGAGTGAGAGAGAGAGAAAGTGAGAGAGAGAGAGACAGACAGACTTAAAGAGAGACAGAGAGATTTAGAGTTAATTTGATATGGAAGAAAGTGTATTTAAAAATATTCTGCAAAATTGTACACACAATACTGTATTATGGTATACGCAGCATAGAGAATGCTGTATTATGGTATACGCAGCATAGAGAATGCTGTATGATGGTATACGCAGCATAGAGAATGCTGTATTATGATCAAACATTGATAACAGGAAAACATTTAACAAGTGAAATTAGTGAAACATTTCACAAGTGTAAAACAGATTCCATTGAGAGATGTAATAAAACAAATGGGATGGACTGAATATGTAGTGTCAATCAGATGGACTGAATATGTAGTGTCAATCAGATGGACTGAATATGTAGTGTCAATCAGATGGACTGAATATGTAGTGGCAATCAGATGGACTGAATATGTAGTGTCAATCAGATGGACTGAATATGTAGTGGCAATCAGGTGGACTGAATATGTAGTGGCAATCAGGTGGACTGAATATGTAGTGGCAATCAGGTGGACTGAATATGTAGTGGCAATCAGTTGGACTGAATATGTAGCAGAATGAAAGAAAGAAATAACAGAATAGAGCCACTGTCCATGAACTAGTCAAGATACCACGTGATTAAAACTTAAAACACATTATGTACACTAGTTAGTCATTGGATCTTACATTAACACATCACAGAAACAATTAGTTGACTATTTATTCCTTGGATCTTACATTAACACATCACAGATACAATTAGTTGACTATTTAGTCCTTGGATCTTACATTAACACATCACAGATACAATTAGTTGACTAGTTAGTCATTGGATCTTACATTAACACATCACAGATACAATTAGTTGACTAGTTAGTCATTGGATCTTACTTTAACACATCACAGATACAATTAGTTGACTAGTTATTCATTGGATCTTACATTAACACATCACAGATACAATAAGTTGATTATTTAGTCTTTGGATCTTACTTTAACACATCACAGATACAATTAGTTGACTAGTTAGTCATTGGATCTTACATTAACACATCACAGAAACAATTAGTTGACTATTTAGTCCTTGGATCTTACATTAACACATCACAGATACAATTAGTTGACTAGTTAGTCATTGGATCCTACAGTATCAAAGACATTTGGTAAAATTTCCAGTAAACTTGGAAGTGGAGCTGTGTGTTCCCGGGGGATTATGTTTACTAACAGCGACCTGAGCTCTCTCTCCCCGCCCCCGCCTGCCCCCCCCCTCCCCGGACAATAAATTGATACCATGTGAATGTCTACTGAAATTCTTTTTTCATTTTAAGACATTTTCTGTCTATTGCAACCTTCAATATTTGAAGACATTGTCTATTGTAGCCTTCAGTATTTGGCTGAAAATATCATCTAACTATATAATGAAACATTCAATATTAAGTTTAAAGTATTAAATAATAGTAAAATACAAACTTGATATAATATTACTGTCTATTACAATCTTCAATATTTGAAGACATTGTCTATTGAAGCCTTCAATATTTAAAGACATTGTCTATTGATTGCTACCTGTAATATTTAAAGACATTGTCTATTGCTAACTTCGATATTTGAAGACAGTGCAAATTGCTACCTTCAATATTTGAAGACATTGTCTATTGCTACCTTCAATATTTGAAGACATTGTATATTGCTACCTGCAATATTTGAAGACATTGTCTATTGCTAACTTGAATATTTGAAGACATTTTCTATTGCTACCTTCAATATTTGAAGACATTGTCTATTGCTACCTTCAATATTTGAAGGCATTATCTATTGCTATATATGAAGATGTTGTCTATTGCTACTGTCAATATTTGAAGATGTTGTCTGTTGCTACCTTCAATATTTGATGAATTATCTATTGCTAGGAAAGATGGACAAACACATATGAATGTAGTTAAGATGGACAAACAGATAACAGTGTAGGCAAGGTATATTATTGAATACACATGTGCATATTTTAACGTGTCGTTTTTGTTATTATGTGTAATTAATGTATAACTATGTCATTAATGTATAAACGTATCATTAATATTTTAATGTGTCATTAATATTGGAAACGTATCGTTTACATTTTAAATTTCTCCTTAATGTATAATTCTGTCATTAATTAATGCTTTGTTATTAATGTATGACTGTTTCATTTATTTTGAGGATATATATATATATATATATATATATATATATATATATATATATATATAATGTTTGATTATAGATATACACAATCATGAGCCTGGATGTTATAATTCAATAATTCGAGATAAACTCTTTTTCAATTTATATTTTCAATAAAAATATGATTTTATCTTTTCCTAAAAGTTAATGCTAACTTGTTGTTCAGAATGATAAAACACAAACTTTAGAAAACACGATATCACACAGAAAAAAGTAAAGTTCCTTTAAGGGCCATCGGGGCAGATGAAGTGTAGAATTCATCTGTTTCTATAAACTCGGCATATGAAGGGGTTATGTGGTTAGCACAACACCTAGCCGCCTTTACCTCCCAACTTAGTCACTTACTTAATCCTCTGACTCCGCGTGGGAGCATAGGACCTCAACAACGCTCTTCCAGCGAACTCTATTTTGGGCGTCTCTCTTCAGCTGAGCCCACGTCCATCCAGCTACCTTCATCTCTCGCTCAGTGCAGCGTCTCCATGTCTCCTTTGGCCTGCCTGCTCTTCTCTTTCCCTGCGGGTTCCACTCTAGCGCCTGCCTTGTGACATTGTCTGGACTCTTGCGCAGAGTGTGGCCTATCCAGCCCCATTTTCTCTTCCGGATCTCTTGGTCAATGGGGGTCTGCTTTGTTCTTTCCCACAGGGTGGCATTGGAGATTTTTTCTGGCCATCTGATGCGTAAGATATTGCGGAGGCATCTGTTAATGAACACCTGCAGTTTTGTGGTGGTTGTCTTGGTCAGTCTCCAGGCTTCTGAACCATATAGTAGCACTGCTTTCACGTTGGTGTTGAAGATGCGGACTTTTGTCCGCCCAGAAAGTGCGGTAGAGTTCCAGATGGGACGCAAGGTATTGAAGGTGTGCCTCGCTTTGTTGATACGGCTTCTGATGTCTTCGTCTGCTCCTCCACCCTTAGTCAGGTACCCATTTAAAGCTGCGTGGACTTGGGGACTTTCACCAGGAGCACTCACTGAGATTCGAACCCGGGACCCTCCGATCGACAGTTGAGTGCTCTACACAACACGACCACCCGTCCCCGACACACCAACTAACACATACACAATCATACTCACACAATCATACATACAATCATATACACAACCATACACACAAATCATACACACACAATCATACATACACAATCATACATACACAATCATACACGCACACAATCATATACACATTCAATAATACACACACAATCATACACACAATCATACACACAATCATACACACAATCATACACATACAGAATTATTTTTATCCATGGTTACTGTTTCTTCCCTAATGTTGAACTCATTCGCCTGACTTTCATTTTCAACCATTTGACTAAATACATGTTACGCCCATATCACGTTCAACCATTTGACTAAATACATGTTACGCCCATATCACGTTCAACCATTTGACTAAATACATGTTACGCCCATATCACGTTCAACCATTTGACTAAATACATGTTACGCCCATATCACGTTCAACCATTTGACCCTTAATACATGTTACGCCCATATCACGTTCAACCATTTGACTAAATACATGTTACGCCCATATCACGTTCAACCATTTGACTAAATACATGTTACGCCCATATCACGTTCAACCATTTGACTAAATACATGTTACGCCCATATCACGTTCAACCATTTGACTAAATACATGTTACGCCCATATCACGTTCAACCATTTGACTAAATACATGTTACGCCCATATCACGTCCAAAAGATAAATGATAAACTTCACATTCTAGAATGTATTTTTGTAATGCCAACTAACATAATCACAGAACACCTGTACACTCGACACCTACACACTCGACACCTACACACTCGACACCTACACACTCGACACCTACACACTCGACACTTACACCTACACACTCGACACCTACACACTCGACACTTTCATACTCAACACACTACACACTCGACACCTACACACACAACATCTACATATTCACTTGGTAAAACATTGACCATAAGTCAATATTGTACTCAAAATATAATTGTATAAAAATACACATGAATTTAGTCATCCTACACAATGATTGAAGTATAAAGAAGATACCAGTGAAACTATTAACTAACATGTTGTATAAAGTTAAGAAGATACCAGTGAAACTATTTATTAACATGTTGTATAAAGAAGGTACCAGTGAAACTATTAACTAACATGTTGTATAAAGAAGGTACCAGTGAAACTATTTACTAACATGTTGTATAAAGAAGGTACCAGTGAAACTATTAACTAACATGTTGTATAAAGTTAAGAAGATACCAGTGAAACTATTTACTAACATGTTGTATAAAGAAGATACCAGTGAAACTATTAACTAACATGTTGTATAAAGTTAAGAAGATACCAGTGAAACTATTTATTAACATGTTGTATAAAGAAGGTACCAGTGAAACTATTCACTAACATGTTGTATAAAGAAGATTACAGTGAAACTATTTATTAACATGTTGTATAAAGAAGGTACCAGTGAAACTATTAACTAACATGTTGTATAAAGTTAAGAAGATACCAGTGAAACTATTTATTAACATGTTGTATAAAGAAGGTACCAGTAAAACTATTCACTAACAAGTTGTATAAAGAAGATTACAGTGAAACTATTCACTAACATGTTGTATAAAGAAGATTACAGTGAAACTATTAACTAACATGTTGTATAAAGAAGATTACAGTGAAACTAATTATTAACATGTTGTATAAAGAGGCAACAAACAATTAGCAGGAAAACATCGGCAGATAATAAGGGAAGTAAATTAAAAACAAGTGGAGTAATCATACGTCTTGGTACCTTTAGTTAGTTTACGTTTCGGCCTAAGATCTTTAAAGGGCGGATTACAAAACCTTTCTCTGATTGTCTGTTTACATGGCGGGTCTCAAATAGTTTGTACCATTGAGTACATTTGAGTGTCAGGGCCTACACGATGTATTAGAAGGGGGGAGTACATTGGAGTGTCAGGGCCTACACGATGTATTAGAAGGGGGGAGTACATTGGAGTGTCAGGGCCTACACGATGTATTAGAAGGGGGGGAGGAGGAGGTCAATGGGTTCTCTTGGCTAGGATTCAAATAAATAGCCTAATTGTTAGATTGATGACGTGTACACAACTTGATAGATTTCTTAATTAACTTGATGACGTGTACACAACTTGATAGACTGTATTAATCACCATGATGACGTGTACACAACTTGATAGACTGTATTAATCACCATGTGTATTGAAT
>JAGDYQ010000016.1:4361162-4401962 GCA_021962125.1 Bulinus truncatus | reverse complement strand
ACCTACCAGTGTCAGAAACACTTTCATTGAAATACAATTTACGTGAGTCTAGAACTTTATCTATGTATCGTCTTAAAATGTGTTTGTTGGAAGACATGATTTGTATCGTGTTTGTTGAAAGACATGATTTGTATTGTGTTTGTTGAAAGACATGATTTGTATTGTGTTTGTTGAAAGACATTATTTGTATTGTGTTTGTTGAAAGACATGATTTGTATAGTGTTTGTTGAAAGACATGATTTGTATTGTGTTTGTTGAAAGACATGATTTGTATTGTGTTTGTTGAAAGACATGATTAGTATTGTTTTTGTTGGAAGACATGATTTGTATTGTGTTTGTTGAAAGACATGATTTGTATTGTGTTTGCTGGAAGATATGATTTGTGGGTATAAATAGTTTGTTTAAAATAACCTTTGCTGTCATTTGTTATACATTATACAACAAACACCATTATCTGAATGTAACGTGCTAGATGTAACAATAGAATTTAACATTTACTGCCTATCTGAATTTGAAATTCTCAACTACATGACTACATCGCCAATATCGTGACCTATTGTGTTACATATATTGACATATTGTGTTACGTATAGTGAGTGACTTATTGTGTTCCATATATTGACATATTGTGTTACAAATAGTGACATATTGTGTTACATATAGTGACCTATTGTGTTACATATATTGACATATTGTGTTACATATATTGACATATTGTGTTACATATAGTGAGTGACCTATTGTGTTACATATAGTGACTTATTGTGTTACATATAGTGACCTATTGTGTTAAATATATTGACATATTGTGTTACATATAGTGACCTATTGTGTTACATATATTGACATATTGTTTTACATATAGCGAGTGACCTATTGTGTTACATATAGTGACATATTGTGTTACATATATTGATTGACCTATTGTGTTACATATATTGACATATTGTGTTACATATATTGACATATTGTGTTACATATATTGACATATTGTGTTACATATAGTGACATATTGTGTTACATATAGTGACCTATTGTGTTACATATATTGACATATTGTGTTACATATATTGACATATTGTGTTACATATAGTGAGTGACCTATTGTGTTGCATATATTGACATATTGTGTTACATATAGTGACCTATTGTGTTAAATATATTGACATATTGTGTTACATATAGTGACATATTGTGTTACATATATTGACATATTGTTTTACATATAGTGAGTGACCTATTGAGTTACATATAGTGACATATTGTGTTACATATAGTGAGTGACATATTGTGTTAAATATATTGACATATTGTGTTACATATATTGATTGACCTATTGTGTTACATATATTGACATATTGTGTTACATAAAGTGACCTATTGTGTTACATATATTGACATATTGTGTTACATATATTGACATATCGTGTTACATATAGTGAGTGACCTATTGTGTTACATATATTGACATATTGTGTTACATATAGTGAGTGACCTATTGTGTTACATATATTGACATATTGTGTTACATATATTGAGTGACATATTGTGTTACATATAGTGACATATTGTGTTACATATAGTGAGTGACCTATTGTGTTACATATATTGACATATTGTGTTACATATAGTGAGTGACCTATTGTGTTACATATATTGACATATTGTGTTACATATAAAGACGTATTGTGCTAAATATATTGACATATTGTGTTACATATAGTGACATATTGTGTTACATATATTGACATATTGTTTTACATATAGTGAGTGACCTATTGAGTTACATATAGTGACATATTGTGTTACATATAGTGAGTGACATATTGTGTTAAATATATTGACATATTGTGTTACATATATTGATTGACCTATTGTGTTACATATATTGACATATTGTGTTACATAAAGTGACCTATTGTGTTACATATATTGACATATTGTGTTACATATATTGACAAATCGTGTTACATATAGTGAGTGACCTATTGTGTTACATATATTGACATATTGTGTTACATATAGTGAGTGACCTATTGTGTTACATATATTGACATATTGTGTTACATATATTGAGTGACCTATTGAGTTACATATAGTGACATATTGTGTTACATATAGTGACCTATTGTGTTAAATATATTGACATATTGTGTTACATATAGTGACATATTGTGTTACATATATTGACATATTGTTTTACATAAAGTGAGTGACCTATTGAGTTACATATAGTGACATATTGTGTTACATATAGTGAGTGACATATTGTGTTAAATATATTGACATATTGTGTTACATATATTGATTGACCTATTGTGTTACATATATTGACATATTGTGTTACATAAAGTGACCTATTGTGTTACATATATTGACATATTGTGTTACATATATTGACATATCGTGTTACATATAGTGAGTGACCTATTGTGTTACATATATTGACATATTGTGTTACATATAGTGAGTGACCTATTGTGTTACATATATTGACATATTGTGTTACATATATTGAGTGACATATTGTGTTACATATAGTGACATATTGTGTTACATATAGTGACCTATTGTGTTACATATATTGACATATTGTGTTACATATATTGACATATTGTGTTACATATAGTGAGTGACCTATTGTGTTACATATATTGACATATTGTGTTACATATAGTGACCTATTGTGTTACATATATTGACATATTGTGTTACATATAGTGACCTATTGTGTTACATATAGTGACCTATTGTGTTACACATATTGACATATTGTGTTACATATAGTGAGTGACCTATTGTGTTACATATATTGACATATTGTGTTACATATATTGAGTGACCTATTGTGTTACATATAGTGACATATTGTGTTACATATATTGACATATCGTGTTACATATAGTGAGTGACCTATTCTGTTACATATATTGACATATTGTGTTACATATAGTGAGTGACCTATTGTGTTACATATATTGACATATTGTGTTACATATATTGAGTGACATATTGTGTTACATATAGTGACATATTGTGTTACATATAGTGACCTATTGTGTTACATATATTGACATATTGTGTTACATATATTGACATATTGTGTTACATATAGTGACCTATTGTGTTACATATATTGACATATTGTGTTACATATATTGAGTGACCTATTGTGTTACATATAGTGACATATTGTGTTACATATAGTGACCTATTGTGTTACATATAGTGACCTATTGTGTTACACATATTGACATATTGTGTTACATATAGTGAGTGACCTATTGTGTTACATATATTGACATATTGTGTTACATATATTGAGTGACCTATTGTGTTACATATAGTGACATATTGTGTTACATATAGTGACCTATTGTGTTAAATATATTGACATATTGTGTTACATATATTGATTGACCTATTGTGTTACATATATTGACATATTGTGTTACATATATTGACATATTGTGTTACATATAGTGAGTGACCTATTGTGTTACATATAGTGACATATTGTGTTACATATAGTGACCTATTGTGTTACATATATTGACATATTGTGTTACATATATTGACATATTGTGTTACATATAGTGAGTGACCTATTGTGTTACATATATTGACATATTGTGTTACATATATTGACATATTGTGTTACATATAGTGACCTATTGTGTTACATATATTGACATATTGTGTTACATATATTGACATATTGTGTTACATATAGTGAGTGACCTATTGTGTTACATATATTGACATATTGTGTTACATATATTGATTGACCTCTGGTGTTACATATAGTGACATATTGTGTTACATATAGTGACCTATTGTGTTAAATATATTGACATATTGTGTTACATATAGTTACCTATTGTGTTACATATAGTGACCTATTGTGTTACATATATTAACATATTGTGTTACATATAGTGAGTGACCTATTGTGTTACATATATTGACATATTGTGTTACATATATTGAGTGACCTATTGTGTTACATATAGTGAGTGACCTATTGTGTTACATATAGTGACATATTGTGTTACATATAGTGACATATTGTGTTACATATAGTGACATATTGTGTTACATATATTGACATATTGTTTTACATATAGTGAGTGACCTATTGTGTTACATATATTGACATATTGTGTTACATATATTGATTGACCTATTGTGTGACATATAGTGACATATTGTGTTACATATAGTGACCTATTGTGTTAAATATATTGACATATTGTGTTACATATAGTAACCTATTGTGTTACATATAGTGACCTATTGTGTTACATATATTGACATATTGTGTTACATATAGTGAGTGACCTATTGTGTTACATATATTGACATATTGTGTTACATATATTGAGTGACCTATTGTGTTACATATAGTGACATATTGTGTTACATATAATGACCTATTGTGTTAAATATATTGACATATTGTGTTACATATATTGATTGACCTATTGTGTTACATATATTGACATATTGTGTTACATATATTGACATATTGTGTTACATATAGTGAGTGACCTATTGTGTTACATATAGTGACATATTGTGTTACATATAGTGACCTATTGTGTTACATATATTGACATATTGTGTTACATATATTGACATATTGTGTTACATATAGTGAGTGACCTATTGTGTTACATATATTGACATATTGTGTTACATATATTGACATATTGTGTTACATATAGTGAGTGACCTATTGTGTTACATATAGTGACATATTGTGTTACATATAGTGACCTATTGTGTTACATATATTGACATATTGTGTTACATATATTGAGTGGCCTATTGTGTTACATATAGTGACATATTGTGTTACATATAGTGACCTATTGTGTTAAATATATTGACATATTGTGTTACATATAGTGACATATTGTGTTACATATATTGACATATTGTTTTACATATAGTGAGTGACCTATTGAGTTACATATAGTGACATATTGTGTTACATATAGTGAGTGACATATTGTGTTAAATATATTGACATATTGTGTTACATATATTGATTGACCTCTGGTGTTACATATAGTGACATATTGTGTTACATATAGTGACCTATTGTGTTAAATATATTGACATATTGTGTTACATATAGTTACCTATTGTGTTACATATAGTGACCTATTGTGTTACACATATTGACATATTGTGTTACATATAGTGAGTGACCTATTGTGTTACATATATTGACATATTGTGTTACATATATTGAGTGACCTATTGTGTTACATATAGTGACATATTGTGTTACATATAGTGACCTATTGTGTTAAATATATTGACATATTGTGTTACATATATTGATTGACCTATTGTGTTACATATATTGACATATTGTGTTACATATATTGACATATTGTGTTACATATAGTGAGTGACCTATTGTGTTACATATAGTGACATATTGTGTTACATATAGTGACCTATTGTGTTACATATATTGACATATTGTGTTACATATATTGACATATTGTGTTACATATAGTGAGTGACCTATTGTGTTACATATATTGACATATTGTGTTACATATATTGACATATTGTGTTACATATAGTGAGTGACCTATTGTGTTACATATAGTGACATATTGTGTTACATATAGTGACCTATTATGTTACATATATTGACATATTGTGTTACATATATTGACATATTGTGTTACATATAGTGAGTGACCTATTGTGTTACATATAGTGACATATTGTGTTACATATAGTGACCTATTGTGTTACATATATTGACATATTGTGTTACATATATTGACATATTGTGTTACATATAGTGAGTGACCTATTGTGTTACATATAGTGACATATTGTGTTACATATAGTGACCTATTGTGTTACATATATTGACATATTGTGTTACATATATTGACATATTGTGTTACATATAGTGAGTGACCTATTGTGTTACATATATTGACATATTGTGTTACATATATTGAGTGACCTATAGTGTTACATATAGTGACATATTGTGTTACATATAGTGACCTATTGTATTAAATATATTGACATATTGTGTTACATATAGTGACATATTGTGTTACATATATTGACATATTGTTTTACATATAGTGAGTGACCTATTGAGTTACATATAGTGACATATTGTGTTACTTATAGTGAGTGACATATTGTGTTAAATATATTGACATATTGTGTTACATATATTGATTGACCTATTGCGTTACATATATTGACATATTGTGTTACATAAAGTGACCTATTGTGTTACATATATTGACATATTGTGTTACATATATTGACATATCGTGTTACATATAGTGAGTGACCTATTGTAATACATATATTGACATATTGTGTTACATATAGTGAGTGACCTATTGTGTTACATATATTGACATATTGTGTTACATATATTGAGTGACATATTGTGTTACATATAGTGACATATTGTGTTACATATAGTGACCTATTGTGTTAAATATATTGACATATTGTGTTACATATAATGACCTATTTTGTTACATATATTGACATATTGTTTTACATATAGTGAGTGACCTATTGTGTTACATATAGTGACATATTGTGTTACATATAGTGAGTGACCTAATGTGTTACATATATTGACATATTGTGTTACATATATTGATTGACCTATTGTGTTACATATAGTGACATATTGTGTTACATATAGTGACCTATTGTGTTAAATATATTGACATATTGTGTTACATATATTGATTGACCTATTGTGTTACATATATTGACATATTGTGTTACATATATTGACATATTGTGTTACATATAGTGAGTGACCTATTGTGTTACATATATTGACATATTGTGTTACATATATTGACATATTGTGTTACATATAGTGAGTGACCTATTGTGTTACATATATTGACATATTGTGTTACATATATTGACATATTGTGTTACATATAGTGAGTGACCTATTGTGTTACATATAGTGACATATTGTGTTACATATAGTGACCTATTGTGTTACATATATTGACATATTGTGTTACATATATTGACATATTGTGTTACATATAGTGAGTGACCTATTGTGTTACATATATTGACATATTGTGTTACATATATTGAGTGACCTATTGTGTTACATATAGTGACATATTGTGTTACATATAGTGACCTATTGTGTTAAATATATTGACATATTGTGTTACATATATTGACATATTGTTTTACATATAGTGAGTGACCTATTGAGTTACATATAGTGACATATTGTGTTACATATAGTGAGTGACATATTGTGTTAAATATATTGACATATTGTGTTACATATATTGATTGACCTATTGTGTTACATATATTGACATATTGTGTTACATAAAGTGACCTATTGTGTTACATATATTGACATATTGTGTTACATATATTGACATATTGTGTTACATATAGTGAGTGACCTATTGTGTTACATATATTGACATATTGTGTTACATATAGTGAGTGACCTATTGTGTTACATATATTGACATATTGTGTTACATATATTGAGTGACATATTGTGTTACATATAGTGACATATTGTGTTACATATAGTGACCTATTGTGTTAAATATATTGACATATTGTGTTACATATAGTGACCTATTTTGTTACATATATTGACATATTGTTTTACATATAGTGAGTGACCTAATGTGTTACATATATTGACATATTGTGTTACATATATTGATTGACCTATTGAGTTACATATAGTGACATATTGTGTTACATATAGTGACCTATTGTGTTAAATATATTGACATATTGTGTTACATATAGTAACCTATTGTGTTACATATATTGACATATTGTGTTACATATATTGATATATTGTGTTACATATAATGAGTGACCTATTGTGTTACATATATTTACATATTGTGTTACATATATTGACATATTGTGTTACATATAGTGAGTGACCTATTGTGTTACATATATTGACATATTGTGTTACATATAGTGATTGACCTATTGTGTTGCAATATTGACATTCAGAAATATAGTGTCTCTTGCATTTTTTTGAATTACAGTTGTGTGTGTGCGTGTACGTGTATGTGTTTGTATGTGTGTTTGTGTGTGTGTGTTTGTGCACCACTGAGATAAATCCAGAGACTTGTACCGGAAGTAAATGGTTAATTCAATTGACAGAAGACAAGAAGGGGGTTGGTTCGCTTGAGTACTAGCAACACTTTCTGTTTTTGTTATGTTTGATTATCTTCTCTTTCTTTAGTCTGCACTTACTGAGGTTTACTGTCACACTAGATCAAAGTCTGGCAGCTGATGACGTCACTTTCAATTAGGTCTGGAATGAAGTCTGTAATACATTATCAGTTTATGTCCAGTTCTATTCTGTAAACAGCTTCCATCTTGAATACATCAAATTTCTTGTAAAGTTATTCAATATTAAAGTGTTATTTCTTAATGTAAAAGATGTTCACTTTGTAAAGTAATTCAATATTAAAGTGTTATTTCTTACTGTAAATGATGTTCACTTTGTTAAGTTTTTTGTTGTTTTTTTATTATTTCAACTCTATGTTAACTTTCTATATAAAGATTGTTTTAGATGTTTAGTATCAATAAGCGGATATCGTCAATATGCTGATATCGTCAATATGCTGATATCGTCAATATGCTGGTATCGTCAATATGCTGATGTCGGCAATATGCTGGTATCGTTAATATGCTGATATCGTCAATATGCTGATATAAGCTAATTTCTTCAATAAGCTGATTTCTTTAAAGGGCTGATATTTCCGTTGGTTGATATTTTCAATTAGCTGTTATATAAGAAAACCGATATGTTCCAGAAGTTAATATCTCAAACAGACTGGCGTGTCTATCGCGTATGTGCATAAGTTTATCTCGAGATGCAGTATGTCTAAACTAATACATACTTGAGTTTGATTCAAATCATTTCACCTGTGATTCAACTCAATCAAAGTGAGCACGAAAAATGTGACAGTAAAAAATAAATCTTTATAACCTTTGTATTCAGTCAATCGGCTTGTGTAGACATTGTTTGGTTTGTGTAGATATTGTTTGGTTTGTGTAGACATTGTTTGGTTTGTGTAGACATTGTTTGGTTTGTGTAGACATTGTTTGGTTTGTGTAGAAATCGTTTGGTTTGTGTAGACATTGTTTGTTTAACTCCTTACAGACACCGTTTGATATTTTGCTGTCATGGACATACTTGTTTAGCAAGTTATTAACATCTACCACGCGTAGCATTCGAACCTGTGACGAGTGAAGGTTGTTATCGAATGTTTAAGGTCTGTAAATACTGCTTCCATACCCATGAACCTGTGACGAGTGAAGGTTGTTATCGAATGTTTAAGGTCTGTAAATACTGCTTCCATACCCATGAACCTGTGACGGGTGAAGGTTGTTATCGAATGTTTAAGGTCTGTAAATACTGCTTCCATACACATGAACCTGTGACGGGTGAAGGTTGTTATCGAATGTTTAAGGTCTGTAAATACTGCTTCCATACACATGAACCTGTGACGGGTGAAGGTTGTTATCGAATGTTTAAGGTCTGTAAATACTGCTTCCATACTCATGAACCTGTGACGGGTGAAGGTTGTTATCGAATGTTTAAGGTCTGTAAATACTGCTTCCATACACATGAACCTGTGACGGGTGAAGGTTGTTATCGAATGTTTAAGATCTGTAAATACTGCTTCCATACCCATAGCCATTTGTGAAGTGTCAAGATCTTTCTGAATAGTCTGTCTATTGAGTCTGTCTGAATTGTATTTCTACTTTATCTGTCTGATCTATGTGAGTTGTCTTTCTCCTGTGTCCGTCTTATTTCCCTGATTCGTCTGCTTACTGTGTCTGTCTGGTTTTTAGTAAATGTCTCTCCACTGTGTCTGTATGCTTTGTATGAAATGTCTCTCCACTGTGTCTGTCTGTTTTGTAGGAAAAATCAGAAATGTTTAACTACTGTGTGTGTCTGATTTGTCTATCTACTTTGTCTCATCTGTCCGAATTGTATGTCTACAGTGTATGTCTTATCTATCTGAAATGTCTAACATGTTTTTTAATATTACAAAACAACTGACATTATACTATATGTACGCAAACAACTGACATTCGTACAATATATGTACACAAAGTACTGACATTCGTACAATATATGTACACAAACAACTGACATATATAATATGTTACACATTTAACTGATTTACAAACACACATATTCATATGTATTCATACAAATGACATGTACACTATGTGTACACATCACAAATACCACGCATACTATGTGTACACATCACAAATGTCATGTATACTATTTGTGTACACATTACAAAATGTCATGTATACTACGCGTACACATTACAAATGTCATGTATACTATTTGTGTACACATTACAAATGTCATGTATACTGTTTGTGTACACATTACAAATGTCATGTATACTATTTGTACACATTACACAATCAATAGACTCGCGCTCATCCTTGAATCTACTTATTGACGATTTTATTTGAATCCAACCTGGCATTTCTCCAACAAGACAACTAGAACTTTGTGCCAGATTTCTTCAATAAACTCTTCTAACTGTACACAAAGGTTCATTGTTAGTAGCAAACAATAAAGAACACTTGATAATTGCTAGAGAAGGGGGCTGTGATCTGGCAACGAGAAATAATTGCAAACCTTGTTATACTGAATGTAACTATGGAAACAAAGGGGGGAGATAAACCAATCGTGCCCGAGAGATATTGTTCATTAAAGAATTTCTGGGTGTGTCTGTGTACCTGTGTACGTCTTTGTGTATCTTTGTACGTCTATATATATATATATATATATATATATATATATATATATATATATATACACACACACAGAGAGATGTACACAGATACACACAGACTTACAAAGATACACAGAAATTCTTTAATGTTTATCCAGAACAAAGTATTTGACTAAGTTGATTCATTTAATAACTCAGTAGAAAAACTAAACAAGTTTTTGAAAAAACAAGCAATTAAGCCTGTTCCATTCTGGACACAGGACGTGTTAGCGCATTTTCGTGTTATGTATCAGTACGTTTGTTAGCTTTCAGTAAATATTTTTAAATTTTGGAAATGTTTATAAATTCAATTGTGTAATGCATATATCTGTAAAAAAAAATTATAAAGACGTTTCTTTATATTTGAAAAAAAATTATTGTCTCTTAAATCTAACTACAAGTGGTTTGTGGTTACTGAAATAGGACTCATAATTGAAAACATTCGAAATTATAGTCATTTGATCGTCCGAAAACTCCGTCAATTGTTGCATAGCTCTGATACTTTCAATTAAACTCAGAACACAAGCTTACTATTTCATTTGATGAGTTTCTTAATAAATCTTGGTGAAACTACGTGCTGCAGTATTTCGCACCAAATGAATGGGTTATTGAACGTACAAGGTGTATATATAATATATAAGCCCCTTGGGAGCCCTGAAGCCCGGCCCTCAGAGGTCCTAACGCGAAATGACTTTTTGATGTACACATGGCAGGCCAAGACCTACAAAATGATATATACATCATGGGTCTAGGACTTATGGTTGTTGAGATCTAGGTTGATGACAGACAGACAGACAGACAAAACGGGGACAATAGAGCTTTTTTTTTCGAAAATGCTCTAAAAATGTCATAAACTTGCATTTGTTAATCTGTTTTCGTTAATTCGTTGTATTGCTAAAATCAAAATTTTTCACCTATATTAATTCTTGGCTGAGCCTATCTGTACCTTGTGCCTATCTGTACCTTGTGCCTATCTGTACTTTGTGTCTATCTGTACCTTCATAGATAACACTAGAGGTAATCTAGCATGAATGAATTGAGATATAAAGACAACATGTTTAAAAAATAACTATTCTACGGTTATATTAAATGACTTCCTCTAAACCTGATACTGTTTAATTAAAAGCTGCTAGTTGAACGTATTCTATGTTTTGTTTAGTTTGTGTGAAATATTCACTGTAATCAATTCCCAGTTCATGTTTTGTTTAGATTGTGTGAAATATTCACTGTAATCAATTCCCAGTTCATGTTTTGTTTAGATTGTGTGAAATATTCACTGTAATCAATTCCCAGTTCATGTTTTGTTTAGTTTGTGTGAAATATTCACTGTAATCAATTCCCAGTTCATGTTTTGTTTAGTTTGTGTGAAATATTCACTGTAATCAATTCCCAGTTCATGTTTTGTTTAGTTTGTGTGAAATATTCACTGTAATCCATTGCCCAGTTCATGTTTAGTTTGTGTGAAATATTCACTGTAATCAATTGTCCAGTTCAGTCCGTGGATTTAGAGAATTGGTCAGAAGATTTAGACTCACTTGTCCACTGTCGTTTGGTCAATTTTGTTTCGGGTAATTCATGTTATCTGTCCGACTAGTTATTGACCCTATTCACCAGATGAAGACTGGACCAAGGTGGACCAACCGATGTCTAGTTACAGTCCAACCAGGTTGATCCTTCTACTGAATTCAGATGTTGTAATATATTTCAATATTTTCTGCTGATTAGCTAGAAAGTGAATTCAGATGTAATATATTTCAATATTTTCTGGAGAAAAAAATAGCCATTGCATTTTTGTGAAAATTATCTTATGAATTATTTTAATAACCGTAGTTTAAAGTGAATTTTTATCACCTCCATTCTTAGATATGTAATAACACCAGTTGGGTATTGAATTACTATCCATCTAAATTCGTTAATTTTAAGATTGTTTAATGCAATACAATAAATATATATGTTACTTCAATTAATTTTACCTTTTTTATTCAAGAAATAATCATTGAATGAAATAAACATGGCGACCAAATATACTCTCGAACACAGAACTGGTCAGTATAAAGATCAGCGCGCTCTTGTTAAATATGACAGACGATAGGTCGCCGAAATAAATCATGTCAACTGAGAATTAAACTGCTAAACATGTAATACTTTATAGTATACAGAATGATAAACAGTAACATTCCTTTATAGTTACCTAAGTGTTACGTGCCTTTATAGTTACCTAAGTGTTACGTGCCTTTATAGTCATCTAAGTGTTACGTGCCTTTATAATTGACTGAGTATTATGTCTAATGTGATGGTTAACTTTACGACGATGGTAATTTTTCATGCTGCACAACATACTTTTAGATAGATAGATAGATAGATAGATAGATAGATAGATAGATAGATAGATAGATAGATAGATAGATATTATTAAAACCCTAACCTTAATTCTTTTCGGCTAAAGGATTGGAGGTCAAAGAAATTTAAAAAGGACCATTCATTACAAATGAACAACAAACCTTCTTTTATAAACATTTGTTTTTAAACCTGTAGCCAGTTTCAAAGTTCTATGCATCAAGAAAAGTGCTCGTTATGTAAGGTTTATTTCTGGTCAAATATGTAATGCTTATTTCTGGTCAAATATGTAATGCTTATTTCTGGTCAAATATGTAATGCTTATTTCTGGTCAAATATTTTTGCTGTAAATATTCGTATTTAACCAATCAAGTGGAGATATCTGTCGCAGCTCATCATCACTACAGAATTACAGCGAACCACAGATTATAAGTAATATTTACAGTGAGCGATAAATTATATATAATATTTACTGTGAACGATAAATTATAGATAATATTTACCGTGAACGATAAATTATAGGTAATATTTACTATGAACGATAAATTATAGATAATATATACTGTGAACGATAAATTATAGATAATATTTACAGTGAAAGATAAATTATAGATAATATTTACAGTGAACGATAAATTATAGTTATCAAGCTGCAAGTACCCGGCTTTGCCCGGGTTTAAAATAAGGTTTTCTGTTTACCTTCTGTTTTCTCCCTACCCCCCTCTCTCCCTTTCTCTTTCCCTCCCTTTTTCCTTCCCTCTCCCTCCCTCCCTAACTCTCCCATCTCCCTTTCCCCCTCCCTCCTTCTCTCTCCCCCTGTCCCTCCCCCTCCCTCCCTCTCCCCCTTCCTCCTTCCCTCTCTCTCCCTCCCTGCCCCCTCCCACTCTTTATCTCTCACTCCCTCCCATTTCTCCCATCCTCTCTCCCTCTCTCCTTCCCTCCCCTTTCTCTCCCTCCCTACCCCCTCTCTCCCTCCCTCCTTTCTCCCTCCCTCTCTCTCCCTCCCAGCACCAGCGCGCAAGTTCTATTCGACTTTATCAGTAGGAAAATTTAAAAATGTAAAATGTATCATCGGGAAATGACGTCACAGAGGAGTTTTATTTATGGCGATGGCGTGATTACTTTAATATAGTAAAATACTAAAAAAAAAAGAATTAATTACAATTAAACTACCCATCGAGATGAAACGAAACCTGTCCTATAGCCTTCCCCATGTAAATATGTGTACGTGTACCAAATTTCACGTTATTTGGTTGTCTGGATCTTGAGTTATAAGGGAACAGACAGACAGACAGCAAATGCGTCTTATAAGTATAGAGATATTTACTGTGAACGATAAATTATAGATAACTAGTTGCAAGTACCCGGATTTGCCCGGGTTTAAAATAAAGTTTTCTGTTTACCATCTGTTTTCTCCCTCCCTCTCCTTCTCTCCCCCCTGTCCATCCCCCTCCCTCCCTCTCTCCCCCTTCCTCCTTCCCTCTCTCTCCCTCCCTGCCCCCTCTCTCTCTTTATCTCTTCCTCCCATTTCTCCCATCCTCTCTCTCCCTCTCTCCTTCCCTCCCTTTTCTCTCCATCCCTAACCCCTCTCTCCCTCCCTCCTTTCTCCCTCCCTCTTCACCTCTCTCTCTCCCTCCCCCTCTCTCCCTCTTCCTCCCTCCCTCATTCCCTCTCTCCCTCCCTAACCCCCTCACTCTTTATCTCTCTCCCTCCCTCTCTCCCACCCTCTTTCTCCCTCCCTCCCCTCTATCTCCCATCCTACCCCCTCCCTTCCTTTCTCTCCCCGCTCCCTCCCTCTGCCATCTCCCTCTCTCCCCCTCCTTCTCTCCCTCTCTCCCCTCCCTCCCTCCTACCCTCCTTTCCTCCCTCTCTCCCCCTCCTCCCTCCCTCCTACCCTCCCTCTCTCTCTCTCTCTATATATATATATATATATATATATACTTATTATTATGGCTTCACACTTCTTCTATAATCCTTTTTCATTCCTTTACCTTCCTCAAACTGTACAAATCAGGGAGCATGAAAACACATCAACAATTCTTTGCTGCATAAAGGCACGATACAGCACCAGCGCGCAAGTTCTATTAAACTTTATTTGTAGGAAAATTTAAAAATGTAAAATGTATCATCGGGAAATGACGCCACAGAGGAATATTATTTATGGCGCCGTCGAGATTATTTTAATATATAGTAAAATACTAAAATAAAAAATAATTAATTACAATTAAACTACCCATCCAGATGAAACGAAACCTGTCCTATAACCTTCCCCATGTAATTATGTGTATGTGTAACGAATTTCACGTTATTTTGTTGTCTGGATCTTGAGTTATAAGGGAACAGACAGACAGACAGACAGACAACAAATGCGTCTTATAAGTATATAGAGACTAGTTGCAAGTACCCGGCTTTGCCCGGGTTTAAAATAATGTTTTCTGTTTACCTTTTGTTTTCTCCCTACCCCCCTCTCTCCCATCCTCTTTCCCTCCCTACCCCCTCTCTCCCTTTCTCTTTCCCTCCCTCCCTTTCTCCCTCCCTCCCTCTCCTTCCCTCCCTAACTCTCCCATCTTCCTCTCTCTCCCTATCTCCCTCCCTCCTTCTCTCACCCCCGTCCCCCCTCTCTCCACCTTCCTCCCTTCCTCCTCCCCCTCTCTCTCCCTCCCTACCCCCTCTCTCCACCTTCCTCCCTTCCTCCTCCCCCCTCTCTTCCTTCCTGCCCCCTCTCTCTTTATCTCTCTCTCCCTCCCTCTTTCTTTATCTCTCTCCCTCCCTCTCTCTCCCTTCCTCCCCTCTATCTCCCTCCCTACTCCCGCTCTCTCTCCCTTCCTTTCTCTTTCCTTCCCTCCCTTTCTCTCTCCCTCTCTCTCCAACCATCCCTCTCCCTCCCTCCCCCTTTA
This sequence comes from Bulinus truncatus, assembly GCA_021962125.1. NCBI lineage: Eukaryota > Metazoa > Mollusca > Gastropoda > Planorbidae > Bulinus > Bulinus truncatus. The sequence continues at coordinate 4,385,875 of JAGDYQ010000016.1, read as the reverse complement.
TCTCCCTCCCTACCACCTCTCTCCCTTTCCCTCCCTCCTTCTCTCCCCCTCCCTGCCCCTCCTTCCATCTCCCTCTTTTCCCTCTCTCTCTTTATCTCTCTCCCCCCTCCCTCTCTCTGTACAATTAAACGTCAAATTACGCTTCTTAAATAAACAGAAAACCTTATTTTAATCCCGGGCAAAGCCGGGTACTTGCAGCATAAAAAAAAAACAACAACAATATTTTTTTTTCCGTCCCTAACCCTTTCTTCTCCGTCCGTTCAATTACACATTCACTTGGTGCGCGAATACAGGGAATTCCCTGTGCATTTATACAATTTGAATGCAATAACATTTAAAGCACCCGCGCGCAAGTTCATCATCGGGAAATGACGCCACATAGGATTTTTATTTATAGTGAAGGCGATCCCATACAGTGAATACTTTAATATAGTAAAATATTAAAATAATTAATTACATTAAAACTACCCATTGAGATTGTATTAATAATGTTAATGATGTCACAGAAACATTTTAATTAACGTATTTCGGTTTATTAAAGTGCACCTTTAATTTTAATGTTCTGAATACATAAAACGATAGGTAAATAGATATGACTATGGATTTCATCATGTTTACAATTGGAGTTTCCGGAAGTTACCCCTCTTTTAAAAATGTATCATCAGGAAATGACGTCACAGAAGAGTTTTATTTATGGCGCCGTCGAGATTACTTTAATATAGTAAAATATTCAAATAATTAATTACAATTAAACTACCCATCGAGATGAAACGAAACCTGTCCTATAACCTTCCCCATGTAATTATGTGTATGTGAAACAAATTTCACGTTATTTGGTTGTCTGGATCTTGAGTTATAAGGGAACAGACAGACAGACAGACAACAAATGCGTCTTATAATTATAGATAATATTTACTGTGAACGATAAATTATAGATAATATTTACTATGAACGATAAATTATAGATAATATTTACTATTAACGATAAATTATAGATAATATTTACTATGAACAATACATTATAGATAATATTTACTATGAACGATAAATTATATATATAATATTTACTGTGAACGATAAATTATAGATATTATTTACTGTGAACGATAAATTATAGATAATATTTACTGTGAACAATAAATTATAGATAATATTTACCGCAAAATGTATTTTAAAATTTAGAAATAATACATTTGTGTTTACTCAATGAATGTTTTCGTGTACTGTCATTCAACTATTGTGCTGCCACAAATAGTAATCTAATGATTATACTCATCGATTCGGGAGAAAATGTATTAAATATGATGCGGCTATTTCTATCATACGAATAATGGAATGCTTCTATAAATGTCCTAATGTGTGACCACTACCTCAATGACCTAATATGTGTCCAGTACAGGCCCGTAGTATGCGAGGAGGCTTGTAGTACCCACTTGTAGTACCCATTTGTAGTACCCATTTCTGCGTTTTGTCTGGCCCCATCTGCTTGTTTGCTCTACTTAAAAACATTTATTTCCTGGCCCTACCGCCTGCTATTGGCCTGGCCCCTGCTGTAGAATTTTCAAGCTACGGGGCTGGCCCAGTACCTCAATAACTTAATGTGCACCCAGTACATCAGTGGCCTAATGTGCACCCATTACATCAGTGGCCTAATGTGCACCCAGTACATCAGTGGCCTAATGTGCACCCATTACATCAGTGGCCTAATGTGCACCCATTACATCAGTGGCCTAATGTGCACCCAGTACATCAGTGGCCTAATGTGCACCCATGACATCAGTGGCCTAATGTGCACCCAGTACATCAGTGGCCTAATGTGCACCCAGTACTGATCTATAACATATAATGTACTTTAAGAATATGTTCAGATTTCAATATGCCCGTGTTCCGGTATCAGTATAAAAAATTCTAAACCAGCGATGATACCATCCCAACCCTCCCATCGGCCGCCTATTATATTTAGCAGAAAACTATTTTCGATTTCCTTTCTACCAATCGGAATCTCTGCATCGCTGGTTCGGGCAGATCTGGTGGATGAGTTTGCGGGCGCTGTCGTGCTAGTTGTCTCCCTTTGAAGTCAGTGTTGATCAAAGATTGGCCGGCCTTTGATTATCCAATGTGACTAGTCAAATAATTCCTCACAATACTAGACACTGGTGTGTGACCTTTGACCGTAGCCCCAGTGAGCTGCAGGGCCCATAGTATGACTCACTGTGCCAGTCACAGAAGAACTCATCAATTCACAGCACTTGATGTTGTGTTGGATTATGTCCCTTATATTGTGTTTGACTATTCATTCCCCTTTTATATTTTATTATTTCCTTTGATCTTTTGGTAGATATTTAGAAATATGAAAATACAAATTTGTTATTTTTTATAATACGTCTTTGTCTTGACATTATGTTACTTGCTGTAGAGACTTTGTGTTCAGCTATAGAGACTTGGGTGTTCAGCTATAGAGACTTGGGTGTTCAGCTATAGAGACTTGATGTTCAGCTATAGAGACTTGATGTTCAGCTATAGAGACTTGATGTTCAGCTATAGAGATTTGGGTGTTCAGCTATAGAGACTTGATGTTCAGCTATAGAGACTTGGGTGTTCAGCTATAGAGACTTGATGTTCAGCTATAGAGACTTGGGTGTTCAGCTATAGAGACTTGATGTTCAGCTATAGAGACTTGATGTTCAGCTATAGAGACTTGATGTTCAGCTATAGAGACTTGATGTTCAGCTATAGAGACTTGATGTTCAGCTATAGAGACTTGGGTGTTCAGCTATAGAGACTTGATGTTCAGCTATAGAGACTTGATGTTCAGCTATAGAGACTTGATGTTCAGCTATAGAGACTTGGTGTTCAGCTATAGAGACTTGGTGTTCAGCTATAGATACTTGATGATCAGCTATTGAGACTTGATGTTCAGCTATAGAGACTTGATGTTCAGCTATAGAGACTTTGTTGTTCAGCTATAGAGACGATGTTCAGCTATAGAGACTTGATGATCAGCTATAGAGACTTGATGTTCAGCTATAGAGACTTGATGTTCAGCTATAGAGACTTGATGTTCAGCTATAGAGACTTGATGTTCAGCTATAGAGACTTGATGTTCAGCTATAGAGACTTGATGATCAGCTATAGAGACTTGATGCACAGCTATAGAGACTTGATGTTCAGCTATAGAGACTTGATGTTCAGCTATAGAGACTTGATGATCAGCTATAGAGACTTGATGTTCAGCTATAGAGACTTGATGTTCAGCTATAGGGACTTGGTGTTCAGTATAGGGACTTGGTGTTCAGTATAGGGACTTTGTGTTCAGATATAGGAGCAATTTATCAGCTCTGATATTACGGTATCAGCCAAAATCTGTGACGACATACCAACTCTATGGTAATTGTATCAGCCAACTTCTGTAACGACATATCATATCTGAGGTCATTTATCAGCCAACTTCTGTAACGACATATTATATCTTCTCTTGTTCATCCACTCAATGAAATACGTTGTAGTTATATGCATTAAATAGACTACTGTAGTCAATCATTTTAGTTGGATAAAGTACATTGTAGTTGGATACAGTGCATTGTAGTTGGATACAGTACATTGTAGTTGGATACAGTACATTGTAGTTCTGTAGAGTACATTGTAGTTGGATACAGTGCATTGTAGTTGGATGAGTGCATTGTAGTTGGATACAGTGCAATGTAGTTGGATACAGTACATTGTAGTTTTGTAGAGTACACTGTAGTTGGATACAGTGTATTGTAGTTGGATACAGTACATTGTAGTTGGATAGAGTACATTGAAGTTGGATAGAGTACATTGAAGTTGGATAGAGTACATTGAAGTTGGATAGAGTACATTGAAGTTAAATACAGTACATTGAAGTTGGATAGAGTACATTAAAGTTGGATAGAGTACATTGAAGTTTTACACAGTAAGATGACAACTCATTATACACAAGTTTATACATAGTTACATGTATACTACACTCAATATTATGGGGTAAAGAAATAACCAGATAGTATTGCCAGATAGTTGTTTAACTTCTGGTTGAAACACAAAATTGGTGTAATCTTTCACCTGGAGAAATGTTCACAGAGACGACTAATGAAGACAGGAGAGTTCAAGACTTGATTGAAAACATTTTCTGACGTGCTGATCATAAACATAACTTTGTTCTGCACTACAAGGCTTGTTTTCACTTTTCTTCTGTGAACATCAATATGGAAGGTCATGTGGCGAGTGAACCAATGAGATTACAGCGTCCATGACGACCAGATGAAAGTGAGGCGCTGTGAGCTTTACTTTCATAAGGTGAGCTTCAGAAAATAAATTGATGAGCAGGTAGAATTATGGGATACAACAAAAGAGACACTCAGCTGAAGTTAATTTTGTAAACCTGCGGGATTCCAAAAAAATGTTAAGATGGCGTGGGAGGAATAAACTGGTGAATGTTTTTAAATGCATGTACTGAGTGAAACACAATCAGTAGGCCTACTACATGTACTGAGTGAAACACAATCAGTAGGCCTACTACATGTACCTAGTGAAACACAATCAGTAGGCCCACTACATGAACCGAGTGAAACACAATCAGTTGGCCTACTACATGTACCTAGTGAAACACAATCAGTAGGCCTACTACATGTACCGAGTGAAACACATCAGTAGGCCTACTACATGTAACGAGTGAAACACAATCAGTAGTCCTACTACATGTACCTAGTGAAACACAATCAGTTGGCCTACTACATGTACCGAGTGGAACACAATCAGTAGGTTTACTACATGTACCTAGTGAAACACAATCAGTTGGCCTACTACATGTACCGAGTGAAACACAATCAGTAGTCCTACTACATGTACCGAGTGAAACACAATCAGTTGGCCTACTACATGTGCCGAGTGAAACACATCAGTAGGCCTACTACATGTACCGAGTGAAACACAATCAGTAGTCCTACTACATGTACCGAGTGAAACACAATCAGTAGGTTTACTACATGTACCGAGTGAAACACAATCAGTTGGCCTACTACATGTACCGAGTGAAACACAATCAGTAGTCCTACTACATAGTCAATACCACTGTACAGCATTAAAGTACAGAAATTAATACTTTGTCCAGTACCCCTGAACAGTAATCAGTACTACAGTACTACAGTTAGCACTTCTCACAGTACCACTTACAGTAATCAGTACTATAGAACTACAGTTAGTACTGCTCACTGTACCCCTGAACAGTAATCTTTACTACATTACTACATTTAGTACTGCTCACAGTACCACTGTACAGTAATCAGTACTTAAACACTTCAAAAAGTATTGCTTGCAGTACCACAGTACAGTAATCAGAAATATAGTACTGTAATTAGTACTAATACAGTAATCAGTAACAACAATGTGTTTATTTTCAATTGAGGTAGTTTTGCCCTTGAGTCTAATGTCAACTGAAATCAAGGTCACAATGACCTTTGATTGATGACTTGCCTGAGAAAACTGATAAGGTAAATGACCTGATTATTACAGTCCACCCCATTGGTCATTGGTGGAGACTTGACTTTAACCAACCTTCACACAGTGAACTTGCTCCATGCAGCTCAACGTTATGTTGTCCGCACTATGACTGTCTCGTGAGTGATTCACACAGCGACAGACAACGTCCTTGAACTGTCGATCTTGATGACGTCATTGTCGTCGTGGTTTATAAAGAAATTATACTCTCGTCTCAACTTTTCCATTTTTTTTTTGTCTTTTAAAACATGGGTTGTGTGAGTGTTAGAAAGGATATTGGGAGAGAGAGAGAGAGAGAGAGAGAGAGAGAGAGAGAGAGAGAATAGAGGATCTTGAGGGAGAGAGGGGGGAGATTTAAGAGAGGTAAGAGATTAGAGAGAGGGGGAAGAGAGATTAGGGAGAGATAAATTGTATAATATATATCTATATATTATAAATTATAAATAAATATAAATCGAGGGGTTGTCTGTAAAATGTTATAATGAGTTAAACTGGTGAAGAAAAACAAAAGTAAAAACATTTTACAGTGGGGTGTGTCACTTGGCCAGCTGTAATGTTGTCATGATTATTTGAGTTTATTATCTGTGTTTCATTTTCTGTGTTCATTTTGTATTTGTGAAGCTATTACTTGTGTAAGCAATAACATGGGTTACACAGGGGAGATTACTGGAACAAATTATGACCGGCGGGCTTTTCCCCTTAATAAATCTTTCTGTCTCATTAAATCTTCTATACCTTCTCTCTCACTCTCTCTATCTCTCTCCTCTCTCATAAATCTGTCTGTCTGTCATTCTATATGTATTTATTTATTTATTTATATATTTATTTATATATGTGTGTGTGTGACTGTAAGACAGTCTCTCTGTCTGTCTCTGTCTTTTTCTATGTGATTCTGTATGGCTGTTAAAACTTTCTGTCTTTTGGATTTGCAATATATTTGTCTGTCTGCCTAACTGTTGTTCATATGTTTCGGTCTGTCCCCCTTTCTCCTTAATAATTTGACAGCTATCCTAAACCTAAAAGTGTTAAATGTATGAAGGTCAAATAAAATCAAAGACAAAATATGTTTTCTTTCTGCCTGTATATTAAATAATTTATCGCTGTTTCTTTCTATTTCCTTCTCTCTGTCTGTCTCTCTGTTAGTCATTCTCTCTGTTTCTTTCTCTATTTCCTTCTCTCTGTCTTTCACTCTATTACTCTCTATTTCTTTCTCTCTTTTTCCTTCTCTTTATCAGTCTTTTTCTATATTTCTTTCTCTCTATCTCCACTCTATCGGTCATTCCCTCTATTCGTCTGTGACTCTTGCTTTAATTCCCATTTTTCTTGTCTTGTTTACTCACTCAATCAACGCTAGTAGGTTTCATTCTAGTATGCTGGTTCCTACCCTATCCCCCAATGGGAGACTTCCCCCACCGGTCTGTTCACTTCTATTGTCATTTAATGACACAACAAAATGAGTTGGTTCCCGCCCTTTGAAATTAGACGCCATTATTTATTTGGCACATACAGAGAGACATACAGGGGAGAGACAGACTGACAGAAAGACAGACAGAGAGACAGACATGGGAGAGACAGACTGACAGAAAGACAGACAGAGAGATGTTTTGTCTTTTACTATTTTTCACCCCCACCCCCACATTTTGTATAGAGAGATATAGGAATAAAAAATTATATTTTAGTGAATGCGGACAGATGTGTGACGTTGTGTTTGTAGTCTAAATGTGTGACGTGTTTATAGTCTTAATGTGTGACGTGCTTGTAGTCTAAATGTGTGACGTTGTGTTTGTAGTCTAAATGTGTGACGTGTTTATAGTCTAAATGTGTGACGTTGTGCTTGTAATTTAAATGTGTGGCGTTGTGTTTGTAGTCTAAATGTGTGACTTGTTTATAGTCTTAATGTGTGACGTGCTTGTAGTCTAAATGTGTGACGTTGTGTTTGTAGTCTAAATGTGTGACGTGTTTATAGTCTTAATGTGTGACGTGCTTGTAGTCTAAATGTGTGACGTTGTGTTTGTAGTCTAAATGTGTGACGTGTTTATAGTCTAAATGTGTGACGTTGTGCTTGTAATTTAAATGTGTGGCGTTGTGTTTGTAGTCTAAATGTGTGACTTGTTTATAGTCTTAATGTGTGACGTGCTTGTAGTCTAAATGTGTGACGTGTTTATAGTCTTAATGTGTGACGTGCTTGTAGTCTAAATGTGTGACGTTGTGTTTGTAGTCTAAATGTGTGACGTGTTTATAGTCTAAATGTGTGACGTTGTGCTTGTAATTTAAATGTGTGGCGTTGTGTTTGTAGTCTAAATGTGTGACTTGTTTATAGTCTTAATGTGTGACGTGCTTGTAGTCTAAATGTGTGACGTTGTGTTTGTAGTCTAAATGTGTGACGTGTTTATAGTCTAAATGTGTGACGTTGTGTTTGTAGTCTAAATGTGTGACGTGTTTGTAGCCTAAATGTGTGACGTGCTTGTAGTTTATATGTGTGACGTTATAATTTTAGTCTAAATGTGTGACGTTGTGTTTGTAGTCTAAATGTGTGACGTTGTGTTTGTAGTCTAAATGTGTGACGTGTTTGTAGTCTAAATGTGTGACGTGTTTATAGTCTTAATGTGTGACGTTCTTGTAGTCTAAATGTGTTACGTGTTTATAGTCTAAATGTGTGACGTGTGTGACGTTATAATTCTAGTCTAAATGTGTGACGTTGTGTTTGTAGTCTAAATGTGTGACGTTGTGTTTGTAGTCTAAATGTGTGACGTGTTTGTAGTCTAAATGTGTGACGTGTTTATAGTCTTAATGTGTGACGTGCTTGTAGTTTAAATGTGTGACGTTGTGTTTGTAATCTAAATGTGTGACGTGTTTATAGTCTAAATATGTGACGTTGTGCTTGTAATTTAAATGTGTGACGTTGTGTTTGTAGTCTAAATGTGTGACGTGTTTATAGTCTAAATGTGTGACGTTGTGTTTGTAGTCTAAATGTGTGACGTGCTTGTAGTCTAAATGTGTAACGTTGTGTTTGTAGTCTAAATGTGTGACGTTGTGTTTGTAGTCTAAATGTGTGACGTTGTGTATATACTATAAATGTGTGACGTGCTTGTAGTCTAAATGTGTGACGTTGTGCTTGTAATTTAAATGTGTGACATGCTTGTAATCCAAATGTCTGACGTTGTGTTTATAGTCTAAATGTGTGACGTGTTTATAGTATAAATATGTGACGTGCTTGTAGTCTAAATGTGTGACGTTGTGTCTGTAGTCTAAATGTGTGACGTTGTGTTTGTAGTCTAAATGTGTGACGTTTTTGTAGTCTAAATGTGTGACGTGTTTGTTGTTTAAATATGTGACGTTCTGTTTATAGTCTAAATGTGTGACGGGTTTGTAGTCTAAATTATAACGTTGTGTTTGTAGACTAAATTTTGACGTTGTGTTTGTAGTCTATAAAATACACTTAACGCCCTAAGGGCTCATTAAGTTTATAATTCATCTGTTTCTATAACCTCGACATATATAGGGAGTGTGTGGTTAGCACAACGTCCAGCCACCTTTACTCCCCCAGCCATAAGTCAGATACCCTTTTAAAGATGGGTGGATTTGAGGATCTGGAAAAATCTCAAGGACCACCCGTACTTATGTTTGTAGTCCATACATTGGACTCATTTTTGTAGTCTATTCATTGGACTAATGTTTGTAGTCTATACATTGGACTCATTTTTGTAGTCTATTCATTGAACTCATGTTTGTAGTCTATACATTGAACTCATGTTTGTAGTCTATACATTGAACTCATGTTTGTAGTCTATACATTGAACTCATGTTTGTAGTCTATACATTGAACTCATGTTTGTAGTCTATTCATTGGACTAATGTTTGTAGTCTATACATTTTATTCATGTTTGTAGTCTATACATTTGACTAATGTTTGTAGTCTATACATTGGACTCATGTTTGTGATTAAATGTGTGACTTGGGGCTTGAAGTTCCTCAGTGTGATATACTTCATAATGTTTATCACATTGCCATATGAAGTGATTGTTGTTTATTTCAACTGTTATTGTCATTTCAGACCCGGGGCAGTCTGTACACACCAGGTTGGCAGTATGATGCTAACGCCATTGAGTTCGCTCATTTTAAAGAAATTTATCGCAGAGGAAGGCAGAAAACATCAACCGGTACATATAGGGTAAGTTAGTTTACAGAAAACATCAACCGGTACATAAAGGGTAAGTTAGTTTATCAGAAAACATCAACCGGTACATAAAGGGTAAGTTAGTTTAATAGACAACATCAACCGGTACATAAAGGGTAAGTTAGTTTAATAGACAACATCAACCGGTACATAAAGGGTAAGTTAGTTTAACAGAAAACATCAACCGGTACATAAAGGGTAAGTTAGTTTACAGACAACATCAGCCGGTACATAAAGGGTAAGTTAGTTTACAGCCAACATCAACCGATAAATACGGGGTAAGTTAGTTTAAAACTAATCAGAACAAACCATAATATTCATAAAACGTTTCTCTGTTTAAATGTAAAGCTACAGTGACTGTATAGTACATAATATAATAAAGTAATACATTATACCTTAAAGAAATCATTTAGTTTCAGTATTATTAGTTAAATATCTTGAATTATTTCTGTACTTTTGTTATTGTGTGTAGGAGTGTTTGTATGTAGAAATTTCTGTCTGTAATGTATGCGAGTCGACTACATACCAATTGACTATATACTAACTGACAGAATAATAAATCTGTTCAGTATAGTCAACTGTATTCTATATGGCTGTATACTTTGTGAATGTTGACTATATGACTGTATACTACATGACTGTATGTGACATGACTGTTTTCTATGACTGTGTGCTACATAACTGTAGACTGTATATTGTACACTAAATAACTTTAGAATTTAGTCAGTATGACTTTAGGCTATATGACTTTAGACTATATAACTGTATATTGTATATTATATGACTGTATACTACTATATGACTGAATACTTTATGACTGTATACTACTATATGACTGTATACTACTATATGACTGTATTTGTATATTATATGACTGTATACTACTATATGACTGTATTTGTATACTATATGACTGTATACTACTATATGACTGTACACTACTATATGACTGTATTTGTATACTATATGACTGTATACTACTATATGACTGTATACTACTATATGACTGTATTTGTATACTATATGACTGTATACTACTATATGACTGTATACTACTATATGACTGTATTTGTATACTATATGACTGTATACTACTATATGACTGTATACTACTATATGACTGTATTTGTATACTATATGACTGTATACTACTATATGACTGTTGCTCCGCATCTTCTTTCGACTCGATTTTTTTTCCTGTAAAATGTTTTTGAGTGGTACTTTAAATAAAAATTGTTTTTTGCATTTAATTGAATATGAACGGCTCTCTTACGGAAATATACAGTCACACAAACATACAGTCATACAAACATACAGCCACACAAACATACAGTCATACAAACATACAGCCACACAAACATACAGTCATACAAACATACAGGCACACAAACATAGTCATACAAACATACAGGCACACAAATATACAGGCACAAAAACATACAGTCATACAAACATACAGGCACACAAACATACAGGCACACAAACATACAGTCATGCAAACATACAGGCACACAAACATACAGGCACACAAACATACAGTCATACAAACATACAGGCACACAAACATACAAGCACACAAACATACAGTCAAACAGACAGTCATATAAATATACATTTATACAAACATACAGTTAATATAAACATAAAGTCATATAAAGTCATATAAACATACAGTCATACAAACATACGGTCATATAAACATACAGTCATACAGACATACAGTCATAAAAACTAAGTCATTCAAATCACAGTCATACAAATATAAAGTCCTATTAATTTTATTTTCTAAATGAGATAAAATCGTTTTGTAATCATTTTTTTAATGTAGTGTGATTGTTGTACAGTTTTACTTCTATGAAGACTGTAAACTGACAGAGACTGTAAGCTTTCTGACTGTATAGGTAGAGTTCTAGACTGACTGTATGCTTACTGACTGTATAGGTAGAGTTCTAGATTGACTGTATGCTTACTGACTGTATAGGTAGAGTTCTAGACTGACTGTATGCTTACTGACTGTATAGATAGAGTTCTAGATTGACTGCATGCTTACTGACTGTATAGGTAGAGTTCTAGATTGACTGTATGCTTACTGACTGTATAGGTAGAGTTCTAGACTGACTGTATGTTTACTGACTGTATAGGTAGAGTTCTAGACTGACTGTATGCTTACTGACTGTATAGATAGAGTTCTAGATTGACTGCATGCTTACTGACTGTATAGGTAGAGTTCTAGATTGACTGTATGCTTACTGACTGTATAGGTAGAGTTCTAGACTGACTGTATGTTTACTGACTGTATAGGTAGAGTTCTAGACTGACTGTATGCTTACTGACTGTATTGGTAGAGTTCTAGACTGACTGTATGGATGCTGGTTATATAAATATGTAAATGTCTCTACTAGCTGTGTATTTCTCTATTTTTGTCTCTGTGTGTATCTTATAATTGTAATTCATGTTATGACTTATTCTCATAATGTATTGTTGTAAACTGTGTCATGATGTGTTCTCATAATGTATTTTTGTAAACTATGTCAAGATTTTTCTCATAAGCCATAAGGTACTATTGTTGTGTTCTTAGGAGTTTGAGCAATCGGGTATATTTGAAGCTCAGAGTCAACTGGAAAAAGTCCAAAAGGCTGAGGAAGATCAACTGTATGTCCAGATACAAGATGAACGCAAGAAAAAAGTGAGTCTAGAATGTTTATGTTGTGTAGATGTTTCAGACTGTTTAGATGTTTTATGTTGTGTAGATGTTTTATGTTGTGTAGATGTTTCAGGCTGTTTAGATGTTTTATGTTGTCTACATGTTTTATGTTGTGTAGATGTTTCAGGTTGTCTACATATTTTATGTTGTGTAGATGTTTCAGGCTTTTTAGATGTTTTATGTTGTGTAGATGTTTCAGGCTGTTTAGATGTTTTATGTTGTGTAGATGTTTCAGGCTGTTTAGATGTTTTATGTTGTGTAGATGTTTCAGGCTGTTTAGATGTTTTATGTTGTGTAGATGTTTCAGGCTGTTTAGATGTTTTATGTTGTGTATATGTTTCAGGCTGTTTAGATGTTTTATGTTGTGTAGATGTTTTATGTTGTGTAGATGTTTCAGGCTGTTTAGATGTTTTATGTTGTGTAGATGTTTCAGGCTGTTTAGATGTTTTATGTTGTCTACATATTTTATGTTGTGTAGATGTTTCAGGCTGTTTAGATGTTTTATGTTGTGTAGATGTTTCAGGCTGTTTAGATGTTTTATGTTGTGTAGATTTTTCAGGCTGTTTAGATGTTTTATGTAGTGTAGATTTTTCAAGTTGTCTAGATGTTTCAAGTTGTTTAGATGTTTTATGTTGTGTAGATGTTTCAAGTTGTCTAGGTATATTATTTTCTTGATGCTTTAGGTTTTTTTAAATTTATTAGGTTTTCTTGATATATTAGGTTGTCAAGATATGTTACGTTGTCTAGATATATTAAAATGTCTAGATATATAACGTTGTCGCATATTAGAAATCCTACATAGTCGTTCAATATATCTATATGCCACTAACAAAGCAGGGTGCGGTCCTTTTTCAATATGTACGTACTATGTCTTGTAAATAACTATTTTATACTTTGACTATGTCTTGTATCTGATTTACCGCTTTATACTTTGAAATTTATGATTATGGGTGAACTAAAAAAACATTAAGTCTACCGATATCACAATCTCTGTGGACGTTAGTATATAGGTCAAATCTGTGTGTGTGTGTGTGTGTTCCAGGTGAAGAGACTGGAGGATGAACTGAGGGCTGAGATGGAAAGGTCAGTTCGTGATATGGTGGCCACCTTTGAAAGGTTCTCGCCACAGAAAGGGAAGACACGTTTACAGAAGGAGACGGAGAAGCTGGAGGAGACTTACAGGTATGACCCAGTGACTTACAGGTGAGACCTTGTGAAATGCAGGTGTGACCTTGTGACTTACAGGTAAGACCTTGTGACATACAGGTGTGACCTTGTGACTTACAGGTGAGACCTTCTGACATGCAGGTGTGACCTTGTGACTTATAGGTAAGACCTTGTGACATACAGGTGTGACCTTGTGACTTACAGGTGAGACCTTGTGACATGCAGGTGTGACCTTGTGACTTACAGGTAAGACCTTGTGACATACAGGTGTGACCTTGTGACATGCAGGTGTGACATTGTAACATACAGGTGAGACCTTGTGACTTACAGGTGAGAGTAGTGGCACAGGTGAGACCTTTGACATACAGGTGAGACATTGTGACATGTAGATCTGACCTTGTGACATGCAAGAGCGACATTGTGACATACATGTGAGACATTGTGACATGCAGGTGAGACATTATGACATGCAGGTGAGACATTGTGACATACAGGTGAGATATTGTGACATGCAGGTGAGACATTGTGACATACAGGTGCGACATTGTGACATACATATGAGACATTGTGACATGCAGGTGAGACATTATGACATGCAGGTGAGACATTGTGACATACAGGTGAGACATTGTGACATGCAGGAGAGACATTGTGACATACATGTGAGATATTGTGACATGCAGGTGTGACCTTTTGACATGCAGGTGAGACCTTGTGACATACAGGTGAGACATTGTGACATGCAGGTGAGACATTGTGACATGCAGGTGAGATATTGTGACATACAGGTGTGACATTGTGACATGCAGGTGTGACCTTGTGACATACAGGTGAGACATTGTGACATACAGGTGAGACATTGTGACATGCAGGTGAGATATTGTGACATGCAGATGAGACCTTGTGACATGCAGGTGTGACCTTGTGACATGCAGGTGAGACCTTGTAACATACAGGTGAGACCTTGTGACATGCAGGTGAGACATTGTGACATGCAGGTGAGACCTTGTGACATACAGGTGAGACCTTGTGACATGCAGGTGAGACATTGTGACATGCAGGTGAGACATTGTGACATGCAGGTGAGATGTTTTGACATGCATGTGAGACTTGCGACATGCAGGTGTGACCTTGTGACATACAGGTGAGACATTGTGACATGCAAGTGAGACATTGTGACATGCAGGTGAGACATAGTGACATAAGGCAAGAGTAGTAACTTACAGGTGTGACCTTTTGACATGCAGGTGAGACCTTGTGACATACAGGTGAGAGTTAGTGACTTAAGATGAGACCTTGTGATATACAGGTTAGAGTTAGTGATACACTTGATACCTTGTGAATTTTAGGTGTGACCTTATGATTTTACAGGTTAGAGTTTGTGAAATAGAATTAAAATATTAGTTTTTGCAGTCAACTTTCCTACAATATATAGCACATAGAATTTCAAAATAATATGATAAATTTATCTCATTAAAATGTACACGGTGCAGTTTGACTTATTAATTTATTTAAGCCTCCATTAGTAAATCACTCTCATCATTAGTAAATCACTCTCATCATTAGTAAATCACTCTCATCATTAGTAAATCACTATCATCCAATGGAACTGTCAAATTTTTTGTCTTTCACTATAGAAGGAAGAAAGAAGAAAAAATTCGTAAAATGTTAGACAGACTGAGTAACGAGCAGAGATCCAAAGTGGCAAGTATGATACAGAAACATAGCCAGGAGATGTTGTTACTTATTGCTGGGAGACTGACAGCAGCAGAGGTAATCTCTGATTTATTTTATTGTTGTTAGTTTGGCTTCATTTTATAAAGTTCTGGTTAAATATAATACAGTACATTAAGCGAACCATGTGTATACCAGCAGTCGGTAACAGTGTTTTGAAGATTGTCATGTTTTTTTCAAAGGATCGAGTGTCCAGTGATTCAGAGGATGCCTCGCCCACAGCTGACCTGTCCAAGCCACCGCCCGTCTCACCTCCAGAGTTCAAACGATCACAGCTATTTAAATCACCAAAGGAGTTTGAAAAAATTGATAACCACGTCTTTCAGGTAAAAATTGATAACCACGTCTTTCAGGTAAAAATTGATAACCACGTCTTTCAGGTAAAAATTGATAACCACGTCTTTCAGGTAAAAATTGATAACCACGTCTTTCGGGTAAAAATTGATAACCACGTCTTTCGGGTAAAAATTTGCTTATAAACTCATAAAAGAGACGCAGAAAAAAATATGTTAACTTAAATTTTTTAATATGTGCTCGATATATAGAGACAGATATATAGAGACATATATATAGAGACAGATATATAGAGACAGATATATAGAGACAGATATATAGAGACGGATATATAGAGAGATATATAGAGACAGATATATAGAGCCAGATATATAGAGAGATATATAGAGACAGATATATAGAGACAGATATATAGAGACAGATATATAGAGACAGATATGTAGAGACAGATATGTAGAGACAGATATATAGAGACAGATATATAGAGACAGATATGTAGAGACAGATATATAGAGACATATATATAGAGACAGATATATAGAGACAGATATATAGAGACAGATATGTAGAGACAGATATATAGTGACAGATATATAGAGACAGATATATAGAGACAGATTTTTTTTTTTTTTTAATTGAAGAAAATTGGAAACACCATAATCAATGTAGGCGCGCTACACCGCATCAATGTATGCGCGCTGCACCGCATCAATGTAGATACGTTACACCGCATCAATGTAGGTACGTTACACCGCATCAATGTAAGCGCAATACACAGCATCAATGTAGGTACGTTACACCGCATCAATGTAAGCGCGCTACACCGCATCAATGTAGGTTGTATTCAATGACATACAAACATGGCGAATGTAATTGTATTAAATACATTTGGAATTATTGTAAGTTGATTTATTAGTTTGCAGAAATTGTACGTAATTTTTTTTTGACAGATTGTTCAGAAAGAATATTCTACATTTACCGAGCTAGTAAAAGATTTAATTGTTGTATGTGAAACAGATCTGGACAAAGCCAGGTTAGTTATTTAATTGTTGTATGTGAAACAGATCTGGACAAAGCCAGGTTAGTTATTAAATTGTTGCATGTGAAACAAATCTGAAAAAAGCCAGATTATCAACTATTTTAGGACATAATTTTACACTGCGAGTCAATATTCGGCTCATTACTTTCAATATAAGGGAGGTAACTAAAACATTAAACACACTTCTGCTACTTATCTCCCCTGTCTATTTCATTCAGCTGTAGATGCTCAAGTGACATGTTTGTTTGAAAAGTAATATTTTCTACTCCAATTATCTCCCTTTGTCTAGGGCTATATTTAGATGGGTGACGTGGACTGACCTGAATGAACTGGAAGTTGAAGACAGCGTATGTCCAGACAGTCCAATGGGTTTACTACGTGGAATCAAGTATGGAACTGAAACATACCATGATCTTTGTAGGAGGCTTTGTAGGTGGGTGGCTTATCAACTTATCCATTGTATCATGATCTTTACAAAAGGTGGCTTATACATTCTTTAGTGATCTCTAAAGGTGGGTGGCTTATCAACTTATCCATTGTATCTTGATATTTACAAAAGGTGGCTTATACATTGTTTAGCGATCTCTAAAGGTGGGTGGCTTATCAAGTTATACATTATATCATGACCTTTGTAGGTGTGTAGCTTATCAAGCTATACATTATATGGCATATATACCAACAATATATATATATATAGATATATAGATGGCATATGTACCAACAATATATATATATATATACATATATATATATATATATATATATATATATATATATATATATATATAAGTGGCATATGTACCAACAATATATAATGGCATATGTACCAACAATATATAATGGCATATGTACCAACAATATATATATATATATATATATATATATATATATATCATTTAAAGTGAACTGAGTACCAGAATAAATATTATAATAATTTAAAAATGTCATTATCTACCCTTTTGGTACTCATTAAAAACATTCAATAATTTAAAAAATGTCATTTTTTTTTCTAATAAAGAAACATTTATTTGGTAATTTGCTTCATTGTGGCACAAAGTTCACAAAAGCCACTTGTCAGATTTTGATTAAACTTATAATTTACAATCAGAAGAGATATATTTATGGAATCAACTTATAATTTACAATCGGGAGAGATATATTTATGGAATCAACTTATAATTTACAATCAGAAGAGATATATTTATGGAATCAACTTATAATTTACAATCAAAAGAGATATATTTATGGAATCAACTTATAATTTACAATCAGAAGAGATATATTTATGGAATCAACTTATAATTTACAATCAGAAGAGATATATTTATGGAATCACATAGATATGGAAGATATCATTTTTTCTTGAGGGGGGAAGGTGGCGAATTTTATTAAATTTCAAAATGAGCATTTTTAATGTATTTTCACTATACTCAATTCAAACAAAAAGGTACTTATATTATCATAAAAAATATCTTTCATTCCATAAAGTAAACTTTCATTCCATAAAGTAAACTTTCATTCCATAAAGTAAACTTTCATCCCATAAAGTAAACTTTCATCCCATAAAGTAAACTTTCATCCCATAAAGTAAACTTTCATCCCATAAAGTAAACTTTCATCCCATAAAGTAAACTTTCATCCCATAAAGTAAACTTTCATCCCATAAAGTAAACTTTCATTTCATAAAGTAAACTTTCATTCCATAAAGTAAACTTTCATTCCATAAAGAAAGCTTTCCTGATTATAAAAATGTACATTGATATGAATCAGTCTCTACAAATATTTCAGAAACCTCCGACACACATTATGCCACACTCCCAAACAAGATTTTTTTTTTCTTTTGCGAAATACATTATTTTTAAACTTAATCTGTAATTAATGGGATGCAAAAATCTCTTCAACTTTAGAAAAAGTTTTCTATCTGACCCTGGTACCCACCTTCAGTGAGTTGTTTTTTTTTAAAATAAAGTTCATTTAAAATTTTAATGACGTAATTAGTTTGAATTAATTGTGAAGTTAGCTTTTTTGTTTCTAAACAAGACATTGTATTGTAGAACGCTGCTATTGTGAACATAAAATAACATCACCCTCACATTTTCAAACATCCCACTTCCCCACTTTGTTAAAGTAACAAATGGACGACCCCAGATACAAATATGTAACATCAATCTATTTATAGCATAGTGTTTGCTTGGTACACAAAAATATGATACATCTATCTATAGAATGGTGTTTGCTGCGTACACAATAATATGTAGCATCTATATTTAGTGTTTTTTATTGTGTATGAATTATGTTCCACACACACTAAAACTAGAAAAATTATAAATATTAATACTATGTGATATAATAATAAATCAATGTATATCTTTCAGTTACGCTGGTCTGTACTGTGAGGTCATAGAAGGTTATTCTAAAGGGGCGGGATACAAACCTGGAATGAAGATGGAGAGTGACAGGTTCAGGTAAAAACGTCATACTGAATTAAATTGTTTATTGGAACGTCCGATGAAAATAATCATATTAAAGTTAAATGTTTAGTGGCAGGTTCAGGTAAACATGTCGCTAGATTGAAGTGTTCAGTGACAATTTCAGGTAAACATGTTGCTAGATTGAAGTGTTTACTGACAGGTTCAGGTAAACATGTCGTTAGATTGAAGTGTTTAGTGACGGGTTGAGGTAAACATGTTGGCCTAAAGCTATTGATGTCACTAGTCTGCAGTTGATTTTGCCAGATGTGTTTGTCACTTCTTTATCCATGTCTGTCAACTAGAGATTTAATTAGGTCATTTAGTCTTTTCTTCACCAACGTGTACATAAAAACGTAAATATTAGGATTTCTTTGTAATGTTAACAAAATACTGTCAGTCAGTCTCACCTAGTCACCCACGGGGAAAGTAAATTATAGGATCTATTACCCCATCTAGACATCTTGTATACACAGTCTCAATGTAGTCTCTTCCATCTAGACATCTTGTATACATAGTCTCAATTGTAGTCTCTTCCATCTAGACATCTTGTATACATAGTCTCAATTGTAGTCTCTTCCATCTAGACATTTTGTATACAGTCTCAACTGTAGTCTCTTCCATCTAGACATCTTGTATACACAGTCTCAATTGTAGTCTCCTCAATCTAGACATCTTGTATACACAGTCTCAATTGTAGTCTCCTCCATCTAGACATCTTGTATACACAGTCTCAGTTGTAATCTCCTCAATTGCAAACACGTAAGATAAATATGTGTGATGTTCTCGTTCCAGAAATTCCTGGACTGCTGTCAGTATCAACGGTTCCTGGTGTTTTATCAACTGCAATTGGGGGGCTCGACACGTGAAAGGTGAAGGTCGTGGTGAGCCAGGAGTAGGCCACAAGAAGAAGAGAGATGGGGTGAGACTAGACAGCAATACACAGACACACTACAACAATGTTGAGGTTCTGTATGAACAAGACAGTGTGGATGTGCAGTACAGAGGCGGAGTCAGGAGGGACAGCCTGGAGAACAGAGAAAGCAGCGGCGTCCCTGAGCTGAACGGTGAACGAGGAAGCGGTGCCGGGCCATCAGGATCATTGGTGACAGGTGTTTCCACCAGTGGTCACTATGGTTACGGCGGTTTGTTTTCTAGTGAACCAAGATTGACTTCCATCTCAGAGAACTCCACAAGAAGTAAACTAGAGGGTTTGTCCGGTAACTCTAATCAAACCAGTTTGTCTGGTAACTCTAATCAAGCCAAGAATACAGGCTACAACGGCTTCGGGAGCCATTATTCTGTGGCCAACGGTTATTCTCTGTGCTCGGAACTGACAAACCCTTACGCAAGGTCCAACAGAAAACTTTTACCGGACCCTGGAAGCAATAAAGAAAACGGGCATGCTGACCAGAGCTCTGTTGTGTCTGTGGATGGATACACAGGTCGGTCATTGTTGGACGCATTCTACAATAAAGATATCAAATCTAAACTGACCGTGGCCAGACTGTCTGACGGCGACACTGCCAGCTGCAGCAGCGGGTACAGCAAGTCCAGCACAGAGAACATGTCCCCTTCCCACTCACCGTTTGCCTCAATCAGCTCCACACCCGGTGGCGCCTACAGCGTGAACTCAGACTCCTCCAGTTCGTCTCACAGAGACTGCGACACCAGATACTCCCCGCCCCAGTCCCTGTTCAGATCCTGCAGACACAACCAAGATGGCTGCTATGGAGGTCTGTCTCGGCCGTCCCCTCCTCAGTCTACGTTTAGAAATTCTTCAGGGTCGGATAACTCTGGGAACTCTGTCAGGTCATCTCCCCCTCAGTCTCTGTTCAGGGCTAACGCCATGACATACGTCACTCCATTAAAGACATCTCCGCCTAGTTCTATATTTAGATATGCAAGCATATCATCAACACAAGGGGAGAAACTCTCTCCACCCCAGTCAGACACAGAAAGGTGAGATAACTTTGTCTTAAACATTAGGGTGCGACCGATAATCGGATCGGTATCGGACCGATATTGGCACTATCGGTTAATATCGGATCGGCCGATTGTTGTAGAGAACGACCGATAGTCGAACCGATATTGGCACTATGGGTTAACTATTGGACCGGCCGTTTTTTTGGCTGCCGATACATTGTTTTTTTTCACAACAGAGTTGCAGAAAAACAAATCAGTAAATAACCCAATTCTATAACCAGATCAGACAAGATTTTAAAAAAAGGAAAAAAAAACCCGTACACAGAAACTGTCACGTCTACATAAAATTACATCAGAGATATGACCTTGAAACAATAGGATTGGCATTTCTTAATTTCTAATGTATGACCTTGAATGATACAATTAGTGAACATCTGTGTGTATTTTTTTTTGGGATGGGAAGTTGGGGGAGGGGTAAACAAGACACGCGTGGGCGAAGTGTTACAAAATATGTGAACATGGGTTGACAGCACGAGGAAAACACGTGTTGGGCATTGTTGTTGCTTAAGGGGCTGTCCATTAATTACGTTAACAAAATAGGGGGAGGGGGGGGCTTAGAAAATTTTTGACAATTGTTGACAAGAGGAGGGGGGAGGTCAAGAAAAGTTGACGTCAACAATGTTACTTTTTTTAATTTAAATAATTACTTAATAAATAGGACAATTAAGCAGCGTTTGTAGTTCTGTGTTACACACTCGCTTAACATTCAGTATTTTAATTAAACTAACTATATTCCTACTAATTTTGCCACATAAACATTTTGGAAGCCACCTTTGGGGGGGGGGGTTATCAAATGTTGACGTAATTTTATAGGGGGGTCTCTGGAAGTTTGACAAGTTGTTGACAAGGGAGAGGGGGGGTAAAAATCGCCAAAAATTTGTTGACATAAATAATGGACAGCCCCTAAAAAGAAAATATCGGTATCGGTAAAAATGCTGGGGGAAAATATCGGTATCGGACTATCGGTCAAAAGGCATATCGGTCGCTCCCTATTAAACATTACAACATTTTATTCAGTTGGTTTTATAGAGTAAAAAATATTTGTTTAAACTTTAAAGCAATAGACTTTTATTAAAATGAGCCCAAAAGTAAAAATTAAATTATACAAATATTTATAAAATATTATATGGACTAATTAAAAGTGTTAGCGCCTCTATGGATTAGTTAATATTAGCAATGAATATGGTTTGAATGAGATGCGAATTCTGTAATATTTTAATGTTAAAATTTTCTCATTTCAAATAAGGAGAGATTCAGTCCAACTTTAACACTTCCATTTAGTCAATATAAATTAAATATTTGTTTCATCTAAGCCTAAGGAATTTTTTTTTTCATTTTTTAGTATAATTTTATAAAAAAAAACTTTTGACTTTTTTTTATTTTTATACTTTCTAATGTTGAAAAATTAGCCCCCCCCCCACCCATCTCTTCGTAATAGTCAACTATATATCATCATCATCATCATCATATATAATATTATTCATTTCCAGTATGCGTTAAATCGAAAGCGGAAAACAAGAATTCAAAATGGCGTCATCCCCTGTCTCTCGATTCTATTTTTCTTTTTGATATTATCTACAGTTTTCAATAGTTTATGTGCTTTTAATTATGAAATCTAAAAGTCCCCAATATCAAAAATTAATAATTAGCATAAAATGTCATTCAAATCATTGTAGTTTTTTAATACAATAGAGCATTTTAACATCGTCAGACGTAAACAATAGTAATAATTGAAAATCTCCGACGTCGGCGACGATAAGACTATTGACCGCGTTTTCGTATCTAATTTTGTAAATAAAGTCAATATAATATTTTAAAAAAGAAATTCTGCAAATTTCTATACTAATTAAGTTCTCAGCTTTTATACTATTTATTTTTTTTAAATAAATACGGCTTTGAATTATTTCTTAATTACAAAATAACAATATAGGCCTAAAAAACTAGGTCAAAAGGCAATGAAAACATAACCGAGCAATATTTTTCTTATAGTACATTAAAATTGCTTCTTAATTTGGTTGGCGCGCTGGCAGGATGGTTAATGCAGATTGGGCAATGTTCACTTTTATGCTGACTCTCCGGGTTCGATTTCTCCCAGTGACGTTTATTTTTATTGTTTTTTTTTTCAGAATATATCCTTTTAGTTGTTTTAATGAAAAGTAACTAATTAGATCTCTTTGACATTTTTTTTAATTTAAATAATTTATCTTTTAGGATGTTGTAAGAAAAAGAAACAACAACTAATTAGATTTTAAATTTTTTCATAGCTTAAAAAAAAAATTAACACAGAAGCGTAACTAGGGTTTGGGGGGGGGGGGTCCAAAATCGAAAGTCCCACCGGGCTCCTGCTTTAGGGGAGCCCCCAAAATTATTTTTTACATTAAATATTAAGTACATAATCTCATGTCATGGTATCGAATGTCAAAATGCAGGGCCCCAAAATCCTAGGTTCGGCAATGGCTTAACAAGTCTATCTTCCTGCAAAGGCTTTGCGGGGTACTGCTAGTACATATATAATACAATATATAAAGTATATAAACTATAATAAACCTATTGACTTGTATAGTTGTCTCATCTGTACATCTCTTGTTACAAGACATCTTACCTTGAGAGTTTTGATAAATTAATTTTTTTCTACATGGGGTCAATTATGGGATAATACTTTACTTTATCTTTGTCTTTAACCGTGAGTTGCATCCAGCCCCGTAGCCAAGTTGGGGGGGGGGGCTACGGGCCTGGTTGCATTTAATCAATATCCCCTCTTTCATCAATGTCCGTATTCATAGTAGCGGGCAACCTATTGACAGTCATGGTATTTAATGTACAGGATCTTATATTGGGGTGGGGGGGCTCACAAATTATAGTTCTCTGTTTCTCTTATTTATGCTAAATGTCAGTACTGTCACTACTGCCACTGACAACTGGGTACACTCTGACCTCTGTCAGTACTGTCACTACTGCCACTGACAACTGGGTACACCCTGACCTCTGTCAGTACTGTCACTACTGTCACTGACAACTGGGCACACCCTGACCTCTGTCAGTACTGTCACTACTACCACTGACAACTGGGTACACCCTGACCTCTGTCAGTACTGTCACTACTGCCACTGACAACTGGGTACACCCTGAACACTGTCAGTACTGTCACTACTGCCACTGACAACTGGGCTAACCCTGACCTCTGTCAGTACTGTCACTACTGCCACTGACAACTGGGTACACCATGACCTCTGTCAGTACTGTCACTACTGCCACTGACAACTGGGTACACCCTGAACACTGTCAGTACTGTCACTACTGCCACTGACAACTGGGTACACCCTGACCTCTGTCAGTACTGCCACTACTGCCACTGACAACTGGGTACACCCTGACCTCTGTCAGTACTGTCACTACTGCCACTGACAACTGGGAACACCCTGACCTCTGTCAGTACTGTCACTACTGCCACTGACAACTGGGCACACCCTGACCTCTGTCAGTACTGTCACTACTGCCACTGACAACTGGGTACACCCTGAACACTATCAGTACTGTCACTACTGCCACTGACAACTGGGTACACCCTGACCTCTGTCAGTATTGTCACTACTGCCACTGACAACTGAGCACACCCTGACCTGTCAGTAC
>JAGDYQ010000016.1:4259228-4360662 GCA_021962125.1 Bulinus truncatus | reverse complement strand
GGGGCACCTTTACTTTTTCTTTATTTTTTCCCTCTTTTCTTCTTTTTAAGCGGGGGCACTCCACACCGAGCGGGAGGGGGCATCTTCCCCTAGTGCCCCCCACCCATTAACATGGCTACGGGGCTGGATGCAACTCACGGTTAAAGACAAAGATAAAGTAAAGTATTATCCCATAATTGACTCCATGTAGAAAAAATGAATTTATCAAAACTCTCAAGGTAAGAAGTATTGTAACAAAAGATGTACAGATGAGACAACTATACAAGTCAATAGATTTCGTATCTCTATACTTATAAGACGCATTTGCTGTCTGTCTGTCTGTTCCCTTATAACTCAAGATCCAGACAACCAAATAACGTGAAATTTGCTACACATACACAATAATTACCATATAAAAATGTGAGAGGACAGGTTTCGTTTCATCTCGATGGGTAGTTTAATTGTAATTAATTATTTTTATTTTTTAGTATTTTACTATATTAAAGTAACTGGACTTTCAAGCTGTAAATAAAAGTCCTCTGTGACGTCATTTCCCTGATGACAATTTTACATTTTTAAATTTTCCTACTAATAAAGCCTGAATAGAAACTTGGTGCTGGTGCTGTATCGTGCCTTTGAAAATGTGTGAATTTTCATTGCTGTTTTTTCATGCTGCCTGAGTTGTACAGTTTGAGGAAGGTAAGAATAGAAGAAGATTTTGGTAGTTAGTGTGAAGCCATGCTAATAATAAGTATATATATATATATATATATATATATATGTAGACAGAGAGAGAGAGTGGGAGTGGGGAGGGAGGAGGGAGGGAGAGATGAGTGAGAGAGAGAGAGAGAGAAGGTAGGGGAGAGAGAGGAAAGGGAGGGTAGGAGGGGCAGAGAGGAGGGAGGGATGGACAGGGGGAGAGGGGGAGAGAGGGAGATGGGAGAGGGAGGGAAGGAGAGAGGGGAGGGAAGGAGAGAGGGAGAGAGAGGATGGGAGAAACGGGAGGAAGAGATAAAGAGAGAGAGGGGGGCAGGGAGGGAGAGACAGGGAAGGAGGAAGGGGGAGAGATGGAGGGAGGGGGTGGACAGGGGGGAGAGAGGGAGATGGGAGAGGGAGGGTCGGCGAGAGGAAGGGAGAGAGAGGGTAGGGAGAAGACGGAAGGTAAACAGAAAACCTTATTTTTAACCCGGGCAAAGCCGGGTACTTGCAACTAGTAGTTTATATACTTTATATATTGTATTATATATGTATATATAGTTGACTATTACGAAGAGATTGGGGGGGGGGGGAGCTAATTTTTCAACATTAGAAAGTATAAAATAAAAAAAAATATGTAAAAAGTTTATTTTATAAAATTATACTAAAAAATGAAAAAAAAAATTCCTTAGGCTTAGATGAAACAAATATTTAATTTATATTGACTAAATGGAAGTGTTAAAGTTGGACTGAATCTCTCCTTATTTGAAATGAGAAAGTTTTAACATTAAAATATTACGGAATTCGTATCTCATTCAAACCATATTCATTGCTAATATTAACTAATCCATAGAGGCGCCAACACTTTTAATTAGTCCATATAATATTTTATAAATATTTGTATAATTTCATTTTTACTTTTGAGCTCATTTTAATAAAAGTCTATTTCTTTAAAGTTTAAACAAATATTTTTTACTCTATAAAACCAACTGAATAAAATGTTGTAATGTTTAAGACAAAGTTATCTCACCTTTCTGTGTCTGACTGGGGTGGAGAGAGTTTCTCCCCTTGTGTTGACGATATGCTTGTATATCTAAATATAGAACTAGGCGGAGATGTCTTTAATGGAGTGACGTATGTCAAGGCGTTAGCCCTGAACAGAGACTGAGGGGGAGATGACCTGACAGAGTTCCCAGAGTTATCCGACCCTGAAGAATTTCTAAACGTAGACTGAGTAGGGGACGGCCGAGACAGACCTCCATAGCAGCCATCTTGGTTGTGTCTGCAGGATCTGAACAGGGACTGGGGCGGGGAGTATCTGGTGTCGCAGTCTCTGTGAGACGAACTGGAGGAGTCTGAGTTCATGCTGTAGGCGCCACCGGGTGTGGAGCTGATGGAGGCAAACGGTGAGTGGGAAGGGGACATGTTCTCTGTGCTGGACTTGCTGTACCCGCTGCTGCAGCTGGCAGTGTCGCCGTCAGACAGTCTGGCTACGGTCAGTTTAGATTTGATGTCTTTATTGTAGAATGCGTCCAACAATTAATGACCGACCTGTGCGTCCAGTCCATCCACCAGACACAACAGAGCTCTGGTCAGCATGCCCGTTTTCTTTATTGCTTCCAGGGTCCGGTAAAAGTTTCTTGTTGGACCTTGCGTAAGGGTTTGTCAGTTCCGAGCACAGAGAATAACTGTTGGCCACAGAATAATGGCTCCTTGCGCTCGTTGTAGCCTGTATTCTTGGCTTGATTAGAGTTACCAGACAAACTGGGTCGATTAGAGTTACCGGACAAACCCTCTAGTTTACTTCTTGTGGAGTTCTCTGAGATAGAAGTCAATCTTGGTTCACTAGAAAACAAACCGCCGTAACCATAGTGACCACTGGTGGCAACACCTGTCACCAATGATCCTGATGGCCCGGCTCCGCTTCCACGTTCACCGTTCAGCTCAGGGACGCCGCTGCTTTCTCTATTCTCCAGGCTGTCCCTCCTGACTCCGCCTCTGTACTGCACATCCACACTGTCTTGTTCATACAGAACCTCAACATTGTTGTAGTGTGTCTGAGTATTGCTGTCTAGTCTCACCCCATCTCTCTTCTTCTTGTGGCCCACTCCTGGCTCACCACGACCTTCACCTTTCACGTGTCGAGCCCCCCAGTTGCAGTTGATAAAACACCAGGAACCGTTGATACTGACAGCAGTCCAGGAATTTCTGGAACGAGAACATGACACATATTGATAATGACAGCAGTTTAGGAATTTCTGGAACGAGAACATGACACATATTGATACTGACAGGGTCCAGGAATTTCTGGAACGAGAACATGACACATATTGATACTGACAGCAGTCCAGGAATTTCTGGAACGAGAACATGACACATATTGATACTGACAGCGGTCCAGGAATTCCTCTAAAACGAGAGCATGACACATATTGATACTGACAGCAGTCCAGGAATCTCTGGAACGAGAACATGACACATATTGATACTGACAGCAGTCCAGGAATTTCTGGAACGAGAACATGACACATATTGATACTGACAGCAGTCCAGGAATTTCTGGAACGAGAACATGACACATATTGATACTGACAGCAGTCCAGGAATTTCTGGAACGAGAACATGACACATATTGATACTGACAGCAGTCCAGGAATTTCTGGAACGAGAACATGACACATATTGATACTGACAGCAGTTTAGTTATTTCTGGAACGAGAACATGACACATATTGATACTGACAGGAGTCCAGGAATTTCTGGAACGAGAACATGACACATATTGATACTGACAGCAGTTTAGTTATTTCTGGAACGAGAACATGACATATTGATACCTCGACAGGAGTCCAGGAATTTCTGAACGAGAACATGACACATATATTGACACTGACAGAGTCCAGGAAATTTCTGAACGAGAACATGACACATATTGATACTGACAGCAGTCCAGGAATTTCTGGAACGAGAGCATGACACATATTGATACTGACAGCAGTCCAGGAATTTCTGAATAAACGAGAACATGACACATATTGATACTGACAGCAGTCCAGGAATTTCTGGAACGAGAGCATGACACATATTGATACTGACAGCAGTCCAGGAATTTCTGGAACGAGAGCATGACACATATTGATACTGACAGCAGTCCAGGAATTTCTGGAACGAGAACATGACACATATTGATACTGACAGCAGTCCAGGAATTTCTGGAACGAGAACATGACACATATTGATACTGACAGCAGTCCAGGAATTTCTGGAACGAGAACATGACACATATTGATACTGACAGCAGTCCAGGAATTTCTGGAACGAGAACATGACACATATTGATACCTGACAGCAGTCCAGGAATTTCTGGAACGAGAACATGACACATATTGATACTGACAGCAGTCCAGGAATTTCTGGAACGAGAACATGACACATATTGATACTGACAGCAGTCCAGGAATTTCTGGAACGAGAACATGACACATATTGATACTGACAGCAGTCCAGGAATTTCTGGAACGAGAACATGACACATATTGATACTGACAGCAGTCCAGGAATTTCTGGAACGAGAACATGACACATATTGATACTGACAGCAGTCCAGGAATTGAATGAGAACATGACACATATTGATACTGACAGCAGTCCAGGAATTTCTGGAACGAGAACATGACACATATTGATACTGACAGCAGTCCAGGAATTTCTGGAACGAGAACATGACACATATTGATAATGACAGCAGTTTAGGAATTTCTGGAACGAGAACATGACACATATTGATACTGACAGGAGTCCAGGAATTTCTGGAACGAGAACATGACACATATTGATACTGACAGCAGTCCAGGAATTTCTGGAACGAGAACATGACACATATTGATACTGACAGCAGTCCAGGAATTTCTGGAACGAGAGCATGACACATATTGATACTGACAGCAGTCCAGGAATTTCTGGAACGAGAACATGACACATATTGATACTGGACAGCAGTCCAGGAATTTCTGGAACGAGAACAGACATATTGATACTGACAGCAGTCCAGGGAATTTCAACGAGCATGACACATATTGATACTGACAGCAGTCCAGGAATTTCTGGAACGAGAGCATGACACATATTGATACTGACAGCAGTCCAGGAATTTCTGGAACGAGAACATGACACATATTGATACTGACAGCAGTCCAGGAATTTCTGGAACGAGAACATGACACATATTGATACTGACAGTAGTCCAGGAATTTCTGGAACGAGAACATGACACATATTGATACTGACAGCAGTCCAGGAATTTCTGGAACGAGAACATGACACATATTGATACTGACAGCAGTTTAGGAATTTCTGGAACGAGAACATGACACATATTGATACTGACAGCAGTCCAGGAATTTCTGGAACGAGAACATGACACATATTGATACTGACAGCAGTCCAGGAATTTCTGGAACGAGAACATGACACATATTGATAATGACAGCAGTTTAGTTATTTCTGGAACGAGAACATGACACATATTGATACTGACAGGAGTCCAGGAATTTCTGGAACGAGAACATGACACATATTGATACTGACAGCAGTCCAGGAATTTCTGGAACGAGAACATGACACATATTGATACTGACAGCAGTCCAGGAATTTCTGGAACGAGAGTTATGACACATATTGATACTGACGAGCAGGGTCCAGGGAATTTCTGGAACGAGAACATGACACGCCATTGATACTGACAGCAGTCCAGGAATTTCTGGAACGAGAACATGACACATATTGATACTGACAGCAGTCCAGGAATTTCTGGAACGAGAACATGACACATATCTATCTTACGTGTTTGTAATTGAGACTATGTATACAAGATGTCGAGATGGAAGAGGCTACAATTGAGACTATGTATACAAGATGTCTAGATGGAAGAGACTACTATTGAGACAATGTATACAAGATGTCTAGATGGTGGAGGCTACAATTGAGACTATGTATACAAGATGTCTAGATGGAGGAGGCTACAATTGAGACTATGTATACAAGATGTCTAGATGGAAGAGACTACAATTGAGACAATGTATACAAGATGTCTAGATGGTGGAGGCTACAATTGAGACAATGTATACAAGATGTCTAGATGGAAGAGACTGGCAATTGAGACAATGTATACAAGATGTCTAGATGGTGGAGGCTACAATTGAGACAATGTATACAAGATGTCTCAGATGGAAGAGACTACAATTGAGACAATGTATACAAGATTTCTAGATGGAAGAGACTACAATTGAGACTATGTATACAAGATGTCTAGATGGTGGAGGCTACAATTGAGACTATGTATACAAGATGTCTAGATGGAAGAGACTACCATTGAGACTATGTATACAAGATGTCTAGATGGTGGAGGCTACAATTGAGACTATGTATACAAGATGTCTAGATGGAAGAGACTACAATTGAGACTATGTATACAAGATGTCTAGATGGTGGAGGCTACAATTGAGACTATGTATACAAGATGTCTAGATGGAAGAGACTACCATTGAGACTATGTATACAAGATGTCTAGATGGTGGAGGCTACAATTGAGACTATGTATACAAGATGTCTAGATGGAAGAGACTACAATTGAGACAATGTATACAAGATGTCTAGATGGTGGAGGCTACAATTGAGACTATGTATACAAGATGTCTAGATGGTGGAGGCTACAATTGAGACTATGTATACAAGATGTCTAGATGGAAGAGACTACAATTGAGACTATGTATACAAGATGTCTAGATGGAAGAGACTACAATTGAGACAATGTATACAAGATGTCTAGATGGTGGAGGCTACAATTGAGACAATGTATACAAGATGTCTAGATGGAAGAGACTACAATTGAGACAATGTATACAAGATGTCTAGATGGAAGAGACTACAATTGAGACTATGTATACAAGATGTCTAGATGGTGGAGGCTACAATTGAGACTATGTATACAAGATGTCTAGATGGAAGAGACTACCATTGAGACTATGTATACAAGATGTCTAGATGGTGGAGGCTACAATTGAGACTATGTATACAAGATGTCTAGATGGAAGAGACTACAATTGAGACTATGTATACAAGATGTCTAGATGGTGGAGGCTACAATTGAGACTATGTATACAAGATGTCTAGATGGAAGAGACTACAATTGAGACAATGTATACAAGATGTCTAGATGGTGGAGGCTACAATTGAGACTATGTATACAAGATGTCTAGATGGTGGAGACTACAATTGAGACTATGTATACAAGATGTCTAGATGGAAGAGACTACAATTGAGACAATGTATACAAGATGTCTAGATGGTGGAGGCTACAATTGAGACTATGTATACAAGATGTCTAGATGGTGGAGGCTACAATTGAGACTATGTATACAAGATGTCTAGATGGAAGAGACTACAATTGAGACTATGTATACAAGATGTCTAGATGGTGGAGGCTACAATTGAGACTATGTATACAAGATGTCTAGATGGAAGAGACTACAATTGAGACAATGTATACAAGATGTCTAGATGGTGGAGGCTACAATTGAGACTATGTATACAAGATGTCTAGATGGAAGAGACTGTACTAATTGAGACTATGTATACAAGATGTCTAGATGATGGAGGCTACAATTGAGACAATGTATACAAGATGTCTAGATGGTGGAGGCTACAATTGAGACAATGTATACAAGATGTCTAGATGGAAGAGACTACAATTGAGACAATGTATACAAGATGTCTAGATGGTGGAGGCTACAATTGAGACAATGTATACAAGATGTCTAGATGGAAGAGACTACAATTGAGACAATGTATACAAGATGTCTAGATGGGGTGATAGATCCTATATTTTACTTTCCCCGTGGGTGACTAGGTGAGACTGACTGACAGTATTTTGTTAACATTACAAAGAAATCCTAATATTTACGTTTTTATTTTCACGTTGGTGAAGAAAAGAAAAGACTAAATGACCTAATTAAATCTCTAGTTGACAGACATGAATATCAACTGCAGACTAATGACATCAATAGCTTTAGGCAAACATGTTTACCTCAACCTGTCACTAAACACTTCAATCTAACGACATGTTTACCTGAACATGTCCCTAAACACTTCAGTCTAACGACATGTTTACCTGAACCTGCCACTAAACACTTCAATCTAGCGACATGTTTACCTGAACCTGCCACTAAACATTTAACTTTAATGTGATTATTTTCATCGGACGTTCCAACAAACAATTTAATTCAGTATGACGTTTTTACCTGAACCTGTCACTCTCCATCTTCATTCCAGGTTTGTATCCCGCCCCTTTAGAATAACCTTCTATGACCTCACAGTACAGACCAGCGTAACTGAAAGATATACATTGATTTATTATTTATATGATCACATAGTATTAATATTTATAATTTTTCTAGTTTTAGTGTGTGTGGAACATAATTCATACACAGTAAACAACACTAAAGATAGATGCTACATATTATTGTGTACGCAGCAAACACCATTCTATTGATAGATGTATCATATTTTTGTGTACCAAGCAAACACTATGCTATAAATAGATTGATGTTACATATTTGTATCTGGGGTCGTCCATTTGTTACCTTAACAAAGTGGGGAAGTGGGAGGTTTGAAAATGTGAGGGTGATGGTTATTTAATGTTCACAATAGCAGCGTTCTACAATACAATGTCTTGTTTAGAAACAAAAAAGCTAACTTCACAATTAATTCAAACTAATTACGTCATCAAACTTTTACGTGAACTTTATTTAAAAAAAAAAGGTGGGTACCAGGGTCAGATAGAAAACTTGTTTAAAGTTGGAGAGATTTTTGCATCCCATTAATTACAGATTAAGTTTAAAAATAATGTATTTCGCAAAACAAAAAAATATCTTGTTTGGGAGTGTGGCATACATCATACAGCATACTGTGTGTCGGAGGTTTGTGAAATATTTGTAGAGACTGATTCATATCAATGTACATTTTTATAATCAGGAAAGCTTTCTTTATGGAATGAAAGTTTACTTTATGGAATGAAAGTTTACTTTATGAAATGAAAGTTTACTTTATGGAATGAAAGTTTACTTTATGGAATGAAAGTTTACTTTATGGAATGAAAGTTTACTTTATGAAATGAAAGATAATTTTTATGATAATATAAAGTACGTTTTTGTTTGAATTGAGTATATTGAAAATACATTAAAAATGCTCATTCTGAAATTTAATAAAATTCCCCACCCTCCCTCCCCCCTCAAGAAAAAATTATATCTTCCATATCTCTGTGATTCCATAAATGTATCTCTTCTGATTGTAAATTATAAGTTGATTCCATAAATATATCTCTTCTGATTGTAAATTATAAGTTGATTCCATAAATATATCTCTTCTGATTGTAAATTATAAGTTGATTCCATAAATATATCTCTTCTGATTGTAAATTATAAGTTGATTCCATAAATATATCTCTTCTGATTGTAAATTATAAGTTTAATCAAAATCTGACAAGTGGCTTTTGTGAACTTTGTGCCACAATGAAGCAAATTACCAAATAAATGTTTCTTTATTAGAAAAAAAAAATGACTTACATTTTCTAAATTATTGAATGTTTTTAATGAGTAGCAAAATGGTAGATAATCACATTTTTAAATTATTATAATATTTATTCTGGTACTCAGTTCACTTTAAATGATAAATATATATATATATATATATATATATATATATATATATATATATATATATATATATATATGTATATATATTGTTGGTACATATGCCATTATATATTGTTGGTACATATGCCATTATATATTGTTGGTACATATGCCATCTATATATCTATTGTTGGTATATATGCCATATAATATATAACTTGATAAGCTACACACTACAAAGATCATGATATAATGTACACGTTTATAAACCACCCACCTTTAGATATCACTAAACAATGTATAAGCCACCTTTTGTAAAAATCATGATACAATGGATAAGTTGATAAGTCACCCACCTACAAAGCCTCCTACAAAGATCATGATATGTCTCAGTTCCATACTTGATACCACGTAGTAAACCCATTGGACTGTCTGGACATACGCTGTCTTCAACCTCCAGTTCATTCAGGTCAGTCCACGTGACCCATCTAAATATAGCCCTAGACAATGGGAGATAATTGGAGTAGAAAATATTACTTTTCAAACAAACATGTCACTTGAGCATCTACAGCTGAATGAAATAGACAGGGGAGATAAGTAGCAGAAATGTGTTTAATGTTTTAGTTACCTCCCTTATATTGAAAGTAATGAGCCAAATATTGACTCGCAGTGTAAAAATATGTCCTAAAATAGTGGATAATCTGGCTTTTTCCAGATTTGTTTCGCATACAACTATTAAATAACTAACCTGGCTTTGTCCAGATCTGTTTCACATACAACAATTAAATCTTTTACTAGCTCGGTAAATGTAGAATATTCTTTCTGAACAATCTGTCAAAACAAAAAAAAAAAATTACGTACGATTTCTGCAAACTAGTAAATCAACTTACAATAATTCCAAATGTATTTAATACAATTACATTCGCCATATTTGTATGTCATTGAATACAACCTACATTGGCGAGGTGTAGCGCTCTTACATTGATGCAGTGTAACACACCTACATTGACGAGGTGTAGCGCGCTTACATGATGCAGTGTAACACACCTACATTGATGTGGTGTAGTGCGCTTACATTGATGCGGTGTAGCGCACATAGATTGATGCGGTGTAACGTAACTACATTGATGCGGTGTAACGTATCTACATTGATACGGTGTATTGCGCTTACATTGATGCGGTGTAGCGCGCCTACATTGATGCGCTGTAACGTACCTACATTGATTATAGTGTTTCCAATTTTCTTCAATTAAAAAAACATAAAATCTGTCTCTATATATCTGTCTCTATACATCTGTCTCTATACATCTGTCTCTATACATCTGTCTCTATACATCTGTCTCTATACATCTGTCTCTATATATCTGTCTCTATATATCTGTCTCTATATATCTGTCTCTATATATGGGCATATTAAAAATTAAGTTAACATATTTTTTTCTGTGTCTCCTTTATGAGTTTATAAGCAAATTTTTACCCAAAAGACGTGGTTACCCATTTTTACCCGAAAGACGTGGTTATCAATTTTTACCTGAAAGACGTGGTTATCAATTTTTACCTGAAAGACGTGGTTATCAATTTTTACCTGAAAGACGTGGTTATCAATTTTTACCTGAAAGACGTGGTTATCAATTTTTACCTGAAAGACGTGGCTATCAATTTTTACCTGAAAGACGTGGCTATCAATTTTTACCTGAAAGACGTGGTTATCAATTTTTACCTGAAAGACGTGGTTATCAATTTTTACCTGAAAGACGTGGTTATCAATTTTTACCTGAAAGACGTGGTTATCAATTTTTACCTGAAAGACGTGGTTATCAATTTTTTCAAACTCCTTTGGTGATTTAAATAGCTGTGATCGTTTGAACTCTGGAGGTGAGACGGGCGGTGGCTTGGACAGGTCAGCTGTGGGCGAGGCATCCTCTGAATCACTGGACACTCGGTCCTTTGAAAAAAAAAATATGACAATCTTCAACACACTGTTTTCCGACTGCTCTGCTGGTATACACTTTATTTATGAAGCTAAACTAACAACAATAAAATGAATCAGAGATTACCTCTGCTGCTGTCAGTCTCCCAGCAATAAGTAACAACATCTCCTGGCTATGTTTCTGTATCATACTTGCCACTCTGGATCTCTGCTCGTTACTCAGTCTGTCTAACATTTTACGAATTTTTTCTTCTTTCTTCCTTCTATAGTGAAAGACAAAAAAGTTGACAGTTCCATTGGATGATAGTGATTTACTAATGATGATAGTGATTTACTAATGATGAGAGTGATTTACTAATGATGATAGTGATTTACTAATGATCATAGTGATTTACTAATGATCATAGTGATTTACTAACGATGATAGTGATTTACTATCACGACACATGTTGGGAGCAGCGTGTCGAGGAAAACGGACCCTCGGAACAGGGTCTTCCACAGGGCTCTGCCCTCAGTTGTCCCAGTGTCCCTAGCTTTCATCAATGACCTGCCTGAGTTTCTGGGATGTAAAAGCCTACTGTGTGCCGACGATTTAGCGATCTGGAGACCGGAAAGAGTGCCTCAGTCCTTGAGAGAGCACTCCAGAAGGACCTGACTACGGTCGGCTGTTAGTACTAGGATGTGGGGGCTGGAGATTAACGGGGTCTCGAAGACCGTCTACTCGTATTTACCATGGGCACAAGTATCCTTAAGGAGCCATTTAGACTGGAGGTAGAGGGTGAGGTTCTTGCTCCTGGAACCTAAGGCCAAGTACCTGGGAGTTACACTTGACAGAAAGCTTACTCTCTGCACACATCTGTCGGAGGTTGCCCGCTGCGCCTCTGACAGACTGAATATTGTCAAGAAGTTGGCGAGCACGTCCTGGGGGGCTCGAGCAGATGTCCTGAGATCACTGTACATGGGTGCAGTGAGGTCTCAGATTGATTATAGCCAGGTTGTGCAGGTCTATGGGTCAAAGTCCTCTCTAGAGGCCCTAGATGTTGTACAGAACCAGGCTCTCCGGCTGATCACAGGCACTTTTCGAACGGCACCCACAGCAGCGGTGGAAATCATGGCAAATGTGCCACCTCTAGGTATCCGTAGAGAGCAGGCCGTTTTAACCGCGTATGAGCGGTTCAAGCGGCAGGAGGAGACCTCTGGCCTAAGGGAGATGGTCGATGGCTGGGTGGAAAGAAAGCGGCTCTCGATGCAGTCTTTTATGCACCACGCAGTGAGACTTGCCTCCGAGATCAAGCTGCCGACTGACCGCCTAATGCTAGAGACTGTCTCAAGGCTCCCGCCTGGCGAGGCTCTCTACATGCCTGAGGTACGCACGACCCTGGTCGAAACCAATTCTGGGAACGCAAAGGATCGCCGAACCATCACGGATGTGGCTATGGAGATGATCGGAAACTATTCGGGGAACGCTATACTGGCCTATACTGATGCCTCTGTATCCAGTAGAGACGGCCGGACAAGCGCCTCGTTTGGGGTCCACATCACTCTCCCACAAACCGGCTTTGTGAAAGACGATGCTGGCCTATGTGGGTCGCTCTGTGCTTACGAGGCAGAGATGACAGCCATTACTGAGGCAGTGGACCACATAGGGGAGCTAATCGGTGAGGGTACTTTGCCTGCTCTGGACATTGTCATTCTCACTGACGCGCTCTCTGTTCTCCAAGCTGTAAAAGGGACAGGAGAATGGCCGCTTCTGCTGGAAGCCATGCTGATGGCAATACAGGGTCTTGTGTCCCAACATGACCGTGCATGTGACCCTTCAATGGGTTCCCGGGCATGCGGACGTGCCCGGAAATGAAAGAGGCAGACGGCAGTGCCAAGGCAATGGTCCAGATCGACAGATTCCCAAGTGCTGCCCGTGAGTGTGAAATGGCTCATTCGAGGCAGCACGTTCCATAATCTGCCTCTTTGGACAATCGAAGTGGTTCTCGGGCTGGACTCATGGGGTGAAGACGGAGTTAACATCCGAAAGTTTCTGGAGCGGCCGTCCAAAACTGGACCCGTGGTGGGGGAAGCTCAGGCGTGTCGAGCAGGCGCTAATTGCACAGTTCCGAACTGGGCACTGTCCTATTGGCGCGTACTTTGGGAGGTTGAGGCCCTATGTCGACACCCTTTGCAGAGCACTGCAGGGAAGTGGAGGAAACCGTAGATCATTTGCTATTCGAGTGACCCGGACTGGCGGACCACTGGGTGGACCAGCCCGGAAGCCTGCTGGCCATTGGGCTCTATGGCAGTCTCCAGATGTTGAGAGACACAGCAGGTCTGATCTCACGGGGGCTCTAAGAGACTAAGTCTCCAGCCTGCGGAGATAAAACTGAGAGAGTTCAAAGAGAGAGAGAGAGAGAGTGAGATTGGATACTAATGATGAGAGTGATTTTACTAATGATGAGAGTGATTTACTAATGATGATAGTGATTTACTAATGATGAGAGTGATTTACTAATGGAGGCTTGAATTAATTAATAAGTCAAACTGCACCATGTACATTTTAATGAGATAAATTTATCATATTATTTTGAAATTCTATGTGCTATATATTGTAGGAAAGTTGACTGCAAAATCGAAAAAAATCAAAACAAAGAAACTAATATTTTTTAATTCTATTTCACAAACTCCTTAGCCTGTAAAATCATAAGGTCACACCTAAAAGTCACAAGGTATCAACTGTATCACTAACTCTATCCTGTATATCACAAAGTCTCACCTTAAGTCACTAACTCTCACCTGTATGTCACAAAGGTCTTACCTGTAAGTCACAAGGTCACACCTGCATGTCACAAGGTCTCACCTGTAAGTCACAAGGTCACACCTGCATGTCACAAGGTCTCACCTGTAAGTCACAATGTCTCACCTGCATATCACAATGTCTCACCTGCATGTCACAATGTCTCACCTGTATGTCACAAAGTCTTACCTGCATGTCAAAAGGTCACACCTGTATGTCACAATGTCTTACCTTAAGTCACAAGGTCACACCTGCATGTCACAAGGTCTCACCTGCATGTCACAATATCTCACCTGTATGTCACAATGTCTCACCTGCATGTCACAATATCTAACCTGTATGTCACAATGTCTCACCTGTATGTCACAATGTCGCACCTGCATGTCACAAGGTCACACCTGCAAGTCACAAGGTCTCACCTGCAAGTCACAAGGTCTCACCTGTATGTCACAATGTCGCACCTGCATGTCACAAGGTCACACCTGTAAGTCACAAGGTCTCACCTGTAAGTCACAAGGTCACACCTGTAAGTCACAATGTCGCTCTTGCATGTCACAAGGTCACATCTACATGTCACAATGTCTCACCTGTATGTCAAAGGTCTCACCTGTGCCACTACTCTCACCTGTACGTCACAATGTCTCACCTGTATGTTACAATGTCGCACCTGCATGTCACAAGGTCACACCTGTATGTCATTAGGTCTTACCTGTAAGTCACAAGGTCACACCTGCATGTCACAAGGTCTCACCTGTATGTCACAAGGTCTCACCTGTAAGTCACAAGGTCACACCTGCATGTCAGAAGGTCACACCTGTAAGTCACAAGGTCATACCTGTAAGTCTCCTCCAGCTTCTCCGTCTCCTTCTGTAAACGTGTCTTCCCTTTCTGTGGCGAGAACCTTTCAAAGGTGGCCACCATATCACGAACTGACCTTTCCATCTCAGCCCTCAGTTCATCCTCCAGTCTCTTCACCTGGAACACACACACACAGATTTGACCTATATACTAACGTCCACAGAGATTGTGATATCGGTAGACTGAATGTTTTTTTAGTTCACCCATAATCATAAATGTCAAAGTATAAAGCGGTAAATCAGATACAAGACATAGTCAAAGTATAAAATAGTTATTTAC
Organism: Bulinus truncatus; assembly: GCA_021962125.1. Classification (NCBI taxonomy): domain Eukaryota; kingdom Metazoa; phylum Mollusca; class Gastropoda; family Planorbidae; genus Bulinus; species Bulinus truncatus. The sequence goes on along the minus strand of JAGDYQ010000016.1, from coordinate 4,345,448 downwards.
AAGACATAGTCAAAGTATAAAATAGTTATTTACAAGACATAGTCAAAGTATAAAATAGCTATTTACAAGACATAGTCAAAGTATAAAATAATAGTTATTTACAAGACATAGTCAAAGTATAAAATAGTTATTTACAGCATATAATAAAGTATAAATAGTTATTTGACAGACATAGTCAGAAAAGCATAAAATAGTTATTTACAAGACATAGTCAAAGTATAAAATAGTTATTTACAAGACATAGTCAAAGTATAAAATAGTTATTTACAAGACATAAATAAAGTATAAAATAGTTATTTACAGCATAGAGTCAAAAAGTATAAAAAATAGTTATTTACAAGACATAGTCAAAGTATAAAATAGTTATTTACAAGACATAGTCAAAGTATAAAATAGTTATTTACAAGACATAGTCAAAAAGTATAAAATAGTTATTTACAAGACATAGTCAAAGTATAAAATAGTTATTTCATTACAGTCAAAGTAATAAAAATAGTTATTTACAACACATAGTCAAAGTATAAAATAGTTATTTACAAGACATAGTCAAAGTATAAAATAGTTATTTACAAGACATAGTCATAAAGTATAAAATAGTTATTTACAAGACATAGTCAAAGTATAAAATAGTTATTTACAAGACATAGTCAAAGTATAAAATAGTTATTTACAAGACATAGTCAAAGTATAAAAATAGTTATTTACAAGACATAGTCAAAGTATAAAATAGTTATTTACAAGACATAGTCAAAGTATAAAATAGTTATTTACAAGACATAGTCAAAGTATAAAATAGTTATTTACAAGACATAGTCAAAGTATGAAAATAGTTATTTACAAGACATAGTCAAAGTATAAAATAGTTATTTACAAGACATAGTCAAAGTATAAAATAGTTATTTACAAGACATAGTCAAAGTATAAAATAGTTATTTACAAGACATAGTCAAAGTATAAAATAGTTATTTACAAGACATAGTCAAAGTATAAAATAGTTATTTACAAGACATAGTCAAAGTATAAAATAGTTATTTACAAGACATAGTCAAAGTATAAAATAGTTATTTACAAGACATAGTCAAAGTATAAAATAGTTATTTACAAGACATAGTCAAAGTATAAAATAGTTATTTACAAGACATAGTCAAAGTATAAAATAGTTATTTACAAGACATAGTCAAAGTATAAAATAGTTATTTACAAGACATAGTCAAAGTATAAAATAGTTATTTACAAGACATAATAGTCAAAGTATAAAATAGTTATTTACAAGACATAGTCAAAGTATAAAATAGTTATTTACAAGACATAGTCAAAGTATAAAATAGTTATTTACAAGACATAGTCAAAGTATAAAATAGTTATTTACAAGACATAGTCAAAGTATAAAAATAGTTATTTACAAGACATAGTCAAAGTATAAAATAGTTATTTACAAGACATAGTCAAAGTATAAAATAGTTATTTACAAGACATAGTCAAAGTATAAAATAGTTATTTACAAGACATAGTCAAAGTATAAAATAGTTATTTACAAGACATAGTCAAAGTATAAAATAGTTATTACAAGACATAGTCAAAGTATAAAATAGTTATTTACAAGACATAGTCAAAGTATAAAATAGTTATTTACAAGACATAGTCAAAGTATAAAAATAGTTATTTACAAGACATAGTCAAAGTATAAAATAGTTATTTACAAGACATAGTCAAAGTATAAAATAGTTATTTACAAGACATAGTCAAAGTATAAAATAGTTATTTACAAGACATAGTCAAAGTATAAAATAGTTATTTACAAGACATAGTCAAAGTATAAAATAGTTATTTACAAGACATAGTCAAAGTATAAAATAGTTATTTACAAGACATAGTCAAAGTATAAAATAGTTATTTACAAGACATAGTCTTTTTCATAAGTATAAAATAAAATAGTTATTTACAAGTTATTTACAAGACATAGTCAAAGTATAAAATAGTATAAAACATAGTTATTTACAAGACATAGTCAAAGTATAAAATAGTTATTTACAAGACATAGTCAAAGTATAAAATAGTTATTTACAAGACATAGTCAAAGTATAAAATAGTTATTTACAAGACATAGTCAAAGTATAAAATAGTTATTTACAAGACATAGTCAAAGTATAAAATAGTTATTTACAAGACATAGTCAAAGTATAAAATAGTTATTTACAAGACATAGTCAAAGTATAAAATAGTTATTTACAAGACATAGTCAAAGTATAAAATAAAGTTATTTACAAGACATAGTCAAAGTATAAAATAGTTATTTACAAGACATAGTCAAAGTATAAAATAGTTATTTACAAGACATAGTCAAAGTATAAAATAGTTATTTACAAAGTATAAAATAGTTATTTACAAGACATAGTCAAAGTATAAAATAGTTATTTACAAGACATAGTCAAAGTATAAAATAGTTATTTACAAGACATAGTCAAAGTATAAAATAGTTATTTACAAGACATAGTCAAAGTATATAAGTGTCAAAGTATAAAATAGTTATTTACAAGACATAGTCAAAGTATAAAATAGTTATTTACAAGACATAGTCAAAGTATAAAAATAGTTATTTACAAGACATAGTCAAAGTATAAAATAGTTATTTACAAGACATAGTCAAAGTATAAAATAGTTATTTACAAGACATAGTCAAAGTATAAAATAGTTATTTACAAGACATAGTCAAAGTATAAAATAGTTATTTACAAGACATAGTCAAAGTATAAAATAGTTATTTACAAGACATAGTCAAAGTATAAAATAGTTATTTACAAGACATAGTCAAAGTATAAAATAGTTATTTACAAGACATAGTCAAAGTATAAAATAGTTATTTACAAGACATAGTCAAAGTATAAAATAGTTATTTACAAGACATAGTCAAAGTATAAAATAGTTATTTACAAGACATAGTCAAAGTATAAAATAGTTATTTACAAGACATAGTCAAAGTATAAAATAGTTATTTACAAGACATAGTCAAAGTATAAAATAGTTATTTACAAGACATAGTCAAAGTATAAAATAGTTATTTACAAGACATAGTCAAAGTATAAAATAGTTATTTACAAGACATAGTCAAAGTATAAAATAGTTATTTACAAGACATAGTCAAAGTATAAAATAGTTATTTACAAGACATAGTCAAAGTATAAAATAGTTATTTACAAGACATAGTCAAAGTATAAAATAGTTATTTACAAGACATAGTCAAAGTATAAAATAGTTATTTACAAGACATAGTCAAAGTATAAAATAGTTATTTACAAGACATAGTCAAAGTATAAAATAGTTATTTACAAGACATAGTCAAAGTATAAAATAGTTATTTACAAGACATAGTCAAAGTATAAAATAGTTATTTACAAGACATAGTACGTACTTATTGAAAAAGGACCGCACCCTGCTTTGTTAGTCAGTGGCATATAGATATTTTGAACGACTATGTAGGATTTCTAATATGCGACAACGTTATATATCTTGACAACCTAATATATCAAGAAAACTAATTATCTAGTAAACCTAATAAATCTAGACAACCTAATATATCTTGACAACCTAATATATCTAGACAACTTAATATAACTTGACAACCTAATATATCTAGAAAACCTAATAAATTTAAAAAAAACCTAAAGCATCAAGAAAATAATATACCTAGACAACTTGAAACATCTACACAACATAAAACATCTAGACAACTTGAAACATCTACACAACATAAAACATCTAGACAACTTGAAACATCTACACAACATAAAACATCTAGACAACTTGAAACATCTACACCACATAAAACATCTAGACAACTTGAAACATCTACACAACATAAAACATCTAGACAGCCCGAAACATCTAGACAACTTGAAACATCTACACAACATAAAACATCTAAACAGCCTGAAACATCTACACAACATAAAACATCTAGACAACATAAAACGTCTAAACAGCCTGAAACATCTACACAACATAAAACATCTAAACAGCCTGAAACATCTACACAACATAAAACATCTAAACAGCCTGAAACATCTACACAACATAAAACATCTAAACAGCCTGAAACATCTACACAACATAAAACATCTAGACTCACTTTTTTCTTGCGTTCATCTTGTATCTGGACATACAGTTGATCTTCCTCAGCCTTTTGGACTTTCTCCAGTTGACTCTGAGCTTCAAATATACCCGATTGCTCGAACTCCTATGAACACAACAATAGTACCTTATGGCTTATGAGAACAAATCTTGACATAGTTTACAAAAATACTTTATGAGAACACATCAAGACACAGTTACAACAACATTATGAAGAATAAGTCTTAACATGAAATTACAATTATACAGATTCCACAGAGACAAAAGTGAGAAATACACAACTAGTAGAGACAATTACATATTTATATAACCAGCATCCATACAGTCAGTCCTCCAACTTTACCTTTTTTACAGTCAATGAAGCATACAGTCGGTCTAGAACTCTACTCTTTACGAGTCAGTAACATACAGTGAGTCTAGAACTCTACCTTTACAGTCAGTAAGCATACAGTCGTCTAGAACTCTACCTACACAGTCAGTAGCATATAGTCAGTCTAGAAACTCTCACCTTTTACAGTCAGAAAAGCTTAAAGTCTCTGCAGTTTACAGTCTTCATAGAAGTAAATCTGTACAACAACACACGACATTACAAAAAATGATTACAAAACGATTTTATCTCATTTGAAAAAAAAAATTAATAGGACTTTCTGATTTGTATCACTGTGATTTGAATGACTTTGTTTTTTGTTAATCTGTATGATCTGTAAAGTTTATATGACTGTCTGTTTGTATTGACTGTATTTTTGGTGCCTGTCAATGTTTGTGTGCCTCTATTTTTGTATGACTACGTTTTTTAACTGTGATGTTTCTTTGACTGTATATCTTCTTTGACTGCATGTTAGTGTGACTGTATGGTTGTATGACTGTATGTTTGTTTGACGGTATGTTTTGCATGACTGTATGTTTGTATATCTGTATGTTTGTGTGACTATGTAATTGTGTGCCTGTATGCTTGTATGACTGCATGTGTGTGTGGCTGTATCTTTGTATGACTGTATGTTTGTGTGACAATATGTGTGCCTATATGTTTATATGACAGTGTTTGTGTCCTAATATGTTTGTGTGACTAATATTGTGGCCTATCATGTTTGTATGACTGTGTGTTTGTATGACCAAATGTTTGAGTGCCTGAAAAGTTTGTATGACTATATGTTTGAATGACTATGTTTGTGTGCCTGGCATGTTATATTTGACTACATGTTTGTGGTGTATCAGGTTGTTTGACTGCATGTTTGTTTGACTGTACATGTTTGTTTGACTGTGTGTTTGTTTGACTGTATGTCTTGTACGACTATGTTTGTTTGACGGTATGGTTGATACGACTGTATGTTTGTATGACTATGTTTGTTAGACCGTATGTTTTTATGACTGTATGTTTGTATGACTATGTTTGCATGACTATATGTTTGTGTGATTGTATGTTTGTGTGACTGTGTATTTCCGTTAGAGAGTCGTTCATATTCAATTAGGTGCAAAAAAACAATTTTTATTTAAAGTTCCACTCAAATACATTTTACAGAAAAAAAATCGAGTCGAAAGAAGATGCGGAGCAACAGTCATATAGTAGTATACAGTCATATAGTATACAGTCATATAGTATACAGTCATATAGTATACAGTCATATAGTAGTATACAGTCATATAGTATACAGTCATATAGTATATAGTCATATAGTAGTATACAGTCATTAGTAGTATACGGTTATACTAGTATACATCATATAGTATACAGTCATATAGTAGTATACAGTCATATAGATTTACAGTCATGTAGGATACGGTCATATAGTGGTACTACAGTCATATAGTATACAGTCATAAAGTATACAGTCATATAGTAGTATACAGTCATATAGTAGTATACAGTCATATAGTAGTATACATTCATATAGTACTATACATTCATATAGTAGTATACAGTCATATAGTATACAGTCATATAGTATACAAATACAGTCATATAGTAGTATACAGTCATATAGTAGTATACAGTCATATAGTATACAAATACAGTCTATACTATACAAATACAGTCATATAGTAGTATACAGTCATATAGTATACAAATACAGTCATATGGTATACAAATACAGTCTTATAGTAGTATACGGTCATATACTTATACAGTCATAGGGTAGTATACAGTCATACTAATATACAATATACGATAATATAGACTAAAGTCATATAGCCTAAAGTGTACTGACTAAAGGTTCCTAAAGATTATTTAGTGTGCAGTATACAGTCTACAGTTATGTGGCACACAGTCATAGCAAACAGTCATATAACATACAGTCATGTGGTATACAATCATATAGTCCCATATTCACAAAGTATACAGCCATATAGATACAGTGGCCTACTGAACAGATTTATCATTCTGTCAGTTAGTATATCTCAATAGGTATGTAGTCGACTCGTATACATTACATACGAAATTTCTACAATTACAAACACTCCTACACAAAATACCAAAAGTACAGAAATAAATCAAGATATCTAACCAATAATACTGAAACTAAATGATTTCTTTATGGTATAATGTATTACTTTATTATATATCATGTATTATACGTCACTGTAGCTTACCATGTAAACAGAGTAACGTTTTATAAATCTTATGGTTGGTTCTGATTAGTTTTAAACTAACTTATTTATTTATCAATGATGTTGCTGTAAACTAACTTACCTTTATATGTGCCTTGTTGATGTTATTTGTAATCCCAACTTTACCCCTTTATGTACCGGTTGATGTTGTCTAAACTATCTTACCCTTTATGTACCGGTTGATGTTGTTGAAACTATCTTACCCTTTAATGTACCGGTTGATGTTTTCTGTAAACTAACTTACCCTTTATGTACCGGTTGATGTTGTCCGTTAAACTAACTTACCCTTTATGTAACTGTTGATGTTTTCTGTTAAATCCAACTTACCCTCTATGTACCAGTTGATGTTTCAGAAAAACTAACTTACCCTATATGTACCGGTGATGTCTGCTAAACTAATTTACCACTTTATGTACCAATTGATGTTTTCTGTTAAACTAACTTATCCTTTATGTACCAGGTTGATGTTTTTTGTAAACTAACTACCCTTTATGTAACAGTTGATGTTGTCCACAAACTAACTTACCCTTTGTCTACCGGTTGATGGTGTCCCATAAACTAACTTACCCATTATGTACCGGTTGATATTTTCTGTAAACTAACTTAACCTATATATACCGGTTGATGTTTACTGTCAAACTAACTTACCCTATCTGTACCGGTTGATGTTTTCTGTTAAACTAACTTACCCTATATTTACCGGCTGATGTTGTCTATTAAACTAACTTACCCATTGTGTACCGGTTGATGTTTTCTGTGAAACTAACTTACCCTTTATGTGGTTGATGTTGTCTATTAAACCAACTTAACCTTTATGTACCGATTGATGTTTTCATTAAACCAACCTACCCTATATGTACCAGTTGATGTTTTCTGCCTTCCTCTACGATAGATTTCTTTAAAATGAGCGAACTCAATGGCGTTAGCATCATACTGCCAACCTGGTGTGTACAGACTGCCCCGGGTCTGAAATGACAATAATAGTTGAAATAAACAACAATCACTTCATATGGCAATGTGATAAACAGTATGAAGTATATCACACTGAGGAACTTCAAGCCCCAAGTCTCCATTTAATACACAAACTATGAGTCCAATGTGTAGACTACAAACATGAGTTCGATGACTAGACTACAAACTTGAGTTCAATGAATGGACTACAAACATGAGTTCAATGAATAGACTACAAACATGAGTTCAATGAATAGACTAAAAACATGAGTTCAATGAATAGACTAAAAACATGAGTCCAATGTATAGACTACAAACATTAGTCAAATGTATAGACTACAAACTGACATAAAATGTAAACGACTACAAAAATGAGTCCAATGTATAGACTACAAACATTAGTCAAATGTATAGACTACACACATGAGTGAAATGTATCGACTACAAACATGAGTCCAATGTATAGGCTACAAACATGAGTGAAATGTATCGACTACAAACATGAGTCCAATATATAGGCTACAAACATGAGTGAAATGTATACACTGGCAAACATGAGTTCAATGAACAGACTACAAACATGAGTTCAATGTATAGACCAACAAACATAAAAGGTCCAATGTATAGACTACAAAAATGAGTCCCACAGTATAGAATACAAACATAGGTCCAATGTAGACTACTAACATAGGTGAATATGTATAGACTACAAACACTAGGTCCAATGTATAGACCAACAAACACTAGGTCCAATGTATAGACTATAAACATAGGTTCATTGTATAGACTTACAAACATGCATTCAATGTATAGACTACAAACATAGGTACGGGTTGTCCTTGAGATTTTCCAGGTCCACATATCCACCCATCTTTAAAAGGGTATCTGACTTATGGTTGGGGGAGTAAAGGTGGCTGGACGTTGTGCTAACCACACACTCCCTATATATGTGGAGGTTATATTAACAGATGAATTATAAACTTCATGAGCCCTTAGGGCGTTAAGTGTATTTTATAGACTGCAAACACAACGTCAAAATTTAGTCTACAAACACAACGTTATAATTTAGACTACAAACCCGTCACACATTTAGACTATAAACAGAACGTCACATATTTAAACTAGAAACACGTCACACATTTAGACTACAAACACGTCACACATTTAGACTACAAACACAACGTCACACATTTAAATTATAAACACAACGTCACACATTGAGACTATAAACACAACGTCACACATTTAGACTACAAACACAACGTCACACATTTAGACTACAAGTACGTCACACATTTATACTATAAACACGTCACACATTTAGACTACAAACACAACGTCACACATTTAGACTATAAACACAACGTCACACATTTAGACTACAAACACAGCGTCAAACATTTAGACTATAATTATAACGTCACAATATAAACTACAAGCACGTCACACATTTAGCCTACAAGCACGTCACACATTTAGACTATAAACACGTCACACATTTAGACTACAAACACAACGTAACACATTTAAATTACAAGCACAACGTCACACATTTAGACTACAAGCACGTCACACATTTAGACTATAAACACGTCACACATTTAGACTACAAACACGGCACACATTTAGACTACAAACACAACGTCACACATTTAGACTACAAACACAACGTCACACATTTAGACTACAAACACAACGTCACACATTTAGACTATAATTATAACGTCACACATATAAACTACAAGCACGTCACACATTTAGACTACAAACACGTCACACATTAGACTATAAACACGTCACACATTTAGACTACTAACACGTCACACATTTAGACTATAAACACGTTACACATTTAGACTATAAACACGTCACACATTTAGACTACAAACACGTCACACATTTAGACTATAAACACGTCACACATTTAGACTACAAACACAACGTAACACATTTAGACTACAAACACAACGTCACACATTTAGACTACAAACACAACGTCACACATTTAGACTACAAACACAACGTCACAATTTAGACTACAAACACAACGTCACACATTTAAAGTACAAGCACGTCACACATTTAGACTACAAACACAACGTCACACATTTAGACTACAAACACAACGTCACACATTTAGACTACAAACACAACGTCACACATCTGTCCGCATTCACTAAAATATAATTTTTTTTTTCCTATATCTCTCTCTGTCTAGGTATACAAAATGTGGGGGTGGGGGTGAAAAATAGTAAAAGACAAAACATCTCTCTGTCTGTCTTTCTGTCAGTCTGTCTCTCCCCTGTCTGTCTCTCTGTATGTGCCAAATAAATAATGGCGTCTAATTTCAAAGGGCGGGAACCAACTCATTTTGTTGTGTCATTAAATGACAATAGAAGTGAACAGACCGGTGCGGGAAGTCTCCCTTTGGGGGATAGGGTAGGAACCAGCATACTAGAATGAAACCTACAAGCGTTGATTGAGTGAATAAACAAGACAAGAAAAATGGGAATTAAAGCAGGAATGACAGACGAATAGAGGGAAAGACCGATAGAGTGGAGATAGAGAGAAAGAAATATGGAGAAAGACTGATAGAGTGGAGATAGAGAGAAAGAAATATAGAGAAAGACTGATAAAGAGAAAGGAAAAAGAGAGAAAGAAATAGAGACAGAGTAATAGAGTGAAAGACAGAGAGAAGGAAACAGAGAGAAAGAAACAGAGAGAATGACTGACAGAGAGATAGACTGATAGAGAGAAGGAAATAGAAAGAAACAGCGATACATTATTTAATATACAGACAGAAAGAAAACATATTTTGTCTTTGATTTTATTTGACCTTTATACATTTAACACTTTTAGGTTTAGGATAGCTGTCAAATTATTAAGGAGAAAGGGGGACAGACCGAAACATATGAACGACAGTTAGGCAGACAGACAAATATATTGCAAATCCGAAAGACAGAAAGTTTAAACAGCCATACAGAATCACATAGAAAAAGACAGAGAGACAGACAGAGAGACTGTCTTAAAGTCACACACACACATATATAAATAAATATATAAATAAATACATACATACATATAGAATGACAGACAGACAGATTTATGAGAGAGGAGAGAGATAGAGAGAGTGAGAGAGAAGAAGGTATAGAAGATTTAATGAGACAGAAAGATTTGTTAAGGGGAAAAAGCCCGCCGGTCATAATTTGTTCCAGTAATCTCCCCTGTGTAACCCTTGTTATTGCTTACACAAGTAATAGCTTCGCAAATACAAAATGAAACACAGTTTATGAAACACAGATAACTCAAATAATCATGACAACATTCTAGCTGGCCAAGTGGATACACCCCATTGTACAATGTATTTACTTTAGTTTTTCTTCACCATGTCTATTAACTCATTATAACATTTTACAGACAACCCCTCGATTTATATTGATTTATAATATATAGATATATATATATATATATTATACAATTTATCTCTCCCTAATCTCTCTTCCCCCCTCTCTCTAATCTCTTACCTCTCTTAAATCTTTTTCTCCCCCTCTCTCCCTCAAAATCCTCTATTCTCTCCCCCCCCCCCAATATCCTTTCTAACACTCACACAACCCATGTTTTAAAAGACAAAAAAAAATGGAAAAGTTGAGACGAGAGTATAATTTCTTTATAAACCACGACGACAATGACGTCATCAAGATCGACAGTTCAAGGACGTTGTCTGTCGCTGTGTGAATCACTCACGAGACAGTCATAGTGCGGACAACATAACGTTGAGCTGCATGGAGCAAGTTCACTGTGCTGAAGGTCAGTTAAAGTCAGGTCTCCACCAATGACCAATGGGGTAGACTGTAATAATCAGGTCATTTACCTTATCAGTTTTCTCAGGCGAGTCATCAAAGGTCATTGTGACCTTGATTTCAGTTGACATTAGACTCAAGGGCAAAACTACCTCAATTGAAAATAAACACATTGTTGTTACAAGTTACTGATTACTGTATTAGTACTAATTACAGTACTATATTTCTGATTACTGTACTGTGGTACTGCAAGCAAGCATTACTGTACAGTACTTTACTAACTGAAGTGTTTTAGTACTGATTACTGTAGTACTATATACTGATTACTGTAAGTGGCACTGTGAGAAGTACTAACTGGAATAAACGGTATTACTGATTGCTGTTCAGGGGTACTGGGACAAAAGTATTAATTCTGTACCTTAATACTGCACAGTGGTATTGATTATGTAGTAGACCTGCTGATTGTAGTTTCACTCAGCATTTACATGTAGTAGGCCCACTGATTGTGATGTTCCTCGGTACATGTAGTAAGCCTACTGATTGTGTTTCACTGAGTTACATGTAGTAGGCCTACTGATTGCGTTTCCTCGGTACATGTAGTAGGCCTACTGATTGTGTTCTCACTAGGTAACGTGTGTAGTAGGCCTACTGATTGTGTTTCACTAAAAGGGACATGTAGTAGGCCTATTGATTGTGTGCTTCCACTCAGGGTAAATGTAGGTAGGCCTACTGGATTGTGTGTCACTAGGTACATGTGTAGGCTTCTGATTGTGTTTCAGTAGGTACATGTGTAGGCCGACTGATTATGTTTCACTCAGTACATGTGGTGTAGGCCGCCTGATTGTGCTTCAGTAAGTACATATAGTAAGGTCTACTCATTGTGTTTCACTCAGTACATGTAGTAGGCCTACTGATTGTGTTTCACTCGAGTACATGTAGTAGGCCTACTGATTAAATTTCCTCGGTACATATAGTAGGCCTAACTGATTGTATTTCACTCAGTACATGCATTTAAAAGACATTCACCAGTGATTCCTTCCCACGCCTATCTTTAACATTTTTTTTGGCAGAATCCCGCTAGTTTGCAAAATTAACTTCAGCTGAGTGTCTCTTTTGTTGTATCCAGATAATTCTACCTGCTCATCAATTTATTTTTCTCGAAGCCCACCGTAGAGGAAAGTAAAGCTCAGCAGCTACCTCACTTTCATCTGGTCGTCACATGGACGCTTTAAATCTGGTTGGTTCACTCGGCCACATGACCTTCCATATTGATGTTCACAGAAAAAGTGAAAACAAGCCTTGTAGTGCAAGAACAAAGTTGCGTTTACGATCAGCACGTCAGGAAATGCTTTCAGTCCAAAGTCTTGAACTCTCCTGTCTTCATTAGTCGTCTCAATGAACATTTCTTCTGGGTGAAAGATTACGCACCAATTTTAGGTTTCAAACCTAAGTCTAAACAACTATCTGGCAATACTACATCTCTCCATATGTATACTTCTTGTTCAATACTCATATTAAATGTAGTATACATGTACATTAAGTATAAACTTGTGTATAATGGAGTTGTTATCTTTACTGTGTACAACTTCAATGACTACTGTATCCAACATCAATGTACTCTATTCAACTTCAAAGTACTCTATCCAACTACAGTGTACTCTACAGTACTACAATGTACAAAATGTATCCAACTACAAAGTACCTGTATCCAACTTAACAATGTACTCTAATCCAACTTCATTAGTACTGTATCCAACTAGCAATGTGCTCTATACCAACTTCAATGTACTGTATCCAACTACAATGCCACTCTATCCAACTTCAATGTAATTTCTATCCAACTACAGTGTACTCTACAGAACCATACAATGTACTGTATCCAACTTAAATGCACTGTATCCAACTTCAATGTACTGTATCCAACTACAATATACTCTATCCAACTTCAATGTACTTTATCCAACTACAGTGTACATCTACAGAACTACAATCTAATGTATCCTACACAATGTACTTTGTATCCAACCATAATATACTTTTATCCAACTACAATGCACTGTATCCAACTACAGTGTACTGTATCCAACTACAATGTACTGTATCCAACCATAATGTACTTTATCCAACTACAATGCACTGTATCCAACTACAGTGTACTGTATCCAAATACAATGTACTGTATTCAACTACAATGCACTATATCCAACTACAATGCACTGTATCCAACTACAATGCACTGTATCCAACTACAATGCACTGTATCCAACTACAATGCACTGTATCCAACTACAACTGCACTGATTGACTACAGTAGGTTTAGTGCATATAACTACAACGTATTTCATTGAGTGGATGAACCAGAGAAGATATAATATGTCGTTACAGAAGTTGGCTGATACAATGACCTCAGAGTTGATATGTCGTTACAGAAGTTGACTGATACAATAACCTCAGATATGATATGTGGTTACAGAAGTTGGCTCGATACAATTACCTCAGAGTTAGTATGTCGTCACAGATGTTGGCTGATACCGTAACATCAGAGCTGATAAATTGTTCCTATATCTGAACACCAAGTCCCTATACTGAACACGCAAGTCTCTATAGCTGAACACCAAGTCCCTATAGCTGAATTCTCAAGTCTCTATATTTGAACACCAAGCTTCTATAGCTGAACACCAAGTCCCTATAGCTGAACACCAAGTCTCTATAGCTGAACACCAAGTCTCTATAGCTGAACACCAAGTCTCTACAGCAAAGTAACATAATGTCAAGACAAAGACGTATTATAAAAAATAGCAAATGTGTATTAGCATATTTCTAAATATCTACCAGAAGATCAAAGGAAATAATAAAATATAAAAGGGAATGAATAGTCAAACACAATATAAGGGACATAATCCAACACAGCATCAAGTGCTGTGAATTGATGAGTTCTTCTGTGACTGGCACAGTGAGTCATACTATGGGCCCTGCAGCTCACTGGGGCTACGGTCAAAGATCACACACCAGTGTCTAGTATTGTGAGGAATTATTTGATAGTCACATTGGATAATCAAAGGCCGGCGAATCTTTGATCAACACTGACTTCAAAGAGAGACAACTAGCACGACAGCACCCGCAAACTCATCTACCAGATCTGCCCGAACCAGCGATGCAGAGATTCCGATTGAGTAGAAAGGAAATCGAAAATAGTTTTCTGCTAAATATAAATAGGCGGACAGTGGGAGGGTTTGGGATGGTATCATCACTGGTTTAGAATTTTTTATACTGGAACACGGGCATATTGAAATCTGAACATATTCTTCAAGTACATTATATGTTATAGTTCAGTACTGGGGCGCACATAAGGCCACTGATCTACTGGGCGCACATTAGGCCACTGATGTACTGGGCCCACATTAGGCCACTGATGTACTGGGCGCACATTAGGCCACTGATGTACTGGGCGCACATTAGGCCACTGATGTACTGGGCGCACATTAGGCCACTGGTGTACTGGGTGCACATTAGGCCACTGATGTACTGGGTGCACATTAGGCCACTACGGGCCTGTACTGGACACATATTAGGGCATTGAGGTGGTGGTCACACATTAGGACATTTCTAGAAGCATTCCATTTATCCGTGTGATAGAAATAGCCGCATCATATTTAATACATTTTCTCCAGAATCGATGAGTATAATCATTAGATTACTATTTGTGGCAGCACAATAGTAGAATGATAGTACACGAAAACCTTCATTGAGTAAAAACAAATGTATTATTTCTAAATTTTAAAATACATTTTGCGGTAAATATTATCTATAATTTATCGTTCACAGTAAATATTATCTATAATTTATCGTTCACAGTAAATATTATCTATAATTTATCGTTCACAGTAAATATGATCTATAATTTATCGTTCACAGTAAATATTATCTATACTTTATCGTTCACAGTAAATATTATCTATAATTTATCGTTAACAGTGAATATTATCTATAATTTATCGCTCACAGTAAATATTATCTATAATTTATCGTTCACAGTAAATATTATCTATAATTAATCGTTCACAGTAAATATTATCTATACTTTATCGTTCACAGTAAATATTATCTATAATTAATCGTTAACAGTAAATATTATCTATAATTTATCGCTCACAGTAAATATTATCTATAATTTATCGTTCACAGTAAATACTATCTATAATTTATCGTTCGCAGTAAATATTATCTATAATTTATCGTTCACAGTAAATATTATCTATAATTTATCGCTCACAGTAAATATTACTTATTATCTGTGGTTCGCTGTAATTCTGTAATGATTTATGAGCTGCGACAAATATCTCCACTTGATTGGTTAAATACGAAGATTTACAGCAAAAATATTTGACCAGAAATAAACATTACATATTTGACCAGAAATAAACATTACATATTTGACCAGAAATAAGCATTACATATTTGACCAGAAATAAGCATTACATATTTGACCAGAAATAAGCAATACATATTTGTCCAGAAATAAGCATTACATATTTGACAAGAAATAAGCATTACATATTTGACAAGAAATAAGCATTACATATTTGACCAGAAATAAGCATTACATATTTGACAAGAAATAAGCATTACATATTTGACAAGAAATAAGCATTACATATTTGACAAGAAATAAGCATTACATATTTGTCCAGAAATAAGCATTACATATTTGACAAGAAATAAGCATTACATATTTGACAAGAAATAAGCATTACATATTTGACAAGAAATAAGCATTACATATTTGACAAGAAATAAGCATTACATATTTGACAAGAAATAAGCATTACATATTTGACAAGAAATAAGCATTACATATTTGACAAGAAATAAGCATTACATATTTGACCAGAAATAAACCTTACATAACGAGCAACTTTCTTGATGCATAGAACTTTGAAACTGGCTGCAGGTTTAAAAACAAATGTTTATAAAAGAAGGTTTGTTGTACATTTGTAATGAATGGTCCTTTTTTAATTTCTTTGACCTCCAATCCTTTAGCCGAAAAGAATTAAGGTTAGGGTTTTAAAGTATTATTTAAAAACTATCATCTTCACAAATATTGTTTTTAAACGAGTTAATACAATATACAAAAGTCGAACGTTTTACAACACCACCATCCGTTCTGTAATACAGGGTAGCACACGACCATCCGTTTACTAAACATTATTGTAATACAGGGTAGCACAAGATCATCCGTTCACTAAACAATATTTTAATACAGGGTAGCACAAGACCATCCGTTCCCTGAACAATACTATAATACAGGGTAGCACACGACCATCCGTTTACTAAACATTATTGTAATACAGGGTAGCACAAGATCATCCGTTCACTAAACAATATTGTAATACAGGGTAGCACAAGACCATCCGTTCCCTGAACAATACTGTAATAAGGGTAGCCTTGAGTGAGCGTTGAAAACAGGTCGCCATAGAAAGTGCTTGATTGCAAACATTGAAGACAGGTCGTTAAAGAAAGAGCTGGACTGCACACATTTAAGACTGGTCGTCATAGAAAGAGCTGGACTGCAAACATTGAAGACAGGCCATAATGCACCAATTACTCATAATCACGTGACAGAGAGAGAAATGGAGAGATCTTATATTCTGTTTCAAATTGTTCACAATTCAGCTTGTGAGAAATCAATGATATATTTCCCCTTATAGAATGTATGTAATGGGTACATATGGTCGCTTTTCTTTTGTAAATGATATCTATCTATCTATCTATCTATCTATCTATCTATCTATCTATCTATCTATCTATCTATCTATCTATCTATCTATCTGTCTATCTATCTATCTATCTATCTATCTATCTATCTATCTATCTATCTATCTATCTATCTATCTATCTATCTATCTATCTATCTATCTATCTATCTATCTATCTATCTATCTATCTATCTATCTATCTATCTATCTATCTATCTATCTATCTATCTATCTATCTATCTATCTATCTATCTATCTATCTATCTATCTATCTATCTATCTATCTATCTATCTATCTATCTATCTATCTATCTATCTATCTATCTATCTATCTATCTATCTATCTATCTATCTATCTATCTATCTATCTATCTATCTATCTATCTATCTATCTATCTATCTATCTATCTATCTATCTATCTATCTATCTATCTATCTATCTATCTATCTATCTATCTATCTATCTATCTATCTATCTATCTATCTATCTATCTATCTATCTATCTATCTATCTATCTATCTATCTATCTATCTATCTATCTATCTATCTATCTATCCATCTATCTATCTATCTATCTATCTATCTATCTATCTATCTATCTATCTATCTATCTATCTATCTATCTATCTATCTATCTATCTATCTATCTATCTATCTATCTATCTATCTATCTATCTATCTATCTATCTATCTATCTATCTATCTATCTATCTATCTATCTATATAAAAGTATGTTGTGCAGCATGAAAATTACCATCGTCGTAAAGTTAACCATCACATTAGACATACCACTCAGTAATTATAATGGAATGTAACACTTAGGTAAGTATAAAGGCACGTAACACTTTGGTCGCCATGTTTATTTCAATCCAATGATTATTTCTAGAATAAAAAAGGTAAAAGTAATTGAAGTAACATATATAGTATTGTATTGCATTAAACAATCTTAAAATTAACGAATTTAGATGGATAGTAATTCAATACCCAAATGCTGTTATTACATATCTAAGCATGGAGGTGATAAAAATTCACTTTAAACTACGGTTATTAAAATAATTCATACGATAATTTTCACAAAAATGCAATGGCTGTTCTTTCTCCAGAAAATATTGAAATATATTACAACATCTGAATTCACTTTCTAGCTAATCAGCAGAAAATATTGAAATATATTACATCATCTGAATTCACTTTCTAGCTAATCAGCAGAAAATATTGAAATATATTACAACATCTGAATTCAGTAGAAGGACCAACCTAGTTGGACTGTGACTAGACATCGGTTAGTCCACCTTGGTCCAGTCTTCATCTAGTGAATAGGGTCAATAACTAGTCGGACAGACAACATGAATTACCCGAAACAAAACTGACCAAACGACACTGGACAAGTGAGTCTAAATCTTCTGACCAATTCTCTAAATCCACGGACTGAACTGGACAATTGATTACGAATTACAGTGAATATTTCACATAAACTAAACAAAACATCAACTGTACAATTGATTACAGTGAATATTTCACACAAACTAAACAAAACATGAAATGGGCAATTGATTACAGTGAATATTTCACACAAACAAAACAAAACATGAACTGGGCAATTGATTACAGTGAATATTTCACACAAACTAAACAAAACATGAACTGGGCAATTGATTACAGTGAATATTTCACACAAACTAAACAAAACATGAACTGGGCAATTGATTACGTGAATATTTCACACAAACTAAACAAAACATGAACTGGGAATTGATTACAGTGAATATTTCACATAATCTAAACAAAACATAAGAATACGTTCAACTAGCAGCTTTTAATTAAACAGTAGCAGGTTTAGAGGAAGTCATTTAATATAACCGTAGAATATTTATTTAAACATGTTGCACTTTATATCTCAATTCATTCATGCTAGATTACCTCTAGTGTTATCTATCAAGGTACAGATAGGCACAAGATACAGATAGGCACAAGGTACAGATAGACACAAGATACAGATAGACACAAGGTGCAGATAGACATTAGGTACAGATAGGCACAAGGTACAGATAGGCACAAGGTACAGATAGGCTCGGCCAAGAATTGATATAGGTGAAAATCTTTGATTTTAGCAATACAACGAATTACCGAAAACAGATTAACAAATGCAAGTTTATGACATTTTTTTTCAAAAGCTTGTTTAAGTTTTTCTACTGAGTTATTAAATGAATCAACTTAGTCAAATACTTTGTTCTGGATAAACATTAGAAGAATTTCTGGGCGTGTCTGTGTATCTTTGTACGTCTGTGTGTATCTTTGTCGTCTGTAGTGTATCTGTGCACATCTCTGTGTGTATATATATATATATATATGTATATATATATATATATATATATAGAGAGAGAGAGAGAGGACGACGAAGATACACAAAGACGTACACCGGTACACAGACACACCCAGAATTTCCCCTTTAGTGAACAATATCTCTCGGGCACGATTGGTTTATCTCCCCCTTTGTTTCCATAGTTACATTCGGTATAACAAGGTTTGCAATTATTTCTCGTTGCCTAGATCACAGCCCCCTTACTCTAGCAATTATCAAGCGTTCTTTATTGTTTGCTACTAACAATGGGAACAACTTTGTGCAACAGTTAAAGAAGAGTTTATTAAAGAAATCTGGCACAAAGTTCTAAGTTGTCTTGTTGGAGAAATGCCAGGTTGATTCAAATAAAATCGTCATAAGTAGATTCAGGGATGAGCGCGAGTCTATTGATTAGGTGGAATGTGTACACATAGTATACATGACATTTCTAATGTGTACACATAGTATACATGACATTTGTAATGTGTACACAAACAGTATACATGACATTTGTGATGTACACACATAGTATACACGGACATTTGTAATGTGTACACATAGTATACTGACATTTGTAATGTGTACACAAACAGTATACATGCCTATTTGTGATGTGTACACAAATAGTATACATGACATTTGTAATGTGTACGCGTAGTATACATGACATTTGTAATGTGTACACAAATAGTATACATGACATTTGTGATCTGTACACATAGTATACATGACATTCGTAATGTGTACACATAGTATGCGTGGTATTTGTGATGTGTACACCTAGTGTCCATATCATTTTTAAGAGTACATATGAATATGTGTGTTTGTAAATCAGTTAAATGTGCAACATATTATATATGTCAGTTGTTTAGGTACATATATTGTACGAATGTCAGTTGTTTGCGTACATATAGTATAATGTCAGTTGTTTTGTAATATTAAAAAACATGTTAGACATTTCAGATAGATAAAATCGTCAATAAGTAGATTCAGGGATGAGCGCGAGTCTATTGATTGTGGAATGTGTACACATAGTATACATGACATTTGTAATGTGTACACATAGTATACATGACATTTGTAATGTGTACACAAACAGTATACATGATATTTGTAATGTGTACACATAGTATACACGACATTTATAATGTGTACACATAGTATACATGACATTTGTAATGTGTACACAAACAGTATACATGCCATTTGTGATGTGTACAGAAATAGTATACATGACATTTGGGTAATGTACGCGTAGTATCTATGACATTTGTAATGTGTACACAAATAGTATACATGACATTTGTGATCTGTACACATAGTATACATGACATTCGTAATGTAGTACACATAGTATGCGTGGTATTTGTGATGTTACAACAGAGTGTACATGTCATTTGTATGAGTACACATCAATATGTGTGTTTGTAAATCAGTTAAATGTGTAACATATTATATGGCTGTCGTTGTTTGTGTACATATATTGTACGAATGTCAGTTGTTTGCGTACATATAGTATAATGTCAGTAGTTTTGTAATATTTAAAAAACATGTTAGACATTTGGATAGATAAGACATACACTGTAGACATACAATTCGGACAGATGAGACAAAGTAGATAGACAAATCAGACACTCACAGTAGTTAAACGTTTCTGATATTTCCTACAAAACAAACAGACACAGTGGAGAGAACATTTCATACAAAGCATACAAACAAGTGTGGAGACATTTCCTAAAAACCAGACAGACACAGTGGATAGACATTTCCTAAAACCAGACAGACACAGTGGATAGACATTTCCTAAAACCAGACAGACATAGTGGATATACATTTACTAAAAACCAGACGGACACAGTGGATAGACATTTCCTAAAAACCAGACAGACCATAGTGGATATACATTTACTAAAAACCAGACAGACACAGTAAGCAGACAAATCAGGAAATAAGACGGACACAGGAGAAAGACAACTCATATAGATCAGACAGATAAAGTAGAAATACAATCCAGACAGACTCAATAGACAGACTATTCAAAAAGATCTTGACACTTCACAAATGGCTATGGGTATGGTAGCGTATTTACAGACCTTAAACATTCGATAACAACCTTCACTCGTCACAGGTTCATGGGTATGGAAGCAGTATTACAGACCTTAAACGATCGATAATAACCTTCACCCGTCAATGGTTCATGGGTATGGAAGCAGTATTTACAGACCTTAAACATTCGATAACAACCTTCACTCGCCACAGGTTCATGGGTATGGAAGCAGTATTTACAGACCTTAAACATTCGATAACCAACCTTCACTCGTCACAGGTTCATGGGTATAGAAGTAGTATTTACTCCAGACCTTCAACATTCGATAACAACCTTCACCCGCGGAGGTCTCATGGGTATGGAAGCGGTATTGATAGACCTTAAACATTCGACAACAACTCTTCCACTCGCCACAGGTTCATGGGTTAGAAGCAGTATTTAAGACCTAAACATTCGATAACAAACCTTCACCCGTCACAGGTTCATGGGTATGGAAGCAGTATTTACAGACCTTAAACATTCGATAACAACCTTCACCCGTCACAGGTTCGAATGCTACGCGTGGTGATGTTAATAACTTGCTAAAGAAGTTGCCCATGACAGTAAATATCAAACTATGTCCGTAAGGGAGTTAAACAAACAATGTCTACACAAACGAAACAATGTCTACACAAACCAAACAATGTCTACACAAATCCAAACAATGCCTACACAAACCAAACAATGTCTACACAAACCAAACAAGGTCTACACAAGCCGATTGACTGAATACAAAGGTTATAAAGATTTATTTTTACTGTCACATTTTTCGTGCTCACTTTGATTGAGTTGAATCACAGATGAAGTGATTGAATCAAACTCAAGTATGTAATAGTTTAGACATACTGCATCCCGAGATAAACTAAAGCACATACGCGATAGACACCCCCGTCCGTTTGAGATATTCACTTCTGAACATGTCAGTCTTCTTATATAACAAGCCAATTGAAAATATCAACCAACGGAAATATCAGCCCTTTAATGAAATCAGCCTATTGAAGAAATTAGCTTATATCAGCATATTGACGATACCAAGAATATTAACGATATCAACATATTAACGATACCAAGCATATGACGATACCAGCATAATTGACGATATCAGCATATTAACGATACCAGCATATTGATGATACCAGCATATTGACGATATATGCATATTGACGATATCCATATTGACGATATCAGCATATTGACGATATCGGCATATTGACGATATCCGCATACTGACGATATCAGCAGTGTTGATGATATCCACTTATTATACTAAACATCTAAAACAAATCTTTATATAGAAAGTTAACATAGAGTAGAAAAATAAAAAAAACAACAAAAAACTTAAAGTGAACATCATTTCTCAATAAGAAATAACACTTTAATATTGAATAACCTATACAAAGAAATTTGATGGATTCAAGATGGAAGCTGATAACAGAATAGAACTGGACAGAAACTGATAATGTATTACAGACCATTTCAGACCTAATTGAAAGTGACGTCATCAGCTGCTAGACTTTGATCTAGTGTGAGAGTAAACCTCAGTAAGTGGAAGACGAAGAAAGAGAAGATAATCAACGTAACAAAACATGGAAAGTGTTACAAATACTCCAGCGAACCAACTCCCTTCTTGTCTCCCTGTCAACTTAATTAACCATTTGGCTTCCGGTACAAAGTCTCTGGATTTATCTCAGTAGTGCAAAAACACACACACACACACACACATAAAAACACACAAGTACAAACACAACACGTACATTGCACACACAACTGTAATTCAAAAAAATGCAAGAGACACTATATTTCTCGAATGTCAATATATTTAACACAATAGGTCACTATATGTAACACAATATGTCACTATATGTAACTACAATAGGTCACTCAATATATGTAACAAACAATATGTCAATATATGTAACAGCAATATGTCAATAATATGTAAAACAACAGGTCACTTCCAATATATGTAACACAATATGTCAATATATGTAACACAATAGGTCAATATATGTAACACAATAGGTCAATATATGCAACACAATAGGTCAATATATCGCCAACACAATAGGTCACTCAATATATGTAACAAAATATGTCAATATATGTAACATAATATGCCAATATATATATAACGCAATATGTCAGTATATGTAACACAATAGATCACTTACTATACGTAAACACAATATGTCAATATATGTAACACAATAGGTCAATATATGTAACACAATGGGTCACTCACTATACGATAACACAATATGAGTAAAATAGGCGTAACGCAATAGGTGCACGATATTGGCGATGTGAGTCATGGTAGTTGAGAATTTCAAATTCAGATAGAGCAGGTTTGTAAATGTTAAATTCTATTGTTATATCTGCAACGTTACAATTCAGATAATGGTGTTTGTTGTATAATGTATAACAAATGACAGCAACGGTTATTTTAAACAAACTATTTATACCAACAAATCATATCTTCCAGCAAACAATATACAAATCATGTCTTCCAAAAAACACAATACAAATCATGTCTTTCAACAAAAACAATACGAATCATGTCTCTTCAACAAACACAATACAAATCATGTCGTCAAACAAACACATTTTAAGACGATACATGGATAAAGTTCTCTATAGACTCACGTAAATTGTATTTCAATGAAAGTGTTTCTGACACTGGTAGGTTGGAGAAATTTATTAGAAACAGTTCAAATCCGGGAGAAGCTGGAAGAATGAAGCGGGAGAGTTATAGAACCTTAAAGGTGTAGTTTTCTGGAGAGTGAATGCTTGAGCTTAGTGACCTGTGTCCCTAATGACCAAACTGGGGGAAGTGAACAAGGTAGCCTGGTGTCAACAGTCTTGTTAGGTGAACTAGTCTATTGATTACACCAGTCCTGTTAGTGAACTAATCTATTGATTACACCACTCCTGAGTAGAACTAGTCTATTGATTACACCAGTCTTGTTAGTGAACTAGTCTATTTATTACACCAGTTCTGTTAGTGAACTAGTCTTATTTAGTACAACCAGTCTTATTAGTGAACTACGTCTATTGATTACACCAGTCTTGGTTAGTGAACTAGTCCTTATTTAGTACACCAGTCTTGTTAGTGAACTAATCTATTGATTACACCAGTCTTGTTATTGAACTAATCTATTGATTACACCAGTCTTAGTTAGTGAACTAATCTATTGATTCACAAGTAACTTGTTAGTGAACTAGTCAATTGAGTTACACCAGTCCTGTTAGTGAACTAGTCCATTGATTACACCAGTCTTGTTAGTAGAACTAAAGGTTGATTGCACCAGTCTTGTTAGTGAACTAGTCCATTGATTACACCTATCTTGAAAATAGTGAACTACACTATTGATTATGTTCAGTCCTAAGTTAGTGAACTACACCTATTGATTACACCAGTCTTGTTAAAGAACTAGTCCATTTATTTCACCAGTCTTGTTAGTGGAACTAGTCCATTGATTACACCAGTCTTGTTAGTGAACTGGTCTATTTAGTACACCAGTCTTGACATGTGAATATAATGTTATTGTAGACATTGTAGTAGCTAAATGATGTGAAGGAATTGAATATCTTCACTCACCGGAACAATTTCACTTTGAACATCGCCAGAACACACTCCCACTTGAGCTGTGTCTTTTGAAGAGGATGATTCTGCCATGACAAACTTGAGTTGCAACTTCACTGTAACTGTAAGAACGGTACTTAGTCAAATGCTGTCTTTGTAGATTTCACCTGTAAATTATGATAGATTTGTCTTCATTAGCAGACCTGAGGGGAGGGGGTGTACAATCTGGCTACTGGCTCTGGGCCTATGACAAGTAATTTGATTTTAAATTTTTCATTTATTTTTTACTTTTTAAAATTATAGGTGTGTGTAAACCATTCATTAATGGAATGGTTTTTAAGGTCCCCTTCTAATATTCAGGGCTGGTCTTACAAATTGCGGGTCCTATTTAACGGATGCTTATGAGGCCCCACTAATATTTTAAAGCCTGTGTGACTAGAGCAATGACTGATAGTGATATGCTAAATATAAACTCCGTGGGCTCATGCTCGGGCGGGGCCCAATTTGGAGCAATTGGTCAAATCGGCCTTGTTAATATACAAATACATTATAAATTAATATTTTTTTAAATCGGTAATTTCGTAAGGTTGGTAATTTTAAAATTAATGATGTAGTATTGATATTACAATATATTATATGCAATGGGCTAAAGTTATGGCTCATGGTCGATTTGTAACAATAATCGTCAAAAATAATACAAATATATCAAATAATATACCGTCAAAGACTAAGTCAAGTCCAAGAAAGGCACGAAGGCGATGTATCTAGTTCTAAATCTGACCTCAGTATTCCACGATATGAACGTACTGACTGTAGCTTTGTTAATGACCGTGTCCGTGTGTACAGAATCACTATTTGAAATCTAAAAATTGGCATAGCTACGCATGATTTTCGCTCAAAAATGTAAACATCTCAAGCATGCCATTTCAAGTTCTTTTATCCTAATTAGCACTGACATGTACAAGTCAACCAACATTTCAGAATCGGCCTTGTATTCTAAAACAAAACTATTAGTCAAATATCGTATGCAATACTTTTACTAAATAAATTATTGATAAATCCAAGTACGCAGTAGACATACTTATGAGTGAAAGTTATTATTAACATAAAAACATACCATGTAAATTTTGAGCTAGATTTAAAGATAAAATAATAATTATATATATATATATTTGTGCCACGTAGATATGTGGCCTGTGGCGCAACGGATAACGCGTCTGACTACGGATCAGAAGATTCCAGGTTCGAATCCTGGCAGGCTCGATTATTTTTTCATATTTTTCTGAGTTCTCGGAGATCGTTAAATTCGTTAAATTTTGTCGTTCATTTAGGACAATTTAGGTCAACAAAATTAGGGAAGGATATGAGGGTTGAAAAAATGTTGACAATATTTGACATGGTTGAGGGGAGTGATGCAGTGCCGGCTTTAGGTATAGCGATATAGGCAGCCGCCTAGAGCGGCATTATTTCAAGGAGCGGCAAATTCCAGCAAAATAAATAAAATAAAAATATAACAATTAAAAATAAAATAAATGAATTTTATTCAGATATAATGGAGGATCCTGCTAAATGACCAGATCGTTGTCTTCTTATTCAGCATGATCCACAGCAGATCAAATTTGAGTCTTGTTTCCAAAAGATGAAAGTGAGAGACAATTTTCTTATTACCACTATACGCGCAAACTGGCTAACAGAGAAACTTTAAAAGGAAATGGTTGATGTATTCTACGTCAGTAGGTGAAGGTATAGCTGCAGAATATATAACAGGAGTAAATCTGCCTTAGCTACACATGGCAGTTTTGACTGGAAAAATTTGTCAAGTATATTGCAGCATCATGAAAATCTCCAGATCATTTAACCAGTTATCATGAGTGGAAAGAACTAAAAATGAGGATAACAAATAATAAACTTAATGATGTCGTGAATCAGCGCCTTATAAATCGTGAAGCGAAACATTGAAGGATGTATTAGAAAGAATAATATCTTTGGTCAGAGTACATGGTAATAAACACCTCATAATGGAAACTTTGAAATTTGTTGAAGTTATTGCTGACTTTGATCCGGTAATGAAAGAACATATAAGACGTATAAAATCAGATGAAACATGACCATTATTTGGGAAAATATTCAGAATGAGATCATTCAACTGTTGAGTAAGAAGGTAAAACAGAAAGTGATAAATGATCTAAAAATGCAAAAGTATTACGCTATAGTTCTCGATTGCACACCAGACGTCAGTCACAAAGAACAGATGACAATGATTGTTAGATTCGTTACAGCAAATGAATCGACAAATGACAAACCTTCAGAAGTTTCTATCAATGAACACAGGTGCAAGTATGTAGGAAATTTTACTTAAAGAGCTGTCAGATTCAGGTATTTTTCTAAATGATAAGAGGGGACAAAGCTACGATAACGGAGCGAACACGCAGCCATACGGTGTCCAAGCAATAGTTAAAGAGCCCCCCCCCCCCCCAGACCAAATCATCAATACATACTTTACTATAAAGTTACTAAAAAGACTGTCAAACTGTCTTTTTCTATATGTGAGCCCCCCACATTTTTTTCTATATGAGCTCCCCCTCAGCATTTTTTGCTGGTTGCGCCACTGGTGATGCCCCTGGAGGTATTCTCTGAATGCCAGAGACAAATTTTGTATATCTGCTTTCTACGCCATTGTTGACAAACTTCAGACAGAGATGAGAAGACGAGGATAGGTGTAAAAATATAGCAGTTCGATTTTCTTCTTTGATCGATGTATCACTGACATCTCAGTGTTGTGGTGGACTATGCTTGTACTGAAGATCTGAACAATAATTTATAGACATTACTACAAAAGTTCCACCCATATATTAGCCACAAGTTTCGTGCATCAAAATCTGAAAACAACACATTCACTCATGCAGAATTATACAAAATAATAGTTAGAGAAAACATCGAGTATGCATTTCCAAATGCTCTCTTTTCTGAGTTGAAACGTATAAAAAATTCAAGTAGATCTGTCAATGAAAATAGAAAAGCTTGGTTCCTTATATCTGCTCATGATTGAGACAAACTTGTTGCACAAATTACTTTGATGATGTACTAAAAATTTTGCCAGAGGTAGCCTAAATGTAAAAAAAAATACCTTATTGTAAGTTTTACATGAGTGATAGTCAGAGCTTTTTGTGCCGGCACGCACCCGTACGGCGTACCGGCACCTTTTTCAATGAGGGGAAACATTATTACTTTTCTTGTATTCTAAGAGGATTTAAGTTGATTAATTATAAAATAAAATTGTTTTAGACATTTAGTATCTTTGCAGTTGGGATTTAGCTTGGATCAGGTGCGAACTTGTAGTTAAAAGTTAGGAAATCCATCACTGAGTACCGGACTATTTTTTTTTTACAAAAAAAAAAAGCACTGGTGATAGTAATACAAACAAATGTGTTAACAACTGTTTTTCTTTGTTAGTATTTTACATAATATTAAACACAGCAGCGATTAGTGGAAAATTGGGGGCTCTGGATAGGGGGCACCCGTGTGGGTTTGTGCCGAGGACACCAAGATGGCTTAATCCGGCCCTGCCTCTAGGCCAGACACAGGCGGTTTGACCCGCAGAACACTTCTCTCCGTTCATTTACATGGATAATATTTACATTTAATTTATGTAAGTTCATTTAATGTATTATTAACTCTACATAACCTGCTCTTGACCCGGCCATTAACTCTACATAACCTGCTCTTGGCCCGGCCATTAACTCAACATAACCTGCTCTTGGCCCGGCCATTAACTCTACATAACCTGCTCTTGGCCAGGCCATTAACTCTTCATAACCTGCTCTTGGCCCGGCCATTAACTCTTCATAACCTGCTCTTGGCCCGGCCATTAACTCTACATAACCTGCTCTTGGCCCGGCCATTAACTCAACATAACCTGCTCTTGGCCCGGCCATTAACTCTACATAACCTGCTCTTGGCCAGGCAATTAACTCTTCATAACCTGCTCTTGGCCCGGCCATTAACTCTTCATAACCTGCTCTTGGACCGGCCATTAACTCTACATAACCTGCTCTTGGCCCGGCCATTAACTCTTTATAACCTGCTCTTGACCCGGCCATTAACTCTTCATAACCTGTTCTTGGCCCGGCCATTAACTCTTCAAACATGCTCTTGGCCCGGCCATTAACTCTTTATAACCTGCTCTTGACCCGGCCATTAACTCTTCATAACCTGCTCTTTGGCCCGGCCATTAACTCTTCAAAACATGCTCTTGGCCCGGCCATTAACTCTACATAACCTGCTCTTGGCCCGGCCATTAACGCTTCATAACCTGCTCTTGGCCCGGCCATTAACTTTTCATAACCTGCTCTTGGCCCGGCCATTAACTCTACATAAGCTGCTCTTGGCCCGGCCATTAACTCTTCATAACCTGCTCTTGACCCGGCCATTAACTCTTCATAACCTGCTCTTGGCCCGGCCATTAACTCTTCATAACCTGCTCTTGGATGTCTTCTGTTCTTTAAAAATTCTTTGATTATAATTTTATGTTTTTTAGCTTGGTGGTAAAGTTAAGCAAATGGCTGGTAAGTGGAGAAGCCATTATTGCTGCAGCTAAAGAAGAAGATGCTGGACTTATTGTTGTTGGGACCAAGAGGAATGGGTAGCTACGAAGGACATTAGTAGGAAGTGTCAGTGATTATGTTCTACCACTCAGATGTTCCTGTCCTGATATGCCGCTCTGCCCAACATTCCTAAACATATTCTCCTGATGTGTTGGTAAATAACTACATTATTTACAGTTATTGATGTATTGTTTTAGAATTAATGTTATTCTCTCGACTTAATGCTTTCAGTAATATTTGATAATTTATGAAGATTGAGCTTCAGATATTAGCATTCAAATTGTACAAATTTCTTATCATTTTGGTTAGGGTTTTTCATAGGCTCATCTTTATTTTGTGTTACCATGAAAGAAATAAAAAAAAAATACATTGATACGTTATTGTTCCTTTACCGGATGCATTCAAATTTTAAATTTTCCAAGTACCAATTAATTTTTTTAAATCTATAAATTAATATGAATTGATTTGATCCCACTAATAGTTTTTCAGAGTAATTTACTATGTAAATTTTATACTTAACAGTCTTGGATATTAGTTCTGTCAGTTGTCATAAAATGTTCTTACATCCTCAAAATATTTGGGAAAAAAACCAACAAAAAGTAAAAATAAATTCTATTTTCTCTATCAAGGAAAAAATCTTCAAAAATATGTCACAAGGCTTTAAAAGCGTGCTTAAAAATCAGATTGGACATTTGAAATTTTGGACCAAAATATTTTAAAATGTTTGTTTGGATTTCCAATTTAAGTGTCTGGGCATTCAAATTTTGAGGTATTCTTGTAGGTAGATTTATTTTGGCACAAATGTCATGCCTAATATTTAATACAATTTTCTAAAAAGTACCGAAGGTTTTTACATTTTTTCCTCCGGCTGTAAGAAATGGAGTTTTTTTTTAATATTTTATTCTACAGATTTGATCATTTCTGAACTCATTAATTCATCACCTTAAAAAAAATAGAAACTAAATCGACTCTTTTTTTAAGTTGAGTTAATGCTATTTAATTGGATGGGGCTAATTTAAGTAAAAAAAGAACAATGTTTATTTTAATGAGTAATTATGAGAAAAGTCTATGTATGAAACATTTTCAATTTGAATTCATTGTAAGTTTAATTAGTTGTAACAATATAAATATTCTCTTGATGATGTATCCCTTGATAGTATTATGTGTTAAAATCTTAATAATTTTAACTTCTTTTATGCTTTAAATCATATTTATCCTAAAGATTGGGAATTTTGCTTGTTAATTTTTGATCATTAAAATTGCTTGTAATAAAGTAAAGTAAGAATATAATCACTTAGTAGTGAAAGTTATATTGTACATACAATGTAAACACTTAGTGATGGTTATATTGCACATATTAATTTACTTACAAGTTATTTTAACATTTTGTTTATTCCAGTTGTTAGACTGATATGAAGTTGAAAGTTAAAAACGTACATTTGATGACATAGATTATGCTTTCACCAATATCATAGGCCAATAGTTATCCAGTCCTTACAACTGTGACTGCACAATGTAGACTGAGGAATTAATAGATTTCCTAACACCTATTTCTGCATTTATTAGATTCAGCAGTAAATAGAGCTCATTACATCTCACATGCATTTATTAGATTCAGCAGTGAAGTTCCTCTTATCCATTACTGAATTTATTATATTCAGCAGTAAATAGAGTTTATTATATCTATTTCTGCATTAATTATATTTATCAGTGAATAGGGTCCATTACATCTATTACTGCATTTATTTTTTCATATGCGAATAGGGTCAATAACTTCTATTTCTTTATTAATTAGATTCCACAGTTCTTTTCAGTAAAAAAAAAAATTGTAAACCAAAACCAGGGAATCAATGGTATGGGTACCATAAGTCATCTTATCCTTGACCTAGTCAGATATATTTATTCATGCTTCTTTAGCTCACATTTGAGCTTTTTTTTTTAGTATCTGTTCACCATATTGGTTTATTTTCTGTCATTTGTTTCAGGGACAGATAATAAAATCTCATCAATCTGTTTTTTTTTTCAAAAATATGTTAAACACACTATAATGGAATCTAATGATTTTGAACCATTAGTTTACTTAGCATATGAAGAATACTATGATTTCTTCCCCTCATATCAATTAAAAAGAAGATTTCAATGTGATCAAATGAAGGGATACTAGTAGTCAGCTTGGAATGTTCCAGAAGTACAGCTTTATGCCATTTTCAGTTAATAATAGCACCTAATTTTTCATAACTATTTTTTAAGTATAGAATTATATATTAATATTCATGGATACAGTTAATATTTGTTGCAAATAACTTAGTACTTTATATTTAGACCAGTATTTTTTAATCTGAAAAATGTGTTATATAACCTTATTTGCTCTTTACCTATAGTTGTAAACTACAAGATTTCTTCTTTACTGTTGATTATTCATGTAAAAAAACAACATTTAACAGTTGTAAATGCAAATTGTTTATGATTAACATAGAAGCATTAACCCAGTGTTAGATAAAGTGTAAAATACTCTTTTGAGCATTATTTATTTTTGTATGTCACTGTTAAATACATTGTATCATGAACCCCTTAATAAACACACCCTTTTAAGTGTAATTACAATACATTGTTATATCACAATCATGGATCTATACATTGTCAAACCTTGTTTTTAGAGTTCACAAGTGTTTTGCTAGACAAGCAAAATTTTGTAATAAAATTTGCCTTTTTAAAAATAAATTTTAACTGGATATATGAGTAATGTCTTGCAGTAGGAGTAGTACATATTACATATTGCTGTTTTTATCTGCTGTTATTGTCTATAAAAACTATTGAGCTGATAGTTCTTCATTACTTGGTCTCTCTAATTGTTCTTGCTCACATGTATCGTCAACATTTTAATAAGCGTACATTATATAGTGGCGTACATTATATAGTGTTGTAATCAGTGCTTTTTTTCTGGCATCTTTTTTTTTCCGCACACTTTTGTATATTAGTATATTGCTGCCTGGAATGTTTTAAGTACTTTTTCAGATAGGAGTTCCAGTACTTTTTTTTTTTTTAGAAAAACAGTACAGGTTGTAATTGTTATGATTGTTAGTAACTGACAATGACCCCTATGAAAAAAAAGAAGTAAAAGAAACCTCTCACTACTAGTGAAATAATTGATTGGAAAATAGTAAGATGTAGCAGTGTGGACAATGAATCTGTTTATGACAATGCCATTTCATATTTCTGTGAAATCCTTACAAAGAAGGCAAAAACATGTGTCTCTGGATATATTCCTTGTTAACGCCAAGAAAAAGATCCTGGATAGATAACACTTAGTAACAACAAAAGATGTTCTATATAAAGATTGAAATCAATTAAACTCCAAAACTTAATCTAGTTAAAAAAAAAAAATAAATAAAAAAATTATAAACTTTATTATACTTAAGATTATTTTCAGTTTTTTTGGAACCAATTATATGAGTTACCATTTTTTCTTATGGGGAAATTTTATTAGATAAAAACTTTTTCCGGGCTGAATTATGCTTGTAAACCAGGGATTGTGTTTATAAAATATTTATATACATTACACCTTTGTGCCATATTAATAGAAACATTCATAGCTAGATTTTAGCATTTTATGGTCAAAAATTCTGTAGTGCTCTTAATATGTTGAATTTGAGTTGTGAGTCAAACAACAATTTCAACACTAGGACTAAAGATTCAGGATAAAGAAATTTATTAGTCAATAAATATGTGTATATTATCAAAAAACGAT
This sequence comes from Bulinus truncatus, assembly GCA_021962125.1. Lineage (NCBI taxonomy): Eukaryota > Metazoa > Mollusca > Gastropoda > Planorbidae > Bulinus > Bulinus truncatus. The sequence goes on along the minus strand of JAGDYQ010000016.1, from coordinate 4,311,843 downwards.
AGTTCAAAAATAGGTCGAAATGCATTTTCTTGTCTATGTCCCTTAGTTTGTGTTTTTATATTCTTTGTTGTTAGTTTCTGATTTGTTACTTTATATGCTGGTAGTTTCTGTACACACGTATATTTGTTAGTTTATGTACACACGTGTATTTGTTAGTTTCTGTACACACATGTGTTTGTTAGTTTCTGTACACACATGCATTTGTTAGTTTCTGTACACACATGCATTTGTTAGTTTATGTACACACATGTATTTGTTAGTTTATATATACACATGTATTTGTTAGTTTATGTACACACATGTATTTGTTAGTTTATGTACACACATGTATTTGTTAGTTTATGTACACACATGTGCATTTGTTAGTTTATGTTCACACATGTATTTGTTAGTTTATGTACACACATGTGTTTGTTAGTTTATGTACACACATGTGCATTTGTTAGTTTATGTTCACACATGTATTTGTTAGTTTATGTACACACATGCATTTGTTAGTTTATGTACACACATGTGTTTGTTAGTTTATGTACACACATGTGTTTGTTAGTTTATGTACACACATGCAATTGTTAGTTTATGTACACACATGCATTTGTTAGTTTATGTACACACGTGCATTTGTTAGTTTCTGTACACATATGCATTTGTTAGTTTATGTACACACATGCATTTGTTAGTTTATGTACACATGCAATTGTTAGTTTATGTACACACATGCAATTGTTAGTTTATGTACACACATGCAATTGTTAGTTTATGTACACACATGTGCATTTGTTAGTTTATGTACACACATGCATTTGTTAGTTTATGTTCACACATGTATTTGTTAGTTTATGTACACACGTGTGTTTGTTAGTTTATGTACACACGTATATTTGTTAGTTTATGTACACACGTGTGTTTGTTAGTTTATATACACACATGCATTTGTTAGTTTATGTACACACATGCATTTGTTAGTTTATGTTCACACATGTATTTGTTAGTTTATGTACACACGTGTATTTGTTAGTTTATGTACACACATGTATTTGTTAGTTTATGTACACACATGTATTTGTTAGTTTATGTACACACATGTGTTTGTTAGTTTATGTACACACATGTACTTGCTTTCATCACTTTCAGTCCCTAGGATCCTGCTATTTCATGAATTTATTATTGAATTTATTGTTCTATTATATGAGTAAATGTTCAATACCTAAAATAAATATTTTGATCTCCCTGTGTATAACCACTGGGTTTTAATTGTTATTTACCCTTTTGATTCCTATCAAGGAACAGACATATGTTACACATTCCTGTCTTTGTTAGCTGCCATATTAAATACAACTTATTTTTGTTGTTATTTCATTCTTTATCTTAATAATTTTTTAGCCAAATACCTTTAGAGTTTTCCATTGAGATTGTTTTTTTTATCTTGTTGGTCAATTTGACTGCTCGATCATTTCTATTTTATTGGTCAAAATATTTACTCTCTGCAGTGGAGCTTATATTTTTCTTCAACCTTTTTGCTGGCCTATTTCTGTTGTTAATTTCAGTCATACGGTAGTGAATTCTTCTGTAAGGGTAATTTATCATAGTCAAATGATTGTTGAAAATATCAGCTACTTATATTTGGGAATATTTCTGCATTTACAAATGATCAGTCAAGTTCCATAAGCCTTTAAAGGCCATTAGGATAGATGAAGTGTAGCCACAACATAAGGGATTGTGTGGCTAGCACAAATCCCAGCTGTCTTTACTTCCCAAACTTTAGTCAAATACCCATTTAAATCCAGGTGTTTTTGAAGGACTTCCAACTTTCACTAAGACCTGTAAAAATTCCCTTGGTTCTCACTGAGAATCAAACCTCAGACTCATGTGACAAGCCCATTGCTTAGCACTGTTCAATATTCCGTCCTTCACTTTTTTATATTTTAAAATCTAATGTCCGATAAAATAGAGCATATTTTTATTTTTTTTTTTTTTTTTTTTTTTTTTTTTTTTTTTTTTTCAGGGGGTGGTTTTTGTTATTTGTTTTTTCAATGTTTTGTTTATAATTGTTATAGATTTTTATATGATAGGTATTTATAATCACAGGTCTTGTTTTTTTGTTTTTTTTTTGGGTTAATTTTCTATTTTTTTGTATTTTTTTTTTTTTTTGTTTTTTTGGGCTTGTTTATCAGGAAAGGGTGGATCTTATAAAGTGTATATTTGTATATATATTCAATGTAGATTGGATTTATAGAATTGTTAGGAAAGTAGAAATGATTGTATTATAATGATAGGTATTTATAGAATGGAGGTTCGTTTTTTGAATTATTTTTGGGAAAATTAGATTATTATAAAGTTTTAAATATTGGTATTTAATGTTTGTTTTGTAAGGAAGAGTGTTTTTTGTGACATAAATGGAACTTAGTTTATCCAGGGAAAGAAGCAATATGGGCTGGATCTTATCAACACAAAAGTGTCACTATTTGATATGATGCCAGAATGTGTGGTCGGCTTCTATAGAATTGTTAGGCCAAAGTATGAAATGATTGCTACTTATAATCACTAGGTATCTAAGTGGCAAAGTATGTAACTGGCCTTGTTAGGAGCTAGAGTAGATTTAGAGACAGAGACAATCAATATTGAGTGAGCTATCAAAATTAAAATGGAATCGAAATCGAACCTCGAAATGCAGGCGAAAAGAATGAAAAGGGATTCGTACAAAAAATTTACTCCTGCGCCTTTGACAGCCACTGTGCCAGTTCCGATTCCCGATGTTGACAAAGGGGGGGAGACTCACGAAATCTGTTGGCAGTTGTTATGAGCATGACAGAAGATGGCTTTTACCACCTTGGAACTGCACAGGGAATCTTGAAGCAACTATATTCCAGATCAGAATTCACAGTATGTCCAAATGATTTTTTAAAAGCGGAAGACGTTCCTGACCTTGAAATACCTCTCCGATCTGCTGCTACTTCTCAGTCTATAGGAAACGGCCAAAGATTCGTCAGGTGTATGTGCAAGACGAAATACCAAACTGTGAGGTGTCTTGTGTGATAAAGAAAATTAAGTGCAATTCAAAATGCCATTCTAGTCTTCACTGCTGCAACAAGTGTGTGTGAAGTCCCTGTAAGGATGTGATGAAATCTCTTAAATCCTATGTACCACAAATGGGATGGTTTTTTATGGTGCCCTTCTTTCATACCCACCATAGCCGAATAGTGCAATGGCCATGGGGGCACCATGGGTCAAGACCTGAAAAATATCCTCGGTCCTCACCGGGGTTCGAACCATGTACCTTCAGGTCGACATGCGAGCGTTTTACCGCAAGACCATCCATTGCTCTGCTTGTTTACACCAGAAACAACATCTTCTCCTTATTATTTATCAATTCTTCACTAATTCGTGAAATATGAATATGCAAGGCCAAAATATGAAGTGTTTTGTGTGAACGAAGAAAATTAAGACAGTACAATTTTAAGTGCCAATCCAGTATTACCTGCTGAAGCAAATACCTTAATCTCAGCTCTGCTGTCATTGTCATCAGCGGTATGAACATCATATGCTTTATTTTGCATTCGTTCCATATTAGAATACATAATTTTCAATAAAGGCTTTTATTGTTCTTTTCTAACACTTTGCCTAAACAATACTAGTCATTCTATACAATGCCTAGGCAAAGTATGCAAAATTTACAAAATAACTGATATTTTATACTTTGCCTAAAACCATCAGGCATTCTATAGAATGCCGGAATTTCACACATTGCCGGTAACATACATATAGTTCTTAATAAACCTAGCTAAAAACATTAACTTGCGAACTTAAAAATATCTTATGGCTTTTGATAATTTATAAACAAATTGATAATTTTCTTAATTGATATCTGTTGCCCAGTAACCTGATGTTTGACTATTACTGCAATTGGTAATGTCCCTTAATGCAGGAAAGGTCATACAGCATTAATTGGTGGATTATCAAAACAAAGTTGAATGACTTATTAAAATATTTTAAATGTGTATTTTAATATATATATTCTGTGGTGCTTCATGTGTTATTTTAATGTATGAAAATTATATTAGCAGAAAATGTAAAAGTTATGAGCCCAAAATGGTATGTTTAATGTCTACATTAATGTTACATTTGTAAATGAAGTTTTTGTCTTTATACTAGGTCAGGATCAGTTTATTAAATCTTTATTATTTATATATTTTAATTATTTATTCTAAGCTCTCATGGTTTAAGTCATTGATATGACCTGAACATATTTCAGTCTGTATCATTTTGTCTGCTGCTTGAATTTTTATTTAGCTGCCGTGCTTTGGACAAATATGTATGGGATGTATCGTTTGAGATATATTCTTTTGCATTTCTATTGCCTGTTTTCTACAATTTGTATAATTTTGTTATATTATTTAAATGTAAAGTACTCTAAGTCATGTGTGCCTTATATTTACAATGTACTAGCATTTAATCTGAATATCTACTTTTTGGAGATATTATTGTTTACTTAACATTTGCACCAGGTGATATCTATGCAATTTCCCTTGCTAGTGTAAAAACAAAAATTAAAAGATCATATGTATAATTAATTACCCATGTATCCTGGTTTAGTGTTGTAGAAATCAAACTATTTGTATTTCTGAGTTAGTCCAGGAAATTTTTTAAGATCACTATTAATGATTTTTTAAACATCCATCTCCTAGTTTTGCAGAAATACTTTTTATTGATGCTTTTGATGAAAGAGATAAAAAGAAACCATTGTATGTTTTCACTGATAAATTGGTTAATAATATTATATAAACAAATGAATTCCATAACCTAGTAGTAGTAATATACCTACCATATTTTTCGGACCACAAGATGCACATTTTTTCCTCCAGAAATGAGGGTAAAAAGTCCCTGTGTCTTATGGTCCAAATGTAGAAAGAAAAGGTTAGCGTTAGGCTGATAACCATAATGTGTCAAAGTCAAAGTGTAAAACACTCTCCAGCCTCTTCTCTCACTACAATGTGTACCGTAGATAAACCATGCAATGAAAGCATAGAAAGTCTCTACATGATTTATGGGTACCGTATTTACCGTACACATTGTAGTGGTCACATTGAACTTTTCTGACAGCTTTTAGCCTTGTGAGAGGCTGGAAAGTGTTCTACACTGTTGGACAGCAGCACCAATAGTGACGAAAGCTTTCTAGAATCTGACTCTAGCGATGAGGAGTTCTCACAAAACAAGCAGAACCTTTACCATAAATCTTCAACTTCATTCTATTTTATTACTGAAGTCTCTCGTTGTTGTGTGTTACAGTATATAAAATTCATAATTCGTAAGTTTGTCTTTTGCTGACTTTATTTGTTAATAATGGTTCTAAATGCTTCTGTTTACTTTACAGTGTTGATTACATTTGTTTATGACTGTGCTGTTGGTATTGATTACATTTGTTTATGACTGTGCTGTTGGTATTGATTACATTTGTTTATGACTGTGCTGTTAGTTTGCTTATTTTATAGAATTGGTTAGTAAAGTGAAATAGTTTGCTTATTGTAATATACATGTATATATAATGTATGTTTAAAGTCCCACAATTTACATTTCAACTTCTGGTTTCTAATTCTTAATTAAAATGCACTTAGTTTAATTTTATTTTTACTAATTCTTTGCACACTTCTGTGAGAGAGTAGACCCACTGGAACAAAAAACAAAAGACACCACTTAACATCATTTAAAGGTGTATTGAAAATCTGAAGTAAACAAATATAAAAGTGAATACAGGAAAGAATCTACAGAAATTGGCAAGCTATGTTTTTTGGATTAAATAATGAGTCAACACAGCTTTTTGTAAAATTTAAAATGGAGGTAAAAAAATATGAAATTGGTAATTTTAAATGCTTATTTAAAAAAAAAAACTAGCAAACTCGCATACATAAATTTGGTATCATTTTAAAGAGTAAAGTGTGAACAATGTAATTATTTAATCAAAATACTTGAAAATAAAAATCTATTGGTTAGACAAGCTTGATTATTCATCATGTGTATAAAAAATGTACATAATGCACTGCAATAAAAAAATTAAAATTTACTTTGAAAATAAATTACTTTATATAAAAGTGAAGCAATTTCAAATGTCTATAATAATTGAACTTTTGAACATGATTAAATGTGTTTTTATTTTAAAAGATATTTTTAAGATATGTCTACTCATTTTTAAAGAATGCCATGCACACAATTATGACAATATGAAATAATGAATGTCACTTTAAGCTAAATACTTTTATTCAAATTACATCTACTTCAAATATTTGAAATAAATTTGTATTACAGGATGTTTGTATCATCTTTTTACACACAAAAAAAAACAATAAATTGTGAATGCTCTACACAATTTCAATAACAGTTGAAGAGCAATTTTAAATAAGTACTACACTATATATAATATTAAAATCATTTTAACAGATATTGACACAAACAGTCTATAGATCAAAATCTTTTTTATTTGTAACATATCAACATGTCTTCATCAGTTAATTGAATTTTAATTTGTTAAAATGTAATTATTTATTCTAAGAAATGTTACAGAATTCTTTGAATTATTAATTGGTATTATGCCTTACTGGAGCCAATTTAGATACTTTTTTAGAAATAGATGAATTATTAAATGGAAATTTTAAAAAAATCAGTATATGCCTTTTAATAATACCACATGTTTTTTTTGCAGCTTTTTAAACTTACATAACATCAGCACTTTTTTTCAACAGTTGTATGGGCACATTAGAAATGTTGAAGCCATTTAGAAAGTAATGTGATGATTTTATTTTAACTGTCTTCACATACAACAACAAAAATTTACTATCATTTTTTTCATAACCTTTTTCTGAGTTTTACAGCAACATTAATTGGAGGGCAATATACTATGTCCTGTAGTGCCTTAAATGTCACACTCAATACTGACTGAAATATTTGATTGCATTCAACAATTTCACTGAGAAACAGCACATCTGGCCTTGAATGTAATAGTTTGACAAAGTGATCCCCTGTCCTTTTCACCAGATACAGTTCTTGATTAATTGAGTGTGTGTGATGTCCCTGTAAGAGATGAAATCTCTTAGATCCTATAAACCACTGGTGGGACGGTTTTTGCAGTGCCCTTCTTTCATCCCCACCATAGCCGATAGTGCAATGGCCATGGAGGCACCACGGGAGATATATAGAGAACTTGAGCCAAGACCTGAAAACTTTCCTTGGTACTAGCAAATGCTTCTCGATTTAACAGACTGTACGTTTTTCTAACATTTTCAGTTTGCTGTGATATCTTTCAGTTAAAGTATAATAACTTTTTTTTATTTTAATAGTTATGTGATTAAAATATATATCAAACTGTAGTAAATTGAAAGGGCTTTTTAACTATATGTTTTAAATTGATATTATTATGCAAGTATTTATAATTTTTTAATAGTTTAGATGAAAAAATAAAAAAAAAACAAAAATTAAACAATCCACAAACACAAAGAAGAAAGAAAAAATTCAATATGATTCATGTCAATAAAAGTTACTTTTTATTAAAGTACATAAAATTCTCTGTGTGTAGGATATTTTAGAAGACATTATATTCAGAAACAAAAGATATTTAAAAATTTCTAACAATGATAAGTTTTAAGAAAAAAAGGACCAAAAATCTGTTTGGATCAACATTTACCACACAGCAAGAAAAATTCAAAAAGATAATAAATCTTATTCTTAGTTATAAAAACTAAAATTCTAATGTCCATTGATAACAAGAAAGCTCAATTTCAGTATGGTTTTAAAACTTTACCAAAAATATTTTACAAGATTAGGGTAACTATTATACAAGCTTATGATAACAAGAGAGACAATTTTTATCTTTTTGAAAACACAAGTAAACCTCACATATCCTACACTTTACACTTGTTTTTCTGACTACTTTTTCAGACTGTAGCACAATCTACAGTTTCCACGTTTATCCATAAATTCTGGATTCATGGCATGCTTAAAAAATACCAGTGGTCGTGATGCAATAGGTACAGCATCAAATGGACCAATAATACCCCATTCCCGAATTAATTCTTCAGTGAAATTTAACTGCCCATATCTAGCTGCTCTTTTAAATTCTACAATGTCTTAATGTTTATTTCTTAAATTCTGGAACAAAATATAACAGTTAACCCTAGCTATATCTAGTAAATGAGAAAAAAATTGTTTTTCAATATTTATTAGTTTTTCATAGAACATTATATTTATTAATCAACTGGTCACTCTTATCTCCAGCCCCCATATATCTATTGTAATCCTGTATTATGGCTAGTTGGTCAACTGTAAGTTCTTCAAATTTTCCATTTACTTTTGTCTGTTGTTTAACTGGTCTAAATCCATTTGCATTATTCATAGTGGACGTAACCAAAACAGTTTTATTGTCCCTCCATTGTACTGTCAATAACTGTCCTTCTCTAACCCATCTTATATCCCCTATTTTAGATTTTTTTTTCATAGTCTTTTATATTTTCTAAAGATTGGGGAACACCTTTCCTTGTCCTAAGAATAGTTCCACATGCTCCTACCCCTAAATCCCATAGATCTTTAAACAATTGTACACTAGTATAAAAATTATCAACAAATAATTTATACCCCTGTTTAGCTAAAGATTTAATTAATTTCATTACAACCCCTATGCCAACCCAAATGGCCCATTATCCTGTTTACCTAAATATAAATGAAAATCATAAGTATACCCAGAAAGATAATCAGCTAATACCCATAACTTCATTCCCCACTTAGTCGGCTTATCATAACGATTTCTCTGCAGTTGATCTTGATAAACCATTGTTGATAATTGATATTTCCCTTTATGAGACCATCTTTGACTTCTTTCCATAAAGTTACAGCTGTGCAGTGAGCCTTTGAGGTTTCGTGCATCACAAGTCCTTTTTTCCAGTTCCTATAACCTCTTTGTGTAAATGCCGTATCCGCTTCTGCTTGATATGCCACAAGACATTTTGTGACACGGAAAACAAAAAACAGCATATCGAATGACACTGTATTCTAGCCAGTCGCGCCCATGGAACCATCGTGGATTGAATCGATGTTTTTTTTTTTTTTACCAAAATGAGTTTGAGGACAGGAATTTTGAGAAATGATGGGTTGATTTGGTGTATCCACACCCAAATCTAGTGGTCTTTGGTAGATTGAAGATAAATTGCCTGCCGTCTCTGTTGAAAAAAGTATTCAATTTACAGAATTGTAAAATCTAATACGACATCATCTTCCTATGAAAGCTTTATTTCTATTATATGAATTTCATATAAAATAAAGAGAGAATTCTCAAAATGAAATGTCTCAAGAACGATAAATAATATTTAATTAAACTAAATTAAAAAATGTCATTAAATTTTAAGCTCCAATCCACCATAACATTTTTTATATTAATATTGCTCAAATGATATTTAGATATTTTTTATGAAAATAAAAAGTAATATTTCTATGACTACCATACTATGTTAAGGACTGTGATTATTACCTTTTATGGTCACTTCAGGATCAAGGACTGTAGATGAAACAGGTTCCAAACTATTAAATTCTCCATTTGCCTCCTTCCGCAGAAGATAACTATCAATTTCTTCTTGAGTATTAACATTTTCAACCTGAAAAATTGTATGAAAAATCACTGTAAGCTATTAAGGTAGTAGTCACGCTTACGATGATCCTATTATTAGAACCTAGTGTGTGGTATCTACTGTGTGATTAAGCACTAACTTTTCATTAAGATGAAATTATTGATTTACTCACATTTATTTACTGATATATGAACGATATAAAAATTTCAGTTTCAAGAAAATAAAACAAATATTCATGGTGTTTATTTATTGCTTACAATGTGTGGATTAGTTCTCAGGAATTCCACCAATTCAACTCGGATATCTTTTGAACCTGTAGTATTTGAACGACCAAGCTGACGAGCAAGTCACGTGAATACACAATTACCATCCCCTGCAACATCAACAATTTTATAGTCTTTCATTTTTTCTGGCTTCAAAACTTCTTTTACCTTCTCAATGCTAGTCATCTGGGTCGTTGTAACACTCTGCAGTGCAATATAATCAGAAACATGTACATATATTCCTAATATTAATTAAATTATTCATGAATGTAGGAAACAGATTATTGATCTACTTACCAGAGATTTTTTGGGAGCATCAAAAACAAGACGAGATTGTTTAAATTTCTTCACTGTTGGTTAAGCACTAAACATTTTACATACTGTTACGGGTTCTTCTTAATTATAACTTGTAAGAAGACTAATAATACAAACATCCGCATCCTATGATGCCCAGAGCTCGACTGATCATAGAACACAGCATGTGCTCCCAACTGTCGGTTGAGTATACGTCATTTCTACCAAATGACGTATACACTAGAACTCTCAATAATCTACAACTCAAGATTGCGGAATGACATCATGGATACTGTGGTGGGCGTAGCCTACAGGATTGCGTCATCAAACTTAGACTTTATACTATTCCTCCACACACACATTAAGCCAAGGAGGTTGAATACATGGAGACGGCGTCTGCTATCAGATGGTACCAAGCGGCTGAATCCAGTGGGCGCAGCCTATCGCCGCCATGTTCGACTCAAAACATTCCACCAGCTTTCATTACGATGCCAGTTTTCTCATTCTAGAAACGACTCCAATGAGCTTTGTATTTTGTCATCACTTTTTTTTCTAAAGTCTGCTAAGACCCTAGTTAATTTCTAGTGGACTAGTTATTCTAATGTGTCAATTACAAAGCGCTGTAGTCTATGTAAAGCTATTTATACGATCAGCTGATAGAGGCCTATAAACAGGCTTGCGGAGCCGCCACATTTTTTTCCGGCTCCGGCTCCCACAAATCTGACGGCTCCGGCTCCCTATTAAGATAGTATCACACGAGACAAACATTTTTGTAATTGCGCCACGCAAACATGCCGCTGATAAAAAGTTATGCAAATTTTGTCGCGTTCACCCCCATAGTAGGCCTATAGCGTTCTGTCTGGCCCTCTCTGCTTATTTGTTCTACTTAGTAAAATGTATTACCTGCCCCCCCCCTGCTATTGCCTGGCCCCTGCTGTAGAATGCCTGGCCCCTGCTGTAGAATTTTTACGCTACGGGGCTGCCCCATAGTCAGTAACTTGAAAATTATACGCATGTCGGTTGTACTAAAAACAAACCATTTCAGTGCATCCAGAATCATATCATTATTTTCGACCGAGGTTTCACTAGTTGCCATTTTCATAAGTAATAAAAAGTTATTTCAATGATCAAATTAGCAAATAGTAAAATGATACATTATTTAAAATATTTTAAAGACTTCAGTATTTATATTTATTATTTATAAATTCGAAGTGACTATTCGGACCCGGGTACCAATAAACTCCGATTTTTATTTGGACCCCGTCCCAATAAAGTCTAATTGTTATTCGGACCCGTGGCAAATATGCACTTAGCTTAGCTATACATAAACTTTATTATTGTTTTTTTTATATAATTGTTTGAATTGCATGATTTAATTGTTACTCAGTGTCTAGGGTTCCACTAAGCGGACTCTGTATTATTATTTTTTCGGGTTCCGTCTAATAAAGTTTAAATATAGCTAAGCTTAGTGCATATTTGCCATGGGTCCGAATAACAATCGGATTTTACAAATTTATCTACTCTATTTCAGATATTCTGTTTATAATAAAATTGTTAAATACAGAATGCGACCATTTTGTTTTTAGTCTATTACAAATTCGCGGCAGCCCCGTATCGTGAAAATTCTACAGCAAGGGCTAAGCATTCTACAACAGGGGCCAGGCAACAGCAGGGGGGGGGGCAGGTAATACATTTTACTAAGTAGAGCAAATAAGCAGAGGGGGGCCAGACAAAACGCAATGGGGGGGGGCTAAGCCCCCTGGCCCCCACATACGCTACGGGCCTGATTCGCGGTCAAATAATAATACGAAATGACGCGTTCTATTTGTCGTCTTAGTAAAAATTTATTTTAAATGATTGATACAATTATTCTATGAAATAAAACTGTTTTAACTTTATATATTCAAAATAACATGCCATTAAAAAAATTTCGGAGGGTAAACAAGATTTAAAACGAACACAAAACGATTCCCGTTAAAGATTTCTTGTGGTGATGTGCGTGCACGCTATCATTTTAACGCTGTTACTGTTGTGGCGTTCGTAAAAATAACAACATTTCAAATTATAGGAGGCAAACAATCAAACAAAATTGGAATTTTAAAGCTAAAAAAAAATTTCTGCTGTAAAAAAAAAAAAGCATTTTGGAGCCGTGAAGCCGCCAGATTTTTTCGGCTCCGGCTCCAGCAAAAAGTAGCGGCTCCCGGCTCCGGCTCCGCAAGCCTGCCTATGAAGCTTATATTATACGCTATATCGAAATTAAGCCAGGGTAAAAATTATATAATACATAATATTTTGTATTTATACTTTGATGTTTATTGCAAAGCATTTGATCAAACAATGAAAAATGGCTAGCACTAAGCAGCGTAAACTAGACTAAAAACAATCCTGTCAATATTGCCTTTCGAAGCGTTTCGAAGCAATCAGTAAATAAAACGATAGAAAACAAACTATTGATACACAAAGACCCGCTGAGAGAGGGGCATGGGGGGAAATGCCCAGGGGCCCGGCGAGTTTTAGACAGAGCTGGCCAATCAACTTTTGAAAATATTATCAGCACGATGGGGGGGGGGGCGTGACAGCCCTGGACAGGGGCCCGAAATTTCTGTCGGTGGGCCTGGATGCACATTTAAAAAGCCAATAAAACCTGTTTTACGACAAGAATCAAACATGAGCCTGCCATTTGGCGATTCACGTAAACCAGCTATGTATGTCTTCGCATTGCACCGTATCAATATTTATGTACATTGTGAAACGTTGTTGAAATCGTGGGGATATAGTGTTACATTGTAGTACATTGCGGATTATGTGGTACATTGCGGTGCATTGTGAGACATTGTAGGACATTCTAATACATTGTGGTACATTCTGTTACACTGTGAAACGTTGTTGAAATCGTGGGATATTCTGTTATATTGTATAATACATTGTGGGACATTGTGGTACATTCTGTTTCATTGTGGTACATTGTGGGACATTCTGGTACATTCTGTTTCATTGTGGTACATTGTGGGACATTCTGGTACATTCTGTTTCATTGTGGTACATTGTGGGACATTCTGGTACATTCTGTTTCATTGTGGTACATTGTGGGACATTGTGGTACATTGTGGGACATTCTGGTACATTCTGTTGCATTGTGGGACATTCTGGTACATTCTGTTTCATTGTGGTACATTGTGGGACATTGTGGTACATTGTGGGACATTCTGGTACATTCTGTTTCATTCTCTCAATGGCACATAATCCATCGATTAAAGCATAGCCAACAGGCAACTTAAATGAACCATCGACGGCAACAATCATAAACATTAGGCTCTCTTTTTGCCAATGGCATTGTGTCATCATCTATATGTTTATTGCATATCACAACAGCACTGCTTTACAGCAACAGTATTAAGCACAAACAAGTTAACTAATTAGCATTATTATTATAGTGACTAACTGATGAAGCGATATCCCGTTTTCTTGTCGTCGTTGTGTACAACCGTACGCCAAACAAGAGGGCATTTATTACTTTTAAAAAAATTATAACACAGTGTTTTATAACGTTCAAAATAGTACAATAATATAACATACACACTACACAGCTACCAATGTTTTGAGTTGAACATGGCGGCGATAGGCAACGCCCACTGGTTTAAGCCTAGTGACGTCATGCCGCCTCCAGTAATTCAACCTCCTTGCATTAAGCCTTTAGTCTTTACGTAATTAGAATTTTAGAAAATTTAGAAAGCGGACATGCGCACACGCAGGAAGTCATTCAGTAAACAAACAAAATGTGTTCATTATTTAAAAGTGAATTGAATATATTATAAGAGTGGGAAAGATGAAGTACGGTTTTTTTTAATATATAAGCTATATTGACAAAGGAGCGCCCTATATCTAAGCAACCATAAGTCCTAGACCCATGATGTATATATCATTTTGTAGGTCTTGGCCTGCCAAGTGTACATCAAAAGTTCATTTCGCGATCTGACCTCTGAGGGCCGAAAAAGGGGGCGTTTTAAGTACCGTTTTTGCTTATATTTTAAATATAAATAATAAAAGCTAATCAAAGGGGCGTAATCATTATTTATTTTTGTAACATTTATTCAACATGATTACTTCCACTGCTTACACGAAAATGCTCTAAAATGTCCTTTGTCCGAAACGGAAAAGACTTAAATTGCTTGTTTTTTTCCTCTTTTTCTTCTTTTTAAAGCGGGGGGGGGGGGCACTCCACACCTAGCGGGGGGGGGGGGGCCACGGCCCCCAGTACCCCCCCTTGGCTACGGGGCTGACCTAGTATAAGGTATGCTTCCGACTGTACACCCTCATGTTTGGCTGCATGTCCTTCAGATGCCCCATATAACAGATCTTCTTCTGCTAGACATTTTATGAAGAACTGCGAAATTCAAATTAATGAAACATAAAATAGCAATGCAATACAAAAAAAAAAACACACACCCACACAAATTTAAGAAAAATAATTATCAAACATTTAAAGCTGTAAACAAAATTATCTACTGCCTCCGCCTTCTGATTTACAGTCACTCCTTTAATGGATCCACTCTTCGAATATAACCGGTCCTCCTTCTGTTAGGAATTATTTTAATAACTGGTTAAAGTTTAATTAAATAATCATAAAATGGTAAAACATTATTAAAAAAAGCCACACACAAATTAAAGAGAAATAAATAGCAATCATTTAAAGCGAGAAACAAAGGAATTAACGATAAAATAAAAATTAGCTCACTCTCCATATACTTATAGGTTTAAATATGCTCAATTATTATTTTGCAAATCATAACAAAAAATAAAAAAAACACACACATTTTAGAACAATAATTATCGACTACTTAAAGTTATAAACAAAGGAAAATGAATCATCTAAAATGTATTCTAAAAAATACTGACGAAATAAATATTAGTTTGCACTCTCAATACAATAAGGTTGAAATACTGCAAAAAGTTACAAAAAATATATTAAGAGTTTTCTTTTTAAGAACAACGGTCATATTACAAAAACAATTATCGATCATTTAAAGCTATAAAATCTATATAAATAAAAAAATTAAAATACCGACGAAAAAAATATTAGTTTGCACTCTCAATACAATAAGGTTGAAATATAATTACTTATTTATTGTTAAACTAGTAAACAGGCCCGGTACCCGGACAGGCTTATTAGGCACGCAGTTGAAGATATATATTAAAGCGCTTTAACAATCAGTCTATATAAAGCAAGCAATTTAAGTCTTTTCCGTTTCGGACAAAGGACATTTTAGAGCATTTTCGTGTAAGCAGTGGCTACGGTTACGATAAATAGAGAGGGAAGTAATCATGTTGAATAACTGTTACAAAAATAAATAATGACTACGCCCCTTTGATTAGCTTTTATTATTTATATTTAAAATATAAGCAAAAACGGTACTTAAAACGCCCCCTTTTTCGGCCCTCAGAGGTCAGATCGCGAAATAAACTTTTGATGTACACTTGGCAGGCCAAGACCTACAAATTGATATATACATCATGGGTCTAGGACTTATGGTTGCTGAGATATAGGGCGCTCCTTTATTAATATAGCTAATATAGTAAAAAACGGTACTTAATACGCCCTCTTTTTCGGCCCTCAGAGGTCAGATCGTGAAATGGACCAAAGTGTTTTTTGGCAGGCCAAGACCTACAAATTGATATATACATCATGGGTCTAGGACTTATGGTTGCTGAGATATAGGGCGCTCCTTTATTAATATAGCTTATATAGTAAAAAACGGTACTTAATACGCCCCCTTTTTCGGCCCTCAGAGGTCAGATCGCGAAATGGACCAAAGTGTTTTCTTAACAGGCCAAGACCTACAAAATGTTATATACATCATGGGTCTAGGACTTATGGTTGTTGAGATCTAGGGTGATGACGGACAGACAGACAGACAGACCTACAAAACGGGGACAATAGAGCATTTTTTTTCGAAAATGCTCTAAAAAATAGCATGTCTATGTACTCGAAGTGGCCCCAAAGGCAGGCACGCCGAGAGGGGGGTCAGGGGGGTCATTGCATCTGTAAGGGGGCCCGGCCGCCCCGACCATGTCAATTTTTTCACGACTCATTGTTTATTGAGGGTACGTCGATGACAGCCGATAGCAGCCAATCCGAACGAAACTTAAAAATAAATTCAGTCGACTGCTGAGGCTCGTTAGATCTCATAAACCAATCCGAGTGTGAATTGGTGTATAACTATTTTAAGACAATACTTGAAATCTGAGTATGATGTGTGCCATCATAGACTTAGTCATAGAATGAAGATGAAGCGGTACCGGTGGAAAAAAGTCAAAGAGTTATGAATAGATTACCATAGAAATATTGTGAAATTCTATTGATAACTCTATGACGCTGACAGTCAGAACGAATGTATTCACTGCTGTGCGCAAATAGTACTCGATGCTATACTGCATGAAGTTGAATCAGCGAAATACTACTCAATTATTGTGGACGAAACACCAGATTCCGCTCATGTTGAGCAGACCGTTTTCATTTTGCGGTACATACATCTAGACACTGACTTGGATACCTTCGAACTACATGAGAGATTCCTTGCATTTGTAGACTGCAACAAGAAGACGGGAGAAGATATAGCTCAGCTAATCATTGACATGTTGAAAAAAACATAGCATACCGCTTACGAACTGTCGCGGTCAAGGGTATGACAATGGAAGCAATATGAGTGGTTCGTACAAAGGCGCTCAAGCAATTATACTGAAGAACAAACCTTTGACAACGTTCTCACCATGTGGCTGCCATAGTTTGAACCTGTGTGGCGTGCATTCTTCGCAGTAGTCCAGAAATTGTACAATCTCTTTAGCAGCAGTCCTCAGAGATGGGAACTTTTTGACTAGTGGCATCGGATGCTCTCTTCACAATCCATCAGAAACGCGCTGGTCATCTCGTGTCGATAGTGTTAAGCATTTCGCAGCGCATTTGCCAGGTATAATGATGGCGCTAACCCAAGTGCAGGAACTGAATTTGACACCAGAGACTCGCTATGATGTAGCCGGCATGATTTCATACTGTCTTCGTTCGAATCAATTGTGATGGCATCGCTGTGGCTGAAAATTTTTAAAAGCTATAAAGTTTAGAAATTTGCTGCTGCAGGCAAGAGAAGCAACTCTTGATGTCGAAGTTGCTAATATTCGTGACCTTATTGGCGACTTAAAACTGCTTCGATCCAAGTGGGATGAAATATTGTCTGAGAGCAAACTTGTCGCTGAGAGCTGCGGTGTTGAACAGTCCCTGTGTTTGGCAGAGACAAAACGCAAACGAAGACGACAATTGCCAGACAAAACAATTCTCGACGACAATGATGATCAGCAGGATCTACACGAATACTTCAAGCGTTCCGTTTTCTACGTCGTGATTGACTGTGTGATTGCGAATTTAACAACACGATTCGAAGCGGCGAAGAATTCGGACGAATTGTTCGGCGTTCTGTGGAAATATCCTGATATGAATAAAGAAGACGTCCTCATCGCAGCCAAGAACCTGGCTGATAAATATGTTGTTGATGTTAGCGCCGATATGTTGAATGAGTTGGAGCATCTGAAAACAATCACGTTGCAAACCTCGGGCAGAAATGTTTGTCGCCATTTGACTTGCTGAACCGTTTACACAATTTGAAAACCGATATACTGTTTCCAAACGTAGTCATTATGCTACGTATCTTCTGCACACTTCCGGTTACCGTTGCTCAAGCAGAACGATCTTTCAGCACATTGGCCCGAGTTAAAAAATGTTTTGAGATCAAGAACGCCTAACCAGCCTTGGAATGCTGGCAGTGGAAGGTCGACTTGCAAGAACGATTGACTACAACAATATAATTGAAGTGTTTGCAAGAAGATAAGCCCGCAAAGTTTTGTTGTAGATTTCTCTCTGCATGTCGTAAAAGTCAGTTCCAAAAAATTACATTGTTATGAAAAACGTGTGTAGCTTTATCGGCGATAACGGGGGCAAAGTAAAATAAATTTAGTTAAAAACTTTTTGTATACACTCTTTGTATGACTATATCCGGAATTGACTGTATTTTGATAAGGGGCCGGCAAAGATATCATGCCCTGGGGCCCGTATTGGCTCTCGGCGCCCTTGCCCAAAGGACATGAACAGATTATTGTAGCCAAAACACATTTAAGGGACACTTAATAATACATCAGATAAAGTTCATATTTTATATAGTTCCCAAAGAAAATAATCCTCATTATGGGTATAGAATCTTAACAATAACAACCCCCGACTATTAAACTTTGAATCTAACATCCAACTATGCAAAATTTGTGCTCACAACACCATATCATTGACTAATCTTAATTCATTCATAATATTTTAAAGGACTCTTTCTCAAGAGTTCTTTTTTTTCCCTATAATTTATCAATTCTCTTCCACTTAGCCCCACACTCATCCTTCCCTCCCTCCCCCGCCCGCCAGCCCCCTTCCACTCACGACATGCTCGAATCGCAGTGGGTCTCAATGTACAAACGTCGAACCCTGTTAACAATACCACGTTACACTTCTCTCTACCCCGTTAAACGCTCCTTCCCCAACCCTACACCCCCATTCCAACAGTTCTTTTTTTATAATTCTATAATTTATCATGTTTAACATGACGTATTTAAAAAAAAGAGAGACGTGAGGTTAAAAAAATAGCGGTGTTGCATCTCGAATCGTCTGCTTGACTTCCCCCCCTCCCCCTTTCCGCAGCCATTTGGTTTATTCCCTCCCCTATCCCATCCAACTTGGTAATATATATTTGAGCGCGTTAACCATTCTTTATATCTATGGCGTTAACAATCAGTCTAATACAAAAAATAGCATTTTATATAATTCATCCCAAAGAAAATAATCCTCATTATGGGTACAGAAGCTTAACAAAAATAACCACCCACTATTAAACTTTGAATCTAACATCCAACTTTACATATTTAGCGCACACTACTCTATAACATTTAAAAATCTTAATTCATTAATATTAATTTAAAGGACTCATTTCCAACAGTTCTTCATTATCTGTCTCTATGTATCTTCTCCATCTATCTATCTATCTGTATGTATGTATCTATCAATCTATCTATATATCTCTATCTATCACTATCTTCTATCTATCTCTAGATAGAGATACATAAGTCTTACATATTATTGGCACCACAGGCACAAAATAACAAAAAAGGGGCATTTAGTATAACTGAATGTTCTTAGAACATGAATTATTTTAATTTTCTTCTATTTCATTTTTATTCCAACTTTACATAATTTGCGCACACTACTCCATATCATTTAAAAATCTTAATTTATTAATAAGAAATCCTTGTTGTGTTTAGAATTCCCCAACATTTCATTTTCATTCAAGTAAGAGTCATTTAATGAACAAAATTCGCACCAAACATACTCTCATTTAGTAAAATATCTCTTTTCTGTTTCTATAATTTTGGAATTCCTCAGAATATTTTTATACAGACGGTCGATGACGCGCGCTGTTTTTTTATAGCGATGTACTATTTCATCTCGTGCGGTGCCGTGTATTTGTAACGTGCAGACATGTGGCTTTTATTGCCATGAACATCCTATACACCGCACGGTGTGAGGGTCTGTCAAACGTAAGGTCGACTATGTTAGACGATTATGTCTACTACTTCCCGTGGCTTTTACAAAAGAATAATCTCTAAAGTTAAGAGAACATTTTACGATGCCGATTGATAAATAAACAAGCAATTAACCCTGTTCCATTCTGGACACAGGACGTGTTAGCGCATTTTCATGTTATCTTTCAGTAAATATTTGTAAATTTTGGAAATGTTTATAAATTCAATTGTGTAATGCATATATCTGAAAAAAGATATTAAAAGGACAAGTAAGTCATGTTGAATAACTGTTACAAAAATAAATAATGATTACGCCCCTTTGATTAGCTTTTATTATTTATATTTAAAATATAAGCAAAACGGTACATAACAAACTCTTATATTTTGGCCCTGAGAGGTCAAATCGCAAAATGAACTTTTGATGTACACTTGGCAGGCCAAGACCTACACAATGATATATACATCATGGGTCTAGGACTTATGGTTGCTAAGATATAGGGCGATCCATTATTAATATAGCTTATATAGTAAAAAACGGTATTTTATAAGGCCCCTTTTACGGCCCTGAGAGGTCAGATCGCAAAATGGAAAAAAAGTCATTTCTTGGCAGGCCAAGACCTACAAAATGATATATACATCATGGGTCTAGGACATGGTTGTTGAGATCTAGGGTGATGACAGACAGACAGACAGACAGACAGACAAAACGGGGACAATAGAGCATTTTTTTTCGAAAATGCTCTAAAAATATACTGTCGAAATAATAGTTTACCAACTAAAGTAAAAAGAAATATTTTACGATACAGTTTTGTTAACTGAAAAGAAATATGATGAAATATGAGTTTTTAACTCAGCGGATTGGTTTATTGACCATATATTAGTTAGCACTCTGTGACTTTTGATTTAGCTCCGGTGGTTTTTTAAAAAGTAAAGTGAAGTAAAGAAATAATTTTACCAAACCGATCGTTTAAATATTATTTTTAAATATAATGGATATTATGTCTATATCAAATATATATATATATCAACAAGCTGAGTAATTTACTGCAATTTCGTGTGTAAATTTTAAGGCAATTGGTGAAGAACTTTCGGGGTTAACCCTCGCGGCGTGAAACCTCTTTCCATTTTTTATTTATATAGATTACAGAATTATAAAAAAATCAATTTTTATATTTTTTCAAATTTCATGCTCGAGATTACTATTATGATCATACCACATGGAGTACACAAATCTTAAAGACCTAGTGGATCTCAGCGACAGACCTAAAAATTGCTTCATGGATCTATAGTTTGATTTGTCAAGAGACCAAATGATGTCCAGGGTTCATCAAAAAACGTTGCTCATCAGCTCACACCCGATACTGTGTCTGATTCCTCGTATGCTAGTGGCATGCATTCTGCAGAAATGGGAGAAATGGACGCACAATTACTTGAAATAAACATAGACCAATTTGATATACTGAAGTGAAAACTGAAAATGATTGTAACCAATCACTTGATGAGTAAATTTAATGAAAAACATTGGAATATTTTATCAAATGCTTCTTTCTGGAATGTACCAGTTCCAGATAATTTTTGGTTTGAAATTATCAAAAGAGGAAGTCTTCTTTTCAGAATAAGGAAGGAACTTTGAGTACTGCGATAAGACAAGATGATAAAGTTAAAGGAGATATGTGTCAGCTATCCAAAGAATAGTTTTACAAGATGATGTCGAATAGTGAGAAAATACTGAGTTCAATGATAATTTACTCAATGATCAGTGAGAAACTATTATGTTTGCTGCAAACAATTTGTTGTAGGAGTTACAAAAACAATTTGTTGTAGGAGTTACAAAAACAATTTGTTGTAGGAGTTACAAAAACAATTTGTTGTAGGAGTTACAAAAACAATTTGTTGTAGGAGTTACAAAAACAATTTGTTGTAGGAGTTACAAAAACAATTTGTTGTAGGAGTTACAAAAACAATTTGTTGTAGGAGTTACAAAAACAATTTGTTGTAGGAGTTACAAAAACAATTTGTTGTAGGAGTTACAAAAACAATTTGTTGTAGGAGTTACAAAAACAATTTGTTGTAGGAGTTACAAAAACAATTTGTTGTAGGAGTTACAAAACAATTTGTTGTAGGAGTTACAAAAACAATTTGTTGTAGGAGTTACAAAAACAATTTGTTGTAGGAGTTACAAAAACAATTTGTTGTAGGTGTTACAAAAACAATATTCTAATTTGTCTCTGGGTTTCATAAGTGGTGGAAACTGAGACCAAAATTACATGTGATCTCGGAAGAGCACATATGCTGCTTGAAAAATGGAAAAATTGGCACCTGGACTGAATCTGCACAAAACAATGGATGCCAAAATTGTTGGAAAAAGAAAATATCTTGCACAGGTTACAATGCAAAATTTGGCTTTGGAATATGAAGCAGTGTTGAAAGAAGCACATAATCAGTTTATAGATGAGTTCATGTCGAATAGAAGCATCCTTATCTGTCACCTGAAACTCAAAATGAGTTTATAAATGTCCTGGCACATCATGTGAAGAAGATCCTTGAAGATATATAAAGGCTGCGAAGTATTTAGGAATTACGTTCAACTGAACACCTGACATACCGCACACTGACCAGATGTTTGATAGCTCTCATTTTTCTATGATGAGTTATCCGAAATGGAGCGTTTAAAAGAAAAACTAAGGTTGAGAAGGCTTCTGAGGGCAGAAGATATTGATGTTGACAATGCCAAAGAGTGGTGAGTAATGTTATGAAATTGCTGAAGTGGACTTCCTAGAATCTGCCAACACTCTCAATGAGCATGCAATTATTTGTCCCTATCTGTGTGTCTGTAGCTTCATTTGAGAGGAGCTATTCAAAACTGACATTGATAAACAATTACCTGCCATCCACTATAGGACAGTTAAGGCTTTCTAATCTTTATCTTTATCTCTTATCTATTGAGAGTGATATGTCAAACTGATATATTGATTTTGGTGGAAAGGTTGACAGATTTACAGCTTTGAAGACCAGGAAAGGAAAATTCAAAATAAATTTCATTGTCAAAATAACTATTATTTGACTTTGGTTTGCTGGTTGCTACAGTTCTTGAATATGTCACGTTAAATTATATTGTGTAATTTGTTTTTTTTATCTCATGTCGTTAAAATTCACCAACTTTTGTATCCATTGTGCGATGGAATTCACAAACATTACATTTACAGGAGACAAGCAGTATACCAAGCGTTGCCCGGGTAAGTCGGGAGTTGAAACATTTCTGACACTCCATTAGGTAAAGATATGGGTGCTAATTTATGCTACCTACCTAATGTGCAGAAATGACCTAAATTTCATACGTCACAAATTATGTTTTATCCGTCAACGCTAATAAATTAGGATTTTTTGTTTAAACAGTAATTAATTCTCTCAATACAGCAGCCGCGTGCAGTTCTATTCGGCTTCCTACTTTCTTACACGCTGTCCTTATATATAGTGATTCTCAATGGTCTAGTACAGGAACATTTGAAATATGTCTAATGTCCATGATGGAAGTTTTGAAATATGTCCCATTGTCCATGATGGAAGTCTTGAAATATGTCCCATTGTCCATGATGGAAGTTTTGAAATATGTCCCATTGTCCATGATGGAAGTCTTGAAATATGTCACATTGTCCATGATGAAAGTCTTGAAATATGTCCCATTGTCCATGATGGAAGTCTTAAAATATGTCCTATTGTCCATGATGGAAGTCTTGAAATATGTCCCATTGTCCATGATGGAAGTCTTGAAATATGTCCCATTGTCCATGATGGAAGTCTTGAAATATGTCCTATTGTCCATGATGGAAGTCTTGAAATATGTCACATTGTCCATGATGAAAGTCTTGAAATATGTCCCATTGTCCATGATGGAAGTCTTGAAATATGTCCCATTGATGGAAGTCTTGAAGGGTGACACCCTGAATTTTCCGCATCGGGTTAAACCCACCCGAGTGACGCCACTGGGTTTGTATTTATAAAATATATGCTAGACTTCTATACTACTAGACTATATTTTGTAGGCCTATATTTGTAGTCAAATATTACATGGACCTATAATTAACACTTATTTGTAGTCAAATATTATATGACCTATAATTAAACATATTTGTAGTCAAATATTATATGGACCTATAAGTAAACATATTTGTAGGTAATATATATTGTAGTTAAACTTTCTCATTCAGATTTTAGTATTAATAGTAAATCGCTAGTATTAGTCCCACAAGTCTTAGTTGCTTTGTTTTTTCCCCAGACAATTCAACTGTCGATTTCATATAACCATTTTTGAACAAACGAATCATATAAATGAAAAAGTTTTCCTAAATTTTGTTAAAACTTTGTAAATTAGAACACATAGACAAAAGATACATTCAGTATAGTTCCTAAAACAATTGAGCATAGTTCCTAAAAATACAAACATTACAGTTCCTAAAATACATTCAGTATAGTTCAAAAAATAAATTCAGTACAGTTCCTAAAATACATTAAGTATAGTTCTTAAAACAATTAAGCATAGTTCCATTTATACAACCAGTATAAATCCTAAAATACATTCAGTATAGTTCATAAAACAATGAAGTATAGTTCCTAAAAATATAATCAGTGTAGTTCCTAAGATACATTCAGCATAGTTCCAAAATACATTCGGTAAAGTTCCTAGAATACGTTCAGTATAGTTCTTAAATTCTCCCAATGCCAACAAGTCAATAGGTCACATCAATATTTTCCCACTCAACCTGTCTCTCACGTCACACAGCCATTAGACTGGGAGCGAGTGAAGAGTCAACATTATTGTAACATCATTTGGTAAGTAATTCATCACATAGAATTGTTTTTTTTTAGTTTTAGTGAAATCAAGGTTTACTTCATTATCTATGAATATATCGCATTCTTTGTGGCCGCTATATCTATGACAGTGTATGTTCCTAGTGACTGATAATCTTTACAAATAACATCACATTTGAATTGAGTGATAAATCTATAACAAAAGCATCACCTTTTAGGTGGCAGATAAATATATAACATAGCAATCTTTTATTCTATACGACTAATAGTTATCTAATCCTGTAAGAAAGTTATATGATCATATTCTATATGATCACATTCGATATGATCACATTCTATATGATCACATTCTATATGATCACATTCTACATGATCACATTCTATATGATAACATTCTATATGATCACATTCTATATGATCACATTCTATATGATCACATTCTATATGATCACATTCCATATGATCACATTCCATATGATCACATTCTATATGATCACATTCTATATGATCACATTCTATGGTAATGTATCCTTTTTATCTATTAGACTGATGATATATAACACTGTAACAGTATTTTTTAAACCTGTGTGAGTTATCATTTGATATTAAAAATTCCAATATATCCTACTATAGTATTGATATGGCTATAAGATGCGACATTTTCGCTCAATTCTTATCAGTTATGCGTGTAAATATAAGCGAATACCAGACAGAACTCACACATAGACATATAGATATAATATTATACAGCTCAATCACACACATATATGAAGACATTTGATGATAAAACCAACTCACACACAGACATATGACGATAAAACCAACTCACACACAGACATATGATGATAAAACCAACTCACACACAGACATATGATGATAACACCAACTCACACACAGGGGCTAGGAAAGCGCATGGAAGGTAAAGGACAATTGAACAGAAATTAGCTTTAATACTCACAGACCAGTCACACTGACCAGTCAAACTTACCAGTTGTACTGACCAGTTAGACAGACTTCCACTGACCATTACACAGACCAGTTACATAGACCAGTTGCAATGACCAGTTACATTGACCAGTTTCACTTACCAGTTATACTGACAAGTTACACAGACATTTTACACTTACCAGTTACACTGACCAGTTATACTACACGATCCAGTTACACTGACCAGTTACATTACACGATCCAGTTACACTGACCAGTTACATTACACGATCCAGTTACACTGACCAGTTACATTACACGATGCAGTTACACTGACCAGTTACACTACACGATCCAGTTACACTGACCAGTTACATTACACGGTCCAGTTACACTGACCAGTTAAATTACACGGTCCAGTTACACTGACCAGTTACATTACACGATCCAGTTATACTGACCAGTTACATTACACGGTCCAGTTACACGGACCAGTTACATTACACGATCCAGTTACACTGACCAGTTACATTACACGATCCAGTTACACTGACCAGTTACATTACACGATCCAGTTACACTGACCAGTTACATTACACGATCCAGTTACACTGACCAGTTACATTACACGATCCAGTTACACTGACCAGTTACATTACACGATCCAGTTACACTGACCAGTTACATTACACGATCCAGTTACACTGACCAGTTAAATTACACGATTCAGTTACACTGACCAGTTACATTACACGATCCAGTTACACTAACCAGTTACATTACACGATCCAGTTACACTGACCAGTTACATTACACGATCCAGTTACACTGACCAGTTACATTACACGATCCAGTTACACTGACCAGTTACATTACACGATCCAGTTACACTGACCAGTTACATTACAAGATCCAGTTACACTGACCAGTTACATTACAAGATCCAGTTACACTGACCAGTTACACTACACGATCCAGTTACACTGACCAGTTACACAATCCAGGTAGCACAGACCGGAATTTTCTCAAAAAAGAAAAGGAACAAAGGGTGACAAGGATAAGGTAAATTGACAGTAGATATGTAGTAGATTTACAGTAAATATACAATAGATATACAGTAGATTACAATAGATATGCAGTAGATATACAGTAGATATTTAATGATTTAATTTAAAAGCACAATTAATGAACATAATTTAAAAGTTTCATGTTTATGATTCCTTCACATTGATTTAATCACATAGAATAATGTATTGATGATGATTTAATTACATAGAATAATGTACTGATGATGATTCAATTACATAGAATAATGTACTGATGATGATTTAATTACATAGAATAATGTACTGATGATGATTTAATTACATAGAATAATGTACTCATGATGATTTAATTACATAGAATAATGTACTGATGATGATTTAATTACATAGAATAATGTACTGATGATGATTTAATTACATAGAATAATGTACTGATGTTTCTACATCATTTGTTTGTGAACTTCTTTCATATATTATTGACTTCGTTCAATCATAAATAAGGTATAACCAAACTTAAATATTTATGCCATAACAACAAAAATGAAAACATTTTCTTTCTTTATACTTTTGTTCTTATTTTGTTTCATTCAATTGACCCAGTTTTATTCAAATAGTTTATTTTTAAACAAGTGAAGTAATTTTATTTTGTTAAACTATATGTGTTGTGTGTTTTATCTTGCTAAACTATATGTGTTGTGTGTTTTATCTTGTTAAACTAAATGTGTTGTGTGTTTTATCTTGTTAAACTATATGTGTTGTGTGTTTTATCTTGTTAAACTAAATGTGTTGTGTGTTTTATCTTGTTTAACTAAATGTGTTGTGTGTTTTATCTTGTTAAACTAAATGTGTTGTGTGTGTTTTATCTTGTTAAACTAAATGTGTTGTGTGTTTTATCTTGTTAAACTAAATGTGTTGTGTGTTTTATCTTGTTAAACTATATGTGTTGTGTGTTTTATCTTGTTAAACTAAATGTGTTGTGTGTTTTATCTTGTTAAGCTAAATGTGTTGTGTGTTTTATCTTGTTAAACTATATGTGTTGTGTGTTTTACCTTGTTTAACTAAATGTTTCTCACAAAAACATTTGATCAGAAAATCATGTGCTGTACGCCCAAGGAGACATTGTTTCCCTTTGAACACAGCAATTGGTTAAAAGTTCAGAAAACAAACATTCTCTTTAATTTTTGAGTCCAGAAGTCAAAACATTTTCTGCGTTTTATCCGCCAAAAACGTTTGAAGGGTGGAGGGTGCCAAAGAGTAACGCGCAATTTCCAGCGACTAATGGACGCCTCTTGTAGCCAGCTGTTCATCGTAAACAGAGGGAATGGGTGAGGGAAGTAACTTTCAAAAGAACGATCCTGGTAGATTATTAATACGTCGAATAATGTGCACACAACGGTCGAGGCTACAATAGACTGATCATCTAGGATATTGATATTTGTTGATACGTTTATCTAGGATATTGATATTTGTTGATAAGTCTATCTAGGATATGAATATTTGTTGATAAGTCTATATAAGAT
The DNA here is from genome assembly GCA_021962125.1 of Bulinus truncatus. NCBI lineage: Eukaryota > Metazoa > Mollusca > Gastropoda > Planorbidae > Bulinus > Bulinus truncatus. The sequence continues at coordinate 4,283,773 of JAGDYQ010000016.1, read as the reverse complement.
ATTGATATTTGTTATCAGTTTATCTAGGATATTGATATTTGTTGATATATCAATCTAGGATATTGATATTTGTTGATCAGTTTATCTAGGATATTGATATTTGTTGATAAGTCAATCTAGGATATTGATTATAAGTGGATAAGTCAATCTAGGATATTGATATTTGTTGATAAGTATATCTATGACATTGATATTTGTTGATCAGACAGTAAATCTAGTCTGAGTTTTGAATGATGTTTTCTGATTTACAAGAGCGCTCAAATGTTTGTTTATAAAATATATTACTAGACAACAGCATCATGGTTACTTGAATAATAAATGGTAAACGCCTGTGTGTGTGTGTGTGTGTGTAGCTACAAAGTACCAACATTTAACATTTGATGAACCCCTTAACACATCGTGGACTTAATGAACCTCTTAACACATCGTATACTTGATGAACCCCTCAACACATCGTGGACTTGATGAACCCCTCAACACATCGTGGACTTGATGAACCCCTTAACACATCGTGGACTTGATGAACCCCTTAACACATCGTGGACTTGATGAACCCATCAACACATCGTGGACTTGATGAACCCCTCAACACATCGTGGACTTGATGAACCCCTCAACACATTGTGGACTTGATGAACCCCTTAACACATCGTGGACTTGATGAACCCATCAACACATCGTGGACTTGATGAACCCCTCATCACATCGTGGACTTGATGAACCCCTTAACACATCGTGGACTTGCTGAACCCCTCAACACATCGTGGACTTGATGAACCCCTCAACACATTGTGGACTTGATGAACCCCTTAACACATCGTGGACGTAATGCACCCTTTAACACATCGTGGACTTGATGAACCCCTTAACACATCGTGGACTTGATGAACCCCTCAACACATCGTGGACTTGATGAACCCCTCAACACATTGTGGACTTGATGAACCCCTCAACACATCGTGGACGTAATGCACCCTTTAACACATCGTGGACTTGATGAACCCCTCATCACATCGTGGACTTGATGAACCCCTTAACACATCGTGGACTTGCTGAACCCCTCAACACATCGTGGACTTGATGAACCCCTCAACACATTGTGGACTTGATGAACCCCTTAACACATCGTGGACGTAATGCACCCTTTAACACATCGTGGACTTGATGAACCCCTTAACACATCGTGGACTTGATGAACCCCTCAACACATCGTGGACTTGATGAACCCCTCAACACATAGTGGACTTGATGAACCCCTCAACACATCGTGGACGTAATGCACCCTTTAACACATCGTGGACTTGATGAACCCCTTAACACATCGTGGACTTGATGAACCCCTCAACACATCGTGGACTTGATGAACCCCTCAACACATCGTGGACTTGATGAACCCCTCAACACATCGTGGACTTGATGAACCCCTCAACACATTGTGGACTTGATGAACCCCTCAACACATCGTGGACTTGATGAACCCCTCAACACATCGTGGACTTGATGAACCCCTCAACACATCGTGGACTTGATGAACCCCTCAACACATCGTGGACTTGATGAACCCCTCAACACATTGTGGACTTGATGAACCCCTTAACACATCGTGGACGTAATGCACCCTTTAACACATCGTGGACTTGATGAACCCCTTAACACATCGTGGACTTGATGAACCCCTCAACACATCGTGGACTTGATGAACCCCTCAACACATTGTGGACTTGATGAACCCCTTAACACATCGTGGACGTAATGCACCCTTTAACACATCGTGGACTTGATGAACCCCTTAACACATCGTGGACTTGATGAACCCTCAACACATCGTGGACTTGATGAACCCCTCAACACATTGTGGACTTGATGAACCCTCAACACATCGTGGACGTAATGCACCCTTTAACACATCGTGGACTTGATGAACCCCTCATCACATCGTGGACTTGATGAACCCCTCAACACATCGTGGACTTGATGAACCCCTTAACACATCGTGGACTTGATGAACCCCTTAACACATCGTGGACTTGATGAACCCATCAACACATCGTGGACTTGATGAACCCCTCAACACATCGTGGACTTGATGAACCCCTCAACACATTGTGGACTTGATGAACCCCTTAACACATCGTGGACTTGATGAACCCATCAACACATCGTGGACTTGATGAACCCCTCATCACATCGTGGACTTGATGAACCCCTTAACACATCGTGGACTTGCTGAACCCCTCAACACATCGTGGACTTGATGAACCCCTCAACACATTGTGGACTTGATGAACCCCTTAACACATCGTGGACGTAATGCACCCTTTAACACATCGTGGACTTGATGAACCCCTTAACACATCGTGGACTTGATGAACCCCTCAACACATCGTGGACTTGATGAACCCCTCAACACATTGTGGACTTGATGAACCCCTCAACACATCGTGGACGTAATGCACCCTTTAACACATCGTGGACTTGATGAACCCCTCATCACATCGTGGACTTGATGAACCCCTTAACACATCGTGGACTTGCTGAACCCCTCAACACATCGTGGACTTGATGAACCCCTCAACACATTGTGGACTTGATGAACCCCTTAACACATCGTGGACGTAATGCACCCTTTAACACATCGTGGACTTGATGAACCCCTTAACACATCGTGGACTTGATGAACCCCTCAACACATCGTGGACTTGATGAACCCCTCAACACATTGTGGACTTGATGAACCCCTCAACACATCGTGGACGTAATGCACCCTTTAACACATCGTGGACTTGATGAACCCCTTAACACATCGTGGACTTGATGAACCCCTCAACACATCGTGGACTTGATGAACCCCTCAACACATCGTGGACTTGATGAACCCCTCAACACATCGTGGACTTGATGAACCCCTCAACACATTGTGGACTTGATGAACCCCTTAACACATCGTGGACGTAATGCACCCTTTAACACATCGTGGACTTGATGAACCCCTTAACACATCGTGGACTTGCTGAACCCCTCAACACATCGTGGACTTGATGAACCCCTCAACACATTGTGGACTTGATGAACCCCTTAACACATCGTGGACGTAATGCACCCTTTAACACATCGTGGACTTGATGAACCCCTTAACACATCGTGGACTTGATGAACCCCTCAACACATCGTGGACTTGATGAACCCCTCAACACATTGTGGACTTGATGAACCCCTCAACACATCGTGGACGTAATGCACCCTTTAACACATCGTGGACTTGATGAACCCCTCATCACATCGTGGACTTGATGAACCCCTTAACACATCGTGGACTTGCTGAACCCCTCAACACATCGTGGACTTGATGAACCCCTCAACACATTGTGGACTTGATGAACCCCTTAACACATCGTGGACGTAATGCACCCTTTAACACATCGTGGACTTGATGAACCCCTTAACACATCGTGGACTTGATGAACCCCTCAACACATCGTGGACTTGATGAACCCCTCAACACATTGTGGACTTGATGAACCCCTCAACACATCGTGGACGTAATGCACCCTTTAACACATCGTGGACTTGATGAACCCCTTAACACATCGTGGACTTGATGAACCCCTCAACACATCGTGGACTTGATGAACCCCTCAACACATCGTGGACTTGATGAACCCCTCAACACATCGTGGACTTGATGAACCCCTCATCGTGGACTTGATGAACCCCTTAACACATCGTGGACTTGATGAACCCCTCAACACATCGTGGACTTGATGAATCCCTTAACACGTCGTGGACTTGATGAATCCCTTAACACAATCTGGGCTCCTCTGAACATCGTTGTCCCCTTAGCAAGGTACAGTCTGGACGCCGCCATCTCCCAAGACCTGGCTGTATGTGTTTACTGCTCACCAAACAAGAAGAAGAGAAGAGTTCCCGTAAAGTTATATTATCTGCAGCCTGAACCAGTCGAGCTCTTTTACTCAAAGGATTAAAAAAGTGTCTTACATGCTGTGCTATTGTTTGATCTGGAATCTCACAGAGTTTGTTTCTAGAGTTAAGAGTCGGCCAACTTCTGATCTGTGTTGATTTTTCCAAATGGGATCTAATGTGTTCACTACTTGTAACAATACATTCAGTTAGATCTAGCGTGTTCACTACTTGTAGCAATACATTCAGTTAGGTCTAATGTGTTCACTACTTGTAACAATACATTAAAGTTGGGGAGATTCACGTAGATATCATGTTACAAAACGTTACATAAACTCTGTGTGCATAACAGGCAGTGTTTCCTGGCGTGTTTTTGTTGGCTATTTACAACACAGGTAAGACTAACCACTCTCTCTATCTAGATAGATCTTAAAGTGGAGTGAAACTGGTGTGTAAAGGTGAGTAAAAAAGGCGGAGTAAAAGGTAAACAAAAGAACGGTCATAAATATATTTAACTCACAGTACATTAGTTGAATTTTTTGTGTAAATTGGTTGAAATATTTGTTTGTGCACATTGGTATAAATGTTTGTTTGTGTACATTGGTTGAAATGTTTGTGTACATTGGTTGAAATGTTTGTGTACATTGGTTGAAATGTTTGTGTACATTGGTTGAAATGTTTGTTTGTATACATTGGTTGAAATGTTTGTTTGTGTACATTGGTTGAAATGTTTGTGTACATTAGTTGAAATGTTTGTTTGTGTACATTGATTGAAATATGTGTTTGTGAACATTGTTTGAAATATTTGTGTACATTAGTTGAAATGTTTGTGTCCATTAGTTGAAATGTTTGTGTACATTGGTTGAAATATTTGTTTGTGTACATTAGTTGAAATGTTTGTGTACATTGATTGAAATGTTTGTGTAAGTTAGTTGAAAAGTTTTGTACATTAGTTGAAATATTTGTATACATTGGTTCAATATTTGTGTACATTGGTTCAATGTTTGTGTACATTGGTTGAAATGTTTGTGTATATTGGTTGAAATGTTTGTGTGCGTTATAAATTCTCTTATGTATTTATTCCACCTTCTCTCTCTCTCTCTCTCTCTCTCTCTCTCTTTCTCTCTCTCTCTCTCTCTCTCCGTCTCTCTGTCAGTTGACGTAAAAAAATCATCTGAATTATTTAATGAATACATCAAAGTCTTAAAATAGACAATTCCATCAACGAGAGGTGGCCTGTAGTAAGTGGCATCGTCTACAACAAACATATATACCTATATACATACATACCTATATACATACATACCTATATACATACATACCTATATACATACATACCTATATACATACATACCTATATGCATACTTACCTATAAACATACATACCTATATGCATACATACCTATAAACATACATATCTATATACATACATACATACCTATATACATACATATAAACATACCTATATACATACATACCTATATGCATACTTACCTATAAACATACATATCTATATACATACATACATACCTATATACATACATATAAACATACCTATATACATACATACCTATATACATACATATAAACATACCTATATACATACATACATACCTATATACATACATATATACCTATATACAAACAAACATACATACATACCTATATACATACATATAAACATACCTATATACATACATACAAACCTATATACATACATATATACCTATATACAAACATACATGCATACATACATACAAACCTATATACATACATACATACCTATATACATACATACATACTTATATACATACATACATACAGACCTATATACATAATACCCATATACATACATACCTATATACATACATACCTATATACATATATACATACACACCTATATACATACATACCTATATACATACCTATACACATACATACATACCTATATACATACATACATACTTATATAAATACATGTATACCTATATACATACATACCTATATTAGGGTGGCCCAAAAAAATCCATCTTCGTGCCACATACCGGGGCACCCTTTTTTTAAGTTCCTTTTGCCTTAGGTAGTATACTGTTAAAATTTTACAACTAAATTCCAAGTAGAAGGGGATGCTCACAGGACTCGTTGTTTTACCTTTCACGGCATTTTACTCGATTTTGTTGACTAAACGTTTTTTTTCACTTATGAACTATTCCATGCTGACCTAGTTCTCATTTTAGATACATGACTTCCTGTTGTTTTTATGAACATTGTGCAGACGGAAAATCAACAAATATAATGTTCATGAGTGGTGAAGATAAAGAAATGGCAGCACAGCAGGAACGAGTCCATCACAAACAACAGAAACAGCTACTTCGTAAGGAGAAAGAGGAAAAACGACAGCAACAAACTATAGAAAATGAAACAGAGAGCTGTGTATCATCCAATAAATTTGAAGTCCTATATGAATATGAACCAAGTCCAAGCTCAACTAAAAAACGGACAAACAAGACGGAGATTGGGTATCATACTTCCTTGTTCACTAAGCATGTCACCAGGGACTTGGATCGCAACCAAACGTCTGAACGTGAAGCTTTGCAATTGATGATTCCTATTGCTGCAGGGCTGGGACATGATCCTTCATCTTTGACAGTTTCACGAAGCACCATACAAAGAGCCAGAAAGAAAGCCAGGTGTAAACAAGCAGCAGATATAAAGGTTTCATTCAAGCCTGACTATCCTGTAGTTCTACACCGGGATGGAAAAATCTTACCTGAAATCCTGGGTCTTGGAGAAGTTGACCGCTTGCCGGTTCTGGTTTCTGGTGATGGCAGTGAAAAATTACCAGGTGTACCTACACTAACATCTGGGACAGGACAGAATGCTGTTAATGCTATTTATGGTCAGTTAGAACAGTGGGCACTTGTAGAAAGCATCCATGCTATGAGCTTCGACACCACTTCTGTCAACACTGGTCGTTTCAATGGAGCTTGTGTACTGCTAGAGAATCGCATTGGTCGAGAACTATTGTGGCTGGCATGTCGTCATCATGTTCTTGAACTGGCATTGGCAAAGGCTTTCAGTTTGTGTTGCAGTCCTTCTAACTCACCAAACATACCTATCTTCAAAAGATTTAAAGAAGTTTGGGGACGCATGAAGCTTGACAACTATAGTAAGTTGTAACCTCCTTCAAGCACTGATGTTTTCCGAGAAAATACGGTGAGCTTCCTGACAAATTTCGTTGACTTGAAGTCCCAGGTCAGAGAAGATTATGAAGAACTTATTGAACTGACAATGATCATCTTAGGAGATCCACCAAAAACCATTCACTGGAGAGCACCAGGCCATGTACACCATGCTAGGTGGATGGCTAAGCTAATCTCTGCCATCAAAATTTACTTCCTCCGTCATCAGAGAGAAATTTTCAGTCTTACATCCAAGAAAGAGAGCCAACTCAAACGATTTGTACAGTTTGGAACCTTGTTGTACACAAAGTCTTGGATTCAAGCACCATGTGCAGCGGAAGCACCTGGATGAGATCTTTTGCTCTGGAAGGACCTGCAGCAATACAGTCTGTTGATCACGACATCAGTATTGCATCACAAAACATTCTTCAGAATCACTTGTGGTATCTGTCTGATGAGACTGTCAGCCTGGCATTGTTTTCCGATGAAGTGTCACCAATTGAGAAACAGAAAATAATAACAGGTTTTGGAATAGAACCCAGTGAGCGACGTGTTCGAGGTGATCCATCATTGCTCCAAAATGAAGGCGTAAGATTGGGTCACTTTTCTACAAGGCGTTCACAGAACCTGCTTATAAAGCTACACATATGCAACACTTTTCTAGTTCTTCCTCAGTCGAATGATAATATTGAATACCAGAAGGGTAAGCAGCGCCGTGGAGTTGAACTTTTTGAGGAATATAATAGACTGCTGACAAAAAACGAGGAAGAAAAGCAATTTATTTTGCAAGTTGTTGACGCCAACAGTAAAGTCATCCCTACACAAACTACAAAGAAGTCTGCCATCTGTGCCGTTTCGGTGTAGACAGTGTTTAGACAATGTACTCTGACTGTTCAGCACTCTACAATTAAAATTTTTGTTGACATTTTCGTTACTTAACAGCTACATTACAGTAATGGCATGATTTGAAAATCTAATAAAAAAAATTCAACGAAAATTCGTTTTTTTTTATAAATATAGCAAAACTTTGTAACTCTTGAGCATTCCCTTCTAATAGCAGTAGGAAGCTGAAATTGTTGTCAGTTACTAAGTAAGACAAATGAAACTCAACAAGAGGGTGTCCCATTAGATGTTAGAAACTTTATTTTTTACCATAAGATTTTGGGCCACCCTAATCTATATACATACATAATACATATATACATACATACCCACATACATACAAACATACCTATATACATATATATATATATATATATATGTACTACATACCTATATACATACGTATATACATAACTATATATATACATACACAACTATATATATATATATATATATATATATATATATATATATATATTAGGGTGGTGCTTAGAAACGACTTTCAAAAATCGCTACTCTCACCCCCTATTTTTGTTCGTTTATATATAGCAACTCTTAAAATAAAATATTAAGGTATTCAGTTCATGTTTACTGGTAGCTCAATGGCGTCAAAGTTTAGGAGTATTGAACCGTGATGAAAATACATAGTGTACTGCACTGTTGTTGTGTGTATAACACTGTATAATATTAATTCAAGTTATGTGGATTGTCCTACACTGCTGTACTAAACATATAAAACCTGTAAATAGGTCTGGAAGTGGTAATTTAATACACAGCACGCCTAGTAGGCCTAGACAAAGAAACTATTAGCAACACAATATAGGCCTACCTACACCACCTAGAAACTATTGGCAACTTGCCAAGCTGATTATCCTATGGTTGTGCATTGGGATGGAAAGTTGATTCCGGATCTCACAAATAAAGTATGCATCGATAGACTTCCTGTAATTGTTTCTGGGAAAGGAGCATCACAGTTGTTAACTGTTGCGAAACTGCCTCCCGGAAATGGTGCTGCACTGGCCGGAGCTGTCTTTCAAGCTCTGCAAGACTGGGCTGTTAGTGACAAGATCAGAGGCATGTGCTTTGATACTACTAGTTCCAACACTGCTCGGATTAGTGTTACCTGCATCCTGCTGGAGCAAAACTTCAGCGAGGTCTTCTATCACTTGCTTGCAAACATCACATTATGGAACTGATTATGGGCGCAGTCTTCCAGGTCTGTTAGGTGCCACTTCATCTCCTGAGGTTCTGCTATTCCAAACGCTTCAAGGATCATTGGCAGTTCATTGACAGAGAAAACTATGAAACATCACTGACTAATTCAGCCGTGTCTACTTCGCTAGAAGATGTGCACAACTCTCTGATTGAATTTGCTAAGAAGCATATTCAAGAGCAGCAGCCAAGAGATGATTATCGAGAGTTCCTGGAACTTGCTCTGCTATTTCTTGGGGTCGTGCCTGAAAGAGGAGTGCACTTCATTGCTCCTGGAGCAGTGCACCATGGTCGCTGGATGTCGAAGGTTCTGTACAGCCTGAAGTTCATTGACAGAGAAAACTATGAAACATCACTGACAAATTCAGCCGTGTCTACTTCGCTAGAAGATGTGCACAACTCTCTGATTGAATTTGCTAAGAAGCATATTCAAGAGCAGCAGCCAAGAGATGATTATCGAGAGTTCCTGGAACTTGCTCTGCTATTTCTTGGGGTCGTGCCTGAAAGAGGAGTGCACTTCATTGCTCCTGGAGCAGTGCACCATGGTCGCTGGATGTCGAAGGTTCTGTACAGCCTGAAGATATGGATGTTCATAGGGCGATTCAGACTGACAGCCAAGGAAGAGAGAGGTCTTCAAGAGCTGTGCATCTTTATTGTACGTGTCTACATGAGAGCCTGGTTCACGGCTAATCTGGCACCCGCTGCTCCATACAATGATATGCTGTTGCTCCAATCAATTCTCAGCTACTCCGGAATCAACAGAGCTGTTTCCAGTGCTGCATCCAACAAGTTTTCAAAGCACCTCTGGTACCCGTCCCCTGAATTGGTTGGGTTGGCATTCTTCGATGATCAGGTATCAGCGGAAACAAAAAGACGCATGGTAAATTCCATGAATGAAAGCGGTAATGAGGAGCCAGAGGACATCAAGCTAATATCTGTTGATTTGGAATCCTTCAACAATAGGAGGCTCCAGGACTTGGTGTCACCAAAGTCTAAGAGATTCTTTGACATGATGGAGCTTCAGACTGGATTCCTGGATGCTGACCCAGATGAGTGGACCAACCATGAAGATTATCAGCGATCTTTGGAGACCATGCAGAGAGGGGTGTAGCACTGATTCAAGAGTACAGTGGAATCCTCACCAGAGATGAGGAGCAACTTCAGTTCCTACTGCAGACTGTTCAACAGCATCGACAATCATATCCAGACACTAAGAAACAGACATTGTCAAAATGACTTCTTATCGGACTAATAACATTGAACTATAATTACAGGTAGAATATTGTAGATGGAGGATTGTTTGTGCTTGTTTAATAATTCATTCTACTGTTTAATGTTGTGTTTGAGAAACTATCTTTGATTAAAAAAGCCGAAAATTCCAAAAGCGTGATCTGTTTACTTGTTGAACGTGGCCTACCTAAACTTTGGCTCCATTGAGCTACCTTTAAATATTAAGATATCAGCACCAATTTTTTTTCTAGATGTTTCTACATCCAAAGGAACAATTTAAAAGGGTGAGACCTAAAGAAATCAAGGTTTTAATTTTTAGTGGTTCCTAAGCACCACCCTAATATATATATATATATATATATATATATACCTTTATACATGCATACATACATACCTATTTACATACATACGTACATACATAAATACAGGCATATATACATACATACATGTATACATACATATATACATACTTACACACATACATTTATACATATATACATACTTACATAATATAAACATGCAAATATACATGTATACTTACATTGCATACACATTTGTTGTGGTATCTTGGTTTAAGAACGCCACGGTTCACGAAAATTCAGGTTATGCACAATAACTTTGAATTTTTTTTCTCTGGTAACATATAGCGCTTCTGGTAATATACAGTGCTTCTGGTTACATATATTTCTTCTGGTAACATATAGGGTTTTTGATAACATATAGTGCTTCTGGTAACATATAGTGCTTCTGATAACATATAATTCTTCTGGTAACATATAGTACCTCTGGTAACGTATAGTGCTTCTGGTAACATATAGTGCTTTTGATAACATATAGTGCTTCTGGTAACATATAGTGCTTTTGATAGCATATAATGCTTCTTGTAACATATAGTGCTTCTGGTAACATATAGTGCTTCTGGTAACATATAGTGCTTCTGGTAACATGTACTGCTTTTGATAACATATAATGCTTCTGGTAACGAACTTAGGACAGAGAGAGCGAGAGAGAGAGAGATTTAGAGAGAGAGAGAGAGAGAGGAAGAGATTGAGCAAGGCTTCATATTGTTGTAAAACTTTTCATTGCGATCAGTACAAACAAAGGCCTGGAAGTACAATGCACATTTTGGACCTGGTAGCTGATAGCAAGGACTTGGAACTGATTGAGGGCCATAGTGAAGCTAATAAGGGCCATAGTTGAACTGATTGTTGGCAATAGTGGAGTTGATTGAGGGCCATAGTGGAGTTGATTGAGGGCCATGGTGGAGTCTATTGAGGGCCATGATGGAGTTGATTGAGGGCCATGGTGGAGTTGATTGAGGGCCATGGTGGAGTTGATTGAGGGCCATGGTGGAGTTGATTGAGGGCCATGGTGGAGTTGATTGAGGGCCATGGTGGAGTTGATTGAGGGCCATGGTGGAGTTGATTGAGGGCCATGGTGGAGTTGATTGAGGGCCATGGTGGAGTTGATTGAGGGCCATGGTGGAGTTGATTGAGGGCCATGGTGGAGTTGATTGAGGGCCATGGTGGAGTTGATTGAGGGCCATGGTGGAGTTGATTGAGGGCCATGGTGGAGTTGATTGAGGGCCATGGTGGAGTTGATTGAGGGCCATGGTGGAGTTGATTGAGGGCCATGGTGGAGTTGATTGAGGGCCATGGTGGAGTTGATTGAGGGCCATGGTGGAGTTGATTGAGGGCCATGGTGGAGTTGATTGAGGGCCATGGTGGAGTTGATTGAGGGCCATGGTGGAGTTGATTGAGGGCCATGGTGGAGTTGATTGAGGGCCATGGTGGAGTTGATTGAGGGCCATGGTGGAGTTGATTGAGGGCCATGGTGGAGTTGATTGAGGGCCGAGGTGGAGTTGATTGAGGGCCATGGTGGAGTTGATTGAGGGCCATGGTGGAGTTGATTGAGGGCCATGGTGGAGTTGATTGAGGGCCATGGTGGAGTTGATTGAGGGCCATGGTGGAGTTGATTGAGGGCCATGGTGGAGTTGATTGAGGGCCATGGTGGAGTTGATTGAGGGCCATGGTGGAGTTGATTGAGGGTCATGGTGGAGTTGATTGAGGGCCATGGTGGAGTTGATTGAGGGCCATGGTGGAGTTGATTGAGGGCCATGGTGGAGTTGATTGAGGGCCATGGTGGAGTTGATTGAGGGCCATGGTGGAGTTGATTGAGGGCCATGGTGGAGTTGATTGAGGGCCGAGGTGGAGTTGATTGAGGGCCATGGTGGAGTTGATTGAGGGCCATGGTGGAGTTGATTGAGGGCCATGGTGGAGTTGATTGAGGGCCATGGTGGAGTTGATTGAGGGACATAGTGGAGTTGATTGAGGGCCATAGCGTATGCATAGTGGAGACGAGGTTGTTGATCTTAAGAATGACCAACTAAAGACAATTAAAAGAGGAGCAGTCGTCTAGTGATGAGAAGCCATTGACTGTTTCAACAGCCAAAATTAAAGAAGTTATTAAAATAAGTAAAAATATGTAAAAATGTATATGTTAATTAGGACGTGAGTAGAGGACGATGTTGTGAGCCATCGTCCAAATTGACAGGACAGTCAACCTGATGAATGATACAGGGATGGCTCACTTCAGATAGATTTTCAAGCAAAGGTAGTGAACAATGTTGTAGATAGTTTTTTGTTTAGAGTTTTGACAGATTCACAGTCGGCTGCCAAGAAAGACAAGAAACTTGAGAAGTGGATGACATATTTCCAAGGCTCGTTTTCATTGTAAGAAAGATGGACTAAATATTTTAAAATTTCACAATTTATTTGTATTTTTTTTCAATACTTTCTGGCTCTCGACTGTCTTAAATACCTTTTGGTCCTCGACTGTCTTAAATACCTTTTGGTCCTCGACTGTCTTAAATACCTTTTGGTCCTCGACTGTCGGAAATAACTTTTGGCTTTCAAATCAGAAATGATTTTTTCTTTCTTTCTTATTTTTTGTGTTTCATGGCAAATATTTTCATTTGTTGGACGTTCGGATTTAGAGAAATGGTGTGGGGGTGGTGCAGAGTCTAGTGTGGGTGGTGCTGAGTCTAGTATGGGTAGTGCAGAGTCTAGTGTGGGTGGTGCAGAGTCTAGTTTGGGTGGTGCTGAGTCTAGTGTGGGTGGTGCAGTCTAGTGTGGGTGGTGCTGAGTCTAGTGTGGGTAGTGCAGAGTCTAGTGTGGGTGGTGCAGAGTCTAGTTTGGGTGGTGCTGAGTCTAGTGTGGGTGGTGCAGAGTCTAGTGTGGGGGGTGCTGAGTCTAGTGTGGGTCGTGCTGAGTCTAGTGTGGGTGGTGCAGAGTCTAGTATGGGTGGTGCAGAGTCTAGTGTGGGTGGGGCTGAGTCTAGTGTGGGTAGTGCAGAGTCTAGTTTGGGTGGTGCTGAGTCTAGTGTGGGCAGTGCAGAGTCTAGTTTGGGTGGTGCAGAGTCTAGTGTGGGTGGTGCAGAGTCTAGTTTGGGTGGCTACTAACTGTATCAGAAGATTTTGAGAAATTATAATATTTCTTCTAGGATGAAGATTTTGTTTTATTAATATTGTTGCCTCTTTGTGGCTTCTCTGGCAACTTGTTCTGGCTAATTTAAAGAGGGCTCTATGGAACTCTTCCCCTTCCCCCATCCAGTAGACAGCCCTTTAATTAACATCTACACATTATTTCCAACACCATCCAGTAGACAGCCCTTTAATTAACCTCTGCACATTATTTCCAACACCATCCAGTAGACAGCCCTTTAATTAACATCTACACTTTATTTCCAACACCATCCAGTAGACAGCCCTTTAATTAACCTCTGCACATTATTTCCAACACCATCCAGTAGACAGCCCTTTAATTAACATCTACACATTATTTCCAACACCATCCAGTAGACAGCCCTTTAATTAACCTCTGCACATTATTTCCAACACCATCCAGTAGACAGCCCTTTAATTAACATCTACACATTATTTCCAACACCATCCAGTAGACAGCTCTTTAATTAACATCTACACATTATTTCCAACACCATCCAGTAGACAGCCCTTTAATTAACCTCTGCACATTATTTCCAACACCATCCAGTAGACAGCACTTTAATTAACCTCTACAAATTATTTCCAACACCATCCAGCAAGTACTTTATATTTGAAGTCACTTTATAAAACAGTTTTATTTTCTATTTATTAATAGATTTATTAATCCACTAGTCTCATTCGGCCACTTTGTAAACAACTAATTTCATTCGTCAACTTGATAAATCCATTAGTATCCTATTATCAACCCACTCATTAAATGTAACAACCAGTCTTATGAATTCAAATATAATCAACTATTTAGCCACTTTAAAACAACAACAAGAAACATATCAGCTTTACTGAACCACTTCGTAAGACCACTATTTACATTGAGACACTTTATAAAACAATGAATCCCAAGAGAAGTGACAAGATCAGACTCACCCATTTCATCACTGGCTGTGACAGTCAACAGACACACCATTCCACACTGAACATTGTTTGGCTTCTTTTATAATAGTATGACTCAGCAGTTGAGATGGACATTAACTCTTCAGTTGAGATTTTTTTAATCTTTGGTCACATAGCTTGGTGGTGGGCATCAAAAAGACAAGTGACGATAGACGTCTTTCTACAGACAGCTGACAAGTGACAACTGGCAGCATACAGCTGATAACAAATTTTAATACACTGTTACACTAAAAATACACACCAGGCAATACAAGTAATAGCATTAGACTAAAAACACAAACTGACAACAGACATTCTACAACTGACACCAGACACTATAAGTAACAGCAGTAGATTAAAAACACAAATTGACAAAATAAAAACACTAATTGACAACAGACATTTTACAACTGACACCAGACACTATAAGTAACAGCAGTAGATTTAAAACTCAAATTGTCAAAATAAAAACAATAAATGACAACTAAGTTTATGATATTACTTGCTCATGTCAGGTTAATTAGAAATCATTTTGTCCAACAAATCGATTAAATTCATTAATTTTGTACTCCAATAAAATCAATACTGTACTTTATGTGCCTATTGATTATAAACAGCAAACCCCACCGCCTCAATACTCTCGGGAGGGCGGAAGATGGGCTAGTATTGTAGACAAAACTGTGAATCTGTACTAAATGAGAAATAATGGATGTAAGGCAGTAGAATTCATTTCTCACAATTATTCAGGGTTGTTAACGATACTCTTAAATTTTATCGTCAATACCGATACCGATACTTCATGAAAATAGTATCGCCAATACCAATACAAATACTTAAGTAAAAATGTATCGCCAAAATCGATACCGATACAATACCGATACTTTTGAGAACAACAACATGTTTTTATTTAAAATATAATGAGTGCAAGTTTCTCAGGTTTTTAAAAAAAAATAAAAATACAACGTCAAAGCACAATTTTAATGCTAATCACTTCACCATTTGGCAGCACGTAATAAGACCATCATTTCAAAATGATCATTGCTTAGCCTAGAACAGGGGTCGGCAACCTGCGGCTCGCGACCCGCATGCGGCTCTTTCGATGTGAAGTTGCGTCTCTTTCGATGTCAAACGGCGGCCTAATCAAATACCATAATCTTGAAACAAAAAAATTCAGTGGCTCTTTAAAAAGTTGAGAAAAATGCAAATTTTTTACTTTTGGCTCTTTTTAGAGCATTTTCGAAAAAAAAATGCTCTATTGTCCCCGTTTTGTCTGTCTGTCTGTCATCACCCTAGATCTCAACAACCATAAGTCCTAGACCCATGATGTATATATCATTTTGTAGATCTTGGCCATTTCGCGATCTGACCTCTGAGGGCCGTAAAAGGGGGCTTAGTACCGTTTTTTACTGTATAAGCTATATTAATAAAGGAGCGCCCATTCTCAGCAACTATAAGTCCTAGACCCATGATGTATATATCATTTTGTAGATCTTGGCCTGCCATGTGTACATCAAAAGTCCATATCGCGACAGGACCTCTGAGGGCCGGGCTTCAGGGCTCCTAAGGGGCTTATATATTATATATACACCTTGTACGTTCAATAACACATTCATTTGGTGCGAAATACTGCAGCACATAGTTTCACCAAGATTTATTAAGAAACTCATCAAATGAAATAGTAAGCTTGTGTTCTGAGTTTAATTGAAAGTATCAGAGCTATGCAACAATTGACGGAGTTTTCGGACGATTAAATGACTATAATCTCGAATGTTTTCAATTATGAGTCCTGTTTCAGTAACCACAAACCACATGTAGTTAGATTTAAGAGAAAATAATTTTGTTTTCAAATATAAGAAAACGTCTTTTTAATATCTTTTTTCAGATATATGCATTTCACAATTGAATTTATAAACATTTCCAAAATTTACAAATATTTACTGCAAGATAGCATACGTACTGATACGAAAATGCTCTAACACGTCCTGTGTCCAGAATGGAACAGGCTTAATTGCTTGTTTAAATTTGTTTATGTTCATGTATTTATATTCAATTAATTGTTTTTACCACCCACAATTGTATTGTTTGCTGAACTCAGCATATTATTTAATAATATAATATATGTTAATTATATGATATTATTTTATTACACGGTTTTCAATTTTCATTACACATAAATTTAGAATTTAATACCATTCATTTAATTATTTTTAATGAAATGTAGTAAATACTAAAAAAAAATGAATCAATAAATAAAAACAACTGTTGGCTATAAATATAAATAAACACAAATGAATTAACAACTCAATTAACATACACACACACAAGCATACAGTACGGTATATAATTTATTGCTATATGACCTATAAACACGTACAGTATATACATTTATTTATATTATATATATATATATATATATATATATATATATTTGAGCCTTCTGACTAAATTAGAACAGGCTCGAAAATGATGAACAGGAAATAGAGAGAGAGACACACACACACACAAGCCCTTCCACATAATATGTATATTATAGTAAGTAAAGTGTCTACAATTATTAGTAATAGAGACACACACACACACACACACAAGCCCTTCCACATAATATGTATATTATAGTAAGTAAAGTGTCTACAGTTATTAGTAATAGCGCAGCAACACCTTTCGTGACAAAAACAACAACTCCAACTTATAAATGAAATACGAGACAGCTGACAAGTGACGATAGACATCTTTCTACAGACAGCTGACAAGTGACGATAGACATCTTTCTACAGACAGCTGACAAGTGACGATAGGCATCTTTCTACAGACAGCTGACAAGTGACGATAGACATCTTTCTACAGACAGCTGACAAGTGCCAACAATTTTGAATCAACAATACTCTGGAGTCCTGGAAAGAAATTGTCCAGCCAGTTACTTTAGTCTCACATTGACGTCAACACAACTTTCCTTCATTTTTCTATTTTTTAAATATTATAACATTTTGTGTGTAAGCCAGTGAAATATTTTATTTTTGTACTATAAGCAATATTTACTGCAAAGTGTTATTTTGAAATACAATATAAATATCATTAATTTAGGAAAAACCAACTGATCAACTTTGAGGCTACTAGTCACATAGACATGATCGATTGGCAGAAAACTCTGATCACAGAGCCTCCGATCGTAATGGACATTTATGAAGATACTTTGTTAACCTTGATCCGGGAAGAAGATACACCAAGACTGAATTTCGCCATCTATCCTTGTCACACACAGTCAGTAGAGAGACATATCAAGTTAGTTACAGAAGCTTCTTAAGTGGTGTTTGGTCCAGAAAAACGCGACGGATTCATAAAAGCACGCTTGGAATCGAGATCGAAAATGCCAAAACTGGACACCATAGCCCAACATCATTTTTAGCTATAAAAACATGTTAGACAGTTTGCATGTGTTTTCCCTTCAAATATATGGTTCTTTTTACTTGTAATGTTTGTATAGACTGTTAAAAAGATAAACCACAACATGAATATGTTGTATATATAAACTTGTTTTTTTTAAAGTTTATTACTTTTTTATCGAAATATGCCTACACTTTAGGTCAAATGCGGAACATCAAGATATGCTTTGAAAAATCTAATTTTTTGCCACATTACTAAATGCATGCTTTAGCAAGTTTTTATAGCTATCCAACCTAGATATTCAGAATTTTTTCTTTCACTCCAACCTAATATATATATATATATATATATATATATATATATATATATATATATATGAAATTTTATAAAGGATTTTGTAGGACCTGCGCATTTATCCATATTTTTACGCTTTTATGAACAATTTTTGCAGTGGCGTTACTAGGGTGGGAGAGGGGGTCCAAAGTCGAACGTAATATATATATATACAGATAGACAGAATTACTGTGCACAACACAATAGAATGTATATATATATATATACAGATAGACAGAATTACTGTGCACAACACAATAGAATGTATATATATATACAGATAGACAGAATTACTGTGCACAACACAATAGAATGTATATATATATACAGATAGACAGAATTACTGTGCACAACACAATAGAATGTATATATATATACAGATAGACAGAATTACTGTGCAATAACACAATAGAATGTATATATATATATACAGATAGACAGAATTACTGTGCACAACACAATAGAATGTATATATATATACAGATAGACAGAATTACTGTGCACAACACAATAGAATGTATATATATATACAGATAGACAGAATTACTGTGCACAACACAATAGAATGTATATATATATACAGATAGACAGAATTACTGTGCACAACACAATAGAATGTATATATATATACAGATAGACAGAATTACTGTGCACAACACAATAGAATGTATATATATATACAGATAGACAGAATTACTGTGCACAACACAATAGAATGTATATATATATATATATATACAGATAGACAGAATTACTGTGCACAACACAATAGAATGTATATATATATATACAGATAGACAGAATTACTGTGCACAACACAATAGAATGTATATATATATATACAGATAGACAGAATTACTGTGCACAACACAATAGAATGTATATATATATACAGATAGACAGAATTACTGTGCACAACACAATAGAATGTATATATATATACAGAGAGAGAGAATTACTGTGCACAACACAATAGAATGTATATATATATACAGATAGACAGAATTACTGTGCACAACACAATAGAATGTATATATATATACAGATAGACAGAATTACTGTGCACAACACAATAGAATGTATATATATATATACAGATAGACAGAATTACTGTGCACAACACAATAGAATGTATATATATATACAGATAGACAGAATTACTGTGCACAACACAATAGAATGTATATATATATACAGATAGACAGAATTACTGTGCACAACACAATAGAATGTATATATATATACAGATAGACAGAATTACTGTGCACAACACAATAGAATGTATATATATATACAGATAGACAGAATTACTGTGCACAACACAATAGAATGTATATATATATATATACAGATAGACAGAATTACTGTGCACAACACAATAGAATGTATATATATATATACAGATAGACAGAATTACTGTGCACAACACAATAGAATGTATATATATATATACAGATAGACAGAATTACTGTGCACAACACAATAGAATGTATATATATATACAGATAGACAGAATTACTGTGCACAACACAATAGAATGTATATATATATACAGATAGACAGAATTACTGTGCACAACACAATAGAATGTATATATATATACAGATAGACAGAATTACTGTGCACAACACAATAGAATGTATATATATATACAGATAGACAGAATTACTGTGCACAACACAATAGAATGTATATATATATACAGATAGACAGAATAATTGTGCACAACACAATAGAATGTATATATATATATATACAGATAGACAGAATTACTGTGCACAACACAACAGAATGTATATATATATACAGATAGACAGAATTACTGTGCACAACACAATAGAATGTATATATATATACAGATAGACAGAATTACTGTGCTACAACACAATAGAATGTATATATATATACAGATAGACAGAATTACTGTGCACAACACAATAGAATGTATATATATATATATACAGATAGACAGAATTACTGTGCACAACACAATAGAATGTATATATATATACAGATAGACAGAATTACTGTGCACAACACAATAGAATGTATATATATATACAGATAGACAGAATTACTGTGCACAACACAATAGAATTTATATATATACAGATAGAAAAATTACTGTGCACAACACAATAGAATGTATATATATATATACAGATAGACAGAATAATTGTGCACAACACAATAGAATGTGTATATATATATATATACAGATAGACAGAATTACTGTGCACAACACAACAGAATGTATATATATATATACAGATAGACAGAATTACTGTGCACAACACAATAGAATGTATATATATACAGATAGACAGAATTACTGTGCACAACACAATAGAATGTATATATATATACAGATAGACAGAATTACTGTGCACAACACAATAGAATGTATATATATATACAGATAGACAGAATTACTGTGCACAACACAATAGAATGTATATATATATACAGATAGACAGAATTACTGTGCACAACACAATAGAATGTATATATATATACAGATAGACAGAATTACTGTGCACAACACAATAGAATGTATATATATATACAGATAGACAGAATTACTGTGCACAACACAATAGAATGTATATATATATACACAGATAGACAGAATTACTGTGCACAACACAATAGAATGTATATATATATACAGATAGACAGAATAATTGTGCACAACACAATAGAATGTATATATATATACAGATAGACAGAATTACTGTGCACAACACAATAGAATGTATATATATATACAGATAGACAGAATTACTGTGCACAACACAATAGAATGTATATATATATACAGATAGACAGAATAATTGTGCACAACACAATAGAATGTGTATATATATATACAGATAGACAGAATTACTGTGCACAACACAACAGAATGTATATATATATATATACAGATAGACAGAATTACTGTGCACAACACAATAGAATTTTTATATATATATATACAGATAGACAGAATTACTGTGCACAACACAATAGAATGTATATATATATATACAGATAGACAGAATTACTGTGCACAACACAATAGAATGTATATATATATATACAGATAGACAGAATTACTGTGCACAACACAATAGAATGTATATATATATATACAGATAGACAGAATTACTGTGCACAACACAATAGAATGTATATATATATACAGATAGACAGAATTACTGTGCACAACACAATAGAATTTATATATATACAGATAGACAGAATTACTGTGCACAACACAATAGAATGTATATATATATACAAATAGACAGAATTACTGTGCACAACACAATAGAATGTATATATATATACAGATAGACAGAATAATTGTGCACAACACAATAGAATGTGTATATATATATACAGATAGACAGAATTACTGTGCACAACACAACAGAATTTATATATATATACAGATAGACAGAATTACTGTGCACAACACAAAAGAATGTATATATATACAGATAGACAGAATTACTGTGCACAACACAATAGAATGTATATATATATATACAGATAGACAGAATTACTGTGCACAACACAATAGAATGTATATATATATATATACAGATAGACAGAATTACTGTGCACAACACAATAGAATGTATATATATATACAGATAGACAGAATTACTGTGCACAACACAATAGAATGTATATATATATACAGATAGACAGAATTACTGTGCACAACACAATAGAATGTATATATATATACAGATAGACAGAATTACTGTGCACAACACAATAGAATGTATATATATACAGATAGACAGAATTACTGTGCACAACACAATAGAATTTATATATATACAGATAGACAGAATTACTGTGCACAACACAATAGAATGTATATATATATACAGATAGACAGAATTACTGTGCACAACACAATAGAATGTATATATATATATACAGATAGACAGAATAATTGTGCACAACACAATAGAATGTGTATATATATATATATACAGATAGACAGAATTACTGTGCACAACACAACAGAATGTATATATATATATATATACAGATAGACAGAATTACTGTGCACAACACAATAGAATGTATATATATATACAGATAGACAGAATTACTGTGCACAACACAATAGAATGTATATATATATATACAGATAGACAGAATTACTGTGCACAACACAATAGAATGTATATATATATACAGATAGACAGAATTACTGTGCACAACACAATAGAATGTATATATATATACAGATAGACAGAATTACTGTGCACAACACAATAGAATGTATATATATACCGATAGACAGAATTACTGTGCAGAACACAATAGAATGTATATATATATATACAGATAGACAGAATTACTGTGCACAACACAATAGAATGTATATATATATATACAGATAGACAGAATTACTGTGCACAACACAATAGAATGTATATATATATATATACAGATAGACAGAATTACTGTGCACAACACAATAGAATGTATATATATACAGATAGACAGAATTACTGTGCACAACACAATAGAATGTATATATATATATACAGATAGACAGAATTACTGTGCACAACACAATAGAATTTATATATATATAGATAGACAGAATTACTGTGCACAACACAATAGAATGTATATATATATACAGATAGACAGAATTACTGTGCACAACACAATAGAATGTATATATATATATACAGATAGACAGAATAATTGTGCACAACACAATAGAATGTGTATATATATATACAGATAGACAGAATTACTGTGCACAACACAACAGAATGTATACATATATATATATATACAGATAGACAGAATTACTGTGCACAACACAATAGAATGTATATATATATACAGATAGACAGAATTACTGTGCACAACACAATAGAATGTATATATATATATACAGATAGACAGAATTACTGTTCACAACACAATAGAATGTATATATATACAGATAGACAGAATTACTGTGCACAACACAATAGAATTTATATATATACAGATAGAAAAATTACTGTGCACAACACAATAGAATGTATATATATATACAGATAGACAGAATTACTGTGCACAACACAATAGAATGTATATATATATATACAGATAGACAGAATAATTGTGTACAACACAATAGAATGTGTATATATATATATACAGATAGACAGAATTACTGTGCACAACACAACAGAATGTATATATATATATATATACAGATAGACAGAATTACTGTGCACAACACAATAGAATGTATATATATATACAAATAGACAGAATTACTGTGCACAACACAATAGAATGTATATATATATACAGATAGACAGAATTACTGTGCACAACACAATAGAATGTATATATATATATACAGATAGACAGAATTACTGTGCACAACACAATAGAATGTATATATATACCGATAGACAGAATTACTGTGCAGAACACAATAGAATGTATATATATATACAGATAGACAGAATTACTGTGCACAACACAATAGAATGTATATATATATACAGATAGACAGAATTACTGTGCACAACACAATAGAATGTATATATATATATATATACAGATAGACAGAATTACTGTGCACAACACAATAGAATGTATATATATACAGATAGACAGAATTACTGTGCACAACACAATAGAATGTATATATATATATACAGATAGACAGAATTACTGTGCACAACACAATAGAATTTATATATATACAGATAGACAGAATTACTGTGCACAACACAATAGAATGTATATATATACCGATAGACAGAATTACTGTGCAGAACACAATAGAATGTATATATATATACAGATAGACAGAATTACTGTGCACAACACAATAGAATGTATATATATATATACAGATAGACAGAATAATTGTGCACAACACAATAGAATGTGTATATATATATATACAGATAGACAGAATTACTGTGCACAACACAACAGAATGT
>JAGDYQ010000016.1:4246728-4256728 GCA_021962125.1 Bulinus truncatus | reverse complement strand
TATATATATATATATATACAGATAGACAGAATTACTGTGCACAACACAATAGAATGTATATATATTCTATTGTATTGTGTACAGTATGCTGTCTGCCAGTAGGTATGAGAAAAAAGACCTACTGTAAACATTCTACTGCAATGAATCCACTATTGATCTTGTACAGGGTTCACGGACCGCCGGCTGGACATGAATGAAGTCAATACAGTGTCTGCATAATTCATTGTTAGACTGTTGCATTATCACGTCACATCTGGTATAGACCTCTGGGGTACAAAGGTATGGAATGTCAATTTGTGATAGTGCATGATGAAGTACAAACATTACGCTATTGGCCTGGAGTGGGTGCCTCTTCCCTGCCATGTGCGACTATTAGTTGAGTTAAGTTCGGCACTCTTTAAAGTTTAGTTCGGCACTCTTTAAAGTTTAGTTCGGCACTCTTTAAAGTTTAGTTCGTTACTCTTTAAAGTTTAGTTCGTCACTCTTTAAAGTTTAGTTCGGCACTCTTTAAAGTTTAGTTCGTCACTCTTTAAAGCTTATTTCGGCACTCTTTAAAGTTTAGTTCGGTACTCTTTAAAGTTTTGTTCGGCACTCTTTAAAGTTTAGTTCAGCACTCTTTAAAGTTTAGTTCGGCACTCTTTAAAGTTTAGTTCGGCACTCTTTAAAGTTTAGTTCGTCACTCTTTAAAGTTTAGTTCGGCACTCTTTAAAGTTTAGTTCAGCACTCTTTAAAGTTTAGTTCGGCACTCTTTAAAGTTTAGTTCGGCACTCTTTAAAGTTTAGTTCGTCACTCTTTAAAGTTTAGTTCGGCACTCTTTAAAGTTTAGTTCGGCACTGTTTAAAAATACATTTGTATTTTTATTATGCATATATCATTAAAAGTATATTATAAAATATAAATTTAAGCTTATTATATAAATATGAATTTAAGTTAATTATAAAAGATTTCGTAAAATATATGTGTATTGTAAAAATAAACAAGTAACTTAAGTCTTTTCCGTTTCGGACAAAGGACATTTTAGAGCATTTTCGTGTACGGAGTGGCTACGGTTACGCCGGACGAAATCCGTATTTTTTTCCGGGTGACAGCTATAGATTTTGCTGGGTTTTGATAAATAGAGAGGGAAGTAATCATGTTGAATAACTGTTACAAAAATAAATAATGATTAAGCCCCTTTGATTAGCTTTTATTATTTATATTTAAAATATAAGCAAAAACGGTACTTAAAACGCCCTTTTTTTCGGTCCTCAAAGGTCAGATCGCATAATAGACTTTTGATGTACACTTGGCAGGCCAAGACCTACAAAATGATATATACATCATGGGTCTAGGACTTATGGTTGCTGAGATATAGGGCGCTCCTTTATTAATATTGCTTATATAGTGAAAAACGGTACATAAAATGCCCTCTTTTTCGGCCCTCAGAGGTCGCGAAATGGAACAAAGTGTTTTCTTGGCAGGCCAAGACCTACAAAATGATATATACATCATGGGTCTAGGACTTATGGTTGTTGAGATCTAGGGTGATGACGGACGGACAGACAGACAGACTAATCGGGGACAATAGAGCATTTTTTTCGAAAATGCTCTAAAAATTTGTTTCATATATTTTTATTTCAAGTATGTTTTCTATGTTCATTTTTTTATAGCCTAGACATCTTGGCTGAGAAAATAAATACACATATCGATAAAGAAAATATAGCCAGTATTTCACAATATTTTACTTTAAATTTTGATGTTATTTTTACACCAAAATGACTTTTGAAAGTATTAGTAACAGGTAAATGATTTTTGAAAGTATTAGTTCAGCTAAATATTTAGTTTCATTTATTTTTACAGAAATCTTTACGAAATGCCTTGAACCTGCTAACTCTGTATTTCACCAAAACGTAAATGACAGAGAATAGAACAGCGAAAGACAAGTGTAAATCGTGTGACAATATAAAATGTACCCAACAAAAACATTTCTCTTGGTCCGCTATGTATTTTATGAAACGACAACGGAATGTGAGCTTTGCGGATGTCACCAATGGAGTATGAACATCGAGGATGTCACCAGTGAAGTGTAAACTACTTTATGGATGTCACCAGTGAAGTGTAAACTACTTTATGGATGTCACCAGTGAAGTGTAAACTACTTTATGGATGTCACCAAAGGAATATGAACTTTGTTGGTGTCACCAAAGTTTTCTTAAAAACAATTTGCTATAGATAGGTAACGGAAAATGAGAAACATGTTTAGTTAAATTCAACTACATGGCTGCAGACATGTTGTCCACCATCTTGGTTTTGTTGATTCTATTTTGTCCTGGTCAGTCGGGCCAGACAAGTAAGTCAGATACGTGTGAATATGACCTTGACCTGACAAGAAACACAATTAAAATCTCTTGTGTAGGGTCACCGTCTCTGGTCAATATCTATGCACAAAAAGCCGTTGTCCAAGAAGATGACCAGCCACCAGACAGCTCAAATGTCGATGTGCAGCGTCACGTGATGGAGGAACTCAGACACCGACCAGGTCGAGTTTCTAGCAGAAATAAAACAGAAGACAAACTTTCTAGAGCTGCCGAGTCTTCTACAATCCATTCCAATTTAGGGTCAAGCTCAAGAGACCAGAGACCGCGGCCGTCAATACACTGGGATCGTAAAACAAAACAAACAGACAATTTGTGGGACGTTATGACTGCCACATCGCAAAAATTGGAAAATGCTAAAAAAAGTTTTTCTGTGTATGCTGAGTCCATAAAAAATATTTCTGGTCAACTTGCAGAGGGAGATTATAACTTACGACAGGACATGGAGAATTTAAGGAGAACAAGTAATTCAGCTACCGGTAAGTTACCTACAAGTAATTCAGTTACCGCTAAGTTACCTACAAGTAATTCAGTTACCGGTAAGTTACCTACAAGTAATTCAGTTACCGGTAAGTTACCTACAAGTAATTCAGCTACCAGTAAATTACCTACAAGTAATTCAGTTACCGTTAAGTTACCTACAAGTAATTCAGCTACCGGTAAATTACCTACAAGTAATTCAGCTACCGGTAAGTTACCTACAAGTAATCAAGCTACGGGTAAGTTACCTACAAGTAATCAAGCTACGGGTAAGTTACCTACCATTCCTTTACCTATTTACTCATCTCTTTGTTTTTCACAACTTGCAACTTTCGTATTGGATCAGTTCATTACTTTATTTCATAGGAATACGAAATACTTTGAAAATACATGTAAAGACGTGCAAACACATTCTATCTAGTTTCATATGTATAGTATTCATTTCAAGACATTTCATTGTAGAATGTAGTCCATCATATATTAAGGGGAAATAATCCATATTACGATACACCTTTGCTCTCACTAGGTAACAGCATAATAAGAGGTGGGTTATGGGAGCGGGTGGTTTTTGCAACAATTTTCAAAACCAAATTAGTATGTATACGAATACACGTCGTAACAAAATTACAGCTCACTCTACCGGAAGATGTATTAGTACACGTCGTAACAAAATAACAGCTCACTCTACCGGAAGATGTATTAATACACGTCGTAACAAAATCACAGCTCACTCTACCGGAAGATGTATTAATACACGTCGTAACAAAATCACAGCTCACTCTACCGGAAGATGTATTAGTACACGTCGTAACAAAATTACAGCTCACTCTACCGGAAGATGTATAAGTACACGTCGTAACAAAATCACAGCTCACTCTACCGGAAGATGTATTAATACACGTCGCAACAAAATCACAGCTCACTCTACCGGAAGATGTATTAGTACACGTCGTAACAAAATCACAGCTCACTCTACCGGAAGATGTATTAATACACGTCGTAACAAAATCACAGCTCACTCTACCGGAAGAAATTCGACTACTGCATGGATGTCACTGACCAGAAATGGCTCTTCTCCATACTTTTATATCGCACTTATAATTTATATCAGGGGAACATCTTGTGTGCTGTATGACTTGGTGGGCATGGCATAAAGAGTGTGAATGGGGGACGGATGAATGGGGTGGTTCTGGATAGTTATGTAATGCGGAGAATATGAAATAATCATAAAGGTCAAACAGACAACATAGTATAACCAGATATCCTTAACCAATAATTAGATAATTAGATGTGTATTTTCATTCAATGTAAAAACATTTTAAAAGAGCAGTTCTTCGCTGCGAGGCCTATAATTAATTGGTGTACCTAGTGTGTAAATTAATTGGTGTACCTAGAGTTTAAATTAATTGGTGTACTTAGTGTTTAAATTAATTGGTGTACCTAGTGTGTAAATTAATTGGTGTACCTAGTGTTTAAATTAATTGGTGTACTTAGTGTTTAAATTAATTGGTGTACTTAGTGTTTAAATTAATTGGTGTACCTAGTGTGTAAATTAATTGGTGTACCTAGTGTTTAAATTAATTGATGTACCTAGTGTTTAATTTAATTGGTGTACTTGGTGTGTAAATTAATTGGTGTACTTAGTGTGTAAATTAATTGATGTACTTAGTGTTTAAATTAATTGGTGTACCTAGTGTGTAAATTAAAAGTTGTAGTTAGTGTGTAAATTAATTGGTGTACCTAGTGTGTAAATTAATTGGTGTACCTAGTGTGTAAATTAATTGGTGTACCTAGTGTGTAAATTAACTGGTGTACCTAGTGTGTAAATTAATTGGTGTGCCTAGTGTGTAAATTTATTGGTGTACCTAGTGTATAAATTAACTGGTGTACCTAGTGTGTAAATTAATTGGTGTACCTAGTGTGTAAATTTATTGGTGTACCTAGTGTGTAAATTTATTGGTGTACCTAGTGTGTAAACTAATTGGTATACCTAGTGTGTAAATTAATTGGTGTACCTAGTGTATAAATTGATTGGTGTACCTAGTGTATAAATTAATTGGTGTACCTAGTGTTTTAATTAATTGGTGTACCTAGTGTGTAAATTTATTGGTGTACCTAGTGTTTAAATTAATTGGTGTACCTAGTGTTTAAATTAATTGGTGTACCTAGTGTGTAAATTAATTGGTGTCCCTAGTGTTTAAATTAATTGGTGTACCTAGTGTGTAAATTTATTGGTGTACCTAGTGTGTAAATTAACTGGTGTACCTAGTGTATAAATATATTGGTGTACCTAGTGTGTAAATTAATTGGTGTACCTAGTGTGTAAATTAACTGGTGTACCTAGTGTGTAAATTAATTGGTGTACCTAGTGTGTAAATTAATTCGTGTACCTAGTGTGTAAATTTATTGGTGTACCTAGTGTGTAAATTAACTGGTGTACCTAGTATGTAAATTAATTGGTGTACCTAGTATGTAAATGAATGGCTGAAAT
This sequence comes from Bulinus truncatus, assembly GCA_021962125.1. NCBI lineage: Eukaryota > Metazoa > Mollusca > Gastropoda > Planorbidae > Bulinus > Bulinus truncatus. Next base: position 4,251,403 of record JAGDYQ010000016.1, on the reverse strand, counting down.
CTTTTGTTTTTTTATTTATTAATTTTGCTAATAGAATTTAAAGTACTTTAGTTGATGTTAAAATTTCTTTAAAATATTAAAAGTTGAAAGCAAGCCTAAAAGAGCATAGCATTCTGCAAGATATGGAACTTGCACTGTAGTTGCCTTCATAAACATACCCCCCCCCCTCCCCACATTACTAAGCAATTAATTAGCTTTGGACTCCACATGTTTTAAAAAAAAATATTTAACATTTTTTAATTGTACATTGTCATTAGGAATACACACATGTTGAAAATGTTAATTGTACATGACTTGGTGACACATGACTTGGTGATACATGACTTGGTGATACATGACTTGGTGATACATGACTTGGTGATAAATGACTTCAAATTTCCCAAACCAAAGTTCTGTAATGGCACACAGAGGTGATAGTAGCAAAGTTCTGTAATGGCACACAGAGGTGATAGTAGCAAAGTTCTGTAATGGCACACAGAGGTGATAGTAGCAAAGTTCTGTAAGGCACACAGAGGTGATAGTATCAAAGTTCTGTAATGGCACACAGAGGTGATAGTAGCAAAGTTCTGTAATGGCACACAGAGGTGATAGTAGCAAAGTTCTGTAATGGCACACAGAGGTGATAGTAGCAAAGTTCTGTAAGGCACACAGAGGTGGGTGATAGTAGCAAAGTTCTGTAATGGCACACAGAGGTGATAGTAGCAAAGTTCTGTAATGGCACACAGAGGTGATAGTAGCAAAGTTCTGTAAGGCACACAGAGGTGATAGTAGCAAATTTCTGTAAGGCATACAGAGGTGATAGTAGCAAATTTCTGTAAGGCACACAGATTTTTAAAAAATAAATTGTCTAATTTCTAAATTTGTACCTATATGGTTCTTTGTGTTAATTTTCAATTTTCGTGGTTTTATTTGAGATAGTTGATTGTGTGTTTTAGATCTTGTAACTCAATTTCTGGGGATTAGTATGTGAATGTTTGAGGACCCCTTAGCTTGTCGTCTAAGGTGTATAAGTTGCTGACTTAGAACTTGTCTATTGGGGAAGTAATCTGTGACCTTGTTATATTCAAGCGAGAGGGGCGAGAGAGGAGTGTCCCTTTATCGCTTCACGCGTGAAGGCACGAGTGATGAGCGTGACCTACCCGGCTCGCTGCCCATTGGTCAGCGAAGTCTCGCTCGAGCGAGAGCGGATTTGCGTGGCTGAGCTTCCGGACAGTTGGCGTGGGTCAGGAAGTTGGCGTTAGTCAGTCAGTGGGAGACAGTGACTGAGAGAGGACGGGGCGTGGGGAAACAGGCTGTTAGCGTGGCAGGACTTAGATGTTCGACCACCTCAGTCCTGAGTTCTTGTTAGAACTACCCCGCCCCAGGTAACTATTCTGTCTTGATGTATTATGTTTTATAATATTGCTTTGTAGTAGCCGTTTAAACTAGTGTACTTTTCAGGACACCATGTAACTGTTTGCTTTTATGTAAAAAAAACACTGCATGTTTTAGCTGTACGTGTTTGGTTATCATTGCTTGTTGTGTCGTGTGTGTCTTGTGGAACCACGTGGGTGGGTCAAATACAAATACTGGCCAGAACTCAGTAGGTGATCGTGCCATTAGACAACGACCGCATGGACCCCGCAAGGGACCCTTGACAATGGTGAATTAAATAGGGGATAGACAAGCATATGCGCCTTAGCATCCTTTAAATACGTTTATAAAAATGTTCCAAACAAATGGAGCGTCAAATAAAAAAAAAAAACAAGAAAGCTTAATTTAACAGATCTGACCATATCATAATAGATAGGGTCAGCGTGTACAGACACACATATATAACTAAATTAAAACGTCGTACGGCATGATTGTGCCAGTCGGACATAAGATCTGGATAAGATAAATTGGTCCAGAAGACAAAATAGTGATCACTCTTTACTTTCAAAAGATGACACTTTAAACCAGGCTTGCGGAGCCGGGCTCCCAAATTTTTGTACAGCATAATTTTTTTAGCTTTAAAATTGAAAGTTTGTTTGATTGTTTGCCTCCTACAATTAGAAATGTTGTCATTTTTACGAACGCCACAACAGTAACAGCATTTGAATGAAAGCGTGCACGCACATCACCACAAGAAATCTTTAATGGGGAATCGTTTTGTGTTCGTTTTAAATCTTGTTTACCCTCCGAATTTTTTTAATGGCATGTTATTTTGTGATATATACAGTTAAAACAGTTTTATTTCATAAAATAATTGTATCTATCATTTAAAATAAATTTTTACTAAGACGACAAATAGAATGCGTCATTTCGCGTTTTTATTTGACCGCGAATTTTTAATTGACTAAAAACAAAATGGTCGCTTTCTGTATTTAACAATTTTATTATAAACAGAATATCTGAAATAGAGTAGATAAATTTATAAGGCTGTGGTTATTCGCACCCGGGTCCCAATAAAATCCGATTGTTATTCGGACCCGTGGCAAATATGCACTTAGCTTAGCTAAATTTAACTTTTATTAGACGGAACCCGAAAAAATAATAATACAGAGTCCGCTTAGTGTAACTCTAGACACTGAATAACGATTAAATCATACAATTAAAAGAATTATAAAAAAATAAACAAAAAACAATAATAAAGTCAATGTATAACTAAGCTAAGTTCATATTTGCCACGGGTCCGAATAACAATCAGACTTTATTGGGACGGGTCCGAATAGTCACTTCGAATTTATAAATAATAAATATAAATACTGAAGTCTTTAAAATATTTTAAATAATGTATCATTTTACTATTTGCTAATTTGATCATTGAAATAACTTTTTATTACTTATGAAAATGGCAACTAGTGAAACCTCGGTCGAAAATAATGATATGATTCTGGATGCACTGAAATGGTTTGTTTTTAGTAAAACCGACATGCGTATATTTTTCAAGTTCCTGACTATGGGGGTGAACGCGACAAAATTTGCATAACTTTTTATCAGCGGCATGTTTGCGTGGCGCAATTACAAAATTTTTTGTCTCGTGTGATACTATCTTAATAGGGAGCCGTGCCGGAGCCGGAAATAAATTTGGCGGCTCCGCAAGCCTGCTTTAAACATAACAGCAGTTGTATTCTTAAGCCTACATAGGCCGTTACTAGATACTTAAAAGATAACTTTACATGTATAAGTACAACAGAGTTACAACATCAAACCTGCAATAAAAATAAAAGCATACATGAATAAATGTAACAAGCGACATAAGTACAACCACACAAGATTCACTCACTCCAGGCAAGCCATGTTGTGAGTGAGCTCCAACCGGAATGTGACCGTCGACGAGTTATGCTGGGCACCGACTCATGAAGCTTGCCCCCACATTCTCTTTCCCCTTGACACTGTGTACAACAAACCTATACTGCTGTAGGGCCAGGACCCACCGCATTACCCGATCGTTTTTCATTTTGCTCTCCGAGATAAAGAGGAGGGGCTGATGATCAGTTTCAATGGTGAACTCGGTGTCGTACAAGAATCTTTCTAAATTTTTGTTACCCACACAATAGCTAGGCCCTCCCGTTCTATGGTGGCATACTTTTTCTCCTTCTCGGTCAGTTTGCAGCTGATGTAAGTAATGGGAAACTTACCATCCGGGAAATCCTGCAGTACCACTGTACTTAACCGGTCGGGCTGCAAGTCCCGCATTACGCAATCTGTTAAACACTTGTTTTAAGATGTTAATGTGTTCTTCCCAGGTCTGTGTGCAGACGAGTATGTCATCTAGATAGTTCACAACGCCCCAGCCGTCTCAGTAGCTCCCTCGGATGGCGTGAAAAGGTGGCAGGGGCGGTAATCAGACCGAAGGGCAGCACCCGCCATTGAATGTGACCCGCGGCGGTTTGGAAGGCGGTCATTTCACGTGCCCGGTCGCTGAGGAGTACCTGCCAGTACCCTTTACTGAGGTCTATTTTTGACAGGAACGTTGTCCCGTCCTGTGCTATATCGGCTAGTAAGGCTTCTAGGTTTGGAAGGGGTTCTGCATCAAAAACTGTGAGTTTGTTCAACTTTCTGTAATCCACGCAGAAACTATATATTCCATCCTTTTCCTTCACTAACACCATTTGGAAGGAGTAAGGGGAATGGGACCTCTCGATAACCCCGAGTCTAAGCATGTTCTCAATTTCCCTCTCAATGGGTTGTTTGACCGCAAAGGGTGTGGTATAGATCGGCTGTCTGACAGGTTTTTCGTCTATCAGACGTATGTCGTGTTCTACCAAGTGAGTCCGGCCGGGGAGATCTGTCAGGACGTCCGAGTAACGGTCGCAGAGTTGTTTTATCTCTTTGACTCGGGTCTCGGATAGTAAGGGGGAGATCACCACGTCAGCGGCCGTCTCTGTTCCCTGCCCTGGTAGCATTACTTCCCCTTCATCTAAGCTTTCCTCACTTAAGTCAATTATTGCCCCTGAGGCGAGGATACTTTCTTCCCCCTTTGATTCCATTGGGTCTATTGGGTCTATCTAACCCTTCCATCCTCTCCTCCTCAATTGTCCTCGCTTTACTCGCTGGGCCCCCTACCGAACCCTCGGGGTCGCGGCTTAAATAAGCTTTCAACAGATTCCCGTGGAAAAACTTAGTCCCCTTGGGGGGTTGGAATTGGTAGTCAAGGAGCCCTACCCTTTTTATCACCTGGTAAGGGCCCTTCCACTGCATAAGCAATTTG